>OU893332.1:11448193-12648193 GCA_918026875.4 Diatraea saccharalis
TGGCTGAGTTATGGTATAACATTGTGGGAAACAGCGCAGAAGCACCTTCTGCTTTTATTTTACAAAAAAAATTAATTAGAATCATAGCAAATATTGATGAAACTATCTCTTGTAGGCCTTATTTCCAAAAATTTGAAATTTTAACCTTACCGTGCATATACATATATGGAGTCTGCAAATTTGTTCGCAAATATCCTGAATTCTATACTACACGTAGAATATATTCCAAATATGATCTTAGACATAAAAACAGATTAAACTTACTATGTTCCCGCCTAAACATGCACTCGACTGGTCCATTGGTCATGTCCATTAAAATATATAACAAAACTACCAGATTCAATAAAGAATGAACTGTCCCATAACTCTTTTATTAATAAATTAAAACGATTTCTAATTTGCAAAAGTTATTACAGTCAAAATGAATATCTAGACGACAATATTAAAAACATTACTAAATAAAATGAGTACGTATTATTACGTTTGCAAATTAATATAATGAAAATAATCGGACAATTCAATAAAAAACTTTAATGGAGTTAAAATTTTAATAGCAATAAATAATATAGTTTTAAATTAATGATTGGAATAATGGAAGTAATAAAGCAATTACAGGAAAATAAAATATGTACAATAAATCTTGAATTAAAAATGCCTCAATAGATCAATTTTAGATAAAAATAATAATAATAATGCCAAATGACATAAATTAGCAAATTTTAAAGAAACAAATTATATTTTAAATTATAACAACAATATTAAATTAATTACACGTGAATCAATTTTATACAAATAATATGAAATTGGCTTGTTTTGATTTGTATTTTTGAAAACATTATCTGACTATTAATTATAATTATTAAACTTACCATTTTATTTTATTTTTTGACGATGTAGTAGTAATATGATTATTAAATTACATTTTATTTTATCAACAATATTAAATTAATTACAAATCAATTTCATACAAGTGATAATATTACAGAATAATATCAAATTTATAAATTTGTCTTATTTTATTTATATGTATATTATATTGTTGATGAATTTGAATGACTGTTAGTGATAATTAATTCCTTTATGATTTTTATTAAATTGCTTATTTTATTTTTGATATGTATCCTCTCTATAAAGTGTTGCTGTGCCCGAGAGGGTCCATAGTTTGATACTTATATTATTATTTTGTAACATCAATGTAACACTATGGTTTTGCAATAAACATTTGAGTATTTGAGAAAAACGAAGCGTTTACTGTATTGGTGATCGGTCAAAATGCAAAAAAAAACATTCAAACTGCCTGTGCGACTGACATGTACTTATTATTATAAAAATATTTTATCTTAAAATAACAGATTTTATACAAGATAGTGATAACTACAAAGCCATGGCATCAAAGGTAAAATTTTCCTTCAGCAATTATAGACAACGAATTCTCCATTTAAGACAAGGATTGGGCTATTCATATTTTAACTTCAAATGGAACTGTCTAAAATGCAACTTTAGTTCTTTAATTTGTGCTACAAGAAACACAAATTACCTTTAAAAAACGTTCTTTGAATAAAAGACAACTAAAAATATATTTAAATATTATGCCCTAAAGCGTATTACTGAATTTCATAAGGTTTATGACAATTCATTTATTAAATTACGACAGAGGCAAAAGGAAAAAGAAAAATCGTGTTTTGTTCAAATTTTAGGATACATCAAAATATCTCGGTTGTTGGAATTTTAATGTTAATAATGTCACAAATATTTAATGAAGACTGGATGAGCGGATAATATTTTCTTAGAAAAAAAAATCTTCGTGAACTGATAAATTTTTTAAGTATAATTTCTATAAGATAAAAATATGTTTATATCATTTTCTTCAACATAATATTTTTCTTTGTTTAACTGGAAATTTTGCCGTTTCATTTGTTCGCTTAAAGATGCGAGTCGCTGTAAAAATGAATGAGCTTATTTCGAAGTGTTGTCACGTAGTGCACACGGAAGACTATCTATACAGTTACAGTTAATAGCTGTTTAGTATCACGAGTTGAATATTAAATATGAACAATTAGTCGCAAAATTATGAAAAAAACTTTTTTGGGGATAAGCCCTAATAACTGATCAAGAATAAATCGAACTCTTCACCTAGAGTTCTCCGTTTTAAGGTTTCTATATATAGGTATTTCTATATTTAAATGCTATTAAATAACTATTTAATAATTACAAAAGAAACACAACTCTTAAAATTTAGTAAAGATACTTGTGTACCAAATATCAACCAGATCGAACCAGTGCTTAGTAAATTAATTGAGGCCAATGAGGCGAAGGATGGACGGACGGGCAGAAGTTTAAATAGCGATATTTATTGTAAGCTGCAGACGTTCCACGATTCCAAGATCTTCCAACCACTTATTGACGATATCTGACAAGATTTTCTGCACTTTTTTCTTGTAAATCTCAATTATTATTCAGTAAATAATTGGGATGCTCACTTTTATACGACCATACCATTGTTGTTACTTATGGAAAGAAGTAGACGTGTACATTTTGATCGTAGGTTACATTAGTAAGGTCTAAAGAACATTTTCATACGTCAACAAGTGAAGAACTAAAGAACTTTAAGTCAAGACTAAGTCATCCCTGATCAGTGGTTGGTTAGTATCAATCAAACAGAATGGATTCAAAGATATTCAAAGATACTAATTAACATAGCGCTTTGCGTTTCGTTCCTCAAAAGCCTTTCGAATAAACCTGTTGCGCCGCGGTGATATTTCCGGTTCCTGGCAGTTTTCCAATTAACTCGACTTCAGTCCGACTTGAAACATGAATATTGTTCGGTAGTGATCTAGTAGGTATTTAAGTTTCATGAAATGGAACATGATATTGCATTAATAATGATATCGATTATGAATGAATGAAATACCATAGGTAAAGATTGTCATTGGAAAAGGAACACTAAAAGAAGACAGAACATATATACAGCACAATTGGCGACCTTTTGCACTGTCTTCCAGAAAATCTTAACGAACAGGATGAAGCAAATTTGAAAGTGTATAGAATATGGTGCTTTATTTAAGGAGTCCCCACCACTTACAATATTAAGTATGAATAAATAGGTACCTATTTACTCCAAATCAATAATTATACACAATGTATATATGTATGTATAATGAACTATAATATTATTAAGAATTTCACAATAAGTTGATGACCAGTATATAATCAAAGGTTAATGTTTTTATCTAACTTGTTTTGTTATATTGTAAGTACATAGAAAATATAAAATTTATCGTAATTTCTAATTTGGTCATATAACAAATGGGTTTGCAAATACTCAGTAGGTATTACACAATCGTCACTACACTGACATGTTTTCTTACACCGAATTTATTATATTAGTCATTACGACTATAATTTATTGCATTAAAGACGATTATCATACTCGTACATACTCGAATAATCCAAACGAACTGAAATTTGAACATTACTTTTCGACGCTTATTAACTTGCTATAAAAGCGCATACTGGCTTTTATAACGCAAAAACATTTCATCATTATTGTAATAGAACTTCAGTAAAGCAGCTAGATAATTTATTTACTTAAGTTACCGTACAATTTGTGCCACGTATACCTAATGCTAAGCGATAAGTAATTGGCTGCATGCCAATACTGAACCGACTTCTGATAATCTGTTGACGTTCTAGCGCTGTAATTGACTTGTTGCCATACTACTCTTTGCTTGTTGCTTCTTAATAGAAGCTTTTATTATGTGCTAGAAACGTTGCTATAAATAATAATTATAATACTACCGAATACTACTCGGATTTGCACTGGTGCGATTTCGTATAAGTAAATCATATATATTATAATGTTACATTAAATATAAAACAAACAATAAGACATACCTTACTCAGAGTTAAATGATATGGGATCATGAAGTAATTGAGACAATGAACAGGGCGACATCTCTAAATAAGTAAATATATTTTAATGTATGTATTATACAATTTAAAATAGTTGTGAAAATAATGCCTTTTATTTTTTGTATGACCTTTCATATTTATGCAAATAAATTAATCTGAATCTCATAACTACTATATATCTTTTTCGCATTAATTAACGTATTCAGTGAGGGATTTTATTTTTCATATTTCATGAGTTTTTCAAATTTAAGTCCATATTTTACAAAATTACTAGCACAATAATCCCAAAAATAGGTACTACAAATGATTGGTAATACAGAGCATTTTCAACTAACGTCGTTTAGACCACGTCCATTAATTATGAATATATGTCCGTTGAGGGCTATTAGGGGCTATGATTAGGGGACGTTAACATTTCATTAAGTACTGACGGTCATAGATATTTTTCTACAGGCAAAAGTATCATTTGACAGTGATTCATATGGTTATAGACATGTTGAACTTAATACTTTATTAGGTTCTAGGTATTATCCCGTAACCTTGCGTACTTCGTAGGGGAAACAATTTTTAATCAGTCCAGTAGTTCCGGAGCCTATTAAAGCAAACTACAATTAAATATTTTCCGTTTTATAATTATTATTATTAGTTAGGAGTAAACTCGTATTAAAATTAAGCCAATAAACTTTGGGATACTAATGCTAAAGGAATAACTTTACCATTAACATCAAACTCTGGTTTACGTAAGGTTGCCAGATGGTCGGAATTGGTCTGGATTGTCCTAACTTTTCGGAGGACGTCCACCTTGGATGGAAATATCCCGTAAAATATTAAATAATTTATAAAATAATCGAATCAATTAATCAATCGCTCGATAAAAAATCTTTGTTTGTTCATCATCTATATTTTTCCGAGGTATAAATTTTTGTCCTGAGTAATCCAGATATTTTTCGCTACCCATCTGGCAACCCTAGGTGATGACAATATTTTGTATTAACGACCAAACACTTGTTATGCATAGTCACGTAATTATCACCAATAAGGATCATGGGTTAAGTCGTGGTAAATCTTACACTCGGTCAGAAAAATATAGATACAGATAGAAAAATATAGGTTAGGGAAGTTTTTTCGAATATAGTATGCACAAACTTGTAATAAAATCTTTTTGTTTACACCATTTGTACTTATATGGCTGGTTTCGGTATCATTAAAAAGTTTTTTAAAACAGGTATCTATAAAAGTAGAAACTATTTATGAATTATACGCTTTATATATAACCAAAATCAAAATTTCATTGATTACGTGTAGAATTATTCGAAAGTATTTAAAAGGGTGTGTTTTGCGGCAAAGTCAAATTTTATTAAAGAGAAAATAAAGAATTCCAATAATAAAGTCAAAACAACTTGGAGTATAATAAACCGTGAAACCGGTAAGGAGTAAATACGTGAAGATATTCTGAAACTTAACTTTAATAACACGACCATCAAATCTCATGATAAAATTGCTAATATATTTGATGAGTATTTTTTAAACATACCAATTGAAACAACATCTAGCTTTAATTCTTTACCAACTGCCGCAAAGGCGATTTTAGAAAAATACGTGCCTAAGGAAGACAGCTAGTTTAAATTTAAATATATTAGTTTCTTAGATATGATTAAAACTTTTAATTGTCTGAAAATAAAAAACACATGTGATTTATGGGGCATATCTCTTAATATTATTAAAAGTATAGTTCATGTTATAGCCCCTTACTTGGCTGATATATTTAATCTTTGATTAGATGAAGGATTTTTTCCAAATCTTATGAAGCTAAGCAAAAATATACCTCTTTTTAAATCCGGAAATAGGGAATACCATTGTAATTATAGACCTATATCAATATTACCGATGTTAAGTAAAATCTTTGAAAAAATAATTTTTGAACAGTTATTGTCTTATTTTAATTTAAATAAATTACTGCATACTAAACAATATGGTTTCACAAAAGGTCGCTCTATTCAGAGCTGGGGAGGCGTCACAGTATGCTCTTGGAGAATTTTGTGACTTATACAAGGCATTTGATTTCGTTGAGCATCGAACACTAGTGACGAAGCTAATTTACTATGGTATCAAAGACTCCGCCCTACAACTAATATTGTCGTACCTCAGTTGCAGAACTCAAACTATCGATATTAACGGTGTGAGATCATCTGGATCACAAGTAAAAATGGGAGTTCCCCAGGGATCTATTCTGGGTCTCTTTCTGTTCCTAACTTACATAAATGATTTGCCATTTTTTGCCGAAACTTTATGCATATCGCATAAAGTTTCGGCAAAAAATGGCATGTTTGCATGTATTGTTTGCAGATGATACTTCTTTAATATTTAATATTGATAGATGTAAAAATAATTTTAAATGCTCTCTCACAGATTATGACCTGGTTTACTGTAAATAATCTCCAGTTAAATGCTAAAAAAACGAAATGTATAAAGTTTATGTTACCTAATGTAAAAGCTGAACTTACAGAAATTAAACTTAATGATGAAAAGATCGAGTTGGTTGATTCAACAATCGTCTTAGGTGTAACGCTAAAAAGTGTAAAACAATGGCAATGACCGAAGGAAAGCGTAGTATGTATGCCGCTGATCATAACAAAACTAACTGTTGTATTATTTTTATTACTGTCAAAATTAGTGAATCTAATGAAGAAATTCGATAAATTTTAAAATTTAATTCCTAATAAGGTAAAATGCAACCCAAGCCTCGACAAAATGTTGTGACCGTAATAGACCTAGTGCAGTTTCTGTGAGAGGAGTAGATACTTTGGCGTAAGCGTTTTCGGCCAGAAATTTGGATGCCAAAGATGCACGTCACTCCAGTCGCCCTTTTACGGTTAAAATAGATGCCATTTTTTAAAAAGCGGAGTTAGATCGGTATATCAGTAGTTTCGTGACAACTGAAAAATTGAGAAAAGCTGGGTACACAAATACGTTGGCTTTGGGTACGTTACGAGCTCGCTTACTTGTAAACAATAAAAGTGTCTCTAAATGAAATTATAGCCCTAAAATAATGATATTTTTTATACCCACTGACAGCAAAGTTAATGAACATGATATGAATTTAAGTTCCGACTTTATACAAATATTTAATATAAAAAATATTTAGGTATCGTTTATCAATAACATAATTATATATTGTAATAAAAAATATCTATGGGTGTAAAAATGTTATAAAGAAATTATGAACCGAGTTATTTATGAAACAAGCAGTTAAAGTATGTGGATATATTAAATTATTCACGCTTATGGCCTGTTCCCTTTTTCTACACTACTCCGTCCCAGAGTCCCCAAGGAAAACTTCACGACGCTGAATTGACCTATTTTCAACGCTAGAATGTAGATACAGATAAAAAATAAAAATCTTCAACAGATAGAATAAACGTTTTTATTAGGTATATATACAAAACAAAATCGCATATACTCATAAAATTTTAGTACCAAGGGCCAAATAATCCAATTTCAAAATATTTCATAGGTATAGCAATTATGATAACGAGTAATAAGCAAATGATGATTTATGATCAAGAAACAATAAGAACTTAGTAACTTAAAGTTATATTTGCGTCTAACGCTTGACTAACCCCCGGTTTCAATAATCTACCGACAGCCGTCGGTAGCAGCTACCGAGTGTTTTTTGAGCTACCGACAACCATTCGTTTTTGCGTTTCACAATCATCGGTAGCCGCCTACCAACTACGAACGGTTGTCGGTATTTAATTCAAGGAAAAGGGATTGTTGGGAACTCATTTATTCTTTCTTTTATTATTTAAATATAATACAACCATAGATTAGATATGTGGCCTGCTACGTCGGTGACATGGTCGCCCCCGGTGTGACAACACAATAATTTAGGGTCATCGACGTAACAAACCACACTACATATGTAAATAAATATTAATATAAAATATTATTAAGATGGTAGCACAACTAGTTTGCGGACAGGACGACGCAGAATTCCAGCCTTAGTGGCCACTTCTACTACTCGGACTACGCCGTCCTTGCCCGGAAACGTTCGGGTAACCCGCCCCCGTGGCCAGACTCCACGTGGGAGGTTACCGTCTACTATTAGTACATTATCTTTGACCTCAATATTCCTGGCGGAAGCGGAGATGCTGCGAGGTATTAATGCCGGAAGATATTCACGAGTCCAACGTGACCAAAAATGATCCGCCAAGCGCAATCCTCGTTTCCATTTTACACGGCGAATCATGTCAGCGTCGTCCACCTGAGCTAACGCTGAGTAAGGTGAAGAAGAGCCGAGTAAAAAATGAAAAGGTGTAATAGACTCTTCATCATCAGGGTCGACACTAACATGGGTAAGAGGACGCGAGTTAACTAAGCTCTCCGCTTCCAACAGGAAGGTATTGAGGACTTCCTCCGAAGGAGAGTGTTGCGTCAGGGTTACCGAGAGAGCGGTCTTGATGCTTCGTACCAAGCGCTCCCAGCATCCTCCCATGAAAGGAGCCGAGGGGGGAATGAACTTCCATTTGATTTTTAAGTTGGTGGCGAATTCGAGAACTGGCTTTGCGAACAGGATCTCCAACTCCCTGCTTGCTCCAACGAAGGCCGTGCCGTTGTCGCTAAAAAGTGAGGCCGGTGTTCCTCGTCGCGCAATAAATCTCCTTAGTGCCATTATTGCGGCATCGGCACTTAGGTTTCCAACTACTTCTAAGTGGACGGCACGTATAGTCAGACAGGTAAATAGGGCAACATATCTTTTTTCTGTGTGCCGTCCCACCGTGACTGTGATAGGGCCAAAGTAGTCGAGGCCCACATAAGTAAACGGCCGCATATGGTGCGCAAGTCTCTCTGGGGGAAGATCTCCGACAGGGGGAATTGATACTGTGGCCCTACGGATGCGGCAATATAGACATGAAGAAGCCACACTTTTCACTGCTGGTCTCAAGCCGATGATATAGTATCGCTGCCGTAGTTCATTAACAACCAGCTCGTTACTTGAATGGGCTGCGCGTTCGTGGTAGTATGCGATTAACAGTCTGATAATTCGGTCCTTCCCGTCAAGCACGATAGGGTTCTTGGACAACATAGGCACGTCCTTCACTGCTGCAATCCGACCAGACAGACAAAGAAGTTTGCTCTCGTCGTCCACCATCAAAGTTAATCTACTTAGGCGGCCATGTCTGGCTGGGGGCTCGCCCCGATGGGTTAAATTGTAATCCTCTCGTAAGGTCGATAGTTGGGATTGAAGTAAAAGGAATTCTTCTGCTCGGCTTATGTCTTCTGCGGTAGGTTCTCGGCGCCCTGACGCATAATTTAGTAATTTAGAAGTAGGGTCTAAAAGCGCCGCCTTGAAAATTCTGGCGCAAACAAAAACACGAGCAGTAGCTCTAAGCAAACGGATCCATCGGCTGAATCGAGTGGTGTCTGGGACCACTGGGTAAGGTAATTCGCGTGCAGTTGTTACAGTTATTACTTCCACAGGAGGTCGTTTCATTTCCTCGAGAACTAGTGGAATCTCGTTAAATGACTCGGTTGGCCACTCGTACTCGGGACAAGCAAGAAAAGAAGGGCCAGAAAACCATCGAGATGAAATTTCGAATTTTGACGTGACTCTGGTAGCGTCGTCCGCCACGTTCAGTGCCGTTGGCACGTGCCGCCAATTAGATATGTTGGTAATCTCAGCGATCTCACCAATGCGATGCGCAACGAACGGCTTGAACGTGCGGGCGTCGCTACGCAACCACCTCAAAACGGTGAGGCTATCGGACCATAAGGTCACTCTTGAAATCGTGTAAAGCCGGTGAGCCTCTATAATGTATGCCGCGAAACGTGCTGCGATAAGAGCAGCTTGGAGTTCAAGTCTCGGAATTGACTGCGGTTTCAGAGGCGCAAGCCGAGCCTTACCACCTATGAGGCTGAGCCTCACGCTTCCGTCAGTGCACTCGAAACGCCAATAGGCTACGCAGGCATATGCGAGCTCACTTGCGTCAGCGAAAACGTGAAGCTGAACCTGAGGGTGAGCATGTTTATGCGCTAAGTAATGTCTGGGGATAGTGCTAGAGAGGAGAACTTCACTTTCCCGAAACCAAGCAGTCCAACCTGCGACAAAAGCGGGTGGCAACTCTTCGTCCCAACCGGTACATATCCTCCAGGTTTTTTGGAACAATATGCGACCACGAATAATATGAGGAGTCAAAAGCCCGAGGGGATCGTACAGCCGCATTAAATGTGACAGGACGGAACGCTTGGTTAACTTATGTGGAGGGTCTCCAAAACTACCGCGACAAAAACTTAGGGAATCGTCCTCGGTATTCCAGCACACACCTAAGACGCGCACAAGAACAGAGGAAACGTCAGTCCTAAGATTCGGAGGGAGAAGAGAAACAGCTTCTTGGGAATTAGATACCCACGCCCTCATCTCAAGACCCGCTTGAGCGTGGACATAGGTTATGTCAAAAGCCAGCTGTTTCGCCTCTTCGTCCGAATTAACGCTCCCTAGATAGTCGTCCATGTAGTGGTTGTCCACGATGGCGTCCGCTGCAGCTGGGAACCGATCTCTATAGTCCTCTGCATTTTTATTTTTAAGGTATAGGGCCGTGAAGGGACTCGACACCGCACCGAACATCATCGAAGACATACGGTACTCATCGAGAGGCTTGGAGGGGGCGTCACGCCAGAGGAACCTCTGAGCGTTACGATCCTCCTTCCTAATCTTAGTCTGAGGAAACATCTCCCGTATGTCTCCGTTCATGGCAATGCTACCTTCACGGAAACGCATCAAAATTGCTAAAAGTGGTTTAAGCAGGTCTGGCCCTGGCAACAACAAAGAATTTAGACTGACTCCCTGACATGCAGCAGCCGCATCGTGGACAACACGAAGCTTGTGTTTTTGTGGGTGGACTACACCGAAATGAGGAAGATACCATAAGACCCCGTCGTTATTTTCATCGTTGCACAATTCCGCGTAGCCTTTGGTGATCATGGCTTCGATATTACCACGATAAGCATCCGCGTACTGTTTGTCTCTTTTCATTTTTCTTTCTAGGCTCAAAAAACGAGAGCGAGCGAGATCGAAAGAATCGGGCACTGTCATTTTAGAAACTTCAGGACGCCAAAGTAAACCGGTTTCAAAATTTCCTGAAGGCAGACGTCTTGTGGTATCCTCTAAGATCTGAATAGCAATTTGTTCATTCTTGGAAAAATAATCTTTTTTGGAAATTCCGATAGAGTCCACTCGGAAGTACTCTTGTAACTGTGTGTCAAGCCTGGAGTCTAAGCATTCAGTAAACTCTGCTTCAAGATGATTTACGACAACGCAGTTATAAGATTCCTTCGATTTGCACTTTAAAGAACCGTAAATAACCCAACCGAGGGCAGTCAAGGATGCCACTGGTTGCGAAAGGGATCCACGACGTGTACTATGAGACGCTATAAGGTGCCAATTGTCAATGCCAATCAACAGCATAGGTGTGACATCATCATAGCATAAGGTGTCTGCAATGTCTGCGAGATAATCAAAGGACTTCACGTCTGTCTTATTTGCCGATTGCTTACTAAGGCCAAGATTAGGAATGGATCTGACATTCTTTAGCCAATAAGATTTGAGAGAGTGCTGTCCTTTGACATTCACACTGACAAAACTTACCTCAGATTCTTTTGACATACCGCTGATGCCGTCCACTCTCATGTGACTCTTAACACCCTGGGCACCGATGGTATTACACACCGCAGAGTCAATAAGCGTCGCAGTTGACCCGTCATCAAGCAGCGCATAAGTATCGAAGCTGCCCTTGGGCCCCGTGATGGTTACTGCTACGATTTTAAGTAACGGCCGACCGGTGGGAGTCTCAGGAGATGAAGCCGAGTTATGACCAACAACTACAGGAGTCGCAGGAGCTTCAGGAACACCAGAGGATTCAGTGACAATATCAGCAAAATCGGTGACAACATCAGCACAAACCTTATGCAATAGGGTATGGTGGCTATTTTTGCCTTTACAGCCAACAATTTTGCACGAAAACCTTTTGCAATTACGATATTGATGAGAGCCCTTAATGAGACACTTGTGACAGACCTTTTGAGAAGAAACCCACTCCCACCTCTTTTCAGAGGAAAGGGCGCTAAACTTATGGCAGGACCTTACCACGTGACCTGAAGTTTCACAGTAGGAGCACACCTTTTCTTTTGGCATCGGAGAAACAATTGGTACAGATGACGCGGTAGAAGTAGTATGACAATGTTCTTTGCTCACAGGTTTGTCTTTCACTTCAGGTACCTTGAAAACTTGGTATCTGACCCGCAAGTTGGCTTCCTGTATCAGAAAATCGGACAGAAGTTCGAGCCTATATTTATATGGATCCGCCTTTTCCCTACTGGCTGCAAAATCAGCCCATCTAGACCGAAGCAGCGGGGTTAATTTGCTAACAATTTCGTTCGAAAGCTCTGGGGAGGCAAGATATTCAGGCCGATGCAGCAGACGCACCACCTGCACGCAGTTGTGAACCTTAGAAGCAAAAACATTAAGCTCATTCGCGCTCTCGTGACTGGAGAGTTTTTGAAGTGCACGAGCGGATGCAATTTCAGTCAGGATGATTTGCTCAGGTCGAGCAAAAACAGTCTCGAGAGCTCGAATGACCTCCGAAGGGTCGCGTGTGGCTACAAGAAGAACAGCTACAGAGTCCCGTGCAGGACCGCGAAGGGCTGCATTGATTCTTATGAGGTTCTCTGAGTTTGTAAACGACGGGCTTGTTTCATCATAAATCTTCTTAAAGATTAGCCAGTCTGTTGGCCGACCTTCAAAAATAGGAAGAGGAAAGCTTACCTTTGGTGTCTTTGCTGCTACCGCGACGCTGGCTATGGCGTCAGCTAAGTTTTGAATAGAATTTTGGTTTTCTAATGCTTTATTATTTGTGTTACATTTTTGAGCGTTTTGTGTACCTAATGCAGAGTGTGAGTGAGAACAGGGTGGCTGCCAGACAGGCGCAGTCGGCGCCGTTACAGTCGGCGTCCGTGGTGAAAAGGCTTTAGAAACGCCCTGTGCAGCGTGTGCTTGACCGAAGTTCTGAGGAGGCATTAAGTATGTGTGTGCACACCCTGGCAAACGGGGCGTACAAGGCGCAAGGTGTGGTACAGAGGTAACTTGCGCCATAGTTGAGACTGGGTAGTGCGGTACGTAGCATCCATTAACTTCAGTAGGTTGAGGCCCAATAGGTGCGCACGTATACGCAAAATCGGGCACAGAAGTCTCAGGGCACGTATCTGTACATAAATGGGCACTTGTTATTATTGGAATGTTAGATGTGACGTTAGTTGTGGTACGTGTGCGTGGTAGGGGCATGCTGGCATTCGAAGAGATGGGGGCTGCAAAACCCTCTGCGCCTCTTGATGGCGACGAATGCGCCTCTAGAATATCCACGCTAGCCATCGGTGGCACCTGTACATTTAAATTGTCACTATAAGATAAAGTATTCTTTATTACGTTTTTATTTAGCCAGCTATGAACGGTGCGGCGACTATGACGACTAGAAACACTTGAACGTCGGCTGGAAACCTGACTGGTTCCCTCTGTGGCCTCAATTGCGGCCATTTCCGCACGGTGCTCTGCCTCCGCTATAGAGCGGTCGGCTTCTAAGGAGGCTCGACGTTCTGCCCTCTCTAAGTCCGCAATACGGCGGAGGTACGCAGCCTCCGCAGCAAGCTTTTGTGCCTTAATAGATGATGTTGAGCCGACCGATGAGCCCTCGCTCTGATCGGTGCCCATAGCTTTAGCTTTTGATCGGGTTATCATGATAGTTATGAAATGAAAACGTATAATTACAAAATAATGAATATGGAACGTACTTACGTTTTTATGGTGTGGATTATTACTTACGCACGACTTTGTAGTATTTAAATACTACGAAAAAATATATTTTAAAATATTTGAAATCGTGAGTAAAATTTTTCCTGACTTCTTTGACACCACTTTGTTGGGAACTCATTTATTCTTTCTTTTATTATTTAAATATAATACAACCATAGATTAGATATGTGGCCTGCTACGTCGGTGACAGGGATCTTCCCATCCTGTCTTAGGTAATATTATGATCATACTGAAATGTTGATCTTTATTGTTTAGTAATTTCTTACACAAAATCAAAATCGTAAGAAGGAAGACAGGGAAATCAATAGGAAAGAGGTGATCTGACCCGACACACAAATTTGAAATTGGTTTTGGAATTATTATGACTTATTTAATGTATGGTTAGGTTCCTAAAAATATAATTAGAACCTTTAAATAAATTATAATTAGAACCTTTTGGAAAATGTTTGCAACCCCTGAAATAATATCCTTTTTTACATAAGTTTTTTATCTTGAATTAAATTTCGGAACAAAAATAAACGTGAGCAACACACAGTTCATTGAAGTACCATTTCAATGAACTGTGTGTTGCTCACGTTTATTTTTGTGCATGGGTTTGAACAGTGTTTTGTCAATTTCGTAGTTACAAGAATGCGAACGTCACTCTTACGAACCTCACCATTTTCTAATATATTTCAATTTTTGTTCCAAAAAAAGCTTTGGAACGTCCAAGTAAATCTCAATGTGAATAGTATAACTCTATATAAAATTCCCGCTAAGTTTCTACGGAACATAAATCAACTTTACTTTTTGGCATAAAATATATATATTATATTTTATATAACGTATTGAATTTGCAAGATAAAATAAATGAAATTGACAGTGATCAATTGTGATCCATTGATAAATGATTAATGAATAATTATTAGAAAAAGTGGAATAATTGTATCAAATCGTAAAACAAACAGAAAAATGCAATGGAATAATGTAAAAATTGTGCAGTTTTTTATTAATTGTTTTTATTTTTAAAATAAATAAATTTTATCCAAATTGGGTTTTATTAAATATCAGTGTTTAATAAAAAATAAAGGGTAAAACTAATGTAACGTGTATAAGTTTGGTACAAGTAGGTGGCGCATTTAGTTTTATCAGAACCAGATTTTTCATAATTATATAGCATCTGGAGCAATAATTAATTGGTAGTACGAGCACTTAAAAGTACAAACATTGACATGATTACAACTTAAATTCTTCTTATTGGAAGCACAAAACACATTAAGATCTTCTACAATATTATTTTTTTTTTATGAAAAACTGTTACTTTTCTAATTAATTAACAAGAAAAACGTGTAATTTATAAATATTTTTACGATAACCGGCCGGTAGGTAAATTTTACAGATAAGCTAGGGATAGTAAGTTTGACAGCTCTACCGACGGATAGATTTTTTTATTGAAACACCTTTTTGCGCCATTTTCATACATTTTGCTTACGAACGGTTATCAGTATCAGATCAATCCGTTAGTAGCACACCGTCGGTAGCTTTGCCTACCAATGGTATGTTATTGAAACACTTTTTTGCTACCATCGGTAGGAAATACTACGGATGGTAGCAAAAACGGATAGTTTTTTGGTTATTGAAACCGGGGGATAGTTAATTCAATATATTTAAAAAACAATACAATCGCTTCGTTACCACATGTCAAATAGTTGTGGTGTGAAGTTCATGACTATCTTTTAAATTTCAAATTGAAAGGAATTAAGGTAGCTTTAAAATGAGACAAATTAAGTCTCTGTTTTAAAACCATAATCCGCCCAAAATAAGTCGACACGTCTCAATGTGACCTTTCCCTTCTGTAATTACCAATTTACTTTAGGCGACCAATTGTTTAACTTCTAACTTTAGTCCAAGTTTTATAACAAGACAGGTTGAGTTTTTATTTATTTAACGCATTTGTCCGTAGTAAAAATTACTACACATAGATAAAGAATAACGGTTAACCTAATGACAATGATCTATTTATCGTGTTGTCATATGCACACGCATATAAGACAGTTGAGATTAAAAAAGACAGATATCACCCTTAGATATCTTGCACGTCACCATTTGAGAGTATTATGACATTTGTAATTGTGCTTGCATAAATAATTCAGTTTGGAGGCCCCGCGCTATTGGAAGCCTCGCTTTGGTACAGAGCCAATAAATTAATTTTTCATGTCAGTGTTAAAAATGCAAGAAATAAAACAAGCCACGTTTCTGACTAGTCATATTTTTAAGCATGAACATAAACAGACAAATTAAACTCAAGTCACAGATTAGTTGTGTTGTGTTATTCGAAAAGCATATGATGTCTTATCTATTTCGAGCGGGAGGGGAGGAATTTTGCTACGGGCCCCGTTTTGGCTTAATTCCGTCGGCACTGAGAATAACATAACACATAAATTAATTCAAAGGTGTTCACAACGTATATCATAGTTTTCGGATATAGTCTAACTATAGGTACTAATATAAAGAGGAAAGATTTAATTGGTCGATTGTTTGTTTGTATTTAATAAGATCCGAAACCTCTGAATCGATTTTAAAATTCTTTCAAGTACCCAGGAAACTACATTATATGCTGGTGACATTAGGCTATAATTTTCACATGCAAAGTCGCGAGAAAACAACTAGTAACAAAATAAATACAATGAGAAAAATATTAAGATCACATGTAAAATTATACTGGTAATTATTTAAAAGATAAATCGTGATGAATACTAAGCAACCATGAAAGGGAAAACTTAAATGTAACAAATTCGAACCCATTTTAACTTTAATTGTTCTGTTTTACTCCCTTTTTAAAGCAAATTTAACGTAACTTTCATTTAACGAACGCGAAAGTTAATTTTGTTTTTAATTTCTTTTCAAGGCAATGAAAATATTTTTTTCTAGTTAAACTAAAAACTTTCAAATTATGGCGTGTGGCTAATAATATAATATTCAAAATGATTAATGTAACAAAAGGATATAATTTTATATCATAAATAAGGAATGCCAAAAAATCTAAATCTCTTGACAAACATCTCTTTTTGTATTACTTTGTAAGAAATCATTTGATAAAATACAGATTTCAAAAATTATTTACTTTGTAAATATAAACTTATCAATTTAAAATATATTTGACTTAACACTACACATATTTATACTATCAAATTCACGATCTCAAAATGACGGTGGATTTGTTGTAAATCAATTTTATTGATTTCCTTTACCTTTAAATTTAAATTTACTATATGGTAGATATTTAGTGCATTATTGGTAGCAGACGTAGGTATTGAATTTATAGCGTACACATATTTGTACCTTTTAGATTGACTTTACAGCGCCAAAACATCCCGCTCTCGATGCGTAATGACGATTTTTTTTGTTACAGCGGAATGAAAAAGAAAAGTGAAAATCATTTAAAGAGGTTATTTAATTAATTTTTACATCGCTCATGAAATAACACCCTTACTCGCCCACCTGTTTATAGTCGTAGAAGTGGTGGCAATAAAACTGAGACTTAGGACCTGGATTAACCTTTTTTATTATAAGGACTACGCTACCATCGCACCACGATTATGAAAAGAGAAAACAATAAACACAAGTGGAATTTTATTTAAATGAGCATTTATAGGCGCTGCAAAAGCGTATTTATAAAGAACTCGGACCATATCTATGTACAGAAAACCAATTTAAAAAAACAGTATTTCACCATCCTATTCCATTAAACCTTTATTGCCATATAAAGCTTAAATTTGCATTAAATATGCGTGATGTTTGTTATATCAAAACTTTTTAGAGGGTGGACCAATCTTGAAATTTCTTTCCTTATTTTAAAGCTAGTGCTTGCCGTGTGATCCCATTTTAATTTGGTCTAGATCTGGCAATGGATTCAAAATATCAAAAAATGTATGAAATAAAAAAAGACTTATAAAATGGAACCGACTTCAAATTTCAAATTTTAATAACTTAAACTTTAAAGTTAATATTTAATTAACTAAGGAAAGCCTCAGCCCGACTTTAATGTTTCTTAAAACATTTAGCCGCCTATAAGCAAATAATATTTTTCACTTTATATACGTTAATATGCTTTTGAAGTTTGCCTTTCTGAGTTTACCTGAGTTAAGCATATCGACCGTTGCCGTGCTTAATTATTAGTAGGTAAAACATGTTGTCTGAAAGGAATTAAGGCTTAGTCTGCTAGCCACTGGCTATGCTATCCTATGAAAATGACGTCAAGCAGAAAATGTATGTGCAGTCGCCTATACTATGACTCAAGAGACTATCGTTATTGATTTGTTCTTTGATTGAATAAATATATAGAGGAACTAAAAAGTTTAAGTTTCGCTGTTGAAAATGAGATAATAATTCAATTACACAAAGCTAAGCTGGAAAATTTCTGGATTAAAGTGTAAGGTAAATAATTGCATTAAAATCGTGACGACTACATACTTTGAAAGTAGGTTAAATGTAATAATTTTGTTTATTTATGACTGCATGTTTGAGGCTAAAAATGTAGAAAACATTTTGCAGGCAACAAAGATCAATACATAGCTATCAATATATATCCTTGCCGCTTTTGATCATACAAACAAAACGTGTATATTTTGTGATCTCTGAAAAATCACGAGCGCCAATAACGATATGAGTGCATGAGAGATTTTTTTTTTTCAAAACTAATGGAAATCAACTTCAAAGTGCTTACTTTGTTGGCACTATATTCGTTTGATTGAACTTCACGTTTATTACAACGTATAACCCGCTCTGTTTGTAGTCCTCAAAAAAGCAAACGACATATTCTGGTGATTTTATTTTGTTTTTATTCACATCTATACATATCTGTAGCATGAAACAAAGTAGCTTCCCTCTATTTTTACTAGCACTGCAGGCGCCCAGGTGCATGCATTTCCCTCGGGTCTTATAGGCATTTAGAAAATATAGGAAATTTATTTTTGCCGCGATTGTAATATTGATTCAAATGAGTATTAGAATGCATACCATTTTTTTTTTGCTACATATTAGCGATGTTCCGGATATCCGTATCCGTATCCGTATCCGCGGATATCCAACGGAAAATAAAGATCCATATCCGTATCCGTATCCGTTACTTTACTCGCGGATAATTTACGGATCTTTTAACTTATTAATTTTTAATTGATAGGATGAAATGCTATATATAAGTGATTAGGTAGATTTAAAAAACTATAAAATTCAATTCAAGTATTTATTATTTCTTAAAATCAAATATTTGGCACTTTTATATTGCAAACATTTATCGTAGTAGGTAAGTTACTATACCAATAGTAGATAACTCAAAGGTCAACTATCTTTATAATGAGATCAATATTTTAGAAAGTTATAACACACTTTTATATATATATAAGAAAATGAAAAAAACCAAAATTTAATTTTTATAATTATAATGAGATCAATATAATAAAAAAAATATAAGTAAATAAGAGATGATGAGAAAACCAAAAATATATTCTAATGAAGTAAATTAACACTGCGTACCTAGTAGCTACTACCTACCATATAAAGTGTAAACATTAAATTACATGAGCAATGTGTTTGCTCATGTCATTTAATGTTTACACTTAATTACATGAGCAAACATATTGCACATGAAAATTAGAGGAACTTGAAACATATAGTATATATATAAAGATCCGTATCCGTATCCGCGGATCTTGACACCAAATATCCGTATTCGGATCCGTATCCGCGGATATACATTTTTAACGATCCGGCACATCACTGCTACATATATAGGTATTTTGAAATATAAAATATCAAAATTAGCTAAATTTGTTGTAATAGGACAACAAATTTAGCTAATTTTGAGCATTATTCCATTGTTTTACAAGTCTCTGCAATTCTTTCACTCTGGTTTTTTTCATATCGCCTTTATATATGAGTTACTGTGATCTTGACTTCAATACGTCCCACATTTTAGGTCCTGATGGAAATGCTTTCTCTTTCTTTTAGGTTCGAACCAAAATGTTCACTTAACTTGTCCAAATTACTTTGTATTTAACTAGACTTTTGAGTTCATGTTTCAATAAAAAAAGTCTTGACTAATTCTATGTCAATTGAACCTTGTACATTAAAACTTGTACTTAGAAAGTTTAAACAACTTTGACGAACTAAGCTAGTGCTTGAAGTGATTTCTCTCTTTAAATCACGATGCTTGTAATTTATTGTAAAAAACATGTCTTTGCGAGAAGAATAGGTCTTTTAAAAATTCTTTAATTTAAAGTATGTAAACAGTATGGATGCCGCTAACGATCTATTTTTTTATTTTTTGGCTATTTAAAGAGATTGCGTTTGACCAATCTAGTGGTTCATCATTATTATCGTCCTTAGTATAATATCATCATCACTATAATAAGTCAGGATATGTAAGTTTTTGACACAAATAATATTAATGAAAGAAGAAGAAATCATAGGTGATTCGAATTTTGAACGTAATTTATCACTCGTTCACAATCCTAAAGGTTCAATGCACTTTGGAGATAAATAACTGCTATACAACCAATTTATTATTCATAATCACCAACTTACAGGGTATTTTTACAATCTCTTATATGCAAAGAGTAATGTAATATATAAAAAAAGGGACGCTTATATGCGTCTCCAGAATTAATGTGACAACCAAATGTGTAGTGTTGCCAAACATATTTAAAAGCATCGTGTTGTTCCGAAACGCCACAGCACAATTAACGCAATTTTTTGATATTTCGAAGAAGTAGTGATATAACAAATCTCATTATTCATATTCGACGAATGACATCACGAATATTTGTATTCATCGTATATCATCACAAATATTGGTACTCACCGTTAGGTACTTGTGGACAACAGACACTAGGCATTGGCCTTTATAAATAGTTTTAATATGTCATGTTCGTTATTTTTCTTTGAATTTGTATTTTGTACCATTTTGTTTTTTTATGTATTTTTTAAATTATAAACAAATTCAATAAATTATATCCAAACTAAGTGCGTCATCATCGTCATCAACCATACGATGCCCACTAATGAGGATAGGCCTACCCCATAGATCTCCAAGAGGATCTGACAACGGTTGTGGGAAGTATCCCCGTATCCAGCGGCTTCCCATAACCTTTGTCAGATCGTATACCAATATATATGTAGTAAAATTAATTTATAGAACACACTGGAATAGTGCCTGGTTCCAATTAAAATTTCCCTTTGATCTCTCGGATATAAAGTATGTACAGAAAGAGTGATTTCCAATGATTCCGTTGGCTGAATGCAAACACTGACAGGCTCTGTGCTCCTGTATCGCATATACAGTTTGAAATTTACTAGACCAGGTTCCGTTGGCTATTGGCAAACGTAGGAATATTATTAACAGTTCGTATTATTTCTATAGATTTATATTTTTTTTTCATAGATATATTCATAGATGTAATACACTATCTAATAAATATACTAAAAATATAAAATAATATTAGAAAAAGTAAAGATTTGATTGTTTGTTTCCTATTACTATTGATCCTCGTCGAAAAGAACAAAACTGGTTGCAACCCACCACACTGGTTCAGTGCAGATTGGCGGGTGTTAACAACTAAAGACCAATGTCTTAACTCACGTTGATGAAACACGCAGAAATGTTGAATGGACCCGTTTAAAATTGTCAGCAATTTCACGACTGGCGTTTGATTAAGTTTAAAGTTCTTTTTACATACGTCAAGATCTCATAAGGCAGTTAATTATATTTAAGTCAGTTTTATGTTATATATGTATATACATAAGTATTTATTTATAAACTGATGGAATTAAACAACAAACGTATGAGCAAGAGTGCACACGGTAAATATCAGGAAATAGAAATAACAAAGAAATGGGAGACAGATCGATTAATTTATATTTACAATAATCAAAAACTTTTTTTCTTCTTTTACTCGAGTGTCGCGTTTTATGACCTAAAACGTATTGAAGAGTAAGATTAGTACTCTCGTGTTTAAAAAAAAGTACTTGCAATACGAACTCATACGCGCTGCGGACATTAAATACCTACATGATTTGACTTATTATCTAATAGTACACGATATCATATATTTTTTTATATATTTAGTTTTATATATTGAACCATGTCCTTCCACTCTGACCAACTAAACCGATCACACAAACAGAACAAGTATTTTTCTTTCTCAACGAACAAACTTTTTTGGTAGATTCGATAGGAATATTTTATCAATTTAAATTTGTTCCCATCCTTCAATACAACTTTAAAAGGATCAACTATTTTTCTTTCTCGTCAGTACAACTTTTTAATCGACTTCGAAATCGGAAAGCAAAAGGTTTTAGCTTTTTTTTAAAGCTTTGTTAGAAAGCTTTTATATACGTCATATCACTAGTAATATCATGGGTAAGATTTTCTTCCAAATTTATTTTTTACTTTTAATTTAGTCTTATATTTTAAGCTATTTTCTCTTCTCAATGAGCTACCACCCTGCTTAAAAAATAATCTGCTATTTTAGGTGGGTCGCCATATTGGATATTTATAATATTATATGCACATGTTAAGGACAAAAGTCTTTTAAATTTTATTAAAAAAATGGATATAGAGTGAAGTTGTTTCATTTACGTATTTCTCTTACCACACTTTTTCATATCATACTTAACGTGACAATTCACAAAAAGTAACGAGGCCGCCATCTTAGGCCGTCCGCTATATTCATAAAAAAATAAAGGTATTTAAAATTTTAAGACGGTGGAAGAGAACTGCTATAGGTACTAGATAGTTGACTTGCAACATTTGAGTAACATATAAAAAGTTTGTACGATATTTTTTATTATTTTGTGACAGGTTTTTCTTTAATTTTTACTGTTAATGGATGGCGCTAGTAGCACCCTATTAATGATTTTATATTGTAAGTTTTGCAGTACATTATGCATATAACAATTCAAACATATGTTCAACTGTTATATTTATTTGACTGATTTCAGTGTATCAAAATAGAAGGTATCACATTAGCGTCATCTATTGAAATTGAAATTTTACGTTACGTAACGTTGAAGCTTTGTTACCAAAAACGTGGACAGCTATTTTATTGATAAATAGTTTCACTTAATTATGTCGATAGGAGTCTACGAGACTGACGTAGTCAAGTCGTAGTCTAAAAGTGTCAGTGCATATCTGACAAAGAATGCGTCGCCTAACGTCGGTCATGAAACGTCAGAATTCAGATGCTTAGGATATAACAATCCATTTCACACTAGACTGATGATCCGTTGCGTAATAACATAAATGTACTTACTTCCCTAAGGCACTTGACTGATCATTCGTCAGATATGTACATAAAGCATCCTGTTTTTAATATTATACTCGTAGAAAGTACAGAAAGTTATTAGTGTTCTTGTAAGCAGCCTCTATGTAAAGATTATTAATAGCTTATTTAAAACGCGAGCGCTGTGTGTCATTTACAATTCTGAATTTGTACGTTATTATGCTACGCAATTTGTCATTTCTGAGAATAGTGTCCGAGGCTTTGTTAGTATTAATAATAATAAGTTCAACCGGCCGGGACATACTAACCCACTTTCTCGTTATACGTTTATATATTTTAATTTTTTTTCAAGAGTATTTTTTGTGATTTTCAGTGATGCCATTTATAAAATAAAAATTAGTAGTATATGTTGTTATAGAAGTTGGCAAATGTAATGTAAATGTATGTTATAATACAAGAGTTATAAAATTCAAAGTTATGGAAAGCATTGAATACGTCGCTTACGCTTCGAATTTTGCAGATGGGAACAAAGGAAACTCATTTTTTATGAAAACAGTTCACTTGTATATAGTCGTGTCCACAAATACAAAATATTGGTCCACAGATTGACTCGGAAAATGTAAATATAAGATATGTATGTATGGTGGTATGTAATTTTTTTGGATAAACTAAAAATTCTTTCCATAAGCGTATTTGCATATATTTCATTAAATTTAGTAATGATTTTTAATATTCGTACTATACCAAAGTCGATTAGGAACAAAATTTAGTGTGTTATTAATTAGAAATTTATCATTACACTGCTAAATCTAACAACTGTTCAACTGAGATGGTTAATACTATAAGCTAAGTCGAAATCCTTTATGGCCTAATTATTTTATCAATTTATTTTCTTCTTTGTGTTTATACTTTTAATACTACATTTCAGAACACTAGTACTGATTTTCTCAAAACAATCGGCCCCTCATTGGTATTAGATGGCATGAAGTATAAGTATTAGAAAAACTAACTAACCAAAAAAAAAAGAAATAGCAATATTGAAAACTAAACCAAAAATATTACTACACTCAATTGAATAAATACTATTGTGACATATTTACCACGCTTTTAAAGTAAATCATGCTTACAGATTAAGCAGATTAGTAGACATAAATACTTAGAGTATTTAAACCAATTAATAATATTACAAGGCCCTTCCTGCCAGTAGAACAAAGAGAGGTGCCAGGTAACACCCTTCATATATTATTCATGAACAGGGTGAAAGCAATGTAAATTATGATTTAGGTAACAATAAATTAACTTACAAATGCAAAGAGCCCCTAAAAATGAATGTGATCTTTTTGATCTTCATATATTGATATCATCAAAAATATAAATGTGTAATGAGAACCAAGTTCAATATGATTCTTTATCGATTTAGATGACTAAATGTTGATGCTAAGTTATGTACTTAAAATTTTAGAGTATTATTTACACAATTCGTTTGTTGCGTTAAAAATTAATTTGAACTAATTTAAAGTCAGGATTAGACTTGAACTAATTTCTGCCAAAAGATGAAAATTCGCCTGTGGTCGGTGTTAAGATGCAACCGGAATCCAAGCCGTAAAATGCCGTCGGAAATACAGAGGAGTTCGAGATAATAAAGTTTTGGTTACTCCTATGGCAGGCCTTTGTTGGAATTGCTTAACTTCTACATCGCAGAGGGAATGAGCGAACCTCTACACCATGGAACTGAGCATAATAAAAGATAATTATATTATTGATCTATTTCTAAAACTGTTACAGCACATAAAATTGTAACTATTGTAAATTAAAGTGACTTCATAATGTTGAAGTATACCTGTGGGTAACTACGGTGTGAAATAAAACTAAACAGCATTAAAAATAGACGATAGCCCTAGTTCCGTTTCTTACCATTTCTTCTCACAATAAGATCTCCCGTATGATCTCGTGGAAGAATGAATCAAATAGTTTAAATATTAAGAAAATGTATTATCATTATGTCTATGACATAGAACATTCTAATGTTCTATAGACAAAATATGTACAATATAAAATCTCTATCAACACCCGTATTAGACTAAATGATATTTAATAAAAGTCAAGTTATTTTTATTCTTTTTAATGATAGAATCTAAGAAATGAGTTATTTAATCCCCATGGTAAAATTTATGCAAAGTGTGAAACTTCGTTAATTTTAATTAGTGGAAACATAATATTTTATAATTCTGTTTTACCTAAACCAGATTTAAAGAAACTTCAAAGATACCTATATGTAAAATTTAATAACATTAATTTATAAAGTAACATAAACCACATTATGATAATTAAAAGTTTCAACGACACAACCCTTAATTAATATTCCGATCTGCTTAACTTACATTGTATCTATATCTACTCAAACTTGTACGGCTAATTGAATTTCAACTTCATTTCAATTAAAACCGGAACAATTAAAACGGGATTCAATAAGATTCTATATTCAAATGGCATATAACAATTTTGGTATAGCATTATCGTATGCTGCCAATATACAATACGAAAAAAAAAAATACAGTAATTTACTGTAATATGATAATTTAAAATCTCAATTGAACAAAAATAGAAGGTTTATTGTCAATATCACATGAACAAGGAAAACACAAAAGTTAGATAGAATCTCCAACAATACGAAAACATTAAAAAATAAATTTCTACATCTAAAAAATCTTTAATTTTATTTTTAGTTTTTAAATTCAATCAAATAAATTTTCCTCTATATAGATTGTATGTATGTTATGTATGTTTGTATGTTCTTCTTACAAGTTTTTTTTTTTATCGACAGGTATTCGTTGACATGGAAGTAATCTACACCGCTCCACCTGCTGTTGTTATACCCTCGACTGAGGATTTACTTTACCATGCTGAAGTTACGTCAACTAGAGGTTTCCAGCAGGCGTCAGAACAGCCTTCGGTCCATGGCTCCACACGTGGATCCATTCACGGATCGGTCCACGGCTCCACTCATAGCTCTGCTCCGCAATCAGATGATGATAATGAACTGGAGAATATTGAGCGAAATATTGCAAGTCTCGAACGGAGCTTACAGAATAAAGACATTGTGATTGACTTGGAATCCGGTGACGAATCACGCACTCGCAAGTTAAAGATTGTTGGGAAGCGTTTTTTGAGGTAAGATTTTCACGGTATCAATATAGAGTACTTATTATGTTAATGCTACAGTCAACAGAGGATAGTACTATCCTATCCCTGGATTTTAAAGGTATTTAAAATCCAGGGGACTTTTGGACGCTGTTATATATTTTTTTATTTATGGCCCTATTTTTGAAGAAATAATGCCACGATACACAACGAATATAAAAATAGGGCAATTTTCATTGTATTGCAACGTTTGTGTAACCAATAGGGGTATACAGCAATATCGGCCATTTGTAATTATGTTTAATCCCTCATTATGAACAAAATCTTGACAAGTCACTAAATCATCACCAGCCTATTAGAGTCACTGCTGGGGCTTAAGCTTTCCCTAGGGATGGAATGGAATCGAATCAACTAGTGAGACTCAGAATTTTATCTACTATATATACTTGAGAAAGATACATAGTCATCCTAACCAAACACTTATAATGATTCTAATAACCGTTTTCACTAACCTAGAATAAGGCATAGCCTAACGCCTAATCACACGAATCGCCTAAGCAGATTATTTCCAATTAAACTTTTTTATCTAGTGACACATTTGTAACCTATTTATTTTATTTTTGTTTTTTGTTTTTTCTCTTTATTTTGGCATAAACAGTCCTTAAGGAAAAAAGTGCTTAAATATAGATAGTGCTTATATTTTAGACAATACAGTGCCAAAAACGATAAACAATAATTAACAATCTATAAAACAGTAAGAAACTTGTTGAAATAAATTACATCAGAATTTACAATTTTTTACATGCAATTATGAACACTTCATATCATGCTGCCTATTTTTTTTCCAACATTATTCGCTTTAACCCTATTAAAGAAATTATTATTACGCAATTAAATTATTACGCAAACACATAGTGCAACGCGCCGCATATAACGCATTTCAACAATAGATATTGCTTTATACCTTTAGGTGGTGCCTAGTCGACAGAGGTGGACGAGTCCTAAATTTATTAAAAACGGGCATAACACATCCAGTATGTTTTTATAGCCTTTATAAATATTAATATACGAACAGTAAACAGCCTCTCTGAATTGTGTAAAGCTGAAGTGTTTTGATTGTAGCAGTTTAACACAGTACATACAAATTTTACATGACTATGGTACAGAATATTAACTAGGCTTTCGTTAGCGGGCCGATTTAATTTCACAATATCTACTGTACTATTAGAGTTGGTCAAGGCAAGGAACTGCTGCTGGTACTCCAACCTAGGACCAACGCATCAGTTCTGACCGAGGTAAAGATAAAAATGAGATTGTCCACCACTTGTCTACGTAGGAGTTTCGAATTCTTTGGACACATTGTTAGAAAAGAAGGCGATAATCTCAAAAAAACTTTAATGACGGGAAGAATAGATGGACGAATACCACGAGGAAGAAGTCCTTTACATTGGTCAGATCAGATCCGCACACCAACAACACCACAGTCAGCGAGAGTAACCACAGAGTAATTCAACGAGGTCATGGCCCTCAGCATTGAGGATGAACCACTCAAGACGGGAGTTTTTAAATACTTACAGAAAATAATTAAATGACCACCTATGATTCTATTTGGGACTGTGGCGACTTATGTTAGAGTACTCGACATCCATTAAACATTTGGAGGTGTGCGTTCGCAGTTTTACAACTGAAAATATTTTATAGCAAATATCGTTCACGCGAACTTACAATTCGGCCAATAGCTGAACTGAAACCCTGAAAAATTCATACGTGTGACTACAAAAAACCCTTTTTTAAAGGTTTGTACTATAAAACCTTCTTAAGCTGGTTTATAAATTCAGATAAGATATAGGCACGTAAGGTTAAAATTGATTATTATAATAAAAATGAATGTCGAATTGATAACGGAAAATAAATTACAATATTCTATTTTTTTTAAATAACATTACGTATTTGTCATAAAAAATCTCATTAAATTTTTGCATAAAAAAAAAATGACTTACGTACCTTTATGTAATTACTATATTATATTATGTATTTATTATTAAAGTTGTCCTGTTTTATAACACTATGTCAAGTAGGACGTGTTTGTATGTTCCTCGATACAATGGTATTAGAACCGATTACATTTGTGACCAGCCAAGGAACGCTGAACGTCTATTGTTGATATGTGGGAGCAAATGTGTTTGAGTCGTTAAGTGTGTACTATTGTCTTCTATTGCAGTTTGAAGACCGATCTTGTTTAAAATTTTTAGTCAGCGTATTTTATCAACCACGTTGCGGCGCCAGTTGTGACGGGTTCGATGCTTGGGCGAATTAATGAAAAAGCTGACTAACTTGAGAATTGATTTATTTTATGGTAATAATGGATAAAGAAAATGTAACAAACAAAAAAAATTATATAAAATTATTTTGTATGTTTAACTAAATATAAAATTAAAATTGCTAAATAAAACATATATAAACCTAGGACGAAATAAACGATGGTACGGCACACCGTTACAAGCTTTCAACGTGAACATTAAAGAGTAAAAGTATATATTAGGTATATACCCTGGCCGGTTTTGTATTTGAAATAATAACTGTCCACAATATAACAAATACTGATTTTAAGAATAATAGTGGTGGCCAGATTTCACGAGTCAAAATGAAACATTTTCGTTTGTTTATCTTTGGAACTTCATGTTCTTATTAATACACTTGCTTTCATGCCATGGACATGGAGTAACAATGAAAATTTGAATAGTGAGCAATAGTTACTATGGTGACTTTTTATTTCCCCGTACAAACTTCCGCTCCCATTTCCATTCCTTTAATTGCCGTTTTTCGAGATAAAATGTAGTCTATGATCACTGCATATGATGTAGCTTCCCATAAAAGAAAGAATTTTTAAAATCGGTCCATTATTTTCGGAGTTTAAGTATTCGATGCAGAGCAACAATCAAATCTTTTCTCTGTATAATATTAGTATAGAAAAGCAAAAAGGATATAAGTGCTGCAATGTAATAATTTTACTCAGAACCCGTTAGTACATTCATATAAGCTTTAATTTTTGAGTATTTTAAAGACTGCTGTAATACCTCATATAAAACGCCTTCGTCAAATCAATTGTAATAACATTGATTAATTGAAATCGGCCAATAATTTTAACATACAAGCGACTCAAAGCAAACTTCCTCATTTGCAACCGGTAGTCAATTTTTACAAGCTTTTATTTAAATTGCCTCGTTAGTATGTTAGTTAGAGCGCAAATCTTAGAACTCAAATTTGACCCACTTCCCAATGTCTGATAGATTTGAAATTTTGCATATAAGTCAGATGACAATGCAATATTAAGATGTCAGTAAGCTGATATGATGATGAAGTCGGATGGTGGTTATAGGAACTTAGCGATGAAATGACGCAACTACATTGTGTTTATTTTTGGGCTGTTTGGGCTCTTGAGATCTGTCTTTATGAGATCAGAAACATATTGAGACAAAACTAAAAAATATAATAAAAAAGCCTTTTAAAAACAGGCTTTTATTTGTGTTAAAAAACCAAAGTGTTTAAAGACCAAAATAAAACTATCTAGTATACTACGTATGTAGTATATTACATATCTAGTATACCTACTACGTACGTAATACTACACACTTGAATTCCCTAACATTTTTACCTCAAGAATAATACAAACTAAAACTATAATAGATATATTTTAATGCTTTTACAAACTCGGTCATAAGGTTAGTAATATAAAAACTCTTTTAGAATAAATCGTTTATTAAATCAAGTAAATTTATCCTATATTATTATTTCTGAGTACTATCAAAATTATTTTTTATTATCACAATATGACTATCACAATATGTAAATTCAACGCTACCCCTTGCTCATACAATTTTCGCAGTTTGATGGAGTCCCATTTTAGAAGTGTGTTCCCAGAATTACTCTCATAAACTCAATTAGCCTTCATTACTTGACTAATCAAATGTCGATTACGTCACGTGCGATGTGAAAGTTTATAGTAATAAATTTACTTTTCATAATTCCTCTCACGTGCCTACCATATGAAGTACATATATTTCTTTAGATAAATTCTGTTTGGACAAATATAATTAGACTAGCTGATTTCTCTCGACTTCGGCCGCGAAATTTATAATCTATAGTATCCGCATATGATGCATGTATAGATAATGTAAATTTGATGATACTATAAAGTGTTCTTTAAACACTAGAGCATTTATTTGTTATTTATTTGTATAATTAGCCTCTAATAAAGTATTACCTTGTAATTATAGAAACTTAAGTGTCTTACACTCAATGATAGACAGATGATGGAAAAATGCGCGGTAAAAACGATCTTTAATTAATTATTAATTAGATAACTATTAATTAATTAATTAATAATTAATTAATTAATTAATAATTAATTAAAATAATAATTTATTAATTAATTATTATTGTAAAATTGCTGCATAATTCCCTAAACAGTGACTTTTATTTCATCTATAAAAAGAATTTCCTCTATAAAAATAAAAAAGTTGCAACTAGAAATGGAAAAATGGTGCATTCTAGGTGTTAATTTGTGATTTTTTTCTATATAGAGAAAATTTTATAAAGTCACGTTATGGCTTTCCAAAATATGATATAGATAGATGAACACTTTATTGCACACATAATAATAGTAATTAATAGTTTTTTATTTTCAATTACAACTTATTTTGGTATTATTTTGTTGCACAAACGTCCATTAAAATTTTCATTAGTTTAATACAAATTTGACATTAATAAGAGTTTAAAGGCGTCATTAAACCTTAATTGACATTTGTGTAACTGACTGAAAACCAGTTATGTAAGTTAATGATGTTGGTTGTACATTCTTAATTCTCAAATTTTGAACTATCATAACAGTTTTATAGATCATTTTAAGATTTTTCTTTTGTACTTTTATGTGCCCGATATTGTGTTCTCATCTTTACTCATCATTTTCCATCAACGCAAACAATAATTTTCATATTTTATTAACACAAAAATTTTCTTGATACACATCCTATATTCCTATACCCTGTCTAACGAATATATTTACGTTAGCTTTAGGGTTTGACTAGCTAGTTCTAGTCAGTTCGATGTAGCAGACAGTTGAGAGGATTTGATTTAATAATGAAATATTATAGATGCCTGCGCCATAAAATCTACCAAAACTAGGCCACATAAGTATAAAGAATATAAGCATATCTTACAACGTAAGGAATGCTTTCTTTAAACCTACACCCAAAGAAGATTTTCTAAATTTGAAATATAATTTTCTCTTTTTATATATTTTTCTTTCTTTATTTTTCAATGCAATGTTTGTATATTTTGATATTCCTAAAACTATAAAACACATTTTCCATATCTCTACGATAGGGATAAGTGCTCGTAACCTTAACTATAATCCATCTTCTTATATATTTATATCATATCGTGATCTCTAAGGGAATAAAAATATACAATGTGTCCGCCTTTTGTCGTCTAGTGAGACTTGACTGGAAAAAATATAAGTATTTTCCTGTCTTTATAATAGGTAACAGACTGCCATTTCGTCATTGTTTAGCGGCGGTATGCGATGCTCGGTGTACCATATCACTGATTTATATTAAAAAAATCTTCGAAATTGATTTTAACCTTGAGTAATATACGGGATCTTTCAGTACATCTGATATTTGAAGTGATGTATCAGAAAATTTAATCTATTCTAATATTATCATCATCACCAGTTTTGTCCCCACTGCAGGGGCTCAGGCCTTCCTTATATTTGGTAAAGGAGCATGGGCCAATGCGGATTGGTGAGTATTAACGACTGCAAATGCAGCCGGGATCAATGGCTTAACGTACCTTCCGAAGCACGGATTAGCTGGAGATGATAATTTTTTGGTCACCCATCCCGTGCCCTTGCGAAATTTCCTTAACGACAACGATTGCGTGACGCGTCGCTTAGCTACTACGCCACCGAGCTAGTATTGTAAAGAGCAAAAATTTGATTGTGTTTGTTTGTTTGCTTCGAATAGGCCTCGAAACTACTGGGCCAATTATAAAAATTATTTCACCAAAGGGTAGCTACATTATACGAGGTTGATATAGGCTATAATTTACGTGTGCGAAGTCGCGGAACAACAGCTAGTACACTATATATATATGCAGTTACATCTGAAAACACATAAATATTGGAAAACTCTCAGATCAATTAGACAGCAAGCAGCTTGGATACGCGACATTCATTCTTTCCATGATTTACGAAATAAAACTGAAGATAACGTTAATCTATATTTCGCAATGCATACTTTAAACAAATTAAGTCTAATTTTGGAACACAACCATTAATAATTTTATAAAGATTTAAAATATTTGAATTTTTACTGCATAATTATTTTTTTGTAAGTGACAGAAAAGGTAATTATTTATTAGATGTTTTTAAAAATTTCAATTCTAATATAAATCAATATAAACTCGGAGAAGGATTTTATTAATGGAATAATGAACTTAATAATGAACTTTATTCCGCTGACCTTATAAGTACGGTAAGGTGGGTTACAGTGTGACAAGGGGCACTCTCAATATCTCCGTCTCTTTTTACCATATCGTTATCGCTTAAACAGATTTCAGACAAGCGCATATGTATTTGTAGATAAATACGCGTAGATAGTTTGCCGATATCGTAACTTACAAATTATTTTGTATGATTGTTTTTTTTTGTTTGAGCCTATGGGGTACAGTGTTACGGGGCACTATGTGACAATGTCACAACTGTTGAAAAGCAAAGCAAATTTATATCCCACTTGAGCCAGATTTGGCGTTAGTTGGAATAGAAGATGTAGAAATTGTTTTACCTGAGCTTGAAAAGTGCAAATAACCTATAAAACAACAAGCTGAATTTTATATTTCTCCTAAAAAATATTTTAGGTCCAGTGGTTTTGGGGCTTATTCGACGCCAAAAAAAACAAATTTTTCGTCTTTATACTACTATCTAAACTCCTGCGACTTCGCCCACGATAATTATATGTCTCTAGCATATGATGTAGCTTCCTTTGGTGAAAGAGTTTTTAAAATTAGTCCAGTAGTTTCGGTGTCCATTTGATGCAAACAAACAAAATAATAAAATCTTTCCTCTTATAATATTAATATAGATTAGTAAAGATAATACGAGCTACAAATCAGATCTATAGAAATATATAAAAGTTCGTTTTCTAGATTGATCGAACCGAAAATAGGACCTGGAACTTTTGAAGTGTTAACAACATTTTCACCATGAATCTCTTTTACAGGCGGGGATTTTCCATGGGCGCTGAAAAATCGGTCACAATAGCCGAACGTGATCGCAAAAGGACATCGACCTTCAAGAGTGTACGCAGCCTGATAAGACTCGGACGTGGAAGGTCTCGTGACTGCAGCGGAGATGAGGAACAAGGCTTACTTGACATGCCGGGTCCCTCTACTGAACCAGATCGCCCCATTAGCCAGACATCTGCTTCCTCCGATGAACTGTTGGTGGACACCAGGTCGCCAACAGAAACACCAAAGATAAAACGAATGTGAGAATATTATTTGTAAAATTCGAATTTTTCCTATAAAGACAATCCAGGTCTACCTAGGTTTCAACGGGTGTCGCTTACACTGTTAATTTTCTTCCTAAATCCTACGTAAAAATAAAGATAAGCATAAAAATATCCAAAGTTCTTGCTCTAATCTTAGACGTCATTTTTGGTATTTTTTATTCGTAATTTAAAATTTCTAGCACATGTGTACTTACTTCAAAAAATTATTTATAGTGTCATTTCTTCGGCAGACTTGTTAAGGGGCTGGACTGGATGACTTTTAGAAATCGACACGCCCCCTTACATAAATACAGGTGTTTACGCTAGTGTGGGTTAGCTCATTGCCCGTTCCTCAGAAGAACAACAAATGTCTATGGGCGCTTGTGCACTACATTGAATTTTCAGGTCCGGCGGTCCGATTTTTTCCGGTCCGGAATGACATGAAAAACCCGGATGAGTAGCTTGTGCACTTGTCCGTTTTTTCCTATTCTACTAAATAAATTTTGTTTAAATCGAATCGAAAACGAATCTAAAATAGAACTGGAATTGTTTCGTATGTCACTTTGTAGAATAGAAAAACCATTAAAAACTGTATTTTCTTTCGGTTTCGATCCATTTTCGATGCTATTAAAACAAAATTTATTTAGTAGAATTGGCCCCCTGATCGGGGCGGCGCAGTGTAGGGCAGCTCTCTTATAGCTACATGACATTTACGCTAGGTATGATGAGATTTTTGGAACGTCGGTAATTGCGTTCAAGGACGTAGAAAGGTACCTAAATAATGACCTGATCATTTTACATAAGCCACAATAAATTATGGCAAGACGGAAGCTATTTTTTTACTACTATCGCATGACTACTATCAGATGTAAAACCTTATACCCTTATTTATTTAAGAACAGTATTATTCACATACAATAGCTAAAAATATCTGTGACATTAGAATAAAATTACTGATACTGATAAAATTTATAAAATTACTTGATGTTTAAATTTATTAACGTGCTATTTTTTTTTTTCGAAGTTTTGTAAAAACAACTTTAAGCGATTACAGAGATAGACCAATCGGTGGCGCCATTTCGTAAACAAATCGTAATTAGTGCCGTGTAAGCGGAGAATTAATATGTTAAATGAACTTTACGAGATCAGTTGACTGTATTATATATAGGGGAGAATGAGTAAGACGGGTAAGACGGGGTACCCGGAGAAATTCACAGTTCAAAGTAACCAATCACACTCGTTTATTCATCGTTCGATGCGCCACCATGATACTTAACAGTCATCTGGCGATTGATGGTTTGTAATTGCACACATATCGAAAACAGTAAAAAAAAATATTCTACTGCAAACTACTTATCATGTTTTCTTCGGGTTTGACACGTGACTGTGATTTGTTAAATAATGCTAGCTGGTGAGGTGTTGCTGTGATTGACGCTTAAGCTATTCTATAATAAAGTAGGCATTATGTTTCCTTAAAATTGTCGACTGGTTTTTTTTTTTTTATTGCTAGAAAATGGCTCTGTAGGCAAGTTTGTTTTCCGTAAAAATAGCCGAACAACGAAAACAGATGAACGACAAAGAGTCTTATCATCAGAATATGAAAGTGAAGAAGAGGGGGACCAGTCATGTGTGTATTGTTTGGAAGTATATTCTGTTTTCATTGAAGGGTGGATATCATGCTCAGTAAGTGGAATTCTGCCAGCCCTAAGTAATTAACTTTCTCATCATTTTCATCACCCCATCTTACCTTAAGGGGGTACCCCATCTTACCAGCACCATGGGGCATGACGGGTCAAACGCCTTTTTTTTATTCATATTTTTTTTTCTCTAAAATATGTAACTTGAGTTCCTACTGAAACCAAATATTGGAATAGTAACAATAAGTCGTTATTTAAAAAATAAATATGACCTATATTATAATGTATTTTTTTATTTTATTGACCTTCAAAGCTTAAGTACCCCATCTTGTCACCCTCTCCCCTAGCCATAATTTTATATGCTTGGTGTAGTTTCTTAGAGCAGAAATATTCTTCCTTTAGAATACTTTTTTATTTATTTATTTATGACACAAACAGTCATTTCATTTTGTTACAATATAGACCTTAATGCGAAAAAGACATAGAGTGTCACTTAATTACTTCTGTTATCAAATATTTATCTATACTTATGTTAATATTATAAATGTGAAAGTTTCTTTGTTTGGATGTTTAGATGTTTGGATGATTGGATGTTTGTCCGTCAATCACGCCGAAACTACAGAACGGATTTTGATGAAATTTGATACAGATAGATTATTAGCTGACTTAGATAACAGGATACTTTTTATCCCACTAAACATTTCCCTAGGGTCCACGCGGGCGAATCCGCTGACGAAAGCTAGTACTTATTAATTGTATAAAAAAATTTTGATGATGTCAAATTTCCAGGCAAACTTTCATCCCCTATTTATCGCGATAAAATGTAGCCTATGACCTTTGCTGCCATCATGGACCTGAAAAAACCGGTCCGGAATGGAGAAAAGTAAAATCCCGGACGGTAAAATTCCTGACAGTGCACAGGCTAGCATTACCTATATATGACCATATCGGACCTGAAAAATCGGACCGCCGGACATGAAAATTCAGTGTAGTGTGTACCTGATAATATGGGCCCATCAGAATAAACCAAATATCACGTCATGGTACCTAATCCCCGCCGAGTATCACTGAGATGGGCTTTCATACCTTATTCTTATTATAAGAGCATTATATATTTTAATTGTACGTATTTTTGGTAGGTCGGCTTTACGCAAACGAAATTGAAAGTCATTATATTTACTACCTACACATATCCATATCGAACTTGCCGGAGAAGGCGAAAGAAAGCAATTTTAGAATCGTTTTTATTGGAATATAGGGTAGATGCGCCTGTTTCTACCATTGTCTTGCTGTCGAACATTTCATGGCCATTTCATGTCGAAAAATAATATTTTAAAAGTCTATGCAAATTTTAAATAGTACATTAAGGATATCGAGCTTATAGGGAAGGCAAAGTCATCCAAAACACTCTTTTTATAAACTCCAATACAATCATAATACTACAATATTTAAATGAAAATTCACTAAAATTTTTACAGAAATAGTTCTCATTGGCTTAGATAGTTTTTGTCATAGAAAATATATTATTTTTTATTAAATAAAATTTTATTCGATTTAAAAAACATATTACTTGCACCAAAAATATGACTTACAGGTGTATTACAACAGCTGTAGCTATAATTTAAAATATAGAGAAAATACTGTGTTTTGTGCATCGAAATCCCTATTCTTTCAAGTTTATGAGTAAACATAAGTATGTAGTGAAATTTCATTAGCAGACAGGGAACTAAACGCCTTTAAATACTGTTACATCCGCTGTATATCTATATACAACGTGTAACATAATAAAAGCACATTCTGAAAGTAGTTTGTTTATTCTTCGTTATACTAACACACAGTTACGAGTAATACATCGAAGTGTTTAAGGATTATGGGATAATGTGATAGCAAGACTATGCTAGCTGATATTCATAACAAGTAAGAATCATAATTATAGCCTAAACTTAAAAAGTACTGAATCTCGAAACAGAATAATAATTTAGTGTCGAGAATTTGTTTGAGAGATAAGTGGTATCATTGTTGTATTGCGCTGTAAGTACATATATTTGTAGTGACAGGCTAAACCGTAATTTTCACGTCATTGTGTTGATTTGTAAAATGTCCACACCGTTACCAAACCATAAGTATAACTGTGTCATAAACAATGTTTTAGTACAAAATAGTGACATTCCAATTTTCGTTTTATGATTATAAATCCATTTTCTAATTGGGGTGTATAAGGATGTGCAAGAAAGTAACGTCTGTACATTGAATATATTTCCAAATTTGAGGGTGGTTAATAAACAATAATAAAATACGAATTTAAAAAATATTGTCTGTTTATCTATATGTACACGCTAATTTTGGAAACTTAAACATTTGATGCACAACAACAAAAAATTATTGTGCCTCATCAATATATTCTGCTAAGAGTTCAAAAGTCAAAGATCCGGAACATATAATGTGGTTTTCAAAGATACTGGTTATACTATAACATCGGATAAAACGTCACGTCTAATTGTGGACACAATTAGACGTGACGGGGTGCACAATAGAGGTGGAAGAGGTTTTGTAGGAAGAGGCGATTATGTAACTATACTTACATATACAATATACAGACACAAAAGGTAAAGAAATATGCATAACATACATAAAAAATATACATACATAATTACTATAAAAATACATACTTAATGATTTAATGATTTTACTTGTTCCAACAGAAAGATTTGCTATTCAATAACTTGTTTTTAGAAGCTAATTTACTATTGATCATTCTAGCGTCTAACGGAAATTCATCCCACAAAGGAATAGATTTGACGAAAAACGAAGAATGAACGATTTCGGAATAATGAGATGGGCTCTACCCCTGGATCTTTAATTTTGATATATTAAGATAATTATGCTATTTTATTACTCAAAATTAGCCTAGGTATGATTATTTCAAAGCAAATTTCAATGATTCTGCAAATTTGTGCTTTACGTTTCACTATCGAAACTACCCTATTACCAAGTATGCTTAAAATTGTATTATTTTGTTTGCAATACAACTATAGTCTATTGAGTATCGTTTAAAATTGTATACTAATCCGGAACACTGTACATTTACCTTACAGAAAAATCTTCAGTTTTTATTATCAATAATTGTATGTTATAGTACATAGTTTGCAAACCAATAAAGGATATCTAGAGGTATTGTTATATCAGATTACCGCGAAATTTATCCAATCGTTTTTCCGTGAAAATGACAAAAAAGATAATATCTATACAATTATTAAATATAATAAGTTATATTTTAGTATAAACACATTAATGATTTTTAATAATATATTTCTCATAATAAAAAATATTGGGTACAAAAAATGAAGATAAAAAACCTGAAACTTGGTTTTGATCTGCGGCACAACGAGCACCTAGGGACCAGCACATTGGACATTGCGCCACACCAAACACTAGTTTGTAAAAAACTTGTACATTATTATTTAGTACACTGTAACCATCATTATCAAATTCATTCAATAGTAACTAATTCCCTTTTTTATATCAGTTTTATAAAGTGATACCTATTTATTGAACTATTTTATTTACATAATATGATTGATTAGGAATTACTTTTTTACTAGAGTAACGGTCTACGGGATGGTTATTGCGTAAAAATGTCAAACTTGCAAACACATAACTTTTATGGAAATATTTATCTATTGTCAAATTTTATGTTATATATTTTTACAGCAATTAAATTTATCAACTAGACTAGTTAAATTAAATAATACTTAATTACTGAATGAAATAATATTCTAAATTATTTTAACGAATTATTAATGAATAACATATACCTATAAAAAATGGCAGAGGAAAAATATATTAGGAAAAAGACGAAAAAGTAAAAAAAAAATGCTTCTCTGATGGGATTGGAACACGAACATGTATTTTATTGGAACTATTTCATCAATATTTGTATGAAAATGTTAGTCTGACTTTCGCCTAATTAATACTAAAAAAAAAATTAAATCACATTTTATACTGATTAATAATTAAATAAAAGTTGTTTTTTTAAAATTATGGCAGAAATTATGACAGAAAAAAATGAAAATTATAATAAAATAATATAAAAACAAGTTGAAAAAAGCAAGCTCTAGTGGGATTAGAACTTATAACTTCAAGACACTCGGGTCCCTTCCCTAGTACATTACACCAAAAATACTGTTAAAATAAGAGCAAAATTAAAATACTCATTTTAATTTTTTTTTACGATCCTAGCGATCTCGGTATGTCAGAACGCTGCAAAAAGCAATATAAGTCCATCAAGCAACACGCCTCAGCGTGAACTAAATTAGTGTGCTTTATTCTATAGCCTTCCCTGTGAATTGCAGTAGTAGTGACAGAAATGACAATACTTTAAAGTTGCTTGAAAGAAATGACCATAAGTGCTATATCACAAAATAAATTATATTGATTATTATAATAACACTATCAAAAATTGGTAATAACCAACTTTTATATCAACCTTTGATACATATTTGTACTCAATATCATTACTCTAATGTATCACATAATAGAAAAACTAGCCTTTCGCAATATTTTCAGATGCTACTTTGGAATTATTTTCTATCGAGTGAAGTTAATACAATCATGTTTCGGATGCAACCACAAGATCTGAAATACGATCAAGTATAACCACAAATTTTTGGATAGCTATAGGTTTCCCGTGAATTAGTACAATTCATCTATCTATTTTATCGATTCAGGACTATTCAACCCCTTAACAGTCACTACACATAATTATTCATAAAATCTTTAACAATTATAATAAGTGAAAGATATTTAAGTTTATACTTAGGTAATAGTTATGGCAATCGATTATATTTAAGTTTATTCCTATATTTTAACCCTAAGCACCCCATCATCGCAATATCTTACATCCTTTTACTTTCACAAATATTAGTAGAGAGATAAAAACCTTCAGTGTTATTATAATCAAAGTTAATGCCTAGATACATGAACCAACCTCCAACCGAACAAAAAAGTTTGAAAATGATCAAACCCAAACTTCAGAATATAATTCGAATGTTATTTCTGTAGGCGTACCGTATTGGACACTACGGGAGTATCCGCTTTGAAAGCTGCAGACTTCCAAGTTTGCGTAACAGTAATAGAGGCAAGACAGCTCGCTGGCCTCAACATGGATCCAGTGGTCTGCGTCCAAGTTGGAGACGTGCGCAAATACACCAGCGTCAAGGAGAGCACCAATTGCCCATACTACAATGAGGTAAGTATATGAAACAGTATAAAATCTTAAGTTATTTAACGCAGTAAAATAACGCTTTTAACTGAATTAATTTTATGTTTTTTATTAAATAAGTATAACTGTCATATAGGACACAAAATCAGATTATCGATTTCACGTAGCTATCCTAAAAATAGATTTTATATTATGATAAAAGCTAACAAATTGTGGTAGTACAGTTAAAAAGAGTACTTATTAGATTTAATTATGAACAAAATGAGAACATTTATCAGTTTTACGAAATCAAACTTAGAAGGTTGAATTTGTAATTGTGAAAAAGAGTCGATTTTTCAGTGTAATACTTTTGTTCACAGTATTTCGTGTTCGACTTCCACATGCCACCGATAATGCTGTTTGACAAAATTATAACATTGTCGGTAAGTAAACGTTTTTCCTTCATTATTATTAATTTAGTTAATGATAATATATTTTCATTACAATATGAGCGGCAGCGAAGTATATTTTAATTCCAATGAGTATTTACTACCGTGTTGGTGTCACTTTGTAATTTGTTAATAAAAAGTTTGACCAAATTATTCATCATCATCAAAATCCTATCAGACAGGGAACTTGTCACGCAGATCCAGTGTGAATAGCTCTAAAAACTGCAAATTCAGAATTATCTGTTTAACATGTTAATTAGATCGTTTTGGCAGGTCAATTCTTTAATAGAATTTCAAAGACTTACATTTTACCTTTGTACTATCCACGTAAACTCCAATATTATTAATCAATTATAAACATTTATAAAAATTTTCTTCTTGACCGGTTACAGTCACGATGTTGCTATCTTTAACGTCCCGGATTCGATTCAATTGGGTCAATACAGAAAATGTTTTTTTCTATATTGCCACGAGTATGGGTGGGATCCATGAAAAATAATAAGAAAGCGCGCGTGAAAAATAATAAGGAATTGTCAGAAAATAAATTATTTATTTTTATTTTCTGACAATTCCAGGGTAAATTTGGTCATTTCATTCTGTACGGCATCAGTTTCATACTGTTTCAATGCAGCTTCTAATCCATTATTCCGCAACGCCCTACAAAAATCATGCGACAAGGGGAAAAATCGAGGGTTGCTTTCCTTGGTCCGGGGGGTGATTTGAAAAAGTACGGCTTCGGTTCCAAAACATTATCTAACACTCAAAAGTACTATTAAAAATAATGCCGTCAAAATGGTATTGTTTATTTGAATGTTATATAAAATAAAATTGTTATATAGTATTGCCGTTCAAAAGAAACTGTTCTAAAAAAAATATAGAGAAATACAAAAACTGAAATTTTTAAAATTATTGCAATGTTTAAATATTCATACATTAATAAAATATAGCAGTTTTCTACATTTTTCCCTTGTTCTAAATAGTATTAAGATACATAAATTAGGAAAAAATGATGCCGTACATTTTAATGCAGACCATATCTATTTAGGCTGATGAAAATGACGCTACCATTTTAAGGGTACTTTACGGCCATCTGATACTGTACGGCATTAACATATTTTTGAAGAGAACAATTGATATTATGATAAAATCATTATGACATCTAACTGAAATGAAAGGGAGTGTATATAATATCCAAGAATTGAAACTAAATCCCAGTATCAACAGTTTTGTATACTTTTTCGTTAAATATATAGTTCAAACATTATTGATACATGTATATAATTGATTTATTTCATTGTAATTATGTGAATAAATAAAACAACAATTTTTTATGAAAATTTGATATATTTAAAGATGATAATACAAAATAAGATTTTTATTTAAATTATTCAGTATTAGAATCAGCCGCTGAGTTGTTATCGGAATCAACGTCTTCATCGACGTCCGAATCATCTTCTCTATCATTTTCTGAAACATTAAGTTTATGTCATTTAAGTTTTTGTTAAAATCAAAGTCTTACGTACAGATTAAAGATGTCAAGATTTATTTAATTACCTATGACGTCATCAATTTCTTCGCCTGATTCCTCATCCGCTTCCGTTATGTCACTGACTTTTTGGGAGATTGATACGAGAAGAAAATACCATGTGGCATTTGTATGACGTCATGGAACACGCAGAATAAAATTGTTTCATAATAAATGTAACCACAGAACATAGAGAGAGAATAGAAGTAGTAAGTGGGCGGGGCACGCGTCGCTGGCATATGCGCTTTTACTCATATGACGCCCTTTCCTCGGTTTTATGTTTGCCAGTCGTTCGTCAATCGTCGAGTGGTGATTTTACAGATTTTTTCTATAAAAAATGCCGTTTTGTGCTATTATCACTTGCAAAAAGCAAAGCAAAGTATACAATCTAACTAATGCAAACATTTCCTTTCACTGGTAAGTACAATTTTAGTGCTAAAATATAAAAAACGTAATAATTTGACACAATGTTAAATAAAATATACATTGATTGCTCAAACCAACATCAATGTTTCTGACCCCATTACTAAACAGCAATGTAAATCATTTTGTGCACTTTTGCAAAAAATAGTGCTGTGCCTCCATTTGTCTGAAATGTACCGATAGGCTGCTGCTGCTCGGAATCGTATTGTTAATTATATGGATCGTAATCGATAACTAAAACATATTTATTTAGAGCTTTTCTTTCATCATTTCATAACAACGTTATCGATAAATATATGCCATAATTATATAAAACTAAAAAATACTGTTTACAAGGGAAAATTATAGATGAACTGATACTGAACAAATGAAATAATGAACTGTCCAGGCACTTTTTTTACGAAGATTCGGTTAATTATTTACACGCAGATAAATATTAAAAATTACTGATGTGCTATAAATATCTAAGTTACGAAGTATATCACCGTTTTATGAACAATACATAAATTAAACGAAACTTCGTGAAAAGCTAAGAGTTGGCCTAATAGGTCTTGTTAGAAACTGGTGAAACTGGATTTCACTTATTTTGCATTACTTATATTTCAGTTTCCCTAATAACTTTACAACGGATTGCCTTGTTTACATAATTAATTTTGCCCTATCTGTTTTAGACCTAAACCTATCAAATGAATTTCAAAACAACATAATATCTATACAAACAAAAAATTATGTTTTCAACTAACGTAATATTGTTGGTGGTGTGAATTTAATTTACAAAATTAATTTTTAGGCGTCAATTTAATTTACCTTATTATGCTGATTCATAATCGGAAACTATTATTATAGAAATCGAGTTAAGAAAGCCACTTTAAAGAACCGCCCACAGAACAGCTTTTATCAGTTTTTTTGTTGCTCCATATTTGCACATAAGTTTATAGACGCATGTCTCAAACGGATGTGACTTTATATGTAGATTGACGTTTGTACGTACTTATCGCTTTTGTGTCTATCTTCAAACTTTTTTTGTCACGGCTTTCAAACTCATACTTGACCAGCAATTCCTTATTGTCCAGTCGTTGCAATTAATAATGTAGCTACTACTATTATTACAGATATAAAACTTAGAATAATAAAGTAAAACAAACATGGCTATGATCAATTTATTAGTGTAATGATCATATTAGTTATTATGAAATGAAATGAAAATATCTTTATTCAAGAAGGCTATTACAAGCACTTGGAATGGCAAGTTTATTTTTATTTCTACTTTTTTTTGTGAAGGAATCGTAATGTTTTCTTGCGTACATAATATTTTCATTGATGTATTGAGAGGCAACAGTCAAAATATTTATTTCTTTAAATATTTCTCTGAGAGATTCTCTAGACCGTAAATTATATATAGCGTGGACAGCTCTCTTTTGTAGAATAAAAATATCTTGAATGCTAGCCGCAGAACCCCATAACAATAGATTATACGTCATTCATTACACTATGAAAATAACTAAAATATACCAATCTTGCCGTTTCAACATTTGTTAAGAGTCTAATTTTCTTAACAGCAAATGCTGCAGAACTCAGTCTACTTGACAAATTATCAATATACCAAAATACCAAGGAACTTTGTCGATTCCACCATCTCAACTTTTTCACTATTTACATTTATAAGTATATTAACATGCCTCACATTAGGTAATGCAAACTTTATGTATTTCGTTTTATTTGAATAAAGCTTTAAATAATTACTATCAAACCACTGTAGAAAATTGTCGAACTGAATTACATTGAACTGTTTCATGACAAAATTTAAAGCTCTTATTTTATCAACTAATATGTCACATCACTAATATGCACAATTGGAATGATACCAGTAAGAAAAAAATACAAATTAGGCTTAATGTAATTAATACAAAAATTCTGTTGTTTTCTTAATTTTTGATTTTTTTACACTTTCCCTCGCTTAATTATATTACTCCACAGACATACGATAGAGTGTATCATTAAGTTTTCTTAGTTTTTGTACTACGTTTTTTAAAAGATATTTTAATAAATTATGTAGGGAAAAGCCTTAATTTTTCAGTATTCACTTGGTTACAGCAAAATCTAATATTAATAGTTCGCACATAAAATGATGACCCCAATTTTTTTAAATGTGCATAATCTTAAATTTTTTTTTCCTTCTGGTATCCCCATATACAGCCACGTGACAGTTCAACATTCATGTTAAAGTAAATTATTTATTATCACGTTGAATTAGAGTTTGTTTTTAATCGTGTGATTTCTTAGCTTAGTATCTTTTTGGGATTTGATTTATGTTATCGCGAACCTATCGCGTGTCGGTTTTTCATGTAGTGAACAAAATGATCATTTCATCTAATCTGTATTTGTGTGCGGAGAGGCGACACTCGGTTCCCATACTAAATTAATATCATTATACTTCTAATCTCTCTCTATGTTCTGTGAATGTAACTGAAGAATCTAGCGATACTGATTAGTGATTTAAGTAATTTTAAAAAATAATTAAATGTTTAAAAAAAAAGTTTGTACTTTTATTCCACTTTGAATACACCCTTATCCTGTGGTTGCACAGATGACTCACTAATCGCACAGGGTACAGTATTACCGCAGGTATATGGCCAGGTATAAATATATGCCTACAAATACTAAACGTCGTAACAGAACGTCGCTCTGTAAGCGATATACGAGGGTCAAACTGAAAGTTCTTAGAAAATCAAAAACTGATTACATTAGCCAGTTATTAGTTTTATTATATCTTTTCAAAATATTGTCCATTCACGTCAATACACCGCTGCATGCGATGGAACCACTGGGAAAAGCACTTTGCCCACTCGTCCTTAGGGGTTTCTTCAATGGCATCGCGATACGCAGCCACCGCTTCTTCAGCATTCATAAACCGCTTTCCTTTAAGTTTTTCTTTAATTTTTGGAAATAAATAAAAATCACAAGGCGCGAGGTCGGGGCTATACGGCGGGTGACCCAGTAATTCAACGTTTGATGTCGCCAAATAGTCGATCGTTCGCTTGGCGGTGTGCGACGAGGCGTTGTCGTGGTGAAGGAGGATCCTACTGCGAGGTCGTTTCTCTTGAACTTTTTCCAAGACAAGTGGCAAACAATTGGTAGTGTACCATTCTGCAGAAACTGTTTTTTGATCCTCTAACACAATTGTTGCAAAATGACCTATCCTTCCAAAGAACGAGGCCACCATTTTTTTTCCCGCACTTCGATCTCTCTTCACTTTAGTTGGCAACTCCTCGAAAGGAAACACCCACTGAGCAGATTGTCTTTTGGTTTTAGGATCATAACAGTAAATCCAGCTTTCGTCACCTGTTAGTATGTCGAACACAGCATTTGAGTCACCTCCGTTAAATCTTTCAATCATTTTACGACACCAATCCACACGATGGAGTTTTTGAGCCTCAGTCAAATTATGAGGTATCCACCGGGCGCAAAGCTTCCTGACCGCTAAATGTTCGTGGAGGATTTTGTGCACTTGACTCATACCGATGCCTAAGCTTGTCCGAATCTGTTGATAGGTCACTCTTTTGTCAGTCTCTATCATACGCCGCACAACACAGATGTTATCTTCAGTCGTCGCCGTAGAAGGCCGTCCCTCACGTAAATCATCAGTGAGATTAGTGCGACCACGTTTAAACTCATTAAACCAGTTGTAAACAGTCGCACGAGATGGGGCTTCATCGTGAAAGGCCAATCGTAGTCTATCATAACTTTCTTGTTGACTTAAATGACATCGAAAGTCATAAAAAATCATTGCACGAAAATTTTCTCGTGTTAAATTCATGATGACGTGACACAGACAATTTTCAATTTGCCGCCAAATCGTAAAACAAATGACAAATGAATGAAATATATACTCAGTAATATTGGCAAAGAGTTATATTTTCAAATTTTAGAATTATTTTTTTATTATATTGTTTATAAGTGGCCAGTTCTAAGAACTTTCAGTTTGACCCTCGTATATTAAAATAATATTTATTTAATATTTTTATTACTTTTTTATCAACATGAACTTTCAGATTTGTACGGCATTAACTTTTTATAAATTGTTGCATTAAGTACAAATAAAGTATCTAAATGCCGCATAAAAAAATATCGTCATGAATTTCACCTCACATTTCGTTAATCTTGTCGCAGTAAGAGAATGTACCTCGGGTTTTTTCGGATTTAAACCCCCACTACCATGAAATACCGATACTATGCAGAAAATCACCCCCCGGACCACGGAAAGAGAGGGGGTTGCAACCCTCAATTTTTTCCCCTTATCGCATGATTTTTGTACGGCGTTGCGGAATAATGGATTAGAAGCTGTATTGAATGAAATGACCAAATTTACCCTGGAGCTATCAGAAAATAAAAAAAAAAATTATGGGACTGCGCGCTTTCTATTATTTTTCATGGATTCTATCGATGGTGAAAATGCCGTACAAAAATATATGACCTAAATGTACTCACTCTACCTGGACTTTCGAATTCTCACATGCACTCAGTTACAGCCTACAAGTGACGTCATGGTGTTAAATCTTATTATTTTGTGCTTTTATATCGTCCTATATACATCACCTGGTGGTTCATATGACCCATCCATTTTTTGACATGGGCCTGTAGTCTATAAACGACCCTTTTCTACTATACTTTTTTTTTACCATACTCATAACTTTTATTAAAAGCTTTTAACAATGTATGTATGTTTGATCTAATGGAATTTTTGAACTCAATCTTGAAATGGAAATGTTCAATCGATTGTCTAATGTTCAATCGAGTGACTACAATATGGGTATCAAATGAAAGGGCTCATTGACAGTAACTAGAAAAATAATGTGGCGTCATTATATAGATAATATGGCGGAACATACAAAATGGCCGAACTGTTATTTTTAATCCACTTCTACAATATGGGTACCAAATGAAAGGGCATGCCGAGAATAGTTACAAAAAAAATAAATAAAGAAAACCTTAAAAAAAGCTTTTATTTAAACACTCTGAAAAGAAAATAATAAAATTTTCATTTTACATTTTATAATCATAAAAGTTTATCGCGCGATTTACTTGTGTAAATAAACTAGTACCAGTTCAATTCGGTAAAAACGAATATATATTTTTTTTTATTCTAGATAAGCAAGTACTTGACCACAGATCACCTGATGGTAAGCAATGCAGTGGTCTAAGATGGAGCGTGCTTGCCTAGAAGGAACCGATTCACTCTTTAACATTACTTTAATTTTACATTTTAATTTAAAATTAAAGTTAAGAGTATTTAATTTTAAAAATTTCAATTTAACTTTGATAGGTACTTAAACCTCGCGACAAGCTTTTATGATGATATAAATTGTCTATTATGAGGTTATAAGTTGGTAGTTAAAATTTTGAAGGAAAATTTTATTTTCATCTTTTTAGACCGCTTAAATAGAAACTTGTTCTTTTTTTGCTTTTAATTTTTTTATATAGACTGCTTGTCCAGGTTTCTATTACGTTAAATGTGCCAATAAAAATCTACTGATTTTTGTGTAATCTGTAATACGAAAATGTACATCCTAGTAATATCTCCATTGAAATGGACTAATCCTTCCACGTGGAAGAAAACATAAAACACGTTAAGACACGCGGGCTAAACGCGTTGACGGATATTCATGGTTGCAGTTTCAACCAGTATCCACGAGTCAACGTGCCTTTAAGACTTAAAGATGACAAAATTTTAGTCACTTATCCCACGACTGACCTTTAAGAAAGTTGCATAATTTCTACAATCGCAGGTCGAATCGTCTAAAATGTCACTATGCTAGTATATTAAAGGCATATATTTGAAATAACTATTGATAACTGATTTCTTATTGTATACACACCTACGTGCCTCAACTTAAGTAAAGTTTCGTAACTGTCCCATTGGTATTCTATTTGTGTAATAAAAGTAGGTATACCCTCATATTGGCGGCCTCTGTCAATTTCTTTGAAAGGTATCCTGTCTGCGGACATCAATATATACAGTTCGAAGTGAGTAATATTTAATACAAAATATAAAAATTCTAAGGTTAAGAATTTCTATATTTATTTGGTCCTTGAATGTTTTCCGTCATATTATATAGAAACCAATTACCAGATGATACGTCTACAGATTTTATTACAGATAAAAGCTTCACTTTAATTAAATAATAAAAAATACTATTAACTTAGAAAAAGAAGACAAAAGCGTGATTAAAATATGAAAAAAGCATTTTCAAAATACATTATATGCCATGATTATGACAAAATCATCCATCCATCGTTATCGTCATCATAAAATTAAAACAGAGAATGACCCATGACCAGCGCCGGACAAAGACTAATTAATACTTGATGCCCTAAGCAATCTAATAAACCAACCTCCACCCTCTTAAACCACCAATTAAACTAGTATATATGGTTTGAAAAATATGATACACTGTATACATTATATATTAATATTGAAAAGAAGAAAGATTCGATTAATAGTTTGTATTTTACTTTAGTTTACTAGGACCGATTTCAAAAAATCTTATGACGTCATCAGCATGATGCTGACGTCAAAACTAACAATCGCATTTTTCATAGTAGCAGGTACAAAAATTATGTGTTGCGTGCCGCGCGGCCGGTGCGTGCGTGCTGAGACAGTGGAGGAACACCTTTGTGGGCTTATACCCATAACCCACCACGTAATCCAAGCGGACCTGGTGGATGTTAATTCAATATTTAAATAACAATTTAACGATATTTTAAAAATTAATTTGATATTTATTTTATGACATTTTTATTTATGTACGTTTTCGTATTAGCTACCTATATTGAATCATAATCAGTCAACATCCTTATCATTAGATTTTTTTGCGCCCACTGCCGAGACTCAGCCTTCTTTATGTATGGAATGTAATAGGAACATATGACCATAACAGAATGTTATGAAGCTTCTTACTACCCGTTTGATATTTTATAATGTATTTGAACAAACTACATAATTGATCCATGCAATCTATCATTAACACATTTGAACAAGCTTACCCTTTGCTTACGATTCATTAATCATTACATATTTAAATAACTAAGTCAACATATAGGTTAGACTTATATGGATTGTATAAATCCAAACATATGGTTGAGTAAATTTGAATTTCTACTTTATGTACGTTGTAATTGTGTCGATTCCACTAACAGCATATTCCCTGACCTTACATTTAAAAATTCAAGAGCAGTGTTTCTATGAGAATACGCCATGCAATTAACTATTCATTACTCAATCTGTGCTTCCACTTCGTATACACCAACTTATTTATTGTGTAATGCATTTGTGAAACTTCAACGGACAACAGTGAGGGCTTACATACTTAGCTTAAATGTGTGTCATTGTTGCAAACTTTTTGCGTCAGCCTAAAAGTAAAATATTTCCTTTGATTAGATAGTGAATATAATTTTTGTTTTTATCAAGAAACTTTATTGTATTTTTGTATTACCGTATTAGGCTATAAGCATACTAAGCAATTAAATATGGCATCACGTCTAGGTCTTCATACTCGAACATATCCTTAGTTACGTAATGATCTATGTATCTCGCTATAAATACTGGCTGTTTTTTCCGCTACCTTGCTGATTATATATTAGCTTATATCGCCGGCGTATGATGTAGCTTCTCGTAGATAAAAGGATTTTGGAAATTTGGAGCCTGTCAATGCAAACAAACATGCAATCAAATCTTTCCCGTAGTATGGATGTTGTATTGGAAAATTAAATTATGTGGAGCAAATAAACAAAATCTCCTTCTTTAAGATATTCACTATATTGACACATTTTTTGTATATAATAAAACCGACTTTACACTTTATAAGTTATAAATTTCCTTTAAATTATGATGTCAGTTATATATTTTGAACAAATGTCGTACGAAGTCATTTATTTCAAAGATACTACAAGATACAAATTATTTTATAAAGTATTTTTTTATGAGAATTTCCTATTTTTTTTTTGTTCATCAAAAACAATGTCTGTATAATAATAATATTCTAAACATAAAGACTAAAAAGCTATAAAGAAACTAGTTATTTCACTGAAAAGTTTCTAATTGGACATGTCGTCTCTTTGCGTATACTTGAAGAAACTTTATAAAGCCACCAGTCTAGTTCCACTGACAAACTTTTGTGTTGACATGACGTTGATCTTACGCTCGCGCCAGATAGCACCGCACAGAATTAATAAATTTTTTGAATAATGTCATTCGCACCATTTCGTTTGGTTACATATAGTTTTACCCTTAAAATATATGTTCTAAGATTTATGGGCTCTGGTCAACGATGGCAGGTCCATGAATATTTAAACATCGTTTCTTTTTGGTGAACGCTAAAAAACTTACATAAAAACGGAAATCTTCAAATATATTAGCATTATCTTTTCTTACAAAGAGTTGCAATAATTTTATGGAATTACTTACTCATATATTTTTTTTAAAAAATAAGGAGCGTACATTTAGTAGTAAGTGAGTTTTTTAATCAGCACTATAAATCCTCAAAAAGTCGGTTGGTTTGATCTATATAAAATATTAAAATATATGCGTGATATGCCCACAATTTACTAAAAGACAACTATAAAACTAAAGAAAAGGTATAAAATATTATAATCTTCCCACGATTATGTGTATGTTATCAATACTTTGGCTAGTCCCTTTCCTGAGCAGTTGAATTTAGAAATATTCCAGAATCCACTTTCAAAATAATTGGCTCAAAGAACTACATAATAATTAGATTATAATATAACGTAAGAACTGTTTGAACAGGATACCTCTAAAAGTTAACCAACTTTTGTCTATTCACCCTGCAACGTCAAGAGATCCTCGGATTGTCGTCTTTATATGAGTTGATGCTGTGATATTAAACAAAAGGAGGATATAACAAAGTTATCACATACTAGCCAAACCCGGTCACCCTCGCAGTCACTATATACGCGATAAATTTATGACAAAAAAGCCCGCTAGCTGTTTCCCGCGTCTTGGCACGCGTAATTATAGTAAATGTCACCCGCATATGATGGAGCTTCCCGTAAGTGAATGTATTTTCATGATCAGAACAGTATTTCCGAAGATTTGCCCTACAAACAAGGATGGACATTTTGTCTCTTTCTAATATTAGTGAGCGTTTATAGGTTCATTAATACTTCTAGATATTTATTCAATATTTAGCAGACAGTGTCATTATTGTCTTCAAATAAAAGGAAAAAGCATGATTTCCAGAAGCCACAGTCCGAAAAGAAACATACTCGTATTAATATTTATGCAAAGTTTTCAGATTTTTAACTTTGCTTAAGCACACTGAATTTAATATTATTCAAGACTTTACACATATACACTACATTTTTTTCGTAAGATAAGAATTCTGTATAAAAAGTATCATTCTATGATTATAACAGAAAAAAAAACTACTATCATTACGAAGAAAATCGGTGTAAATTTCTAGCATGTATCACGCAATAATTATACTTATTACTCTGTTGTACCTAACATAACTAACGTGCTTCAAAGTATTTAAAAAAATATTTTTAGTCTGGAAATACTTAGAATCACGTAATACGGCCTGTTGAATAAATTATAATATTTATTATATAATTTAGTTTTGCCGCAAATTGTGTTCTGAACTGAACTTTTCACTATTAAGTAGTAATAGAAGATATCTGGAAATGTGAATTCATAATTTAGCCATGAAATCGGTTCAGTCATCTCGTTACAAAGAGCTAAAGTTTCTTACATTATTTGTTAATAGCTGGTAATCTTCGAAAATACTAATACTTTCACGTAAAGAGGAAGCTACATCATGTATAAGCTTTTATTTACGCGGGCAAAGTTACGGGAACAGCTATGCAACTATGTAGCCTTATTTTAAAGCTTGAGGTCGACAGGTTAATGAAATTTAATGGACCGCCCTCAAAACCAGTAGAAGAAATTTAGGCATTTGTATTTGTGGGCGGTCATAAATATTCTATTCGGTACGTATAATCTATAAATACATTTCTCCTTGCACTCGGAGGTTCGTGACTAATTAAACAAACAAATATTAAAGTAAATTATCAATTAAGATTTTAAAACATGAAATAAAAAATAATTATTCATAAAATGCACTATTATCAATAGTAAGCCATTGGATAAGTGCACTAATGATAGTTGATTGAATTCGCGCGGTGATTTCATTTTATTCTAATCAGATGCCGACGTTTAGTTGTCATTTTTTAATAACTGGGTACTTTTATTATTATTAATTTTGTGAACCTAGGTTATTAATATTCACTGTTCAAATTCAATAAAAGTTTCTTGAAATATTTTATTATTTCACTTAAAAGATTCGTCAATCCTGTTAGGACCGGAGTAGTTCAGTGGTTAGAGCAGTCACCCGGATTGCGAAAAGTTATGGTTCGAATCTCATCTCAGAGAGGATTTCTTCTCATTTTTCACTAAGCACATCATAACAGATAACGAATGAGTCAAAAGTCAAAAATACTCTCTCCGGTATCCAATCAGAGTATTTGTTACTCAGCCAGCAGAAACAATAACCACAAAACGAAATGGAAAAAAACAACAAACAAATTGCTTTGGGGAATGGGTAGGTACAGGTGATTTTTTACATGAAACAAACGAATAACGAGTGCTATTGTTGAAAACTGAATCCAGCTTTATTTTAAAATATTCAACAACATCCCGAAAGAAGATTGATGTGGGTATAGCAAATAAATATTTTAAAGGACTTTTTTTAGCGTAATTTTTGTATTCAACAGATTTGTTTATTTTTTAAGAGTTCCGTACCCAAAGGATAAAAACATCACTAAGACTTACTAAGACTTCATTGTCCGTCTATCTCGCCGTTTCTCTGGCACCTTACTAAACTGAATCTCATGAATTATATTCATGGACATAGCTATACAGTAGAAATTTTCACAGATGATGTATTTCAGGTCCCGTTTAATAAAATATTAACAAAAAATAGAATAAAGTAAATATTTAAGAAGGAAATTCAACTACCATTCAACAAACCTGTTTTTTTTTGCATGTTTATAGATAATTGTACGGAACCCTTCGTGAGAAAGTCCGACTCGCACTTTGATAGTTCCTATATTATTTATAGTGTTTCCTATATTATTAACAAACAAAAGGCGTATAAATCATATTCCAAAAAAAAAATTAAAATAAGTATAAATGTTGAAAACTATTTTCAACATTTATATTTGTCTAATATATTTTCATTTATCTATAGGTTAATTTTAACTTAATTTATGTGTGTTAACATTTTTATTTATTTTTTAATATTATCTTCTTAAACCTATATATGATGATATATAGTATATGAAATTCACCTTGAAGTCATACTTCACCTAAATTATACAAAACCTCCATACAGTACGATTCAATCGAAAGAAGAAATCTTAATTTATTAAAATTTATTATTATTTGAAATTTATAGTGAAAATACAATTTATTTATACACCAAATCCTCCGCATGAATTATACCTTTATATTAAATGTCATGGATATATATGAAACACTACACGTGGCAATAAGGCGAATTGGCGACACTCGTGATGAGGGCAGCCTAGATATAATACAGCTTTATCCTACAATTGTTTGATTATGGCAGAATTTTGTTCCATACGTACTAATTACATATATTCCGCCTATACAATACGGGTGTAGACAGTGAGCGAAATTAAAATCATTTTTTTCTGTTAGTGTTTAATATACTGTATGCGATAATCACACTTTTATGCTTATTATATTGCTTAAATTTATTAGAAAAACAAATATTTTATACTAGTTGCCACGTAACTGCAAACAGCGCGTGACATCACGCCTTTCTTACTCAAAGAGAATTAAACTTTATGCATACATAGAACGATATTAGTTTCAGACGACTGTAACGTCATAGCGACGCCATGGCAGAAGTGGCGTTTTCGAGAGAAATTTTGGAAATTAATTTTATTTTAAATTTTAACTAATTATATAAATGATTTCCTGCGAATTCGCCCGCGTTTATGACGCGTATGACGTAGCTTATCGTAGGTGAATGAATTTTTGAAATCGGTCATAATAGTGTAGGAGCTTATACAATGCGAACAACTAATGGTCAAATCGTTATTTTTTATAATATTAATAAAGATATTGTTATACTAAAGTTAACAAATGACAAATGTTGCTCAAATATACTTATAGCTATATTGCTCAGATACTTAATAACATAAACTCAGTTCTGTCAAAAACCAAAAAGTGGTCCTCTTTAAGCTCTTTAAAATTTTTTCTGTAAAAGCTTATTAGTAAATAAATGTGGCGCCAAAAAAGGGTTACGATTTAATTAATATGTTTTATTGTAAGTACTTCAATTTATTTCCATATATTAAAAAAAAAAAATATATTTAAAACGCTATAAGCTCCCCGCAGAAACACCCCCGCCATCGCTTTGGAAGCTCTACGTAGGGAATTTTAGATTCTAGTTTAGTGAACATATATTGGATGTTGGACAGGACGATGGCTTAATATCTAGTTATATACATATATGTATAGACGGTAATTCTTTACTAGTGGATCGAAACACAGCCTTTGTTGCGTCTACTTTTCACAGAGTGTAATACCTAATGTACCTAGAATGTAACAAACTTGAATTATAGTTGCACACAATAGTTTTTTAAGAGACGCTCAAATCTGTTGCCTCGACATTTCGGTAACGCCCAAGGTCAATATAAAATGCGTTTCATTAGGAACTAGACTAGGAACCACCTAATGACATGTCATGACATGTATTACGCGGCGCCTTGCGCTTATCATTTTCTTGATAAGAAAGATCACAAATGTATCAAGAAATAAAAGAAATAATGTTTATTTGGACTTATACTAACCTGCTTAACCTGCTAACCTGTTTCCTAGTTAAGCTATCCCTTGTTCTTGGTTAGCAAAAACGGGTATTTAATATTTTCTTAAGTAGTTTAGTGTAATAATTTATTTACCACTATTAATTTATTGTTTCCACAACAACAAATTCAAAGCTTTTGTTTGAATATCTAGACTTAGACTTACACTACACTACATTATACGTGAATCGCTCACAGCGTAGATTACACGAATCCCCAAATCCTACGTAAACATGTCTTTTAGATGATAACTTCGTTGAATCATGTTCACTAAAGATTTCTGTTTGAACAAACTAAGATCTATTGATATGAACTTTAGGTGTTGAACGAAACAATGCAATCACTCTATAGGGGAAGATTGGCACCATTCGTACACTTTTTAGTCAATGATTTTTAAAATATTGATAATCAAAGATAAATTACTCAATTACTTATTAAAACATAAAGCATACTTTCTGCTCCTTATTTAAAAAGTTCAAAGCCGATATCTTGTATAATATATCAAAGGATTGAATTTTACTAAAAGCTTATGAATGTCCGAGTCTACCCCTATTACGGGGTACAATTGTACATAGGCAGGGGAACATTCAGACAGTGTGGTAACCTCATATATATTAAGTAAAACAACAAATTAATTAAAAAAAATCGTTTTCATTGATCTCAAACTTATCACCGATGTAATCAACTAAACGACATATAGGCTTAGAGTCTAACTATCTTATTTACGAAAACGGTGCATCCATTCTATATCAGCGAAGCCAGTTTCATAAGAATTTTGCAAACATTTATATTTCAAAACTATATCATAATCATTTGATAGTGTTGTGACTTCCAATATCGTGAGTCCGAAATGTGTTTTTGAACTTTTTCATTTGATTGGTCTTTTCAGTAAAACTATTTGTTTTTTACTATTTAAAAACACCTTTTACAGACGCAAAAAAACTCATTTAATGAATTTTGGGAACGTGTCTGCCTTTTCTTCTTAAAATTCCGATTATTTTTTCTAAATTTTCTGATATAATAATAAAAATTGTTAGTACACAGGGGGTTAGGGGGTACATACATACGCGTACGAATGTGCCCTTGCTGGAAATGTACGAACGTGCCCCGAAGGTCAAGAATAAAATTATTTTTTCTAACACAAAACCCACGTAGAAAAATACACAAAATAGATATATTATTATTATCTTAATCGTATTCACTTACGATTAAGCAATAATCCAGTAAAATTTGATGTGTAATTAAAGCACGGAAGATTTACTATGAGCATGCCAAAACACTTTAAGTTCTCTAGTTTCGCTCGCAGTGGCTGCATCTGTGGCTAACTTCGTGGACAATGGCAGTCGCCGGCACCTATCCACTGATGCAAAGTCGTAATAAATAGACTTTTCTACAAGATGTAGTAGTGACTGTATGAAGGTTCCCCGTGTACGAATGGTGCCAAACTTCCCCTACATCGGGTATTTGTTTGCGCTCACATTAAATTGATTTTAGAGTTGTTTTAATAAACGCAATACGATTTTTATCATCTAAAGATGTAAAATCGATATAAATATAATTAGACGTTCGACAGATAAAATAGTTTTTAGTTTGTTTAACTTATTTAGAATGTGATGATAAACCAAGCTGTAGTGAAATCGTCTTTAATAAAATGTTTTTGTAACAGTACTCTAATATTTCATTCTTTCGCCTATGTATAGGTTTTTCATAATAATTCAGAAAAATAAGCTTTTCTTGGATGTATCTTGGATCTGATATCTCGTTTAAACAAATGATACTGGTCCAAAGGCGACAAGTTTGCGACAGGATACTATCTCGGTACAAAGTTATCAAGATGGTCCAAGGGGTTGCCAACTTAAGAGGGTTCCATATCTATCTTCCGAATCATTATGAGATTGAATCCATCCATTATCCATGTCATATTACAATATTAATGCAATGTCATTGCATCCATGTTGTGTGCATGCAAAATAACAGTTGAATAAAAAATCGGGAAATGGGTCACATTCAACTTTTAGATTTTATACATACAAAAATTAAAACCAAGTAAAAGCTCGTAATAAAAATAAAACTTAGATCTTAGGCAGAAGTCAGCGAATCAAAAATCAGCGAATATCTTTTACAGCTTCATATATTCGAGAGACAATATAGGTAATAAGTTATTATCAAATTGAAGTAGCTACCCTGGTGGTTTCATAATGAATATGTCAAGAAAGTAAGTAATGCTTTGTATGAAATCAAGATTAAACATTTTCTAATGGCTGTCATTTACTACTTGGCTGACGTTCATTAGTATTCGATATATTCTAATCAATTTGCAACTGACAACACTTGTTTTTGCATATTTTTTTTTATTATCTGACAAAAGAAATTAGCTGAATTATTTATATGTAAATGAGAATCTTAAAAATTCACTAAACTATTTGTTGAAAATGAAAAGGATTCGTTTGTTTGTGTATTTAGGTCTAAAGGCTTTTTGTTATTCAGATATTCCTACAAAATTTAATCCTATGTAAGGATAATATATAGGATTAAATTTTGTAACGAAAAAACATACTTTCTTTTGTTTTAATAAATTAATACATTACTTTACAGCTGATATTAATTATTTTAAAGACTGATTTAATAATCTTCTTTTAATTTACATTTTTCTTGCAACCCACAAACTGTAAAAAGTAAAAACAGCATCTAAATATGTTGCGTGGTTTTCGCATTATATTTTTATTCAATATGTCACCGAGAAACTACTAAAACTTATACCCATTTCGGATCTAAACGGTTATATGTCTATTTAACCGTTCCGCCTTTTCCTGCATATTGTTACGCGGTTCCGTTTCGTAAACCGCGTACCGTGGAAGTTTATGATATGAATTGCTAAGGAGTTAATAACAAGCTTAATATGTTAAAACCACTTCTTTATTTATACGAGTATATAACTACTTACATGTTCATTGATTGAAAAAAATAAACATATAATAATTATAGTTAATTATCAACATTAACGTTATGATCATCACCACAATAATAAATACGTTTTAAAAGAATGTATATTACGTTTTAAAAAAAAATAGAAAGCCATCAAATTAAAATCTTTTTGAAAATTATCAACACTATGATGATAAAACAAGTATAATATAACAACCAATACGAGCCATGAGCACACATAAATCATATACAGGCATTATAATCCGTTATGCTAATCCGTTAAAAACTTCATGAACTCGACGTCGTGCAGCATTAATAAGTGATATAAGTATATTTATATATAAAAAAAACACTCATCTTAAGAGGCTGACAAATCTGTCGTCATCAATTACCTTTCCAAATACCTAGGATTTATTTGATGGAACTTCTACGTTTTTGCAAAGCTGCGGTCGTTGTCGATTTCGTATTAATTTTCATAACAGAATACAATTGTTCATCATTGAATATTCATTTGTTCATCATCCTCTTCATCACCACCCTATGCACGTCCCCACTGCTGGGACTCGGGCCTTCCCTATGAATATACGGGAATCGAATAGGGAGAATGAGCCATGATCTACCACACGGACCCAGTGTGGATTGGTGAGTATTAACGACTGCAAATGCCACCGGGAACAACGACTTAAAGTGTCTTCTGAAACACGAAGGAGTTCAAGATTATTTAATTTTTAGTCACCCATCCTATCTATGACCGGCCCTTGCGAAGTTTGCTTAACAACCGTATCACAAAGCAAGCGCGCTAACTATTCCACCACTGAGCTTTTGTTTTTATTTATTATCACAAATATCAATCTTGCTCTTTTGTCCTCAGGTGCTGCAATCACGAAATATCCTGAGGGCAAACAAATTGCTCGGCAGCTTCAAACTGGACGTTGCCACAGTGTGGAGTCAGCCGGGTATGTTCCATTAAATATTATCCATCTGACTTAACGGTTGCCACGTTATATTAAAAAAAAGTGTAATATCTCTTAGTATCTCTAATAAAACATCTTTTATAAGTAAATTGCGTTATAGCAGTTATGCTGTATAAAGTAGTAGTTATAATTACATTTGATCAATTTTCCTTTTATAATGGTATACTGAAAAATATTCTTAAATATAAATGCTTCAAAATCCACTTTGTCCACGGCACTCTGAGATGGGACTCGAAATTCGAACTCGAATGACCTTTCGCAATTTGGGCGACTGCTCTACCCACTGAGCTTGCTCTAACCACTGAGCTACCCAGAACCTAAGGGGACTGACTAATTTTCGCAAGCTCTTGTTGCTTTTCTCTACTACAGACCGTATTTTCATCAATGTTCAGACAATTCAATATTTAAACTCGAAGACAATGAAAATGAAATTAAATATCATAGTAATTAAATACCATGAAATGACTTTTAATCATATAATTATACGTATGATCAAGAGTGACAATAAATTTAATAATTGATAATTATTAAAAGGTAGCCTATTTAAGTTTGTAACAGACTTATTTTAGTTATTCGTCACGAAAGAACCTTATACCCTTCGTTTGTGTCAGTTTATCTGATAACAACTTTAAATTGATATTTTTATTATTGCAATATTTTGTTTAATTTTACTATTAGACATGTACTTTAATAATGACGAACAAATCAAAAAGAATTATAATTAGGGACCGTCCATTAATCACGTGATGCTTTTTTTCAACTTTTTGACCCCCCCTCCCCCTTGGTGATACATGGTGAGGTTTAAGACTACCCCCTCCATCCTTCAACCAAATCACATGTGTTTAAAAAAATACAAATATCTTAATTTTTATCGTCGCTTTTCGGTTTAATAAACGCGCGTCGAGGAAAAAATAAATACATGTGATATATTACTACAATGTGATATTTCGTGATTTTTACGAATCCCTCCCCCGGACGGCCCCTTGTGGATTTGACAGCGGTATATTCATTAATAAATGAAAAAGTGGTAAAATGAAATTAAATATCGAAATAACGTTGCTAAGATGTCTTATTCTTTACCAATTCGTCATGGCTAGAGTTGGGCGTTTGCACCCCAGGTCAGTTAACTAACATGAATGTATATTCCTTGTATTTATTTGGATCTGTGCTACTGTGTAGCATTGAAGTTTGAAATAGATGTTTTCACATCATGTTTAGCTTACATAAAATGTTAACGTGTCTCTATGCCAAAAGCAAAGCCAACTTTTATACAAGATTTAACTTTTATTTTTGGATCTTGTTGTATAATAAAAATCTTGTACTCGATATAATTACATAGGTGTACTAATTTTATCTTTTAATAGTGCCATCTTATCTTCTTCTCATTTTACACATGTTAACTTAGTTTCCATGAAAATAATCAAACTTTATACGCACAAATTAATTGGCTCACTTTGAAACTAAAGGTGAAACACAGCCTTTGAATTGTGAACGTAGTCGAGTATTAAAATTGGTTCGTGCCAACAATTCACCTCTGAATATTTTACGTCATTTCGATCTCAATTCGATTCTTGCTATCTCTATAAAGAGCACTAAAAATTTTAGCTTTTTAGTACTCTTTATAGAGATAGCAAGGTTTTCATGTTAGCAATACTGATATCCCTTAAATTTCTCCGCATAACAACATGATTAAATTGTTATGAGTCCAATTACACGTTTTTTTTCTAATGTAATTACACACAAAATCTAGCCAGTTACAATAAATAATAAATTCTGTAGTTACACATCAAATACTAGTTCTTAAATAGTGTTAATCGGTTACATAAAATAATAATTTCATGACATTTAAGTGGCAGTTTTAGATTGCTTTTATCATAACATATTCTTTTTACCCATAGTAGCTTGTTTTTAATATGAACCATAAATTTCGTAACCAAATATACTGATCATTTAACCAAATATAGTTGATCATGTTATAAAGGCTGACCGAGATCCACTTATTAACATACTAAAGTATGAATTCATAATTTGTTACGGTAGCTTATGTACACTAAAATTAAAAAAACTATATTATATCGGCTTGCAAATTACCTATAATAACATAAACCACGAATAGCGAACAGTTAGTTAGTCAACGAAAAATTAAATCTAAATAAACATATTGTTCCATACCAGTCCTAGAATAGAGAAAATTTATGTCCTTACTTTTTTCATCTAGGAAGTAACAGTTCATCGATTCATCGATTATTTTTCTACATAATTGCAATCTTACAATATTCAAAAAATGATTGCCCTTTGTTATTTATATACTTATATTTCTAGGATACTTATCCTTCGTAGTAAATTTTATTATTTTATATCAATTTGGCATTCACAAGTTACGCAATGCGTATTTAAGCACAATGTGATATTAGGTACCAAGACATCTTTAAAAAATTATGTGAAGTTAATATAATCATTCAGTAAAAATATATCATCCATTATATATACAAAATGTTGACTAGAAGAAAAAAAACAGGCAAATAATTTACTTGAAATGAATGAAATTGAGTGTTTTACTATCAACCAGCTTTAACCGCAACTTCGTTACTTTCAGGAGAGATTTACTGGATTAGACCGGATTTACCAGATTCTCATTGCGGGAATTGAGTGATTGATCTTTGTATCTACTTAGGCTATGTCTATTCCTGCCTGCTGAATTGTAGGATTTGTATCTATAAAATTTTATCGCAATCGGATTTTGATAATACTCGTATATTTGTCCAATGGTTGCCTTATGTGTATAAATTTTAAGAGACCTCTTTCTGAAGCTCTTTTTTTTATCTGTGACACTGAGCAAGTGCAGTTCTGGTAAAAAATATAATATTTTTATCAGAATATTTTCTTAACAGAAAATAATGTGAAAGAAAGGAATAACTTAAAATAAAAATATCATAATACAGATGAAAAGATATTTTAGCCATAACTAATCTGTGCAGTTACCAGAATGTCATCAAGTTCATGAGTGACGTGACCAGAATTCAAGGAGATCTGGTCAAATAGCATTTCCGAAACTAATTGCATTCTGATAGGTCACCAAACAATTCAATTGCAGAATGTGTAATTACTGTACATTATATGTACGAGTAAGACAGTATGGTACAGTAAAGTAAAATATAACAAATACGGAACATCTACATTTAAAAACGACAGCAATTCAAAAATAGGTCTCTTGACTTCTTCACACACACCGTTCTTCGGATATTTTGAAGCGTTCGTCTTGGTATTGCGAATGAAATGTAAAACGTTGAAAACATTTATAAATTGTCGTAATGAAAACTAAGTCAATGTTAGGTGGTTAAAAAGTAGATTTTTGCTAATAGGAAAACAGTATACGTAGTTTTTTGCAAGCAATGTTAAAATAAAATTAATTTCGTGTTTCTCATTCTTCTAACATTATAAGATATTTCATTCAAAATGTTGCAATTATGATGTTATTAGCATTAATTATAACAATTGTTTCGATTATTCGCCTCGGCGAGTGCTTGCTTGTTGCCGCCGAAGAAATAAAAATAATATTATATTTAAAAAATCACACCTGTAGCCATTCTGAATAAAATATTCACTATAATTATAACCACCATTACTTGTCAGATCGCCAATTCTACCACAAATGGGCGTTGCTCACTGACCCTGACGACGTGGCCGCTGGTGCGAAAGGATACCTCAAATGTGACATCAGCGTTATAGGTAAAGGCGATACCATCAAGATTCCACCTAAGAGCGAGAAGGACGAAGACGATATTGAAGCGTGAGTACTAATGGCTTTTATTCTTATTTTCATCACGACAGTGATGATCTTTCTTCTTTTGTTGTTCCATTTCTGAGCCCAGGCTTTCTCTGTATATAAAACTAGCTTTTGCCCGCAACTTCGTACGCGTGGTATTATTGTTACTTTGGGTAGTATTTATAAAGCGAATATTTATTCTTTATATCGTGTGAAATACCTGAAATAAAGTTTCAAGATTGTATCTTTGACAATGACAAACTGCCGTAGGGAGACCCGGGCTACCAATTAACGGAGGTAGGTATTAACAAGCAGATTTCTCTAAAACTATACACACTACACATCCAGTGCGTGTTTACATTCGTTAACTAGACCACAGCTCATGTGTACTCAGTTGTACTGAGGTCAGTTGTACTCTGTGTGCCGTGCAAGTGAGTTGTGTGATGGGCGTAATTTTTACGCAGGCAAGGAACATTTTCAATTTTACAATTTTTTGATTTGTACAAGAATGATAATTATGACAACTAAGATTTTTATTTCCCTTATTACAATTTTTATACTCTATAATGCTATCGTATATTGCTTAATTGACGGAACTATTGACGAATGTTTTATTGTCATTTAATGCTCAAAATGTACCTTTGGGGTTATAATTAACAAATCACCGGTATTTTGTTATTACGTTTTGTTTTTTACGTACTTTATAAGGTTTCTTATGTCAGCATGAGAACAAAAAACTAAGCGAGGCACCACGTACTTGAAGGTCCACGAGTTGGTGGCATTAGAAGTGATTGAGAAAAACAGAAACACAGAGATGTAGCAAAAGAATTTGAACTCTGCTACGCATATTTCTAATTAACCAGTAGCTGGACCATCAAGCGTGCAGAAAGGTGCTAGTGATTTCATGTTTGATAAACCAGTAGCTGGGCTATCGGGCATGCAGAAAGGTGCTAGTGATTTCATGGTTGATGAGCCAGTAGCTGGGTCATCGGGCATGCAGAAAGGTGCTAGTGATTTCATGTTTGATGAGCCAGTAGCTGGACCATCAGACATGCAGAAGGTGCTAATGTTTTAACAGTTGAAACCGTAAGACCTCTACCAAAAGCTTTAACACGAGCTCCGTCTAATCGTAAACGGGCAAGAAACTGCTATTCTCACCGACACTTCAGAAAAGAATGCTTTACAACAGATATGGACAACCTTGGGCATGTTGTGGGCCAAACTTTAGTGTGTAAATACTTTCGCGGGCTGCTTTTAAAAGTAGTACATTTTAAAGTAGTGTTTGTAGTGCCCATATTTTTTTGCGATAGATATCAGACATGAAATAATACGACAGTGTTATTATAATATCAATTTATTAAAATAACAAAATGAAATAATAATTAAATCGTTAAATTTGGAATTGTTACAAACTACGAATGTTAAATAATGATACCAAAATCAATGAGTCACTTGAGCTTGAACTTGGGTTACTAATCCATCGATGTTTGGATTAATTTCACTGATACAAAGACGTAAAGAATTTCCCAAATTATCGTCAGTCAGCCTCTTACGATATTTCGATTTATTAACTTTCATCAGTGAAAAGAACTGTTCGCATTTATAAGCACTGCCAAACGCACAAAACAATCTTTTTGCGAATTTTCTAAGCTATGGAAAATGGTCTTCTTCGAGGTATTTTTTGTAAAAATCACACAACTCCACGTCTTCAAATTTAGATTTTAGGAGTGAGTTTTCTTGAATCTCGGTCAACTCCATTTGCAAGTCTATTTTAGCATTTTGTACACTAATTTTTGTTGGAGTAGCAAATTGAAACAGTCTTCTATGTTTCTGAAATCGCTAAATCTGTTCGAAAATTGCTCTGTCAGTACCTTGAGTTCTTCAGCATAAGCAATATTCTTACACGCAGAGAGCTTGGTGTAATGGTAACTGTTTCCAGACAGCATCTGTGCCTCACACAAGCGTTAACTCACATTAACTAACTGTTCTTGTTTTTGAAGTTTCAAATTTAATCATTCATGTAGCCAGTAAGATCGACCAGAAATGCCGACAGCTTACCTCGGGATCGAATAAAATTAATGGTTTTTACTGCCACATTCATAACATTTTGGAATCGAATGGACTTAGAACACAAGTTCTGTTGGTGGATAATGCAGTGAAGGACTATCAAATCATCTTTTTGCAAATTTAATTCAGTTGCTATATATCGTATCCAACTGGGCAAAAGATCCGTCCAATTAGGCAGCTATAATAGAATAACTAAACGTCGATCAGCTTAGTAACCATCACAACAACTTTCTACAGTGCGGCTGTACAAATCCTAGGGAACTAGTTAACTGTCTAGGATGACGGATCCGGATGGGTCAAAGATACAGAACACAATTGTTGGTTTTATTAACAGCAAAATATCCGCGATAACGAATAAAATCACTTTAATGTTCAAGTTCAAAGACACTACAATAAAAATCTATTTGTACTTATTTATTTAAGGTACAGCAACAGCTATATATTATTAACCGACTAATGTCCAAGATATTACAGTACTTTATCTCTGAAAACTTTAAAGCTATTTATCCGAATTGAAATACAGATGGCAAGTAAAACACAAATCTAACGTCCATCAACAAAACTTAATCGAAAACTGAAATAAAAGCAAATTTTTTTGAACAAAACTATTACGCAGTTTAGTTGAGACTTAAAAAATTGTAAACAATGACAATCATTAACATTTTGGTTCGCCAAAAAAACCTTCATTTCCATTTCGGGCTTTCCTTTTAAGGGCTAGTTTTCGTGATAAAATATAATCTTCTTAATAACAATTTTAATCGATATAGGCCCAAAAATAAAGAAATTTCATATAAAAGCAACCATTATTAGTTGTGTTTTAGTGGATCCTCACTTATTTTAGTATGTTTTATTCTCACTTCCATGTCCCATTTCATCCATTCAAAAGTAGATTTAATATCATTATTGCTTTCTTTTAATAATTAGGGTTTTAAAATAACGTAACTCCTATTCAAAAAACAATAATGAAGAGCTTCTTTAGTAAGCTAAAGTATGCCTGATTTTTGAAATAACGTTGCGCTAAATATTTTACAATTTTCGACGTACTACATGTGAAACAAAGTGAAAACAAATTAAAAGTTCACTAGGTCTTCCAGACTCGACGTTCCGAGAAAATAATATACACGAAAAGTAAAAGTGAGAGATTTAAAGGTGCCTTGAGCCAGGGCCCGATCTGGTTATTTCAGTCACACCGGGTATTTTCACCCTCTTTGTACTTAAACTAATAATTTGCAGTCCTAGTGATATTAGCCTGTAGTGACGTTTGAATAAATATATTGTATATAGATATATTATAAACAGAAATTATTTGTTTGTAAGTACTTGTTTAAATTATTAGGCTCTAAAACTACTGGACATTTTAAAAAAGTTACACCATATGCGGGAAAAGTTGCGTAAATCAATAATTATTGTTGAATATTTTAAATATGATTTAATTTTCCATTCCATCATTTGATATTAACTAGAATGCAAAAAGTATTAACCGAGTCTCTTTAAAAATACAAATGTAAATGAAAACCAAAATCACAAAACTTGAATTATATGAAAATACAAAAATAAATTGTAAATGTTGTTGATTTAACAAAAGGCAGTGATAATTTTAAATTCGGAGAACGCAATTAATTACAAACATTACTAGAATATTATATTAACGTTACTGAATTAAAATCCTTGGGCACACGGGACCCGCGTCCAGGGCAACCGACATTATATGAGACCGGAGAAGCCACAACTTTTTTGTTTTCACAATATGTGACCACAATTTCCTTTTATATATTGTTTAACTCCAAGAGCTGTTATTTATTTTAAAATAATAACTACAGGCAATTTTATTGTACCGATGTCTTACAGCTTTCCAATAAAGAGCCCTCGTCATGGTCTCTGGAGCTCCGATAAAAAGTAATAAGACTCCGTCTGTTAAATCTTCAATATAAATAACATATATAAGGCAATAAGTCATATTGTATCGTCTTAGATAATAAATGCTTTACGTGCTTTATTGTACCAATACATGTCTGTGGCATTTGAGTGGAGGAGGTGGAGTGCAACATCGTTAAGAGAAAAAAAAAACAAATCTATCATAGAATTGCCATCACGTCTTATTTTTTCTATGTGCGATACCACGAACAGTTTTTACAGCGTGACTTAAGCAAATAATGGTAAGATCAATTTATTTAACTATTCGATGCTTTCATAAAACTTTGAGGTTTGGATCGGACCAATTGTTATTATGTATTTGTACTAGAATCTGAAAACTAAATGACTTGATATTCAAAAAATAAATATTTTTATTAGTTGATTTGATGTCTAACTTTTAGTAGAACCAATAAATAAACACCCTTACCCTCTCACTTCGAATAACTGATGTTATTTGAACCATATTTTTCTTCAATAAATAAGTTGTTATTATAAAAGGTGACAAGGGATCGAATATTGAGTTATACAATAGTGGTATTTTTTCAGTAAAAAATGAATATAAAATAGCGTTAATTTTTAGAGGTCCTTTACCATTTTTTGGGGTTGGCCATCAGTTTGTCGGTTTGTTTTGAACCTTAAATAGATATAAAACACTATTATGTTTTATTTAGTTATAACAATTTATATATTACTTCAGCTATCAAGATGAAGTATTAAAAAACATGATATGGGTCTGTTTTTCATATAGACATAACTTGTTGTATCATGATGCATTTACCTACTTTATGAAAAATTTTCCGAGCCTTACACATACTTTTGTCAAAACTAACCTATAAAACTTTGCAAACGTAAAAAATTTTAAATTCTATTGCCCATGTCATTATTACAATTTGGAACGTTAATTTTTTAAGGAAGACTATTATTCTCGACGAGATTGTCAAGCTCAGTCATGCTACGCGTGCTGGTTTCGAATATCGAACAGGAATATGCATAAAGAATAAAAATACGCCTTTATTCTAAAAAGTACTTAGTAAATTAGCAATCTAAAACATTCAAGTATTATCACATTATATTATAGTTATTTAACTCCAGAGTTTATTAAATCAGTGTTAGCCATTTATCTCCCGAGTTTGTTAAATCAGGCACATTAGTAAGTAATTGCTTATCACTGCAGAATATGAAAAACTTATACATGAAAGCCTTGATATCGAAATGGTGAAATATTGGTTCCAGACTTTCCTTTGGTCCTTTTAGTTTATTTCGGACACTTAGCACCAACTCCTGTTTTATTTTGACACTAGCTTTCCACCAGTGGCTACGCCTGCGTGATCCTGTATTATAATTAAAACTTGCTTCTTGAATCACTTTATACCTATACTAGCTTTTGCCCGCTACTTTGCCCACATGGTCTAGTTTTAAACCCAGAAATGAGAAAATTCCATAAAAACATTCATCCCCTTATTTACTCCCTTAGGGGCCGTATTTTCAAAAATCCTCTCTTAATTCTCCTCCACACTCCTAAGGAATCTTCATTATAAATTTCAACTTTCTACGTTCAGTAGTTTCGGCTGTACATTGTCTGTCAGTCAGTCAGTCAGTTACTCAGTAACGCAAGAATTTTATATTGATATAAGATTTATGAAAACCGCATTAAAATTCATTGTGTAGTTTAAAATATCTATTCTAAATCGTTAATGTGATGTTACATGAAAAAACAAGTATAAAATAAATATCACAATCCATTAGATAATGTTTCTTATATTATTCTAAAAAGTAGATGCGCTAAATTAATGCGCAGTAACTATTCAAAATACATAACCTATGTTGAGACTTCAATTACATCAAACCCAAAGATTTTCTCGTCCTTCTTGAAGCATAAACGTGGGGCTGTAAATTAATTTCCTCCTAACTTGCATCTCAATCAAACTTCAGCTATTAAAAGGCCTGATATAACTAACAAATTTTTATGATAAAACCACCCCACCGTAAACGTTTTAAAATAAAACCCGAACGTTTTATCTAAAGTTTAGATGCGTCAGTTGCTCCTTTGTCTCACGAGAGCACATGTGTATGGACATTAATAACATATCAACCACTAAAAAATAACATCCTTAAAGTTTTAATAATACTTGATCCTGAGAAAGTAGCTGGGTTGGATATAATTCCATCCATTTTTGTGATAAAATGTTGTGATGTTTTGGCTGAGGGTCTTTCTATTATATACAATAAATCATTCTCCACCGGTTGCTTCCCTTCTGCATTTCAAATGGCACTTATAGTACCTACTTTTAAAGAAGGTGATAGATCTTCGGTTTTAAATTATCGCCCTATTTCTTAATTATCAGTTTTTGGCAAAGTTTTTGAATTAATTATTTATCTTGTAATATCGTGGCACGTTAGACATAGTGTACTTGTTCAACAACCTGGCTTTATTAAGGCGTGTTCAATTGCTACATGGATGTGTTGTTCTGTATCACATGTTGCCGCAGCGGTAGATCATGGGTTACCTGTTGACGTGATCTATACCAATTTCAGCAAGGCATTTGACCGGGTTAATCACAGAATACTAATTCACAAACTATCACAGTATAGTATTTCTGGCAACATCCTCAGTTGGTGTGTATCTTATCTTTTTGGTTGTTTTCCAAATAAAGAATATGATTAGTAAAGTTCCAATAAAGAATATTATTATTATTGTTATTCTATGATTGTAATCAATGACTTCTCCTCTGAAGCATTTGTATTATTGTCGGGTGTGGCCCAAGGGTCACTTTGGGGCCACTATTTTTCAATATCTTTATTAATGATGTCGCATCATATTTTATGCACTCCCAAATACATCTTTACGCTGACGACCTTAACATTTTTAAAAATCTTGAACATTGTGATGACTGCCGTCTGCTTCAGGAGGATTTGAATAAGTTTTCGCAATGGTGCGAATATAACTTAATAAATCACAACACTAAATATGTAGCTTTATTCACTTCTGAAGTAGTAAGGCTTCATACTTTAAGCATTACCAACTGAGCGGCTGTGTAATTAAATAAACTAATTTAGTACGAGACCTTGGTGTATATATAAATAATAAACTTCGCTTCCATGTACACGTAGATAAAATCACCAAAAAAGGATTCAACTTATTAGGTTTCCTTTTGAGGAATTGCAAAGAGTTTAGATATGCTAATAGTAAAATTAAACTTTTGCAGTGTTATTACAAAAAAGATAAACACGCGTTGAACACGTGTTTAAAAATTGTTCTATTTGAGCATTGGTTAAGGCAAAACAACCCTTAAACATTGTTTAAAATTTAAACACATGTCATGTTGACACATGATATGTTGTTTATGGAGTATCTTACCTTTCACAATATTTCACTATAGTTTTGACTTTGATAAGAATTATGTCTTTGAATTTAAATTAAAAATGATAATTCTAGATTAAATATTTGCATTTACAAAAATTATTAACTAGTGTGTTTAAAAGATATCTTTTTACGTCTAAAATTTATTATAAGTTTGTATACAGCGTGCATAGAATTGAACGTGTATGAACAAATGAAAGCCTAAAATGTTTAAAAATGAATTTGTAATAGGGAAAATTAGACATCATTTTAAACAGGGTTTATATTCTTAAACACAGTTTAGATAAACACATGGTAAAACACTGTTTAACGTCTCTTTTGTAATAACACTGTTGATGTTTAGGTGTTATCTACAATGGGACATTGCAGTGTGATTTAGTCACCATATTAAGATGTGCAAAGGCGCCGTTTGGAAGCCATACAAAAATGATTTTTATAGCACTTGTCTTATCAATGTGGGTTGATAAATCGTTTACTACCATATAATTCACGGTTAAAGCACTTCAATCCTTAGTATGTCGACGTAAGATAACTGATACTCTAATTTAGTATAAAATTTTAAATAGCTGATTTATTACGTCAAATAAACCTCAATATAAAATGGCTCGATCTTCAAGATACCGACCTTTTCGCGTGAAAAGATTCAGAACTAACTTAGGTCACTTCTCGACAATCAATAGAATACAATTACATTATAATCAATTTTTATACTCGATGGATCATCACAATGATATCGACATGTCATATTCACTACATAGGTTTCAGAATATTTTATATAATAATTTCAGGCCTGAACTACCATCTTTGACATGACGGCTGTTTGTGCTAATGATAATCTGTAATTGTATCTGTTCAGTCTTATATGCCGTTAATTTTATTATTATTGCTTCTTAAATAGCTTTTGAACTAAACATCATCTAATTGTTATGTTTGCTATAGGTACATGTCGTGACAAACTGAAATTAAAGCAGCACTATTGTAAGTTAGTGTTGTAAGCATTACTGTCATACGATTGCGATGTATATTTGTTGGTTGTTCTTGAATAAATAAAAAAATCTCAGCGAGAAGCGACGTTGTTTTATAGTATTAGATTTTATACATAAAATTGAACTTTATCAAGCAGAATATGTGATTTATAAATTTATTTTTCCATAATATGATTAATGTGTCCAACATCATCAATATTTAACACAATTAATTTTGAATAACATAATGAACTGTCTTTGAGTAATAATTCATATAAAAATATGTCGTAATAAGTTACTTGTTATAAGGCAGAATGCACCCAAGTTTGTTTTTATAAAAACTTAACTGCTAATCTGTTTTCAAATTTTTATGAGTCCACCTCCCGCCCATGAACTTTCGAATAAAGAACTGCAGATTAATATATTTCATAGTACAGCCTTTTATTTACTCTTAAGCAGTTTGAAAAGTATAGTATTCACCTACTGGAGTATGATGACCACCTAAATCTCTAGCTTTGATTCTAGCCATAGGATACGACATCTGGGCGATGTTGTAACGATATTTCAGTGGATTAATTTGGGAGAAATGGCTAGAGTCATCACTCATTATTCTACATAATCTCAATATAAACATTGTATAAAATTGTCTGTTGTTCTTTGTGGGACAGTCGTTAACTCCCTAGGTAAATTTATTCTATTTAGCTCAATACACGGATCTTTCTAATTGATTGACCTACTAATTTCATCTTTGTTTCTCCAAACTGTTCGATATAGTATTTACTATAATACGGACCCATTTAAATGCAAATCCTTTCGCACTTGACCAATATAGTCTTTTTAGCTTTTTCTTATATGCGACTCTTGTACATGTACCTTTTGACAGTTTATATTTATGACTTTATTGTCTGTGTCACGTACTATATCATATTTCTAGCATAACCTCGCCATATTTTTCTGTTACCAAGTTAAATATGTTCCCGTTGAAACTATGGAAAAAAACGTATAAAACACTCGAATACAAAATCTACCACCTTTTTTCCAACATTTGCTTAAACGATATTGTCTTTTGCTTTTTATATATATGGTCATAATACGTTTGATAATCTTCAACATCATCATCATCATCATCGGCCCTGTGGATGGAATCGAATCGAATAGAGAGAATGAGCTTACTGCAGATGCTGCCGGTATCAACGGCTAAACGTGCCTTCCGAAGCATGGAAGAGTTAATTAATTTTGGTCACCCTCTGATTTCATAATCTACTGCTTTATAAATATATATGAAATGTGTATTACATATTAGTGCGATGGTATACGAGGTTTAGAAATTGTTTAGTCTTAGTTTAAGTTTGGTGCCATATTGACTGTTACATGCACTCGTGAAAGTCAAAAACTATCTTCTAAAGGTCGCAATCTAAGGCAGAAGTCTGTAATGTGTAATATCGGCAAGAAACTCAGCAAGAGCTGCTCCTTTTCTCCGTCATATTTCACACAGAGAAGTCCAATTCAAAATTAGTTCGCTAATCTATGACGTTTCTTTCCATTAAAATATTTAAAAATACATTTAAGAATTAATTCGTTAAACATATCGATTACACCTACACTTATAATTTTCAGAGCGTCTGCTCTGCCTATTGTCCAATTTCTATACGGTTGGAACGTTTTTTTCTTACAGGTATCAAACGATTACTGTGTATGTTGTATATAAACTAATATTAGAAAGATGAAGCATTTTTTTTTAAATTTAAAAATATATTTTACCCACATGAATGGCCAGTATTTTAAATAAAAAGATGCATAATCAAATCTAATAAAAAAAAAACAAAATCAACTTTCCTTTTTCTGAACAGAGGTCATAATGGTCTGTTCCTTGTTTATAAATAGATTTTTGGGTCAAGATTGAACAGTTACATTTCCCTGGGGCTACCTCAAACTTTTGTGATTGCTTTTATCTGTGCTTTTTTATCTGTTCCATATTTTTCATGATGGTCTGAACGGAGATAATTATAATTCCCGAAAACTTTATGATATTGAACTAATCTGCATAATAAGAGTGTATCTGCTTTTTCTACTGATTATTTTATAAGTTAGTTAAATATCCAACTGGTGTTCAGAATTGAAACATTTTTCACATAAAAATAAATTTTATTTGATTTCTATGGTATGATAAATTTCAAGGGTATTTTTTCTAAATTGGTTAGAATTATTTCTGTGTCTAGCCACTCATTCTTATTATTCTGATTATGAATAAAAGATGACTGAAATGTGATTGTTGAAATCTCACAGTGGGTGAATTTAATATATTGTTATTATACCAAGATCATGTATTGACACCTGACACACGTGCTTTTTCAATTTTTTTTTATATTTACTTTAATAAATAGCTAAGTTCACAGAGCAGAACGTCAGATAACCTTAATATGTATCATTTTAACTTCCATCTCTACCAAATTGGCAACTTAATCTGATATGGATCTTTCATACATTTCATTTTCGTCTTCTATTCATATATCAATCAATACCAAAAATTTCTGTAGAAATTAATTTATTCACGCGCAGGTAAGCCATTATAAAAGAAGAAGAATATAATGTGGTATTAATTCTAAAATTTATTTAAAATAACATAATAGATGCCACCCCTAAGAGGAGCTTACCTAATAATGAATTCGATTTCATTGAAGATCCGTTTCCTGATTCACTCTAGAAAAGGGATATCGCGTCGCTATAAAGTGATCCGACGACATCGCTAATGAAATTGCTGTCCAGGAAGTCCTACACAGATTAAATTAATGCAACATGAAGAGAGAAGACCTATACCATATACGGCAGTTTAATACAAATGCCGTTATAAGAGTGCTACACAAGCGGCAAAAGCTTTAAGCCTTTGCCGCTTTAACTACTAAGATTACTGTAGGATAATTTGTTTCTAACAAAGGTATATTGTGCATAAATGTATATTAATTCATTAATTTGGAGAAGTCTTCGGCAACAAAATGATTCAAATATTTATCATCTTTTCTTATAAAGAGAGGTTCCTACCCTAGATAAATATGGGTAGTATTATCTTTTTTTATATCAAATAATTTGGATATTATTTCTTTGTACAAAACCAATAGAAAGATAGTGCCTTTCTTATCACTAAAGGCACTATCTTTCTATTGGTTTTGTACACATATTTTTAAAGCGCTTATGGTAAAGCAGTGATCAATATACAACGACTAGCTAGTCGCATTAAACTTCTTCTGAGGCTCTTACGTTAAAGATTAAGTAAAACATTTATGAAATCTGCATTTTAAAATTAAGAAAAAGGGGGATGAAGTCTATTAGATATATACTGAGAAAGATGTATTACATAAAACAGAACGCCAAAAACTATTTTAATTACTTTTAAACCATTGTAAAAATTATTTAATCTTAGTCCTTCTATACAAAGTGACACTTTTGTTTATCAATATTTCCTCTAATGAAAGAGTTGTGCTGTTATGTGCTTTACGCGCTTTAGTACACCCACGCATTCGCTTGCGAAGGCGAAACTATGCGAAAACGAACCGAATGACCTTTGAGGAACAAAATTCGTGATTCGTGACATTCGGTAAATAATCAGAAATAATAGTCTGTGGTACGATGTTTTTCGCAGTTGACTGCGAAATCATACTAACAAGAACGCAGCTATATCATCGAGCTAATAATAGAGCGAGACAAAGCACATGCGAAACATTGCCATACAACTGACAAGATTTTGCAACTACTTCACATTCGCATGCGATTGCGTCGGTGTACTAACAGCGTTAAAGTTAAAAGTTGACTCTGAGAACTCATTGTTTTCTGTCATTGTGTTCTGCTCATCAATGCTTGCCATTTAGCACAAATATCACAATGGATTATAGCGATAATTATGCCGTTTTTTGTTTAGATTCTTTTTATCTTTTTTTTTATCAAAAAATACTCGGATCTAAAAGTAGAGTGCCGATAGAGGATTGATGTGTAATGGATCCATTAGTTTTATTTGTCAATGAAGCTCTTTATATAGATAATTTATTTGTTAATTATATCTTACAAGAGCAATCATAAAAGTTATTAAATTATCTAGTATTTTAACTAGCACCATTTATTAAAAGTCCAAAACAATGATACCGCCAACGTCAAGTTCCACCTTGAAGTAGTATGAAATAAGTTTTATTTAAGTTATATTTACTATTAAATGAAATAGGTGAAAGGTTGAAGTCTTGAATTGAAAGTATCTTTTTATTGTAGGTAAATAGGAACTATAAGAACTTGTAACATTTGAATGTCACGCGTTTGTATTTACACACGTTTATTTATTAATAAATAAACGTAAAAAGTTGTTACGCACTTTTACTATCACTTTTATGAATGTAGGTAATAGATATAAAGTCCTTTGATGTTTATCCTGAGAAATATTCGGAATACACCTCGCCCGCAGGGCTCATACCCGTAAAACAATATCGCTCTCAGTTCCCGCTTTTCGGGATTGTTTTTGAAGATATTTTTAATAATTTTTCTTTTACATGCCACGGTATTGAAATTCCCTGTCACAATTTCTTTGTATCCATCGTTTCATTTATAATTGTAACTAGGTATGTCTTATTCGCTAATACAGCATAGACAGCTGGTTTGAGACCATTTAAAAAGTAATTAGTTCTCACAAATACCAATTTCAGTACAGGAACTGTTATGTAAGATCTAAACATGTAAAACGAGGTTTATTACTAAGTTTACTTTGACAATGTACAAAAAACATAAATGTGAAAATTTATGGTCAAGTTCATTGTGTCTAAATTCAATATGGTTTTTGTAGTCTCCACCGACAAAAGTAAATTTAAAAAATATATAAGATCGTTTAACAATAAACAAAAGTAAAAACGTGAAATGTACCACACCTCAAAGTTTGATTGGGCTTGACTATGTCACGCCTACGCCAAGCTTCCTGTTCTTTACACTTTCGTGCGTGTTATTGAAATTATAACGCTGTACACACTTAATAATTCAAATACTTCAAAATTGTTATACCACAATCGTATAACAGTAAAGCTTACAACAGTCACTTACAATGGTGCTGCTTTAATTACAGGTTGTCATGACATGTACCTATAGCAATGAAACAAAGTAAACAAACTTTTTTGATGATATTTAGATCAAAAACTATTTTACACCTGTAGGATATCGAGAACTAAATATTAAAAAACAAAAAAAAATTAAAAGCATATCACACACAACAGTTACAATTACAGAAGTATATCTTGCACAATCACTCGTCATGTCCAAGACTGTAATTCAGAGCTGAAATTATTATACAAAATATTCTTAAACAGGATTTCGTTTCTGATTTAAATTTTTTTAATAATCAATTGATAGCAGTTTGACAAAACTTTTTGTCTTTTAAAATGTAAAAAACTTAAGTTATCGAGAATAGTAACTTGAGATTTTTCACTTTTCCCAAATCAGAAATCGGCCGTTAGATTTCTTTTATATAATATATTCTTGCATTTGCCCTTATTCCAGGAATCTTTTGCTGCCTGACGGAGTGCCAATAGAACGTCAGCGTGCCAGATTCATAGTGAAGATTTATCGAGCAGATGGCCTACCCAAGATGAATTATTCTATACTGGCCAACGTGAAGAGAGCTTTTACTGGAGAAACCCAAGATCTCGTCGATCCTTACGTTCAAGTTTGCTTCGCTGGAATGACTGTGAGTTTAATATTGACCTAAAAATCAAATTGAGACGACAAGAGTTAGTTGGGAAGTAAGTATTTTTTATTTATTGTGAATGTTTCTTATATTACTTAATTTTCTCCAAATAATGTTGCCAAAGATCCAGGATAATGTCAAGACAACCACTTTATGTATAAAAAATGAAAAAAGTGACTCTATTTGGGGTCGGTGCAAATCTGCCGGAAGATCCATAAAACATCTCACAGAAGAATTTATTATTTCAGGACGTGAGACAATTTCTGTCGAGTGTACAAGGTCGAATGTCATATAATATAATTTTTCAGTTTTGACGTTCTGCGACCGACGAGACAACACACATCTTCCTTCAGATCTTGCATCGACCCATAGTGGTGAAAACTGTTGATTTCTGAATTCTTTTACCACTATCAGTTTTGGTAGAGGGTCTAAAAATACCCTATATACCATCGGTCATGTATATGGATTATCATACGGGATCTCATACATCTAACTATAATTCAATATAAGTAACGTCTTGGTTAACTAGTACAAAAGCAAGCTCTGGAAAAAACCTTTTTTCAGTTAATTTAAATGCTAAATTAATATAAAAATGTAGGAAAAACTTAAAACAGAACAGTTAGATAGTGTCGTTATTACTGAAGGTTGATTGGTAGGTAACTAATCGTTTATCAAAATTAAATCGTGGCAAAAAGTTTAAACGCAGGTATTACCGCGGTAGTCGAAAATCTGCAGGTATCATAGAGGTATGTGATATAATTGTAGTTTAAGGCAATTGCAGGCATATTTTTCGCAAAAAGTTAAACTTTTATGAAATATCAATTTATATTCGTTTGAATGTACCCGTGGCACACTATGCACATCAAATCAGAAAAACAAAAAAACGATTAGTTTGCGTCCAGCCGTTGCCAGAGCATGACGTCCATATAAACGCAAATCATCATACGTCAGTGCAGTCAATATTTTGCTAAGGATTAAAGAGTCTAAAAGAAACCATATATACAGATTCAAACTAGGTCACAAGGTTACAGATTCAACTAGGTCGCAAGTTATAGTTTCAACCATTATTGTAATTATTAAATTTTCCTTTACATTGCATTATTTTTCGACAATAAATAAAAATAAAATACCGTGGTGATAGCTACTCAATTATCTTCTTGAATATATACAACGTGTCCCAAAATTCAACGATAAGCGGGTGCCAAGAGGTAGACCTGCTCATGTGTACTTATGGAAAAATAAGAAAAAAATTATATCTTATTAATCTTTTTTATTATAAAATTAAATTCGAAAATTTTCGAAAATTTACACCTTTTATAATATTTTCAACTACCACGACTACAACTTCTCAATTATGTTCAATCTTTTTTTGGTATCGGATTCCTAAGTAGCACTACTATTCGCTACAACTCTTAAAAACACCAAAATGCCCGCAGTTTTTACACAAAAAACAATCAAAATGTATTTTTTTCCTTAATTTTTCACAGATTTTTAAGTACTAATATTATTATATACTAATCGGAAATTTCTATTTCGAAGGTTTAAACCTTAAAACCTTGATTTTACCTCGGTAATACCTGCGTTTACCTTACATAGACTTCATTTCCTTCTATTAAATCATTGGAAACATTTACGTGTGTCACCATTATAGTTATAGCTAAACATTAATATTTACTTATCCAGGGTTGCACTTCCGTTAAAAAGAACAGCTATACTCCTGTGTGGAATGAGCAAATAGTCTTCAACGAGATGTTCCCACCTCTGTGCCAGCGTCTCAAAATTCAGCTCCGTGACAATGACCCTGTGCATCCTAACATCATTGGAACTCACTTTATAGACCTCAAGACTATTTCACACGACGGAGAAAGGGGTGTGTGTAATCACGTCTAAAATTATTATCCAAGTTATTGTTCATATCCATTAATTATCTCAAAAATACCGCAAGTGAAAATTGGAATAGGTATATCATTTTCTGGTATAGTCAACAGCGCGGAAGGTCATTAAAACTGTCAATTTGTGGCCACTGATTTTAAACCTAAATACATGGTAAGAAAAGTTCGAAATAAACTAAGGGAATTTGACATATAATGGTAAATTGATGTGTTGCGGTGTGCACGAAAAATAAATGTTATGCTTACTTTGTTAGACTAACACTCAACATGCTCTTCTTTTACAGGATTTCTCCCAACCTTTGGACCTGCTTTTGTTCACTTATATGGATCTACTCGAGACTACAGCTTACTTGACCAACATGCTAATCTCAATATGGGGATGGGAGAAGGAGTATCGTATAGAGCCAGGTAAAAATATAGTAGTAAGCCATTAATAAGAAGAAAGTTTGCAAAATTAATGTTATTCCAAAGTAAACCAAAGAAATTGGACCACAAAAAAAAGTCACAAAATCAATATAGTTTAAAAATAAAAAACAGGTATTAATATTAAGAAATTCTATATTAAATACAGGTTAATCTAAACCACGTTAACCTTTTGCTTCACTTTTTAATCATATTCAATCATTGAACAAATGTCAAATTCATTAAAGTGAAGTCGGAAGTCGCTTATGAGAAGGGAATGATGTCAGAATACATACAAATAAAAAATATCGTATAACCAATGATATTACATAATATTCATTTTCAAATTCACAACTTGTGATTTAGACCCATATCCGAGGCTAAACATGGAACGAGGATGGAACGAATCTGACACTTAACTTGCAAAAGGTGCATAAAAATTTTAAAGTGAAACGTACTCCAATTATCTTACAGGGTACTCATTTCAATCCGCACAGAAATAACCGATAACATAGAATGTCCGGTGTCCGAAGTGGAAGTGGAGCCAGTCCCACCGATAAGCGAGCCCAGTTTCGAGAAGAACGAGGAGTTCTTCCTTTTTGCCAGCGTCTTCGACGCCAACATGATAGACAAACGGCTCGTAGATAAACCTTTGCAGTTTGAGTTGAGCATTGGCAATGCTGGCAATTCTTTGGATGGACACAACGAATCCGTAAAGCGGCCACAAGATCTTGAAGCCGAAGAACTAGGTAAGCAAATTGTTAAAATAATTTAAATTTGTACATATCATTCGTTGTTCATTAATTACTTGAAACTAAATTAATAAATCCATATAATATACTACATTTGTTCTTTTTTTGTAGGTTAGTTGTTTATTTTTTTTTTATATTATTTCAGAATGTTTATTTTTACTACAATTGAATAATTTGATTGACAATAATGTTATATTAAGTAAAAACAATCTGTTAATTGATATGCTTGATCAGAGTTTTATTTTATTTTAATTAAAGATGAATTAGCAGCTGATACAGGTTACTGGCAAAGTACCACAACACCAACAAAAGCCGCGTCCAACGACAAAAACTACTACTACTTACCGTATTGGGATCACAAACAGTGTATGCACGTGCGCAGCATTTGGCCTGATCACCGTCGACGCATGTATAACTCAAACATGATAGCTAACATCATCGAAAAATTTGTGAGTAGCCAAAGATTCAGGAATTTATACAATCACTCATACTCAATTACTTTTTGTTATTCTTGAAATTACTAGTCAAGCTCATGGTTGTAACCTTGAAAAGAATAAGGTATCCGCACTATTATTTTGCGTTTTAGCCATTTTCCCACTTGCAGAGCGTTCCCCTTTTCACATCGTTCGCATTCTAACATTTATTCACTAATACTCGTTGACATTCCTATTCAAAAAGCTCGACTCCATATGATAATGAGAAGTAATTACAAAATAAGTAATTCTCTTAATTAAAGTAGATGTCACTATGTACATTTAAACAATTACTCCAAATCTAGTTGCAATCAAATAATCTATAAAATTAATTGAGGAGAAATTAGCTCTTCGTGTTTTTTTATATGGTTTATTAAATATACTCTATACTTTAGTAAAAACTAAAAATATACACTATGGCCTTAAAAATACACTGTAATGATCTTGATGTCTTCATTTCCGTTCTATTAACGATACCAAACCGTAGGAAAAAACTGCATTGGTAAAAAAAAACCTGTAGGTGTATAATATATAATTGCCTTAATGGGTTGTTTTCACAGGAGGAGGGCTTGACTGATGCTCAAGCGGCCATTGAAACAGACATGGGCTCTGAGAACAACTGCGTGATAGTCCTCAAGTCAGCTTTAGAAATGGCAAGCAACTCATGCGCAGCTTACGTGCGACATATGACAAACGCACCACCAATTGGGAATACCAAGTTGGATCGAGAACGACAGAAACTATGTCTTCATGAAATTGTGAGATTAGATTTAATTTAAAATCTTAATACTGAAAAGGAACAATAATATAGTAATAAAAAGTTCAATAGAATCGTGCGAGTACATAACATTCACTTGAAAGATTGATCAAATAGTAAATTTGAATGAAGGGTAGCCCGTCGACCTATTATACCTATACAAGGTAGTTTTACTCCAGAGCTTTAGCGACGAAGTAAATATAAACCGAGTTATGAGTGAGTGTTTTACACTCTACCTTACATTTATATTGCGAAAAATTAAAATTATAAATTATGGTCACCAAAAGAGGATATAATTTGTTAAAAATTCTAAAAATTATGCGCGAACACTTTTTTCACCAAAGAAAAACGCAAAATAATGTACCCTTTGTATCGAAACTTTTATAATGTATGGTTATTATTAAATTTCTGTTATTTTTTTAAGGAACAAATTTGCTCAATGACTAAAAGTCTTAAGGCATTGATAACAAAACACTCCATAAAGGATCGCTTGCGCACTGCGTATAATTACTTGAACAGGTTGAAACATCTTTGTGAGGATGTAAGTAAAAACTTTCGATTTTATTTGTTTTATATAAATATAAATAATGACAACTCTTATTTACAAAATGTAAACTTCATTAGCTTTATTTTGGGTGTACGAGTATTTCTATAGTTCTCAGCTTTTTAGATTATATATAAATTATTTAGCTATTGAAAAGCTTTAATCTTAAGATGGCAAAATTCAAAATCGATTACAGAATTGAACCAATAAACCAGATGTATTAAAACTTTGATTGCTTTTTCTTATTAATATTATTACTTACGAAAATATATTAATAAATATAGATATTTATGTTATTTTTATTATTTAAAAAATATTTTTCTGCAGTCACAACACGCGATGCCTGACGTATTTATTTGGATGATAAGTAATGGTAAACGTTTGGCTTACCAAAGAATTCCAGCCAGGGACATCATTTATTCTGATTATGTGGATGAAAGTGGCAAATACTGTGGTAAAATGCAAACACTTTTCCTGAAGGTAAAATAATATTACAATTTCATTAAATTTTGAGAAACGTGCTATTCAAAGCACGATACATCGCTATATGCGACAGCTTATAACACAAAAGCTTACAACATGAATGAACATGCTTCGTGGCAGACATAAAAAAACTTATAGAATATAGTATGTATTAATGTTGTATAGAAGTGTATTAATTATCTAGTACACAAGAATGGGGCATCTCCAAGCAGACACAAGACAACAGCCAAAAATAATCTTCAATGCGTTCTATAAAAGGCTACTAATATCTAGCATACAAGAGTGAGGCATTACCGACATGAGCCGGCTTCAGCAAGCGTTCTTTAGACAAATAAGAGAGTGATAGAGACAATCTGTTCAATTTACATCCTCACAAAGATGTTAGAGATAAGCTCTTCCACTCTCTTGTTTGTCTGAAGGAGTCTCTACATGCTTCATATGTACCATACATATGAATGAACTGACTTCAAAATCGTAAAGGCAGGTGTTTTATGTTCGACGGCTATGATTTCTTTATGTACTTCCACTGATCCCTCCACTAATTGTCATCATTTTTAGGTAATATGGGCTTTTGATCTATACAAAATATACAATTTTAATCGAAAATGTATTAGCAATTTGGTTTCATAATATAATTACTGGACGTAATTATTAAAGCCAATAAATTAAAACAAAAGACTCTATAATTTGCCTTCTTATGATTTTCGTTAACCTTAGATAAATATAAATAAGACTTCAAAAATGTTATTATTTTTACATTTTCGAAGTCGGTTTTATTTATTTGAATAATTTTTATATACGATCAATATTGCACTATGTATTTAAGCGGATAATAACGTATACGTTACAATCTCTGTTCACAGTGGCCCGGTAAAAAGGCGGCGTCACCTAGTGGTTGGGCAATACCAGCAAAAATGACTGTATACTTGTGGTTAGGCCTTTTGCAAGATAAGAAACATTATATTGACGGTTTGCCGCAGGGATACGAAGTCAGCTCTGAGTTACGAAATGCTGATAAATTGCGTTCTAATGCACCATCTACCATATTTTATGCCGAAAAACACGTAATAGAAACAACAATATTTATTCTTATTGGTATTATATTGTTTGACTATCTGCATTGATTATTGTTATCTTCTTTTAGAATTTTCAGATGCGAGCATATGTTTATCAAGCAAGATCATTAATAGGATCCGATTCTTCAGGATTATCGGATCCGTTTGCTAGAGTAGTTATAGGGGATAGTACATCGACAACACAGGTCATTGATGAAACTCTAAGCCCTACGTGGGATGAACTACTCGTATTTGATGATGTTTTACTATACAGTACAATAGAACAAATAAAAGCGGATCCTCCGACAATAGTTATTGAAATATTCGATCAAGACAAAGTGGGGAAATCCGAATTTATCGGACGCACGTTGGCAAAACCTCACGTCAAAGCCTTTGAAGATACTTACGAAAGACCTCAGTTTCCTCCGTCGCTCGAATGGTATGATGTCACTCGCGGGGATGATCGAGCAGGTGAACTACTAGCTACTTTCGAATTGTTGGAGATCCCACGTAAACAAGATGCATCAATTCTACCAGAATTGCCCACACCTAGAGAAGCAAATGGTAAACCACCCATCGATACAAATAAAGGTCCGATTCTTCCAGTTCCAAGAGGCATTCGTCCAACTCTTTCAAAATACCGAATAGAAGTACTTTTTTGGGGATTGCGTGATCTAAAACGCATTCATCTTCTGACTGTTGATAAGCCGAGAGTAGATATAGAATGCGCCGGAAATATTTTATATTCAACAGTGATTCAAAGCGCAAAACGTAATCCAAACTTTACAAATCCAGTGAAATTTGTTGATGTAGAACTGCCAGATCAAGATTTGTATAGACCTCCGCTAACCATACGTGTCGTAGATTGCAGAAGCTTTGGCAGAATAACTCTTGTGGGAACCCATACAATAAATTCCATTCATAAATACATTTATACGCCTATGAGCAAAAGGGAGAAAGAAATAGAGGAAAGGAAAAAATCCTTGATTCAACTACAAAATGTCGATTTACGTGCAAACTGTATCGTTCAAGATGATGTTTTCACAATTGAAAATGAGAAAGAAAATTGTCCGCTGTTGACCCGCGATGGACGATCGGCTATAACATATGGTTCTAGTGTGAAACAACCGATGCGCAAGAAATTCAATAAACGTGAATCAATTAAAAAGAGAAAAGCTAGTATTGATTCAGTATTTGACGATGATGAAAGCAGCAAGGATTGGTGGACAAAATACTTTGCATCTGTTGAATCCATGATTGAAGAGGAGAAAGAAGCTAAACGTGAAAGGCAAGGGTTTCTTCAGCCAACACAAATGACTTACATTGATGAGACACGTTCACCGAGAGAAGAAGTACACTCACCCCGGCCAGATCGTGACCGCAACAAGCGCCGACAGACTCCTTCACCCAGAACTAAAGTGAGCCCAACAATCCCAAAAAAGAACGAAATACCAACGTCTGCTTTGACTAAAGTAAGTACAGGAATCCAAAAAAATAAAATTAAGTACATACTCGGTGGAACAGAACGACCGACACTCCCGAGGTTCCTGGAGAGTACTATTTGTCTTTAATATGATGTAAAAAAAATTATATGTCTAGGTCAAATAGTTTCGGATATATTAAATTACAATTTTTTTGGAAAAAAATGAGTGTTTTCAACCCTGAGTCAGCTGTTTTTGGGACGTACTAAGGAACAAGTTTTTAATCGGTCATTGACTTCTTCATTTCTAAAAACGAAATAAACTAGTTTATGATTTATAAGACTGCTTTCATGCAAATTCTACCAGACAATCACTAAACAAGGCAGTCAAAATGCTTAAATCGATTAACAGACTAACAGCCGGTTTCTGATTTGAAAAAAGGAGAAAATCTCTACTGATTATTCTCAATAACCTAAGTTTTTTTTTTATTTCAGAAGTCAAATAGTCGTAGTTTTATCAAACTGCTATCAACTGATCATAAAAAAACTAAAATCCAAATGTTACCAATTATCAATTAGTTAACAATTTCAAAAAGGGTTTGGTTACTTATTTAAAATGTATTTAAAAAGAAAATTCAAAAGCAATTGCGTGGTAACAAAATACGAATTCGAAAAATAGATAAACTTAATTCGTCCCTAGTTATCAAAGGCAAAGCGAACCGGTCTCCTTCACTCCATTCACTCACCGTGCGCGCGGTTTTTTGTTCCATCGGCGTCGGCGCCTTTGTTTCAGTCACCGCCGGACATTTGCGCGTGAGGTACGTTATTGCATCACTGCCACCGTACTGCTGCGAAGAGACTTTTTGTCGATTTTTGTTTTGTTCTAGTGCATTTTGAATTAAATTTTTGTTAATAAAATACTACAGTGTTCGTTTTGAGTGTTAAGTTTAGTTTAGTGAAGATTGTGTTTAATTTTGTGTGAAATGTGATTTGTTTTGCGCTGTGTTCAGAGAAGAATTGGATATTTTCTGCATCGACTAACATTAAGATATCGGTAAATAATTAAATTAAATTAATGTATTTCGCGGTCCGTTGTTATCTGCGCACAATCGATATTGCGCATGTGCGTTATAGGGCTCTCAACACTTAGAAATTTAAAATTTTTACTCCATTTTTACACCTCCACTATTTTGAAATACTTGTCAAATTAAATGAACGCTTGCATATAACCTAACTTGAAACTTTCGGCTGTGTCGGTCATTTTGTTGCTCCCTGTATTTATATTTTTTATGATGCTTAATGATTTATATTACATATTGATTTTTTGTAAGATTTACCCACATGAACTCGAAGCCGTTCCAGAGTATGATGAATTCAAAGAATGGCTTCATTCCTTTGAACTATATCGAGGTAAAAAAACAGGCGATGATTCAAAAGATGAAAATCGTGTGGTGGGAGTTTTTAAGGTAAGTAGTTGCCACGCAATGTGGTTTTAATGTGTTTTCTATACTTCACAGTTGAATTTAAACCCTGCCTTACCCACTGACCCTGATTCTTTGTTTTCAATCAACTATTTGTCTCTTCTCTTATTTATCGTTAATTCCTTTTGGTATAGTCTTTATTTACACTTCTATCTTCTTTTTTGTCACCTGCACATACACATTCTATAACCATACTTGTTGTAATATTTGCCTTTTCCTTCTTTTTGTGAAATTCATGTTATTATCAGGTCCTATTAATCACGAACCCTCCATCAGATGATTCTACTTAAAAAAAATAAACATTAAACTACATGAAAAAGATATTCCATTTCTTAAACAGTTTTATCTGATGCATTGTCTGTGCAACAAAAGCTGTACAGTTGGAATCTCTGAATAAAGGCATCGTTATTAATAAAATAGGGCCTTGTACACAAAAATAAAAATCTTTTTTAGGGTGCTATAAAAGTCTATAAATGGCCTCTACCAAGAGGAATTGACGATCATACAGTGATGGGATTTGATCCAAATTACGGTTTCTTCCAAGGCGTCCCGAATAACGATCCAATACATGTTTTAGTTAGAGTATACATTGTCAAAGCAACTGATCTCCATCCCATGGATTTGAACGGTAAAGCAGATCCTTATATAGTGCTGCATTTAGGTTCTAAGAGGATAAGTGATAAAGAAAACTATGTGTCAAAACAACTAAACCCAGTTTTTGGCAAGTGTTTCGAAATTGAAGCAACATTCCCACAAGATTCAATGCTGACTATACAAGTACTTGACTGGGATTTGTTGGGCTCAGATGATTTAATCGGAGAAACAAAGATAGATTTGGAGAATCGATTTTACAGTCGACATAGAGCAACTTGTGGATTGCCCATGAAATACGAAGAGTAAGTAAAAATTCATCAACCTTTCTTGACTTTAATATACTGCCTACGATTTATACATTTTTTTTTATTTAGGCAAGGTTACAACCGATGGCGCGATGCAATGAAACCCACCCAAATTCTTGCAAAACTTTGTAAAGATGGTAAATTAGATCCACCCATATATGAATATGGGCGAGTTAAAGTCGGCCGAACAGTATTCAACATGCCCATGGACGATACTGATCTGTTTTCTAATCCTGACACTATTGAAGAACAGATGGCATTAGTAGTTCTTCGTCGTTGGCAAGAAGTACCTCGAGTTGGAACCAAGTTGGTCACGGAACATGTGGAGACTAGACCGCTTTACAACCCTAATAAGCCCGGTATGTAAAATAATAACCTAACCTCATTTGTTTCCTTTGTCAAGAGCTAACTAATTAACTCTATCTCATTTAAGTTATACTTCTAAAAAAATAGTTTTAATGTAGTTGAACCAACGATAGACCAACTGAAATTAATACTATATGGTAAAGTCCTACTGAAAATGATGTTTGCTTAGAAAAATTGATTTGATGTTTCATGTAAGGTATCGAGCAAGGTCGTCTGGAGATGTGGGTGGACATGTTTCCAATGGATATGCCTCTACCGGGTCCTCCAATGGACATATCTGCGCGTAAGCCGAAATCTTACGAGATGCGAGTAATAATATGGAATACCGACGATGTAGTTCTCGAGGACGACGCATTCTTTACGGGTGAAAAAATGTCAGATATCTACGTCAAAGGGCAAGTCTTCAGTCTTAATATTTACGCTATATCTTATTTTTTTTACATAGATGTATTGAAATATTTCATATCATATACTTACACAGATGGGTAAGAGGTCCCGATGACTGTCAATGCACCGATATCCATTATCGCTCCCTAACTGGAGAAGGCAATTTTAATTGGCGTTTCATCTATCCCTTCGATTATCTGGAAGCGGAGGAGCGCATAGTGATCTCTCGCAAAGAATCAGTATTTTCATGGGATGAAACTGAATGCAAAATACCAGCACGTCTAGAATTGCAAGTCTGGGATGCAGACCATTTTTCTGCTGACGATTTCTTGGGTAATCTTTGAGGGCTTATTAATCACTAACTTTATCTTCGATTTTTTAGATTCTTTATAACATATAATACTTACGTAATCTTCATAATAAAATAGTCTGTATATTGTTACGAATGTATACTTATATTTATAGTTTGTTTATTCTGCTACTGGAAGCAACAACAAAGTTTTTTACAATAACAAGATTTTTTATTCATATATGTTATTAATATTAATATATGTTTTTCAGGTGCCATTACCCTTGACTTAAATAGATTTCCACGAGGGGCAAAGTCTTCCAAATTATGCACTTTGGATATGTTACGCAATGATGGTTCTGTACCAATGGTCAGCATTTTCAAGCAAAAGCGTGTGAAGGGTTGGTGGCCATTTTATATCAAACGGGATACTGAAGAAATGGAACTGACTGGAAAAGTAGAAGCTGAGATACATCTCTTAACAAGAGAGGAAGCAGATAAGGTGCCAGCTGGCCTTGGACGAAATGAGCCAGATCCTTTGGATAAACCTAAGTACGTGATCGACTAAACTAGCTCTCTAGTAAATCCAAGTAGATCAGAATTTACACAAACAGTAGTCGTTATTCTTTGCCTTATTTACCAAAACTTTAATGAATTATACGTTTACCTTTCTATTGTTCTTTCAGCCGGCCCGATGCTTCGTTCATGTGGTTTTTAAACCCGCTGAAATCGATACGTTATATCGTGTGGCACAATTATAAGTGGACCATTCTGAAGGCAGCCATCATCATTTTGGTAGCCGTCATGTTTTTGCTGCTCATTTACGCCGTTCCCGGTTACACTGTAAAGAAACTGTTAGGCGCTTAAAAAGCAACATTATTTATCTATAGGAGATTAAGGTATATATTTGTCTGAACTGGCAGCTATTTCATTTACGAGTAAAATAGTCATGTGAAAATTTATCTTTGCATAGTGGTATCTAACTTTAATTACCTACATTACATAACATATTATACATTACATGTTGAAACTACAATGCTATTAGGTTATCGTTCAAAACGTTTCCTTATACAATGTGTGTATTTTTGTGCTAAATTTTGCTTATTAACGTCTGTGTTGTTAAACTTTTGTGTAACCACTAACATAATATACATGTATTTGACTGGATCTCTATTTCTTGAGTAGGTTAGCCGATGTTTATCTCAATACATTATCAATCATATTGTATCTACCGCACGTAGTGCGTTTTATTAAATATATTACACTCTTATTAGAAGTATTTGTTTTTCATTTAACGTTTTTCTTATCAATCTTCCTAGGGAAATGTTTAGTGAGATAAAAATTATCCTATTATCTAAGTCAGCTAATACCCTATCTGTATACCAATTTTCATCAAAATCCGTTCAGTAATTTCGGCGTGATTGACCGACAAACATCCAAACATCTAAACATCCAAACAAAGAAACTTTCACATTTATAATATTAATATAATAGGATAGTGTAAATTACACTTTTTATGAAGTAGTAGGTATATCGCTCTTTGATATATGTAGTTAGCCCAGTGAAATAAGTACTTAAATTCTGAATGAAAGAAATAAAGGTGGGAACTAAAATATAGTTTAAGTCCCGTGTCTGCGTTGTATGGTACAAAGTCAAAGCCTCAAAATCCATTTATCGTAATTACTTATTTCTATTTTTCTCTCGTTCAGCTGATATAATACTAAAAAAAAAATATATCGCCACAAATTTTGTTGTTAACTTTTTAGTATGCTTATTTATAAGATCACTCGGTTTGTCTGTCTATCTGATCGTCTCTCACAGCCGAATTAAACTCCGAAACAAAGTATTAAATACAGACATTAATTAAATGAAATGAAATGACGATATTATGTAATCTAATGAAAAGACAATGTGAGGATATTGAAATTTCTCCCTCTGTTAAAAAATCTTTCAGTTGCGATAAGTTGAGCGAAGGATAAGTGGAAAAATTTTATAAAGGTATAATTTACATGACCATTTAATGTGTGGATATGCTTTTGTGTTTTCGATAGGTTCTTACAACAAAATCGGAGACTTTCTAACAATGGTTCTCGGATTAGAAGCATTTATAATAAAGAAAACGTAGTATTTAAATTAAATGTATTTTTTTTCAACCGTAGGTACCCATACCAATCAATCATTAGGTATGCTAAAGCCTATTCAACAGCTTTGATCATCGAACTCAACGCTGTTGCGTCAATAGAGCTTCCATGAAATAAATAAAAATGTCTGCATAAAAAATAGTTTTGTGAATAAAACCCTTATTACCGTTGGAATTATGTTTTTTTAATTCAAGTTGGATTTTATGTTATAGCACTACGAGCTCGATGACGCATGGATAGCACCTACGGTCTGCAACGTGGATTTACAGTTGGGTCATTATAACAGGCCACATTTGACATCTCTCAGTCTCAATTTCAAAATAACGTTGTAATGTAGTATACCCGGTGGAACAGAACGACCGACACTCTCGAGGTTCCTGGAGAGTACTATTTGTCTTTAATATGATGTAAAAAAAAAACTATATGCCTAGGTCAAATAGTTTCGGAGATAATACATTTCAAAGTTTTTGAAAAAAAATGAGTGTTTTCAACCCTGAACTAACTGTTTTTGGGACTTCTTCATTTCTAAAAACGAAATAAACTAGTTTGTGATTTATAAGACCGCTTCCATGCAAATAATACCAGACAATCAATAAACAAGACAGTCAAAATGCTTAAATCGATTTACAGACTATTAGCCGGTTTCTGATTTGAAAGAAGTAGATAATCTCTACTGCTTATTCTAAATAACCTAATTTTTTTTTTAATTTCACAAGTCAAATAGTCCTAGTTTTATAAAACTGCTATCAACTGATCATCAAAAAACTAAAATCGGAAACGAAAACTAAATGATGTTAGTTTGAGACGTTTAACTTTAAATTCTCAATTCAGAAACCAAGTGTAAAATTTTCTAAATTATTGTAGAGATATCAGTCTAACATTAACCTACGTTATTTTAAAAGAGCAGTTCTCAAAAAAAATGTTTGAATGGGGTAATACTCCTTTAAAACGGGATCGTTCATTCTCACAAATCTTCCAGCGATTCATCATTAACACAAATGAACTTTGTTTTAAAAACATTGAGGAATTTGTTATTAAAATAGCATTTAAAAAGAACATTAAAAAAGGGAATTTTTAATGACACCTCTATTTAAAATTTAAGCAAACAACATTTCTCCAATAATAATCTACCTGTATATCAAATAAATGACTGTATATCAAGTTAACTACTTGGATAACAAAACATGTAGTATCAGAAAATGTTTAAAATAAATTAAAATCACCTTGACTTTTTTACTTTATTTACAACGAAAATCTAGCTAAAACCACATATATAAGTATTCTAAAACAAAATTACTTACCGCTTCACAAAAATACTGATTTGCACACCTAATTATCCAATATTACAACAGAATTACTGAATTCATTCTCTAAAATTGCATAACAAAGAATGCATATTTAGATTACCAAATTACATTTCACAAATTTACTACTTGTTTATTTAAAATCCCTATTACCCAACTATATTCATTTCTGTTAATCTGTTTTATTGAAAACATATTTGGCGCGCTTTTGACAACGGTGTGCGGCGATCAAACGAACTAACTCGCGCGCGCTAGTCGCATCGCGCTCGCCCCTGTCGCCTCCATCGCCTCGCTGTGAGAGAGATCGTGTGATGTTATTTCGCAGTCCTACACGGCGCATGGTCGCGTGCATTTGTTATTGTTTTCATTCATTTTATAAGAATAATTTGCTCGAGTTTAAGTGGAAAATAAGTTAATTACTTGGTGAACTATATCTTTTTGCATTGTTTTAGTGCAAAAATGTATTAAGTTTTTCTTACGTTAGTAAACAAAAACATGGAGTTAGACCGGTCAGAAATCAGCGGTAGTGGTACGAAAAATAATGAAAATGTTCCCGTTTACTGCTCAGATGAAAGCGAAGAAGAAGTGCAGCCTTTGGAGAAGAAGAAGAGGTCAAAGGGCAAAGTGTATACATTCGTTAAGAAATTCGCAAACGCTGAGGAAGCCGAGAGTTTTGTGCGTGCTGAAAATACGTGGTCGTACAAAGTTTCGCACGACACTGAAGAAGGGAACAAAAAGTTTTATCGTTGTAGTAAAGTGAAGTTTCGAGGACCTCAGTGTGCAGCAAGTATTTATTTGCTTTTTGAAGCAACTTCTAGTGACGTGTTACTTTATCGAGCTGACTCTGATCATGACCATGAATCTATTGCTACAGAAGAGACGCGGCACGGAATATGTCAGGAGACAAAAGATGAAATTAATAAACTTTTCGCTCTACACTTGAAACCTAAAGCTATATTAAACAGTTTGAAAAAAATTCAAGGGATTACACTGCCCTCAAAGAAACAACTAAATAATTATTTGTCTGACCGCCGTCGAGTAGTTTACCAATCAGTCTCGGGGAACTACAGGCTTGGTTAATAGAAAATTCTAAGACACCTGTTGATGAACATGAACCCTATGTTATTGGTTACCATGTTTACGAGAGCAATGAAACTCCGACTTTTCGATTTGCAATCTCTACAAAGTCTCTGCTAAAGTTAACAACATTAGCCACAAACATTCACGCAGATGCTACATATAAATTAATCTGGCAATTTTTTCCTGTACTATTAGTCGGTACTACTGATAAATTTAAGAAGTTTCATCCTCTTTGTCTTGCCGTTACTACTACTGAACGTAAACAAGATTTCAAAATGTTGTTTGAAGCTCTTCGCAACAGCGCTTTCAACCTTCACGCACACTCTTTAAACCCAAAAGCATTAATTTGCGACTCGGCTATGAACATAATCAATGCATTTAAAGAAGTATTTGGTGAAGAAGCTACTGTAAAAATGTGTTGGTTCCATGCAAAAAAAAATATTATGAGCAATGTAGAAAGACTAGTAGACAAAAAAAGCAGAAGACTATATTACAGGATATTGATTTGTTACACTCCGCTACATCTCCAGATATGTTCCAGTCTGCATTAGCAGCTTTTATGATATAGTATGCCGACCAAAGAGAATTCATAACTTACTTCAAGAAAGAGTGGGTATATCAAAATCCCAATTGGTATCTTGGCTCTTCAAAAGGATCTCCTATTACAAATAATGCGCTTGAATCGTTTAACAGATCAATCAAACATTGCCATACTCTGCGAGAACGTTTTCCATTATCCAGATTTTTGGTTGTTGTCTTAGATATGGTGAAACAATGGTCAGAAACCCACCTGATGGAATCATTTTCGAATTCTCCTCCAATCGAGCTCAAAGATTGGACCGCAAGTTACCAATGGGCGAAGTCAGACCGAAAGGTAGTGGTTTTAAAGGCAGATTCAATAAAAAAAAACATACTTGATTGCAAGTTCAGGAGAAACAAGCGTCCAGTTTGGACAAGACTGGAGTTTTTTCGATGAATACAAACAAGTTGCTTTCGCATATTGGACAGTTATATTGCCTATAAACAAAGATCAATGGAAAACTGGCGAATGTAACTGTCCGCAGTTTTTAAAAGACTACATTTGCAAACATGTCATAGGACTGGCTATCAGGTTAAAATATGTCACACCACCTGCAGAAGCTAAAAACATACCTATCGGCATAAAGCGAAAACGCGGACGTCCAACAAAAGCAAGACCTAAGCCCTAATTGTGCAGTAAAATTATTATATAACTAAGTATTCTTTTAATTTCATGATTAGGGAATTAATAAGATTACAATTATTTGTTTATTTGTGAACTTTAATTTAATAAACATGACTGATTAACTGGTGATTTATTTAGAATAACTCATGTTCTTTAAAGTTTAATAGGTGATGGATTCCAAAAAAATATGTTTAAATCTTTTGTTGCACTAAAAGAATTATTAGATTTACTTTAAGTTAACAGATAGTCATTCAGTAAAATAGTTTAGCTTTAAAGATCAAACAGTATAGAATTTTTAATTTATTTGATGAGCAAATTAGGTGTGCAATTCAATATTTTAGTTAGCACTTTTGAATATTTTGATAGAAAAAAGTGGATTTACAGTTTTGAGAATAAATACTACCCATTAAAAAATGCGTGATATCAAATGACGAATAAAAAAAATGTGAACCGAGTTCGTCCCTCAATATTAAAGCCCCACCCACCCGCCAGCCGCTAGGCGGCTTCATTATTCTGTCGGTATTTTCCGGCCGATCAGTCGCCGCCGAGCTTTTGCGTTGGAGTGTTGTTGCGCATCGCCGCCGACGCACCGCTGCGAAGCGTCTTTTTTGTCGATTTTGGTTTTGTTCTAGTGGATTTTTAATTGAATTTTTGTTAATAAGATACTACAGTGTTCGTCATGAGTGTTAAGTGTAGTTTAGTAAAGATTGTGTTTAGTTTTGTGTGAAATGTGATGTGTTTTGCGCATGCATGCACCGGCATGCAAAAGAGCGTGCTTAGCTCAGTCTTCAGAGAGGAAATGGACATTTTCATCATCGACTATCATCGAGATATCGGTAAATAATTAAATTAAATTTATGTATTTCGCGGTCCATTGTTATCTGCGCACAACCGATATTGCGTATGCGCGCTATAGGGCTCTCAACACATAGAAATTAAAAAAAAATTACAAAATTTTTACACCTTCTTTATTTTGAAATATTTGTCAAATAAAATGATGTTTGCATGAAACCTGACTTGAAACTTTCGGCTGTGTAGGTCATTTTGTGGCTCCCGGTATGTACATTTTCAATATTTCTGCAACGGTGCAATAACATATTTCTTTTTTATAAATTTTACGTTTTACTTTTACCAAATAAACCTTTCTAAATGTAATAATCCTTAAATCCAAAGCCAACCAAACGCCGCTACAATATTATGCCTGTGGACCTGTTGCATTTTTAAACAGTAGGGACGTATCTAAGAAAACGGAAGGATTGGTTGGTCTACTCGGAAGTTGATTTAATAATTTGTTGTGAAAAAATAACCATAATTGTATTCTAAGCATTAAAATATTTTTTAAATGGGGTAACATTTAAAATATAAACAATTTCATTTTAAATATTGTTTTAAAGTCAAAGAATATATCACTTAAAAATCAATAATGACAAATAAAGAACTGCAACTGGGTTTGGATTTCTAACCACTTTTACTATAGAAATCTTTAATAAACTCATATACAATAAGGAAGTATAAAAAAAGGAAATCACTAAAAAAGCACCTCCACTAGATGGTGACTCTAACAAAAGTTGATTTTTGCAGGAAACGAAAGGACCAAAAACAGTCATTTCCGTTCCTTTTAACTAAAATATTAAAAAACTGAAATTTGCATAGTTCGAAACTTAGATATTTATACAAATACGAAAAAGTACAAATGGAATATGAGTTGTTTAATGAGTTTTGAAAACTAATTTCCTTTTAAACATGAAAGAAAACCGGATGGGTTGTCATGGAGAAGTCAAGAACGTACCATAGTGACATCTAGTTTGATTTTGGGAACAATTTTTTTTAAATACTTCCTCATCAACTTGGCATTGGTGTTCAGAATACCTGGTTACGCTTAAGACGGCGCATATACCATTCTTTTGGTTTTGTACAATTCAAAATTATAAAATAAAAACATATTTCTTATATTTCACATCTAAAACCTGAATATATAGAATAAAATATAGTTTCCCCCGGTATGGTAAGCATCCGGAAACTATAATACAACTTTTTAACGTTTTTTTAAAATATACAGACCAGGAGTTGACTACATTTTTTTCATATGTTTTGTAATATTAAAACGTTTTAAAGAATTATGTATTTATTCATTTTTTTTTTTCAAATTATCAGACTACCAACAAAATAAAATAATGCCAATCTTAATATTTAATAATCATGTGCTTTGTACAAACAGTTTCTATCAATGACCCATATTTTTTATATTACATTGTTTCAATATCGATTTCAATTTGACCGTATACAGGCATAGAGATTTAACAAATAAAACTACAAATTGATATCTGGTAAACAAAATCTTCAGCAGAAATAATTCATAAACACTTTTGATTCGATGGGTTAATAGTTACACAATATTATAATTACTTACGATATTATAATAAATTACCCGTATACTTAAAGAACGAAATACTATATACTTGATCTATAAAAATGTGAAATACCATATACTCGATTCATAAATGCATATACAATATTTTGGTTTAGTTTTCAAAGCCACCTGTTTACGTCCAGAAATTTTATAACGAGCGGCAATACAGCGACGCGGGATATACGCAAGCTCGGCGTACTAGCAAAGAGTAGTATAATATCGTACTAGCCACGACTGGCGAGCTGCCACTCGTGCCTTGAACTTCTATAACTTCTATAATTTTGTAAGTGTGTGCGTGCGACGACGCATACGCACGGGCGCGCTCGCATACAAACCATTTTCGGTGCGTATGTATAAAGAGCACTTACTCTTATACTCTGGATAAGTAAGCGAAAATTTTTCATCACGACGTCCTTCGTGCTGCAGAGGGCACGTTAAGCCGTTGGTTCCGGCTGGATCTGCAGTCCTCAACACTCACTAATCCGTACTGGGCCTGCATGGTGGGTAATGTCTATGTGGCCATTTTCCCAATTACATTCAATTCCATCCATGGAGAAAACCTTGTGCCAAGTACTCCAACTAAAGGGCGGCATGGACATGATGATGATGATGATACGTTTGACCACAATCCTTTAATCTTGATAAAATTTAGATTCACAAAACATTATCTCTCTTATAAATATGCCAGCACTTTCTTCTTCCATTATTAATGGCTTGTCTGCGTATTTCGCACAATTCTGACAATGACAAGCGCATAAATTAATTTATACATGTAAAATGAAATGGATGGAAAAATAACTTAAAAATGTTCTTTCTTGGTTATAATTTTGTTGTCTGCCAACACTTTACAAAGTAAAAATCTGAGGAAATAAATTTATGCTTCTTGTTAAACATAGAGTTTAAATTCTCTTTGGCTTCTTGATATGAAAGCTTGATAAAAAACCTTTTTAATAGTTAAAAAATATAAAAAATTCTTTTTCTAGACGTCACATTTATTATTTATTCTTTATTCAATGGTGATGGACAATGACATATCACTATTTTTTACAACTTTTAAATTTTCTTATGAATTTATGCAGTGCAGCTTGAATTAGTGTTTCAATTTATTTTCGACAGTTTTACATTTCCCAAATCAATGTTGGTATTATAGAGGCGACATGTCGAAAAGTTTACACGATGATGTCAATGCAATCCAACAGATGCAGGAACACAATACTGCAAAATTGGTAATGAACACATTCTACAAAGTGGGCAAAAATGATGGCACCACAGCAAATGATATTGCCAGGTAGTTAATAGTTATATTCTTTCTGTATCAAAAACGAAATAATTGTGTCCAAAGACTTTTAAAATTAAAGTGATGGGGTTGTTCATCAGCACCGAATTACTTTTCAGTGGTTTTGAGCCACATACGATTAATAAGCGAATCAAAGATGTCAAGGAGAGTCAAACTTTGTGTTAGCTTATCACACACGCGTTTTTTCGCCGTGAATATCAACATGAATCGTTGTCACCGACGTGAATGTAGTAATGGAAACCGTGTTATGTACAATGTTCCTTGTTATTTCTATGCAGTTTTGGACATAGAAATCCACCGCAAATCCGTACTAATGTATTTAGGCGACTAGAAATCGGCTCTAGAAAAACGGTCACTTTCGTATTAAAACCTCTTGTCCTTTGATGATAACAGAAATACGAATGTAACAATGCAACTGTCGACCTACCATTTCTATATTACCTATAACATTCGATAATACAAATAGCATAATGTTAATTATGTAATATGACAAAAATTATTGCCAGTTATTGTTTTCCATCAGATATTTACAAGATAAATTTGGTGAAGTCTGGCAGGTAAGCGCTTTGAAACGTAAAGCCGATGAAACACTCAAACGTAGTGTGGCAATGGGTTTCTTGGATCGCCGTGGCGATAAATACATATCGAAGTTGACACGTGAGGTGGGTTGCCGCAAGAGACGCCGCCGCCGAAGCCGCCGTCGTCGCTGTGGGCGACGACGAAGACGCCGTAGCTGCCGTCGGCGCCGTCGCAGAAAATCATCGTGCTGTTGCGGGTAGATCAGCGTTTTAATTTCGTTGTTAAATGAATAAATTTGAAGTGACTGTTTCCGTTAGGGTTTCGTATCTTATAATGGACTTGAAACATGTCAAACAACATATTTATTTCTTTTGGTTGAGTTCGCCACTTTAAACATGGAAAACGGAATCGGTAAAGTCATTGAGGAAGTATTAATTCCAACTAATGGACAGTAGATTCGATGGAGGTTCGTTTAATGCAAATATTATGATCGAACTGGTTTCCGTGTTAAAGCAAAGTGAACTCTACAAAGATAATTTAATCATTAGGTACATACATTTGTGCAGGATACGCCGTCGGAGGTCGCGCTCGTTATCTTGCAATATTAAATCGCGTCATTGTCAACTATTGTGAAAAATTATTGTATATCAATAAAACAATATACTTGAATTAAGACTTTAATTAAATACCATAATTATTTTGTGTTTTATACAATAGTTAATATAATACTATAAACTGCTATCTTCGTTTTAGCTTGAACTCTGCACTACCATGAACTCATTCTAAGATAATGCAAAACGGTTATTTCCAGTGTCCAGATCGGTACTCCAACTCTTTTTTCCCTTTCGTCCGATTAATCGGTTTGGTAGGAGGAGCGGGAATACTTTATCCCATACCTCCGATTGAACGAATTTTATTTCACCAAAGCCCCATGGACCAATTCGATTACACAACTAGTTGAGCGATCATTTCATAATTCGATTAGTATGAACTTGTGGCTCAACCAGATGTGTAATGAAAAAAAAATTTCTAAGAAACATCATTAAACTTAATCCCTGGAACACAACTATTCAATAATTATTGAAACACTTATGAAATAGTCATAACGGAAAATTAACCAACGAGTCCTTTAACAACCAAATTTTTTTCCTAATTTCGAGATCTTTAATTCTAATTATAATTAGTAGGTACCCTATTTTAATTTTTCAAAGGCATATCCTACCGTTATAACTTGACTTTTGTATATATCGTATTAAATAGTCTCTTTTTGTATATCGCCCTTCTCTTTTAGAACGCATATTATTATTAATTTTTATATGTGATAGTGTATCCATTTTTTAAGATATTTAACAGTCTCAAAATAGTAACAGTGTTTTTATTTAAATACTTGTTGAGTTGCGTTGCGTTACTTGTGAGTTGCTATTCAGCAGCATAATTGAGATTTCATCATTCCCAGAAGAGTAACGTAACTATACTGTTTTATGTCAGACATCAGGGCGAAGAGCAAAGGCTTAATATGAACAGTTTACTATCAAAGTCGCCTTAAATTGTTAGTAACTGCTTAAAAGGTTAAATGTCGAATCCACAAATATTTCTTGAACGTCCCAGAACAATTGTTTCGATCGTTGAGAACAAAACAAAAACTGAGAATTTCGTAGGTATCTTGACATATCTCACAATACAAAAAGACGTTTTGGTTGCACCAATTGACTTATTTCCAGCATCGTATAGGCTATGCTTCACACTTTCATAAGACGGTAAGGGTGCTACAAAATTAAGACCTTTCTCGTGCAATTGTAGCATACAATATTGGAAAAATTTGGAATTGGCTTATCAGAAGTTTTGACTATAGCCAACAAGGCGGCCTTTTCTCTTACAAATATTTCTTACTTCGAAAAGTCCATCCATTCGTGGAGTCCATTTTTGAAATTTCTTTTTTACCACGAAGTCATCCTAAAAGAAGTATTAATATTAAAAATGTAACTGCAATTCGTAGAATATGGGTGGTATCTTTTTCCCCCTTCGGGCCTGATAAATCCTCTCATACAAAACTCAAAAATATTTTTCCAAATGAGTTAATAGTTATAATATATTTACATAATATAAATATTAATTTCAACCATGTAGCAGTGTGGTGAAGCTCCGTACCACCTGGCTACAGTAACGGGCTTTACTAAAACCTATCAACGGAATAAATGAAATTATTTTTCCTAAGGTCCTACTTGCGGCTCTTTTCTCGAAATTTTTTCTAAGTTAAACGAAGCCTATGCATTTCCCGTAGATACATGATGCATTAAACTAAGTTTTACAGTAGTTGTGCCTGGACACTTAATTTTCCTGTACTGCAAGCATCTCATGACAAATGAACCATTTTATACTTTCTTAACAAGTGATATTGGTATTTATCATGCAAAACTATTTTCGACCCTTTACTGTCCATGTAAAAAAATATCATCATTCGATTAAGAAGACATTTTCATGGAAAATCAAATGGGCTATGAAATATACTTATTAAGACCCATTATCAACAGCAAATGATGTTAAAAAACAAAGCAGTTTTAAAATATGATAAAATATTAAAAGAGGAATCACTTTAAAGTTTATTCCGGAACGATAAACAGCTGTTTGAATTGTCTTATTGGTACTAAAAAGTTTTTAAAATTGTATGTACGCATAGACCAACTGCTCAGACGTGTACCGGGAAGAAATTCATCTAAGGCATGTCCCGATAGTAGCACAACCAGTTGTGCTATCGAGATGGCCCGTGGGTCTTTGGTCGTTTCCTGATATCACCAGTAGGTGAAGTCAAATTGTAGATACTAAGTAATAAAATCAGGATTGTTGTACAATGATTGTATTTTGTGAAAAGAAAAAACAAAAGCTGATAAAAAATGAATGATGCGTCAAATTAATTTACTCTTTATACCATAGACCAGACACCATCCAACCTGGGATCCAACACTCCTCAAATCAATTAACGCGCAACTATTAATTTTTATCAACCTCTTTCATGCACACAAACATTCCTCACATCAGAAAAAAAAACTTACTTTAAATTCACACTACGTACGCAGAATATATGTTTAGATTTAGGTAAGCCTTTAGTTATACTGGCATATGTTCACCTTTCAGAAAGAACAATTGAATAATACCTTTTTATAAGATATCATTCACAAAACGAACTCTGACGTCTATGTGTTTGAAACGTGCATGATAATGCCTTGCGTTTGTAATAGTACTTGCTGATTGACTATCACAGTGAATTGGTATAGGAGAACACTCAAATGAATTTACTTCCTCCACCAATCTCTTCAAGTACACCGCATATCTTGTTGCATTCGACAATGCAATATATTCCGCTTCGGCACTTGAAAGAGCTACAACTCCTTGTTTTTCGTTTTCCCAACTTATTGAGGAATTTGCATATTTAAATATATACCCTGAATACGACTTCCTATCGACAAGATCACCCCCGTGATCTGCATCGACAAAACCTTCTATACCCTTTTGTGTTTTGGTAAATATTAACCCAAAATATTTTGTACCGCTTAGGCACCTAAGTACACGTTTTGCTGCTTGATAATGTTCTTCTGTGAAGCAATTGTTGAACTGGCTTAAATAACTTACAGCATAAGAAATATCCACTCTTGTAGATACTGCTAGAAACATAAACGAACCAATTAGTTCCTGATAAGGAACATCCTTTGACACATGATTTTCACTAGACATCTTTGGCCAGCAACTAGGGGAGTGGCTACTGGCTTACAGTCCTGTATTCCCCATTTCTTTACTAATTTCTCCACTTATTCCTGTTGATCTAATTTAACGCTTCTGGCAAAGGACCACAAACATCTGAATGTACCAACTCAAGTACATATTGTTGAGAATTGTTAATTTTCAGATATATCTCGTGTGGTCATCGCAATTGTATTTTTCACATATTCAACGAATGAGACGTTGATTGCACATCACTTTAAGATCGTCTGTGGATCAAGTACAAAAGGCTGTCAAAAAAAGTACTCGGTGTGCAGGAAGCTCCTTGGAGGGAAAAAAAGAAGAAAGATTTGATATGCATATTCTTTTCACATGTTTGCATTTTGGTTAGACCTGTTTGAGCAATAAACTTTGTTTAGAAAAAAAGTAATTATTCTTTTATAGTTCAGAAGTGGATCCATCCCACGATCGAAAAATTAATAAAGAGAGATTCGTAAACAGGTAAAAAAAAATACTAGCAGTAAAGTGCAATAAGTTCACTTTCCTAATCTATGTCCTGCCCATAATGAATCCCAATAACAACCCATATTTATCAAACATTCCTAAAAGTTTAACACCTAGTGTTTCACCACCATTACGCCGCCGTAGGAATAGATCAAGAACTCGCAGGAATAGATCAAGAACTCGTAGGAATTCTCCGATATGTTCTTCTAGAAGTGAATCACCTGTTTATAGATCTTCTCGGCAACATCATTCGCAAATAAAATCAAAACGTCACTGTCGAAATTCTGATTCTTCACCTACGCATTCTGATCATCGATGCAAACATGCTAGGCCCAACTCCTGTGATCAGGAACCGACTCCAGAAAATACACTGTTGGAAAAATTAGTTTCTGTATTGACTGAGCGCAATACTTCTGGGAATTCTGGAACTAGTCTACATGGTGCTCAAAGTGTGATACCTGACTTTGACCCTCAAGCAAAATCACAGACAATGAAGGACTGGCTAACAAAAATAAACGAACTGGCCCATGTATATGGATGGTCCGATCGACAAGTTATTGTTTATGCTTTACCAAAGCTTAAAGGATTAGCTCAACGATGGCATGATGGACTAGCAAGCGTAAAGTTTACATGGGTGGAGTGGCAAGAGAAACTTATAAACGCATTTCATTGTGAACAAAATTATGGTGATTTACTTTCAGATATGCTAGCCAGAAAGACTAGACGTAATGAGACTCTTGAAGAATATTATTATGATAAGATTACTCTTATCAATCGTTGCGAAATAAAGGATAAAAAGGCAGTAGATTGTTTAACCCATGGTCTCACAGATTCGAATGTTAGAATGAATGTTCAGGGAGCGAATATTCAAGAACCAGAAGAAGTCCTTAAATATTTTAGAAATATTTCCAGTAGAGTTATAGATTTTCCAAAGAAAAGTTTTTATGCAAGTAAAGATCAAAGCGAGCAAATCAAGAAGCCCATCGATTCTTATAATAGAAAAGGAGGTTCTGTAACTTGTTTTAACTGTGGTGAACTAGGACACATTGTTACCAAGTGTCCAAAGGAAGTACTAAAATGCCAAAAATGTCGAATGTTCGGTCACATCGACAAAGACTGTAAAAAACAGTTTGATGCGAGAAGGGATCACCCCAAAAATAATTCATCTATGTCAGTGAACAACAATAAAGTTTTATCAATAAATTTTAGTGGTAAAGGCAATGAAAAATATTATAAACCAATCACAGTGTGTGGTAGGCCAATGATATCATTCATCGACTTAGGCAGTCAGTGCACTTTACTCAGAGAAGATTTTGCTTCACAATTAAAATTACAAATTGATAGGACCAATTTACCTATATTACAAGGCTTTGCAAATGGTTCAGCAGTTCCATTAGGTAAGGTTTCAATTCAAGTGACATTGGATAGTTTAAATGAGAGAGTGGACGCCTACTTGGTTGAAGCAAGTATGTTACCAGCAGATATCCTCATAGGACAGACGCTTACTGAACTACCACACGTTCGTGCTTACAAAACTGATAATGAACTGATATTTTACAAGGATCTCCCTGTTTCGAAAGATAAACTAATAGTGACAAATTCAGAGGATGTAACCGTTGTAGGAACTAGAGAGCTAATGATTCAAGTAGCTCCCTCTTTTACAGGTTCAATATACATATCCACCGATGCGTGCATGAAAGAAAAGAAAGAATATATGATTCTACCAGCAGTCTACTCAGTTGAGAATGGGAAGGGTACGGTCATAATTATGGGACTTGGTACGAATCCATTTATATTGCCACAAGGGACTTTGATAGCTCGAGCAATTCAGATATCGTATAAGCAATTACCTCAAATTCCTTTATCAAATATTTTTAATTTTACTGTTAACTCTTTGGTAACTAAGGATTCTTCAATAAGTACAATTACCAGTGATCAATTAAATGTTGATGAAGATTTAGAACAAGAAATTCAAGAACGTTTATGTAATTTACTCAACTCTCGCCGCGATTGTTTCGCGTTTTCTCTAGAAGAATTGGGAAAAGCTTCCGATACCGAAATGCATATTAAAGTCAAGGATAATGAACCAGTTGTCTATAGACCATACAGACTCTCCTTATCCGAGCGCGAAAAGGTAAATGATATCGTGAGTAATATGCTTGCAAATGGGATAATTCGCGAGTCACACTCTGAGTACGCCAGTCCAGTGTTACTAGTAGCTAAGAAAAACGGCGACATCAGATTGTGTATCGATTATAGAGCTCTTAACAGAAAGACTGTAAAGGAAAAATATCCTATGCCTCTGATAGATGACCAAATTGATAGTCTTTCGGGTCAAGTTTTCTTCACGACTCTTGACCTTACTTCAGGCTATCATCAGGTACCAGTATCAGAGGAATCGAAACACTTGACGGCGTTTGTCACACCCGATGGGCATTACGAATATAATCGCATGCCCTTCGGTCTGACGAACGCGCCAGCTGTTTTCCAAAGATTGATCCTAAATTTATTAAAAAGGCGAAACATCCCCGGAGTTATGGCATACATGGACGACATTATAATGGCCTCTAAGACAATAGATGAAGGAATGGATAAGTTGCTTTCCGTGCTCGACTTACTGAAGGAGGCAAACCTTACTTTAAATTTATCCAAATGCAATTTCCTTAAAAGAAGTATCAACTATCTTGGTTTTGAAATATCCAGAGAGGGTGTTAAACCGGGTCAGAAAAAGATCGATGCTGTTACGTCCTTTAAAACTCCTCAAAACGTACATGAAGTACGTCAATTCGTAGGTCTCTGTAGTTTTTTTAGGAGATTTGTTTCTAATTTTGCTACACTGGCTAGACCGCTAACTAATTTGACTAAATCAAACATAAAATGGGTCTGGGGCGAAGACCAAATGAAGGCATTTACGAATTTAAAAAAGATATTAACTAGCCGTCCAGTTTTGGCAATATACAATCCTACCGACGAGACCGAACTTCACACAGACGCAAGTTCATTAGGTTTAGCCGGTATTTTGTTGCAACGACCTGATCAAAAGTCGCCCTTAAAACCTGTAGCCTATTTCAGTAGGCAAACGACAGCAGAAGAACGACATTTCCACTCGTATGAACTAGAAACTCTAGCGGTTGTCGCTTCCTTGAATAGGTTCAGAGTATACCTGATTGGCGTTACGTTCAAGGTAGTTACTGATTGTAACGCCCTTCGCACCACACTCACTAAGAGAGATTTGATCCCAAGGATAGCTCGTTGGTGGCTGTTGGTCCAGGAGTACACATTTACAATCGAGTACCGACCGGGTTCCCAATTAACTCACGCAGATGCGTTAAGTCGCAACCCTATCGCAGGAGACGGTAGTACAATTGAAGATGTTTCTAATAATATGATTATGCGAGTAGAAGAAATACACTGGCTCCAAGCTGTTCAAATGAGCGACCCAAGGCTTTGTCACATAAAAGCCGTTCTTGACACGAAAAGTCAGGAAGCCAAAGACATCAAAGAAAACTATGTGCTTAAAGAAGGAAAGATATATAGAAAAATTGAAGGCGATTTAAAATGGGCTGTCCCTAGAGAAGCTAGATGGAAGATCTGTCAGCAATGTCATGACGACTCTGGACATTTTTCTTTCATTAAAACTCTTGAAAAGATTAGACGTGATTACTGGTTTCCACGGATGACACAATTCGTAAAAAAATATGTAAGAGCGTGCATTCCATGTGCCCATGCAAAACGACCAGGAGGGAAAGGGCAAGGCTATTTGCATCCTATACCTAAGCCGACTGTCCCTTTTCAGTGCTTACATATAGATCATTTAGGCCCTTTCATTAAAAGTAAGAGAGGTAATACTTACATTCTTGGCATTATTGACGCTTTTTCAAAATTCATTATTCTGCGTGTTGTTAAAAATACTAAAAGTAAAACGTCTATCGCGGTTCTTAGGGACATATTTGGATTATTCGGCACCCCAAAACAATTGATATCAGATCGGGGAACAAGTTTTACATCAAAAGAATTTGAAGATTATATAAATTTTGTAGGAACTAAGCACACGTTGAACGCTGTCGCCACACCACGCGCTAATGGGCAAATCGAACGCTACAATCGAAGTATTTTAGAGTCCCTTATAGCACTCTGTCATGGCGATGATGATAAAGACTGGGATTTACAGGTCACTAACGTACAATGGAGCCTTAATAATACCGTAAACCGGAGCACCGGCAAGACTCCTACTGAAATTATTTTTGGTAAAAATACTGTAAATACAGTCGAGGGTCATCTTCACGAAATCGATCAAGCGATAAGTATTCCAGACGAGACTTTAACACGGATTCGAAACGAAGCTAGTGCGACGATAATGGCACAACAACAAGAAATGAAACAGCGCTATGATAAAAAAAGATGTAAAGCTAAAACATATAAAGTCGGTGATTTGGTTATGGCACTGAAAAGCTCCAGAACTCCCGGTGAAAGTAATAAATTAACACCAGCTTATAGCGGCCCTTTCAAAGTGACTGCGGCTCTTGATCATGATCGTTATGAGATCAGCAGTGTTGAAGGCTACTCTAAAAAGAAATATAAAAATATTTTCTCTATAGATAAACTTAAACCGTGGGTGCGGTTTAGAGAATCGGAATCCGAAAGTGATTATTGTGATAGCGAATGATAAGTAATACAGTGTGTAGATTATATTTGATTCTAATCATTAAACAAAATATGATTTGATCAATGATGCCAATATGGTGAAAATGATTATATTAATGTGACTCAAAATTAGAGAAGTTAAACACAATTATATTACATAGTGAGATTATATATATATTACACCTATCCTGTTTACCATACCCTCCCCTCACCTTTCCTTATACACTTCCTTAGCTTATAGTGAACTCCCCTTGATGATGATTATGATGAAGGTCCGGAAACACCGAAGTATGAAAAAGCACTAACAAAGGTTGCCGCAGAATGAACGTGATTTCTGGAGTGAGATTGTAGCACACAGAGTGCAAGCAATGCCCAGGCAGTTTTCTATCTGGAGTGAGGTCGTAGCACATAGTGTGCAAGCGATGCCCAGACCGTCATTAGTCTGGAGTGAGGTCGTAGCATATAGTGTGCAAGCGATGCCCGGACCGTCGTTATTCTGGAGTGAGGTCGTAGTACATAGTGTACAAGCGATGCCCAGGTCATTTCTCTGGTGTGAGGTCGTAGCACATAGTTTGCAAGCGATGCCCAGACAATCACTATCTTGGAACAAGGTCGTAGTACTCAATGTGCAAGCGGCATCCATTCATTCAGGAGTGAATTGATAATATTCAGTACCCAAAACATTTATTTTGAAATGAGGGTGAGCATTCGCCACATTGAAATGGCAATTGACGTTTTGCAGATCTGTGATTAATTAGTGAAGTTACTGCGATAGTAAAGATTATAGAAAGAGTGATTTTATTTGTTGATTTCTTGTAAGTTTTATTATTAAATAAAACTTTAGTTAGTCATTACAATATTCAGTGAATGTTATTATTATTTTGTTTTTCTCTTCCTAAATGTTTTATTCTTAAACGTTGAATGAGGACATTCAGAAACGCGTAGGATGGCCGAGAAATTACATTCAATTAGTATATTTGATCAATTTTACATTCAAAGTGCTATACTATAATTAAGAAATATATATAATTAAAAATAAAAACAAACTCATTATTGTACATGTTAATCTGAAAAGATACTATAACATCAATTTGAATGATCTTATCATATCCGGGACGGATATGGGTTCAGGATGGCCGACTGTTGAGAATTGTTAATTTTCAGATATATCTCGTGTGGTCATCGCAATTGTATTTTTCACATATTCAACGAATGAGACGTTGATTGCACATCACTTTAAGATCGTCTGTGGATCAAGTACAAAAGGCTGTCAAAAAAAGTACTCGGTGTGCAGGAAGCTCCTTGGAGGGAAAAAAAGAAGAAAGATTTGATATGCATATTCTTTTCACATGTTTGCATTTTGGTTAGACCTGTTTGAGCAATAAACTTTGTTTAGAAAAAAAGTAATTATTCTTTTATAATATGTTGCTCTCGTTGAAGAACTCCTATAAGACTGTTTAGTTTTTTTACCCATTAGACATGGAACGCCATCAAGTTTGTCTAGTTTGTCAGAAAAACTTATCCCATCTGCAAATTTATCTCTAAGTAGTCGCAGGTTCTTAACTCCTAAGTGCGCCATCCTACGATGCCACAGTCGCAAATCATCAGTGACGTCGTTGTTCTCTGAAGAAGCATAAGCTCTGCAATCGTAATGTGAATTGTTAGAAAGTTTGTATACACCATTCACAGAAAAACATTCACCTATAAGAGCACTTTTCGTCATAAGTGAATTTTTAAATATTTTACAACCTTCATTCGAAAGCAGTATAGTAGGTACGACTTCTTTTCACTAATGCATCTACACTCATTAAATTTGCTTTCAAACCAGGGACATACAAAACTCCGATCACTTACATATCATCTTTAATTACATCACCTGTTCACCTTTCGCACAAACAATCTCTACCCTTTCATGCGGAATATAGTTTTTTTTAACCAATCTCTTCGATTTGTCATATGTTTCGAAGCTCCCAAATCGAGAATCCATGTATCGCTATGGCTGCAACCTCCTGTTAATAGTGCAGATAAATAAGCACTGTTCTTATTTTTATTTGGATTCTTCGGACATTTCTTGGCCTTGTGATAGCCATTACATATGAAACACTTCAGTTTCTTTTGATTACATACGGTTCTTTGGTTTTCCTCCTTTGTTGGAGTACAACGCTTTGTCACCAGGTGCATGTGAACTCGCACTTTTTCCATGATCATCTATTTGCAAGAGGTTGGTCTTGACATAATCTGACGTTAAAGTGATATTAGAATTCTCAATTGCTAGCTTCATGGGCTCAAATTCTGGAGTTAGACCTTGTAGCAATGTCAGTGCTACTAGTATCTCATCATCTACTTCTTTGTCATCAGGGAAGGGCATAGAAGTTGATTCAGACAGAATAGAGACAATTAAGATGTTAAAAGAACCTAAAGATAAAAAAGAGTTAATAAGATTTTTAGGAATGACTAATTATGTATCTCGCTTTATAAAAAAATATTCAGATTTGACAGGTCCATTGAGACAATTACTGAAAAAAGATGTACAATTTATTTGGAATAAAAAGTATCAAAATGCTTATGATCAATTAAAACAGGTGTTAAGTGAACCCCCTGTGTTATCATATTTTGATTTGAACAAACCTATTATACTTAGTGTAGATGCTTCTAAAGATGGATTAGGTGCTGTTTTGTTACAAGAAAACAAACCAATTGCATATGCTTCTAGGTCACTGACACAAACTGAACAATTGTATAGTCAAATTGAGAAAGAAAGTTTAGCAATATTATTCGGCTGTAAAAGATTCTATTAATATTTGTATGGTCAAACTTTTATAGTGGAATCTGATCATAAACCACTAGTATCTATATTTATGAAACCTATGAATAAATGTCCTCCTAGATTACAAAGAATTAAATTAGCTTTACATTCATATGATTTTAATATAACGTACAAACCTGGTAAAGAACTTGTTATAGCTGATCATTTAAGTAGGTCGTACTTAAATAATAATTGTAATTCTAAAGAGATGGATGAGACTACTAAGGAAATAGAGGCCTATGAAGCAATGATATTTACAAAATTTGATGTAAGTGATTATAAATTAAAATAAAATTGATAAAAAGAAACTGAAAAAGATCCTGAATTGAAATCAATATTGTTTTACATAAAAAAATGGTTGGCCGTGTAATAAGTCTGAAGTCAATTCTATGGCAAAGGCATATTTTTGTTACAAAGAAGATTTGAGTGAATATAATGGTGTGATTTTAAAAGGTACACAGATAGTAATACCAAAAACATTACGGTCAGACATGTTATCAAGAATACATTATGCACATTTAAGTATAGCGAAGTGTAAGTCGCTTGCAAGAGAAACAGTTTTTTGGCCAAATATGAACAAAGAGGTTGAGGATTTAATTTCAAATTGTGATACATGTAAGAAATATCAGTGTAGTAATAGAAGTGAACCTATGATTTGTAAAGAAATTACAGATAAACCTTGGCAAATACTAACCTGTGATATATTTTTCTTAAAAGGATTTCCTTACATTCTTATTGTAGATTCATATAGTAAATATGTAGAAATTAAAAAAAATATATGATTTGTAAGCAAAATGTATAATCAATAACTTGAAATAAATTTTTGCAAGACATGGTATTCCTTATACTTATATTGTATTCTGACTCAGGTTCACAATTTTCAAGTTCTGAATTTAATTTTTTTGATAAACAGTGGAGTTTTACACATAAGATAACAAGTCCTAAACATCATCAAAGTAATGGTTAAGCTGAAAGACATATACAAACTGTAAAAAGAATATTCAAAAAGTTGATTGATGACGGAAAAGATATTTATATGGGTTTGTTGACATATAGAAATACTCCAGTTTCAGATTTAGGAAAATCTCCTGCAGAGTTATTGTTTAATAGATTTGTAAATAGTAACATACCTTAATTATGTAATAAATTTGTTTTTCATTTAATTATGTAATGATAAATTTACTAGGAAATTACCAGAGATAGATAGCGGAAAAATTGTAAAAATTAAAGATGAAAATAGTTCAGGTCCTCATAAGAGTGGTATAGTAGTAGGAAAAGGTCCTAGGTCTTATTTTGTAAAAACGGAAGAAGGAGGAGTGATAGTAAGGAATAGGAGAGACTTAATAGAAAATGGAAAATATTATGATAACAGCAGGGATTATGAAAATATTCAAGATAGTAGTAATTAGACTTGAGTAGCTCGCGAGCGAGTGATATAAATGTAACAGTTACCTCAAGAGATATACTTTATCATTTCGCTCGTCTATGTTTGAAATATATCTTTATATCTTCGTAACACGATTCATTTCAGACTAACTGCGAGTGAATGAAATAGTCCTTGCAAAACTTCTAGTTCGCTCTGAAGCTGTTTCATGTCCGTATCCCTAATACGGTATTTTATGCACATAAAGATAAAGTTTATTTTCTTACCGCAACTATACTCGAAACAACTTCAGAGCGATCTAGAGGTTTGGAACAGACTATACGTTGAGTACATGCGTATGAAAAAAGTCTCACACCAATCCGATTAATAATAAAAAATTATATGGTTAAAAATTTCGTGAAATTAAAGACATTATTCGACGAATATTTTTGCCAAATAATAATGAATTATATTTTTAAATGAAGAAGTAAAATGTGTAGTGTTTCTAGATATGTAGTCTGTGTTTCTAGTCATACGAAACACCAATCAGCGCGTGACATCTGATAGTAATAAGAATTTTAAAAAAGTGCGGGAAACAGAAAAGTGTAAAATTATAATGATATATTGAAAGTTAAATGCACAGATTCAATTCGGAGGATTATTTTTTATTTTATTTATTTGTGTATTAGAGTATAAAAGAAACAGTATACGATAATTCATTTATTGAAAATCCCTTAAGTTTTCTCTGTGGATAACATCAAGTCTTTTGACTGGGTTGCTGTTTACGCGCCATTTTTAAACAATTCAGTTAGAATCTTATAAAAGTCATTTGGGTACATAAAAAGGTGTATTAAAGTGAAATATTTTTTAATAAGAGTTTTTGTTAATCGATTTAAAATATGTTTAGGAATCAGAAAACTTCTAAAAAAGGATCGTTTGTAATTTATTCGATCCCCTAATTAAAACAAGCGGGAAGATTGATGCGTATTGACTAGTTTACGTTATATCTTTGGAATAAAGCTCATTTTTGGATGATTTGAATTTTATTTTTCGTTAATATTAGGTAATATCGATGCAACTTGAACCGTTATTATTTTCATTTTTGAATTCAGTTCAATGTTCCGCCTGTTCGTGTGAGTTTATATAATTCGATCGTGCATCGTGTATATTGAAATTTCGTAATTTCGTTTATGTGCCTAATTACTTTTTAAAAGTCGTGTAGTAAGTTCGTACAAAGTTTCATTGTAATAATAAAGTTTGATACTAAAAATGCCTCATCCTAATAAAAAACGGAGTGCACTTTGGAACCATTTTGAAGAAGTCGATCCGAAAAGAGCAAAGTGTACATATTGTGCCCAAGAACTTAGTGTACCTAGTGGGAATACAGGTAATTTGGGGAGACATCTTAAAACAAAACACCCTACAATATTGCTTCTCCCTGAAAGACAGCAAAATCCTGTTATTGAGGATCATAATAATTATATCCTGACTCCACCACCAGCTCCTCCTATTCCTCCACCTCCAGGGAACAATAGCCATAAACAACAGTCAATAACCGATTATACCAGAAGTACAAAGCCTGTCAATTTGCGTGTGTCTCAGAAACTAGATGAGCAGCTGCTGCGGATGATAGCTAAAGAGTACCATCCTTTGAGAATTGTCGAAGATCCAGAGTTTCGGAAATTTGTAACAATGTTAAACCCTGGATACACTTTGCCCACAAGAAAAACTCTTTCAGAAAGTTTATTACCGAAATTGTATATGAAAATATTTGATTCTGTCAGATGTAACGTTGAAAAGGCGTCTGCTGTGTGTCTATCTACTGATGCATGGACTTCACTTACGAACGAGAGTTTCGTGGCCGTCGTGGCCCATTTTATTACTGAATATGAAAATGGAATTAAAATGGATTCCGCTATGTTGGGTTGCATAGAATATTCCGACCGCCATACAAGCGCAAATCTGTGCGAGTTTTTAAAAAATTTATGCGAAGAATGGGGATTGGAAAATAAAGTGACGGCAATAGCAAGTGACAATGCCGCAAATATAACGGCTGCAATTAGACAGGGTAACTGGCGGCAAATACCATGTCTTGCACATACAATAAATGTTTGTGTTCAAGCAGCTTTAGTGCATTTAAGTCCAACTTTAATAAAAGTAAAATTTATTGTAGAGTACTTTAAAAGAAGTTCACATGCCCAAACCAAATTAGTGGAAATGCAATCACAATTACAATTAAACCAACTAAAATTGAAGCAAGATGTTCCAACAAGGTGGAACTCTACTTATGATATGCTTGCCAGGATGTTATCCACGAAGGACGCCGTGATAGCTACTGTCGCTATCTTACGTAGTGATCTCTCAATGTCAAATTATGATTGGGAGATCATAGAAGCGGCAGTACCTATCTTAAAGATTTTTTTTCAAATAACACAGGAGCTTAGTGCGGAGAAAAATGTAACGTTGTCAAAAGTAATACCTTTAACCAAAATTATGTCAAGCCACGTAAAAAAATACTTGCATCAAGGGAGTACGTTACCCGAAATAACTGCTCTCCTACATACATTGGAGCAAGAGTTAAACCGCCGCTTAAATAACATAGAGTCTACAGTGATATACGCTGAGGCCACTATTTTGGACCCACGGTTCAAGGGAAAAGGTTTTAATGAACAGCAAAAATTCAATAAAGCTGTACAGAATTTGAAAGAAAATGTGGGAAGGGTGTCACTGCCACAAAAACTGCCTGATCCTATTCAAAGAATATCGTCGAGTCAAGCCGCGCCGTCAGCAACATCCAGTAATGCTTCGATATGGCACGAATTCGATCAGGAAGTTGCGTTATTAAGGCCCGAAAACTCCACTGCTGCTAGTATCATCGAAGTTGATAAATACCTACAAGAGCCTTTGTTGGTGCGAACTCAAGATCCTCTTACCTGGTGGTATGAACGACGAAATGTTTACCCGCATTTGTTTAAATATGTTCTAAAGAGGCTAAATCTCGTGGCAACGTCTGTTCCCTGTGAAAGGATATTTTCAAAGGCTGGGTATACCTTAAATGAGAGACGAACTCGATTAGCTGCAAAAAAACTATCACAATTATTATTTATCAGCTGCAATTTACACTAAGATTCAACAAATAAATATCAGTAATCCATGATTTGATAAATGATTATTAATACTTATATATTACACGACATCACATACATTGTTCAGATTCCAAGATGAGTAAGAAGCCAAAGCCTCCGTATTATGGAGTATCTCAAACAACGAAGGTACCACGACCACTCAGACCCCAGATCATATAGAAAAGGTCATTTTCTACATTGACCGAACCGGAAATCGAACCCGGGAACTCAGGATGGCGGCACCTTGAAACCGGCTTGTGAACCACTCGGCTGCGGAGGTTGATTGACGTACATATGTAAATAATAGTTAGGTAAATAAATGTAAATAGATATTAATAAATGTAGATAAAAGTTGATTCATGTATAAAAATGCAAATATTATTGAATGTTTATTGAATCATAGAAATATATAAAAAATATTTTTGTGGTAATTATTAAGTAATTCACTCGGATTATGTTTCAATGTTGATTAATATACTTGTACTAATATATGTAAATAATGATTAGGTATATTAATCTAGGAAAATGTATCTACACAAATGTAAATAAAATTTGTAAATAGCCATTTTTTTTAATATGTCAACATAATGATTTCAAATTAAAAGAATTAAGCTGCGAGCGTTTCACTTTCACCCACTTTGCTTTATCGTATTCAATAGAATATTTATCTTTTATATCTCGCTCCGAAAAAGAGAACAAAATCTGTTTTCTTTCGAACTGAGCGAGATATAAAAGATAGATATATATCTTCGAGCAAAAAAGATATATATATCTCTTTTCGCGTGACTGATATACATTGCGCAAGGCTAGTAGTAATAGTAAATTTGAAAAAAGTGTTAATGTGTCTAACAATACAAGTAATAGTGAGATTAGGGAAACTAAAGATAGGTATATTACTAGAAGTGGTAGGGTAATTAAAAGACCACAACATTTAAATGATTATTGTTAATTTTAGTACTGTCTTTGTTTAGCATGTTTAAATTTAAAGTGTTTTATTTGTAAAGAGGGGAGATGTAGTATATGGCTGTATAAAAGGATACCTTTGTTAGATGTATAAAAAGAACAAGGATCTCTCTCTCTCTCTTGTATTGGTGGATCTTACAATAAAGTGTTCCTCAAATATTTTATGGCTTTATTAATTACAAGTCACAAATACAACAACATAAAGATGGTTTTCAATTATTGTTCAAATTTTTGGTAAAAAAAATGTAAAAGTATATGTAGTACTACTCCATGTATGTTATATTTGGCCTTCTATTATTGAATGACGCGTGGCGCGTCTTGGCGCTTGGCTTGGGTCAAAAACAAAACTCTGTTATTTTATTGAAATTACTGTAAAATCACATTCACAACCCGTAAATATGATATTCCAACAGATAACATTTTTATTCCGATAGTTATATTTGCAGTTGCGCCGTCGCAAACAAAATAATTCAAAATAAGACCATATAAAAATAAGTTTTTTTTTAATGATGCCTTTTAAATGCTCTGTACACCTTCACCGGTTTGACTAATAGAGAATGCCTTTTTGGCATTAAGTGTGCCATTTCCTATTTTATAGGCATAAAGATTAAATATAATAAAGACCGTACTTTGAAGTGTGCTATGTCTTCGACCATCTTTGAGACTCTAACCAGATCTAGTTGTATTGTTGATCGAAGGGTTAAATACACAAAAATTTTTAAACGCGATTTCGATTTCTTTTTGCAGTCTTTATTTTTTCTGATTTTTATCAAACAAAGTAGCTTTCGTTTTCAATTTTGCGGTTTTCCGATAAAATAATTTGATGAGGAATTATTGATAGGTTGAAAAATTAAAATGTTACATTAAGCTGACGTTACTAGTCACTAGATGACACCACTATAGTTTTAAAACGGGATTTCGATTTTTTATGTCTTTATTTTTTTCCAACGTAATTTAATGGGGAATTATAGGGCGCCAAATAAAATCTTACATTTAGAAGTTTTCGCTAGATGACGCTACAGTATTTTTAAAACGGGATTATGATTGTTTTCATTAAAATGATTTTTCTATTTTTATCACACAAAATTGATTTCATTTTCAATTTTACAGTTTTAGGGTTCCATAGTCAAGAAGGAACCCTTGAAATTTCTCCATGTCCAGTTATCTGTACGTCGATACGCGCTTTAGCTCTAAAACGATGTGTATTAGTAAGGTCTAATTTAGCATGAGTTATAAGTTAATCATGCCGACAAAGTGGTAAAATAAAATCTTGAAAAAAAAATTTTTTCGCGTACCGCATATCCTTTTTCTATGTAAAGTGGGGAATGAAAGATTTTTCTATCTTCCCATAGCGTGGGATATCGTTTAATAAGTATTTCAAAAACATTCGGGGCGTGGGATGATTATTTTTAGATTAAATTATCCGTTCGTGACTTATTAAACAAATGTCCCCAGTCCCTCTACCAACTAAACGGTTGTTGTAAGAAATTCAAACGTCACGGCATTAATATTTATAATAACAAAATTAAAAAGAAAACTATCACACTTAAGTTGGCTTTACATGTTGACAAGTAATAGTCTACCAAATGTTAACTCTAAAATTTTCTAACAACTCCCTTGTAAACAACAAACTTGTTATTTTGCGTTATTTATGGATGGAAACGGAACCCTTCGTACGCGAGTCCGACTTACTTTTTTTTTCTCAATAATATATTTTAATGGAGAATTATTCATCGGGGGGAAAATAATACAATATATGGGTAACTAACTATTAACGAGATACTTTAATACTTAACCGAAGGGCGTTAATTATGTGTGCGAAAATTGAATAAACAACCGATAATTATGAATGGATCAAAATAAATAAAAAAATGCTTGAAATTTGCTGCAAATGGTAGGAAACAGTTTTAACTAAAAAAAATTTTTAAAAAATAGAATTTCTTTTGACTGTTTTCAATGAGGACTTCAATGTTTCATGGAAAATTTAACCGCTTTTAAAGTAAGCATTATCTGCCGGTTCAATTTTTAGGAAAATGTTTTTATTTTATTATAATTAGTGATAATAGGGGTTAAAGTGAGAAATTACCGATTTGTACAGAAAATCAAAATTGTTTATTATTTCATTTAAAAAAAAATATTTAATCATAATAGTTACCATTATTAGGGGGTGTTGGGGGGTTGCATACGCTCTGGTATGCGGCGCTGAGCTATAGACTCTTCCCTCAAGTCCATCATACACGTCCGCGTCGTACACCCTGGAAATGCTTTGGGATCGCAACGGGCGCCGCATACTTACCATCTACCCCGGACCCCAAAGCAGCCAAGTATGAGGACGATGCCTGCAATGGCATTCCCATCTTGCAGGCAGTCCTGAACCCTCAATCCCGTCATAATTCCAACAACCCCATCCCTCCCATCTTCCCCTCCTAACCTTTCCTTTCATCCTATCTCAAATCTTTCCTGGAGGAGACAACCTCGACTCCAAAAACCCCAATCCAAGGTGTCAATCGTACCGTGCCGAGGGATGAATGGCTGAGGGTATCAGTCTTGAACGGTGTCTCTCCGAAACCAGGGTGAATCGGAGTAGTAGATAACCCTTCGGGCGACATGCGGGGCTCTGTCGTTCGTGACCTTTTATTTCCCTAGCTACTCGTGGGTACAACTTGGAGAAGGAAAAAAGTCTTCCGTTCTGGAATCCATCCAGGACGGAATGAACCGTGATGAGGCGAAGAGGACTGCAAAAGACTCTGGAACGCCCATCAGCTTATCCCCTACAACGAAGGTGGAAGTCGTGGTCGAGGGAGGCAACTCTGGATCGCCCGACGCCCCATCCAAAGTAGAGGATACGAGCCAAGGCAGTCAGCACAAGCGACTGTCTGGAGCAGCACGTAAGCGTCTCCGGAAGCTCCGGCAGAAGCAGGGGTAGCTACAGAGCAAGCCCTTGTGTTATGCCGCAAACCATGGAAAGACATTCCGATACCGAAGCCGACCTCTGTGAAGAACCCATGACGGAGGCAGATGGCGCTCGTACATCGTCACCTCATCGTGGCCCTAACAAAAATGGACACGGAGGGCGATGGACCTGAATTTGTCGGTTTCAGCCACAGGACAGGATGGATACTGGTAACCTGCGCGAACCAGCAAAGCCATGACTGGCTTGTGGCTGTAACACCAAAAATGAAGCCATGGCCTGAAGCTCAGCTGACTACGATGTCGGAAAGCTAGCTTCCAAGGCCGTCCACGGCAAAGACTTTTGTACCCAAGACGGAAGCTGTCTCAGTTACTGAGGCATTAGTCCTGTTGAGGGTACAAAATAAAGGCATAAATCCTGGACTCTGGAGAAACCTAAACGAGAAAGAAGAAGAAGGAAGTAGGCTTGTCACCTTCTCCATCGACGAACCTTCCGTAGAAGCCCAAAGAGAAGGATTACTGAGTGACTCTCGGATTTAAGAGGGTTTACTTCAAGATCAAGGGCGACTATCAGGCCCCTCAACATCTACAGTCTTCCTCCGGTCCACCTCCTGCCGCCGAACCGACGCCATCGACCAGTGGCACACAGAAACCCCAGGGCTCACAACCTCGGGGTGGAAGAGCGCCGGTGGTCGTGGGCGGGGGTCAGCGAGGGAAGGGTAAGCATGCAGCTGGAGTGGCAAAACCCCAAAACTCGAACGCTAAAGCGCGACCAACGCCTCTAGCGAGAGGATCACGGGGTGCCACGAAAGCTGCCAAACGGGGGAAATAAAATGGCCAACCAGGGGGCTCGGGCAAGGATTCTGCAAGCAAACCTCCAACACGCCGCTGCTGCATCCGCAGTAGTGGAACAGTGCTTTGCAGAACGAAAAGTCGACCTTGCCCTGATTCAAGAACCCTGGGTGCATAACTCAACCATGCTGGGACTCAAAGCCGCTGGTAAGGTGCTTTATAACATTGATGGCTTGAAACCCAGGGTGTGTATTGTTTTCAGCAAAAACACTAACTATTTGCCTGTTACAGAGTTGTGCACAGATGACTTTGTAGCAGCATTTGTCAATCTCAAGTGATGTCACGGGCCCAGAGTGCTCGTGTGCTCGGCCTACCTGCCCGGAGATAAAGCTGACCCGACTGCTGAGCTCATACCCGTCGTCGACTACGCCCGGAGACATCATGCTGAGCTGCTTGTGGGGTGCGATGCGAACGCCCACCACACCGACTGGGGAAGTACCAATATTAATGACAGGGGTGAGTTATTAAACAATTATCTAGTAACCAATTGTCTTCAAACTTTAAACAATGGCTGTGAACCAACTTTTGTAACTAGGACGAGACAAGAAGTGCTAGATATTTCTTTCACCACTAACAACCTGGCCAGGCATGTAGAAAAATGGAGGGTTAGTAACGAAAACTCAGTGTCGGACCATAGGCATATATGCACAGAACTAACATCGGAACTAAGTATACATACTAGTGCATTTAGGGATCCTAAGTGCACCGACTGGGATAAATACAACAAACACCTTGTACGGAACTTAGAAGTAATTCCTAAATGCATTAGACCTGTTGAGAGCATTGAATTTGCGGTAGAGGCGGTCTCTAATGGCATTAAAGATGCCTTCGAGACTAGCTGTACACCCAAAATCAAATCATCCAAACGGAAAGTACCGTAGTGGAACTCAAAGCTGAAAAAGCTTAGGGAGAAAACACGAAAGTCATTCAACAGGGCCAAAATCACCCATGAATGGGATGCCTACAGGATGGCCCTAAACGAATACAGTAAACAAATTAGAAAACTGGACAAACTTTCGCCTCCGACCATGAATGGGAGGCTCATTCCGTTCTCGACAGAGTTCAAGTATCTGGGGGTAACACTATACTATCTACATCCACTCTGATAATCAAACTGCACTCTTAGCACTAGCCTCCGACGTAACTAGATCGAAGTTGGTCAAGAACTGCAAACAGACATTGAACTCTTTGGGCAACAACAACAAAGTAGTTCTACGATGGGTTCCGGGTCACGCTGGACACGAGGGCAATGAACAGGCGGACAAACTGGCAAAGAAGGGTGCTAAAGACGCCCTTATCGGACCAGAACCTTTCTGTGGCATCCCTCAAAGCCTAACCCAGCTAACCTTGAAAACATACTGCCATTATGCAGCTATTCAACTATGGAGAAACACTCCCGGTATGAAATACTCTAAGACCCTGATTAAAACCTTCAACAAAAAGGCGGCATCAGAGGCCTTAAACTTAACCAAAAATCACCTTCGCACACTAGTACGAGCACTCACAGGGCATTTTGGACTGAACAGACACATGTACAACATGAGAATCAGCGGCAGTAGAATGTGCAGAGGATACAAGGAGGAAGAAGAAACACCTTTGCACATTTTGACTGATTGCCCGTCACTAATGCGAAAACGATGTATCTATCTGAGAAAGCACTCGATGCACCCAGACGATATTAAAGAACTTACGGCCAAGAAAATACTACATTTCCTTGTAGAATGTAAACTTGACCGTGAACTGTAGTATGTGGAGATCACAATAGATCAGCAATGGTCGCAGTGATACTGGACTGCATAAACCCAAGATAATCCGCAACTCGAAACAATACAATACCTTTATTAACTATACATTGCTGCTATCTAATAGAAAGATCATTTATACCTTTGTGATAGAACTCTGACGATCTAGACTGCACAAACTGTGTAAAAGCGTTTTGTACTGCCTCCTGGGAAGAACACTTCTTGTCACGTAGATAATTGTTAAAATCACGGAGAAATGGTAGTCCGTTAGAGCAAGGTCTGGCGAATACGGAGGATGACTAATAGTTTCTAACTGCAGTTCCTGAAGGGTCAAAACGGTTTCTCGTGCTGTATGAGGTCTCGCGTTGTCATGGAGCAATAATGGTAAAGATCGATCCATGAGTCGGGGCTGTTTTACTGCTAGTTTTGCCAACATTGTTCGGAATTCGGCACAATAGACATCTGCCGTTATTGCTTGACCAGATCGGAGAAAACTATAGTGAATAACACCATGCTGAGACCACTAAACAATTACTATTACCTTTTTATTGGTAAATTTTGCTTTAGGATACTGCTGTGGCGTTTGACCTGAGGTCAGCCATTGCATTTTTCTTTTACGGTTATCATAAAGAATCAATTTTTCATCACATTTCACAATTCGATCCATTATTCCTTTATTTCTGTACCGATTTAACAAGGCAACACAAGTATCAACACGCGTTTCTGCAGATCATTCAAATCATAAGGCACCCATTTTTCGTATTTTTTTATTTTATTGATTTGACGCAAATGAGTCAATATTTCGGGTAAGGTAACGTTAAACCATGCCGCTAATTCCTGAGTAGTTTGACTAGGATCAGCTTTCACCATCTCTCTTAATTCATCGTTATTCACCTGTGTGGGCGGTCTTCCTCGTAGCTCGTTCTTCAAGTCGAAGTTTCTGTCACGAAAGCGTTTAAACCAAAATCGCAATCATTCGCAGACCCCTCCCTAAACGCAACATTGATATTGCGGGCTCTTCCTGCCGCGTTACTTCCGCGTCGGAACTCGTATTCAAAAATCACTCGAATTTTCGCAAATGTCCATCTTTCTTGTGAAAGTTAAATAACAAAAGCAATTGAAAGTCGATATTCAAATGTTTCACATTTTTTTAAAGAACATCATAGAAACCATTTTAAAGAGTTTCTTTCGTAAACCTCAAACCATGAAGATTTTACGTCAATTCAGGGAACCTATTACAATAAAACGGTAATTTTATACTTTAACCCCTAATACTTATAAAGGTACTATATCAAAATATTTTGTATTACATATCGAAAGTTCTGAATTTTTTATTTATTTGGATGGCATAACGATATAATTTTGTTCGTGTACAAATTTCATGAATATTTTGATGTTTTGATTGGATCGGACTTGTTAGACAAATGGGAAGCTACAATTAATTTTAAGAATAAAGTCTTACACACTAAGTTTGCAACAATACGAGGATATTAGCCCTGCAAGATCTTCGAAATTAGTTAGGGTACCGATTAATATCCACGATGGAGATGCTTTCATTTACGAGCAAACAATATCGAATTGTCACATTGCCGAATGCCTAAACAACTATTAAAGATAACTACGATATTATAGAGAATCATAATCGTACTCGTAATAACGACGTTATTTCCTCCAAGGATCGACCCGTTCAGGCCGACATTCATGTCAAAAATGCTTCATATGAGCAATTGCCCAGTCGTGTAAAAGAGGTTTTGTCAAAACTACGAACTAATCATTTGAACGAAGAAGAACGCCATAATCTTGAATCTCTTTATTCTCAACGCCGACGTGTTTAACTTGAAACCCTAACTTTCATAAATAAAATAAAGCACTCGATTAAAACTACCGGTGAAATTCTGTTTATACAAAAAGTTACCGGTAAAGGGGCATAGCTCCGTATGATTCTTCTCATCTGTATCTTCTAAAGTCATTGTTTTGTGAGGTGGCAGAGTTTAAAACTCTTCTCCTGAAAAACTAAATTTTTGCATAAGTGACAGTGTCGCACCGGGAGTGCGACATATTGGGTATGTTCCGATATACACTGCGACCACTGAACAGTATGACGTCAATTTAGTATACTGGAAACCCGTTCCTTTATAGCTAGTTATACTGGTGACTTTTTAAAACGGAACGCAGTCCAGTATACTGTTAATCCTATTTTTTGATGCCATTTTCAAATTTGTTAATGCAAGGTGAATATAAATATAAAGATTCCCTCTTTTCAAAAGAAAATATTATAAAATTGTATAAAAAACTGGTTGGCTGTATCATTGATACAGCCATATTTTTTTATGCGTGGATACGTCTATGTATGAATGGATATATGACTAATTGATAAAAAATAAATAAATAAACAAATTGAAGACACTAAACACTAAATAAATAAATATTCGTTGCGTTCATTTGTTGAATGAAAAAGTATTCACTAGCGCCAATAGATGGCGTTAGTGCATATACTCCTGCTGACAGAATGCCCATCCCCCTGCAGAGCAAGCATAGTTCACTTATACGCCAATAGATGGCGTTAGTGCATAAGCTCCTGCTCACAGAATGACCCCCTGTAGAACGAAAACATAGACGTATCCACGTCAAAAAAATTATTTATCAATTAAATCCATCTTATAATAAACGTAAGTTTTTTTTTTTTGTTTATTTAGAAACTTATCATTTTCTGATTCTGTTTCGACTGATTACGTGATCAAAATCACTGCGAGCACCTTACCTCGAAATCTCCAGTGCTCACAGTACAAATATGGCGGCAATTTATGACGTCATAAATTTCCCTAGGGTACTGTAGCAGTGTACTGGCAGTCCATAACGGAACGGATTTTTCAGCAGTAAGACCACTGCGCAGTGCTCGCAGTGTATATCGGAACATACCCATTAAAGTAAGGAATAATCCAACCTTCTGAATCAGCTTGAAGCCTACCCATTTGGGGTGTGCCCATTAATGAATGCTAATGAATAATTAGCAAATATTTATTTTTTATGTTATCTCATTACTAATGACAACCATTAAACTTTAAGACGCACAATCAACATTATCACAATATTTTACTAAGCCTGAGAAAATTGTCTATTTTCATTTTTCACTTTTTATTAATATACCCAGAATTAGACCGAACCCTGACTACGATTACGACCTCGCCTGCGACCACAGCTACGCCGTCGAATTTTTCTGTGACGTCTTCGCAGGCTGCAGCTCCGCCGACGATTTCTACCACATGAATCCCGTGTCAACCCGTCTATATAACGAGATCCTTTTCTTTCCAAAAAACCTAAAGATATTCCATTCTCCAAAAGTGATTCCACCGATTTTTCCAGATCTTGCTTATTATTGGTATGATCAAAGCGTAAGTGCCGTAGAATATCGTTGGCGGTCGCCCCATTTTTGTTTTTCAGCAAATATTTTATGACAAGCCTGTCGGTAGAGTCTGTCGTTTGGCAATATTCTATGGGATAATGAGAATTCATTGTACCTACTAATAAATTTAATGCGTTTGATTTACTTGATCATTTTTCAGTGTACAATTTCGAAAAATAAAATAGTAGGTTTTCAAAAAACACCGGTAACCAAAAGAACCAAAGAGTAAATTTGGAGTAAATCAATTTTATAATTATTTCAAATTATAGTCTGTAAAAAACTGTCATAAATTACTATTTATGACAGTTTTTTACAGACTATTATATTAGCACTACTGTGCTAATATAACAGGAGAGAGTACTCCCGGGTGAAATGCAAACCAAGCGAGGTATTAAGTACAGAGGCTATTTGTCCCTTTCTAACCCATTCCCGCCCGCTGTACAAATGCGTGTACATCTCTTTACTACCATTAGAACTCATTTTTACAGTATAATACTACTTCGAAAACTGAAACATAGGTGTTCTTCAACTAATCACAAAAAATGATGTGGATACTAATAACGTGAATGTGTATAATACAATAGCAAATTAGGTGATTTAAGTCGAATGAATCAACCCATAAGCCGGTACCGTATGGGTGTCAACGATAAACGGCGTAAGTTATTTTTACCTTTGAGGTGGATATGGCGGTTTCTTATGCCAGGCGCTTGCATATTCTAGCTTGTAAGAAAAGTAATAAAATGCGGCCAGTCAACTTGCTTACTTAGGATCTATTGCAAGATCTTATTAGTCCAACAAAGAAAAAACATGCAAAAGTCCTCATCGTCTTTTTTGTGGTCAAGTAATGACAAGTATAACACAGTGCGAATTATAAATTCACTACGGTGTGTTATTTGACATAACAGAGGTCTTTGGTGTTATTAAATGTTTTAAAACTCTTTGTGTAGAGCGACCATGTTTTGAGATATTTAACTTCTGATCCGCCCATTATACACACCTGTGTACAGGCCATATTTCCAACATTTTTCAAACAATTTTTTTTTTATTTATGTAATTTTTTGACTCTGTATAATGAGGAAGTATTTAAAAAAAGGCAAAAATTTTCATGTGGTTCAGTTTTTTAACTACTGCGGCTATTATTGTACACAATAATCTTATTAAACTTTTTCTTACAATTAATATATTTTTTGGAATTCGATATCGCACGAATCATGCGCACTTATTTACTGGGTAATTGATTTCATCCATTAAGAACACCTGTGCTTTAGCACCACCTATCCGCATTTGGACCTCCACATGGGCTCAGTGTGAAGTGTTCGGTGGTTGGTTTCATTCATTTATGATATATGTGTTATAAAAAAAAATGATAGCTAGGCCCGAGTTAGTCTCACTTTTTACTATAGATTTATATTGACATTTTCAGGTAAAAGTACACTTGCGTAATCCCTATATAGGAGCCAATTAATCAAAAGTGGGATGGCTGCGGCTTGATATAATCGCGCTGTAAGCAAGGGTAGACTTATAAAGTGGGTCCTTTTCCGGGGTTAAGACTCATATAATCCTGAAGAAATCATGCTTCTAGGATAGTTTAAAAACCGCTTTTTGCTGGTTGGGGTATGCATAAAGTTGTACATAATAACATCTTTCTGGCTATACCAAAGTTTAAATTTTAAAGAATATTTCAATTTAATGGACTTAGATATATTTTAAAATTTTATTATAAAGCAAAAATATTAACGTAAGCCGCGAAAAAAAATTGTGACGTTTATGAACCTAGTGCAGTTGAGAGAGTAGCACAAATTTGGTTTAAGCGTTTTCAGCCCGGAAATTTTGATATTAATGATGTACATACTTCGCTCCGGTCGTCATGTTACGAAAAAAAGTGGAAGCCATTTTTGACAAGGTCGGCATATTAGTAATTACGACTAAGCTGAGCTCACTGAAAAAAACCTAATGAACCATCTTTTGTGATTCTTTATTCCCGCGTTATAAAACCGAACCATTTTTGAAGAAGAGTTACGAAGAGTTACGATTAGTAGTTACGAAAGTTATAAGGGAATGTTAAACTGTGACTTGAACAGAGCCTTTCTTAAGAATTTTTATGAAATAAAATATAAAAACCAGTGTAAACTATTTACAAATTATATCAAAGTAAAGCTTAGTATCAGTGTTCGTGGTTCTAGTGTTCGTTTTGGGAATGAGCAGTGCTTAGTAACTAAAAACAGTGTGCGAAACTTGATTAATTGAATTACAACCTACCCTCATATAAATAACACCTGGAGAAAAAAAGCAACTTTATTGTTATTGTTTGTCCTCACATATTCCATAAATAAAATCTAATTAATGATGTCTAGTCAAATAATCTGTGGAGGATGCAGAGTGATAATACTGGATAGGAGGTATCTCTCATGTAGCGGGTGCAAGCAATGTTATGATTTGGTGTGCGCTAATGTGTCGGAGCAACGTTTCTATCATACGCTTACGAGAGAACATAGGGATGCATGGAAATGTGTAGTATGTCAGAGTAAGCAACCAAAGGCGGACAATACCAACACCCCTGCTCGTGCTGCGGATAGAATTACGGTGCTGCGTGGAGCTGCAACGAAAAGTCCTTTGCAGCTGGACATGTCTATAGTGGAGCAACTGGAATCTCAGGAGGTACTTAACGACATGCATCATAACATTACCATTGAGATGAGTGATTTTCAATCGTTTGTTTTGGAGATGCGATCCTTTAGACAATCGTGTATACACTGAACGTCTAAATGATACTTTGGTTGCTTTATCGGACAGAATAGTGGAATGTGAAAACCACCGCAACTGCTCTGGCGGATGTAGTGGATGATATCATTGAGGCTCAGGATAGTGGTGAGGGGACTATTTTAGTGTTATTAGATTTTTCTCGGGCATTTGAAACAATAAATATTACACTGCTATTGTCTAAGCTTATGTACTATGGTTTTACAGAAACAACTTTAAAGTGGTTTGAAAGTTATCTTACTGGGCGCACACAACAAGTAGAAACACTTGTAAATGGGACAGTGTCGGTGTCAACCATTTCTGCGGTGCTTAGGGGAGTACCCCAAGGTTCTATTTTGGGACCGTTGCTCTTTATTTTATATACTGCCGATTTGATTAAGGGTATTAATGATTGTAGATATCATTTGTATGCAGACGATTTGCAGTTATACATTTCTTTTCATCCACACAAAACCAATATAGCAGTTCAAAAATTGAATATGGATTTAAATCGTATATCAGATTGGTGTTATCAAAATAACTTAGTTTTGAACTCAAGTAAGTGTAAGTTTATGATATTGGGATCAAAATATGTGAGAAAGGAAATTGCAGTTCGATCTCCAGAGGTGCTCATTGAGGGGAATCGACTGGAATGTGTATCGCAAGCCCGTAATTTGGGTATAATTATGGACGGTAGTTTAAGATTTGAAAGTCATATTTTGGAACTCGTTCGTAATTGCTTCTATAGGCTGAAGGTTTTATGTAATATTCGCGATTATTTGAGTACTGAAATGCGTGTCACATTGTGCAAAACACTTGTTCTTTCGAAACTTAATTATGCTGATACTGTGTTTGGAAGTTGTTTGCTAGAACGTACAAAAAGAATTGTACAACGTGTTCAGAATGCGTGTGCACGGTATTGTTTTTATGTTCCTCCACGCTCCCATATTACTCTGTTTTTAAATAAAAATCTCTGGCTTAATATGTCTGCTAGACGAAAGGTACACTTTGCTTCCCTTCTTTTCGGAATCATAAAAACAAAAGACCGGAATATTTATATAGCAAGTTGAAATTTTCAAATCGTCACGTGAGAATGGCAACTCGGTTGTTAACTCAACAACATAAAACGGCTGCTTTTCGTGGCAGCTTCCGCTTTGCTGCTACGAAGTGTTGGAATGACCTGCCACCACCGATTAGAAACTGTAAGACATTAAATACCTTTAAGAATAATTTTAAAAAACATCTTTTGGAACTACAAATATCCAACACGTAGGCAGTCGTAGGTGATTACACGATATGTTAATCAGATATATTTGTTATCGTATTATATTCATTTGGTGGTTTAACAGCACTTATAATATTAAAAATTCATATTTGTCATTAATTAAAAGGGTGTTTTTTGCAACGACTTCTTTGTTTTTTTGTAATGAATATGGGCGACTCTGGCCACATTTTTTTAATAAATGTGATGTTAGCCAATTTTGATTTCTGGCCCTTATATTTATAATGTGTTCATAACACATACATGTCTCCTAAGGGATTTTCATCACAACCTTTTGCTCTGATCCAGAACCACTATCTATCAAATTAAATTAGTCAATATAAACACCAGATTACAATAAAAAAAACATTTATTTTTGTTACAATTAAGTGCCATGGATAAATTACATAATACAGGTGTCACAAAATCATCATGTTAATCACAATAGAAAATTTAAGATAAGATTTTGACTATGAATCAGACTAAAAATACTTTAGTCTGATTCATAGTCAAAATCTGTTTCTAAATATTCTACACCTGATAACAATGACAAGGAATCATCAGAGTCACTCTCTTCACTACTGTCTGCACCAACAGATATAATAAATTTTTCAAGTTCGTTTTCAACAATGCCATCTTTTAATTTGTAATCATTTTCGACATTTAAAACATGATCAGTGTATTTCTTCCAGTCACTAGGGGTAATTAAGTTAAAACACTCTATTATTAAGTTTTCCATTTCCTTTCCTGGTATTCCAATGTTTCTGCTTGCAATTTTTCTTTTTGCTTGACTCCAAACCATCTCTATTGGGTTTAAGTCACAATGATACGGTGGCAGCAATAAAAGTTCATGATTATGTTCTTTTAAAATCTCTTCAGCTTCATATACAGGCAATGTTTTCTTATCATTAACCAAACACATTAACTCTGCCTTTGTCTGATATTCCTCAAAATGTATTCCATTATTTACAAGCCATTTACGGATATCTGCTTTGGTATTAGACATTATAGGCGGTTTATTGATTTGTTTTATATGGTAGCTGGCATTATCCATAACAATTACACTGGGCTTACTTAAATTTGGTATTAATTTTTCTCTGACCCATTTCATAAAGTTCGATGAGTTCATATCATCATGATAATCAGCAGATTTGGATTTACTACTGAACACTAATAATGCACCAGGCACAAAACCTTCCTCAGATCCAGCATGCACAACAATATGCCGTTTTCCAGAGGATATCTTTGTAGTGACACCAGTTGTTGAAGGTCCTTGCCAAGACTTTTTAACTTTATAATTCTGATGTACATAAGTTTCATCAAGGTACACAATTTGCTTTCCTTCGTTTCGTTTTATATTTATTTCTCTCAAATACTTGTGCCTCCATGCAGAAATCTGGTATTTTTCTATAAGCATAGAACGTTCATTTTCATTGCTTTTAAAAGAAAATCCATTCTTAAGCATAATTTTTCGTAAAGTCTCACGGCTACCACTGAATCCTATTGCATCTTTTAATTCATTGTGAAGGCTTCTTAATGTTGGAACAATTTTTTTCACACAGTAAAATTCATTTACTTTATTCCGAATTGCACTTAAATCAAAATTATCTAAAGCAGACACTGTTGGTTGATGAGGTCGTTTTTTCCCAGGAGTGTCCCATTTTCCTTTATTAATTAATGCTTCATTTTTTATCCTTCTTAGTGTCCTTATACTTACATCTATAAAAGATTAAACACTTTGAAACAAAGATATGTTAAATGTATTTAAAAGCAAATAATGATAGACACATACATCAAAATAATTTAAATACCTATTCAACTATGAATGCAATTTATGTTTAATTTAGTTAAGTTTATGTGCATATTTAGCATGTATAACAATTACATGGTTTGATTAGTTTCATGAATTCTGTGAATTTCCTTGTTAAACAAAACATTCTTATGACATCATTGGATGTCAACAATAAAAACCAATACATCATAAAAAACCTATGTAAATATTATAGGAATACTATCAATCTATCTTAAATCAAAACAAGAAAAGAGACCTGTCATTGAAGAAATTTTTTGTAAGTACTGCGTTTCCGAATTCAGCATTTCTTGTTTTTCTAAAGTTTTTATTGCATTTATCTCCTCCATTATTGGTTGAATATCACCATCACAGTTATCTGAAATAGAGCAATATTTTATAAAAAATATCTGTTTAGTTAATTACAGAAAATTAAAACGAAAGTATCAAAATTATAATACAAAACTAACCTAAAAAAGATACAACTTTATCTAATCGTTGTAATTTCTCCATGAAATTTTTATTTAATTCAGTTTTCACTTCAGTAAACTTGTCAATCATGATGGAAAGAAGTTTCCTCGATGAACTTTTTATCGGCTTCGACATAATTTTTAACCAAAAACACAAGTTCAAATTCGCAAAAACAACAAAATTCAATATTCTTGAATTGTCTAACGTAGTGTCAAACTGACAGTTCTATGTTGTTGCCATATGAAAACGGAAAAATAGGTGGTGTCACGTTTCGCTTGCCAAACTCTAGCAAAAATTTACCAATAGTAAACATTTATCGTCGGAAAGCTTTTTACTGCAAATCTGGATTTTGGTTCTGCTGTATTACAGTATGTTAAACATTGATGTAAGGGCTACCTTCTACAACCCTTTAAATATGATAAATCGTTTTGAAAGTGCATAAAATTGTAAGAAACCGTAACAACTACAGAACAACATGACGTTCAGCATTTTCGTCCGATTCGCACGAAATTTGAAATTTTATAGTTTAGATTTAATTTATGACATTTACTGATGGAATAAAATATTTATACATTTTTTTTCATCATCAATGAAAATTCAAATTGAGATACTTTTCAAAATAGGTGAAATACCCTATTGCGATCCATTGATTGAAAAATATACGAATAAGTGATTTTTAAATATTGGAATTAGTCGCTTTTAAGGATTATTACGGGTTTTGGTTGTCAGTAGAGTTAGCGAATAGATCTGCAGGAAAATAAAAATATCTTCACTTGTATTTGTTTCTTTATTTCTCATCTCTACTAATATCGAAAATGGCTATTACGCTTACTCCAGTTACATCTTTGGTTTAACAGAAGAATAAATTATAAATCTATGTATACGGAAGCCTATGACATAATTGTATAAACGGTCATCGACGGCCAACGGGTTTCTCGAAGGCATAATTTAGGCTAGGTATTATAGGTGTACTGATACCTTTAATGCCTTTAATCTTTCGCTTATTTCGTGCCATTCAAAGTGCCATCACGTTCTGCTAACAACTGTCAAGACTCAAGTCAATGAGTAAATTGTTGTGAATATTTATAAAAATATAAATTTATTTTGTAAAATCTCCCAAAAAGTCATAAATATCTCAGGCGAGAATTATTGTTTTTAATGTTTAAAGCTATATTTGTGAAAAGAAGCTGAAGATCGACGATTTTTTTTTAAATTAAAGTGTGTTTATGACATGGCCGGTAACTAGCAATGACTAATCTAATCACTTTATTGGGAAATGAGATATTAATGAGGAAGTATTTGAAAAAAAAAAAATAGTTCCCGAAATCAAACAAGATGTCGCTACGGTACGTTCTTGATTTCTCCACGACAACCTTTCCGGTTTTCTTTCATGTTTAAAAGTAAATTAGTTTTCAAAACTCAATAAACATTAAACAACTCATATTCTATTTGTACTTTTTCGTATTTGTATTGATATCTAAGTTTCAAACTTTTCAAATTTCAGTTTTTTTATACGTTAGTTAAAAGGAACTGAAATTACTGTCTTTGGTCCATTCGTGGAGGTGCTTTTTAGTGCTTTCGTTTTTTAAATAATTCCTCATTAATAAAATATTAGATGTTGCTAATATCTCTATATACAGATTCTGTATACAGAAAATAAAATTTCCCGATTTGCCATAATTTAAAATGAGATTGTCTAATTATCGTAGGACGGTTTTGAACATTATGTCTTTAGTCAGTATAAATGAAATCTCTTTGTTTCAAATTCAAACCAACAATATCCATCTATCTCTATGGTCAATACTACTCTTTGGTCTTAATGTTGAGTGCATGTGGTACGTTGACGTTCTGCAAAGAGCAAGCAGAATTTTTCACTTTTGGTCGGCCATATTGCTTTGTCGCCGTGCGTGCGTCTTTTATTGAATCATAGAAGCATAAGGTAATTATGATCTTACCTGATTTCATGTTATTCAAAATTAATATTTGTGATATTGCCAGAATTATAAATGTGGTGTTAATATGACATATGATTTTTCTCAATGAGACAAGTGAAGTGGGTATATTTCTAGCTAGTGCCACCTTGACTCTTGGAATATGTGTATTGGAGTGCACGAGGTGTATGATCGTACTGAACTCTACGTATGTCATCCTTCACAAAGGTTTTTACCAAACTGTAAAACTACATTATGTGTTCGGATAGAACTCTGTATATCTAGACGTTTACACATAACGACATTTCAAATTTATTTGAAACTAGATATACAGGTACCTATGTTCAATAAAGGCGTAACTGTGATATCGGATATGTTACATTTCCTAATTTTTATTGTGATGCTGGAATATGATTTTATAAATAACAAAGGGTTCAACTAAAAACACAAATTGCGAATTATATTTTGTTATTGCTAATGCTCTTAGGGGGTAGTTTGTTATTGTTTATTATTATTAATAAGATTCTCTTAGAATTACTAGACATTACCTACTTTTAGTTCAAAGTAAATATAGTAGTTAAACAATCATAATGTTAGATTCCTAATGTATTTATTTTGAACATTAATGATGTTAACTTATTTATTAAAGTGATTATTATAAACCTATTATAATATTTTAATTTTTAGTTGTCACTATAGAATATGTTTAATAAGGGTTCTTATAAATAACTTACACTATTAATAGAAAGCTTTTGCGATACTGGTATTGGATATTTAAACAGTTTCTTTAAATCTATCTGTTAAAACTCCTAGGTTGTAGAGCTGTTTTTTTTTTTAATATTCATTCATAATATAGCTACAGACCACTTACAACAAATTATTTCTGTATAGGGAGTTAATCTATACAAAACCTATACAACCTAAACATAATTTTAAGGTGGGCTGTCATCCTTTATTCCTGTTTTCTCCAAGGGAAAGGCCTGTACTCCAGTAATTGGTCAATATGCTGATCATAATTCATTTCGCCATTAAGTTTAAAATAGTAAAATATTACATATCAATGTACATAAAGTGATTAAATGTAAAATGATATACCTTTTGTTTATTTTTTAATATTACTTGTGAAATGTCACCATGGGTTAGAATCAAAATTACTAATGCTTCATCTTTGTTGTAAATTATAACAAGCATTTGTTGTTATGAGATTTTTGTGTAATTTTGTTTAATTCATAAAAATAGCATTATAATCAATCAACTATGTGCATTCCAATCTATGTTCAGTTAAATATAACACTGGTAGTCAATATTTTGCTTAAACTAGACCAAATTTAATTTGGAGATAACAAGTGAAACTGGTATTATATTATACAGTAATATCATTGCAAGTCATTGATATATGTCATTACAGAATAATGTTACAAGAAACTTTTTTTAAAGATTAACTTATATAAAATTTGATAGTGGTTTGGTACAACATATGGATTGGCCACCATTGGAAGTCAAATTCTAATTACATGCTTAATAATCTCTTATGAATTAAAATAAATTAGTAATTGTTATAATGTTATAGTTTGTATAGCATCATGATCACCTAGAAATTTTAATTTCACTTAATTTCTTTTTTATTTTCTATATAACGTTAGAAAGTTCACTAGATAACTAATCAGAAATTTTTATTTAATCAAAATATTAGAAAAAATATCTGTAGTGATATCAACAACTAGTCAATTTTCTTTATTTACATAGGAAGCAATAATAAATTCTTTTTACTTAACTAGAACTTAAAAATCCTTTATTAATTTGTATATGGAAGATCTAATATGATTTTAGGTTGATCATTGTGATCTATAAACTTATCCATGTGTGAATTCACTAATAAATTTGTAAATATTTGTGTAGAAGCTGCATTGTAATATTTATGCTGATGCGATTTATTTCTTATTGCTGATTTGCGAATATTTTGTATGTCAATAGTTTCATGTCAGTAAATGATATGTATTAATACCAAATGTTATTAAATGTTCAGGAAACTTGGTATATATCTGAATATTTTACACAATATGTTATGATATTAAAAGTTTTTGTGTAACCTCTGTTAAAATTTGTAAGATTTTTCTGTCCTGAACAGTTAATATTTTGAGATATCATTCTTTCAGCCAGACTTCAGTTGTTGTCTACATCTGTTATTGAAATTCATCACTGTCAATAACTAACAATACCATGGGTGATCGCAACAACCCCATAAAGTTTGGTCCGGAGTGGCTCCGTAACTTGGCCCGTGAGGGTAACACTGGCACATCTGGGAACAACATTCAGAGTGCTATGTCACCAAACTCTGCCAACACTGGAGCTACAGGTTCATCATCTGGAGGAAACGCAGCATCGGGTTCGAACTCAGGAAACACATCCAACACTTCCCAAAATATTTCGCCGAAAGTACAACTTGCAAAGCTTAGGTCTGAACATTTAAATATTTATATTATTTTATTTGACATTTTTGTATACACTATTAATTATTTATATCTTATAGATATGGCAGAGAAGAAATGTTAGCATTATATGATAGAACTTCAGAGGCACCTCCTGAGCTAAAATTTATTGAGTTGCTTTATCAACCTAGAGGAAAAGCACCATTTGCCCTAAACAACACGTTTGAGGATGAGATTGTAAGCATAAAAGCAATATAACTAATTGTTACTTAATTATTTGTTACACTGTTTGATGATTATTCTAAGCTCTAATAAATGTTCCCAATTTCAAAAGTTGTATGGTTAAAGTGGCATTAAACCAATGGTAAATTTAATGAGCATTTTTGTGACTGGCGACTGACAGACCTGACGATGCGATGCGACCAGAATTTTGCGCGGCTTCACAAATTGCTGGCACAACAATTAAATTTAAATTTTCATTAATAGATAAATTAGATAGTCCAATAGATAAATTAGATCAGTTTGTTTAATTTGGATTTAAATATCAATTAATATTTTTAGCAAAGAGAAAATATGAGAAGTGGTCCACCAATAGGTAGTATTTCTCCAGGGGAGAGATTTGGTATAGGTCGTGGAATGGGACGTGGCCTGAGTGTTAGTGATGGAAGAGGAAGACCAAGAATGCCCTTTGTTCGTTCACCATCTACAGGAAGGTTAGGAAAATATCTTATTTCTAAAATTTTAATCATTCTGTTAAAATTTCCTTTATTATATTAGTTTTCATGTTTCAAGGGGATCGACTGCATCATGGCATCTTGGTAGTCCTAGAACACCAGGATATAATGCTGGAGTAGATGATGATACATCTCTAAATCCCCGTTCTCCCTGGAGTGGTGGCAATGGAAGTAACGCAGTTAACAGAAGCAGTGGAGAACAAGCAGAGTGGACACCAAGTAAAATGTTCAGGAGGTATCAATTTATATACTTTCATTTAATTCTCCCTTCACCATTCATTAAGTATCTCTTTGGTGTCTATTACATGTATACAATGCATTATAATATAATAAATAAAAATTAATTGCTGTGAAATAAACTTATGCCATTCATCTCCATTATAACATTGATAGTTCTTCCATAAAGGTTCAATCTGTTTTAAATTTTATAATGTCTAATTTTGTTTTGTGATATTACATATAAAATGAAAAGTAATAAATATATTCACATGAGCAATTATATTTGATTTTTATCTATAGTACAGTTGCTGATTTGATATTTAAAATTATTTAAAAAAATATGATTACAATATTAAATCATTATTTTATAGCAAACGTCAGGGCTTAGCAACAAATTGGAGGCAATCTCGAGAAGAAGGTGAAGAGTGGCGTTCATCAGATGCCGGAAGACGCTCCAATCAGCAAGATAAATGGGGTTGGTAATTTTTTAAGCAAATTAATCCATTGCCCTTTTCTCTTTATGTCCTATTAAATTTTTTGATCTTAATACTAGAACTGATATTTATCTTTTAAAAAAATTGCTTCATACACCTTTCACCATGCACAGGATGTCGTTGCGGGAAGAAATCTGGGGGGTTACCATCACGTCTTATAGCAATGTTTGATCCGGTTCTGCAAGCATGCACACGGAATCATTGCTATAGGTGCTGATATATAAATTTTGCCAAAAATTATGCCCAGTGTGGTCAGTAAGGGTGCGCCCCACATAACGTCGCAGACCTGCGTGGGGATATTCCAATTCGCGTAATCAAATATAACACAAAAAAGCTATTTATATTCACTGAAAATATGGTAATTGAATAGCTTTATAATCGAAAGTCATCTAGACATCTTTGATATGTTTTGATTTAAAATGAGTCCATATCAATTATTTAGTAGGCCAATAAGTAATTTGTGTAAATACAATGCTATTCTAGAATATTCTGAAACATATTGCCTAAGAAAGGTAGGTTTGGTATGGGGACTGCAATTTTTTGCACTTATACTCCTTTGCCTGTCCATTCTATGTGAAAAATTGGCTGTTTTATTCCAGCCAACCTAACTTCGTTCAGAAGCGCAGAAGCTACTTAGGGTCTTCATATGCTTCACAGAGTTAGATGGGTTAACAAGTATATGTGCCTGACCAGTGTGCTACCACTCTCTTACATTTTATGATTGACTAATATTCACAGTTGTTTGCTGGAATAGGAACAATAAATAGTTGGTGATTATGTAGAAGATACATTAGTAATGACTTTAATTGTTTGAGCCAAGCTGAATTGACTAGAAGTTAATTCGGCTTGGCTACATAATTTATATGTCTGATAATTTCTATTGTACTTTTATTTATATTTGTTGTGCCTATATACAAACAGCAGCTGATGCTAGCATTATTTTATGGCTCTATAAGATATTCACTCCACAAGCAAGTATATTTCTGCAACATTCTCCCTGTGCCGTCGCTAAATTTAATAGTAACTACAAATCTATCGCTACACAGTGATTTCATTGCGGCGATTAATAATGAACAAATCACTGCCCTTCTGCTACGAATCGCAACGTAATCTTAATTTTGGTATGCTTGTAGTTCGATAATAATCAATTATTAAAAATTGACAATCAAACTATAACTCATGAAAAGATTTAACATTATGTATAAATGTTCCCAGAACGAGATTGGAGCGATAGACCGACCCAAGATAAACCACAGAACTGGAATTCGAACCGTCGCACATGGGTGGGTGGAGAAACTCAGAACAGTGATGATCTACCAGAATGGTAAGAGAATGTGTTATAATTTTTTAATGTGGTTTTAGTCCCCTTTTCTGTAATGTTAACACCAACACATATGAGAATGAGACCTTTTTATATTATGGATTTTATAGTAAGAACACAGCATACACAAAGGTATAACTTTTTATTTCATCTATTACACATTGGATTATTGATATAACAAGTTTGTAGGAATATCATAAAATATAACGAGGAAGTATTTTAAGAAAAAAAAACTGACTGAACTGACAACTGAAATTTGCAAAGTTCAAAAATTAGATATCAATACAAACACGAAAAAGTAGAAATAGAATATGAGTTTTGAAAATTAATTTACTTTTATACATGAAAGAAAACCGAAAGGATTGTCATGGAGAAATCAAGAAATCATAGCGACATCTACTTTGATTTCGGGAACTAATGTTTTTTTTAAAACTTCCTCATTAATAAAATAGAGGCTTATACAGTATACTTACAATAAATTAACTAAATACATGTTTAATAAGATGTATCACACTGGTCTGGAGTGACATATTCAAGTGTATTACAACTCGGGCTGTCCTTTACCCTGCATATCCATAATGATTTCGTTTGTCTAATTTTACTGATTGTAAAAAGTTTATATAAATATAGACTGCGGTAAAACTATGTTTATCCTATCAGCTTTTATTTTTAAAATATTGCATGTACATACAAAGTAAAATAAAAGTAAACCCCAATAGACATATTATATCTAGAAAAAATCATCTCAAATCCCTCAGTAAAATAAAACAAAGGAAATCTTTTTATTGCTGCTTTAAACATATGCAAAATCAGGACTGAGGGAACATTGCTAGAATCAAATAAAGCATGTAAAATGCTAAAGTGAGATACAATCGCACTTCTTGACGTTCATACTCTCAAAGAAAGTTTAATTGAATATGAAACTTCATTTTTTTCTACAAATGTGGAATAAAAGGAAAGCATGCAATAAGTTTTATTATCAATAATGATGTGGAAAGAAATATAATAGAAATCAGAGAAGTGTCCGAACATATTGCAGTCTTGAACATAAATACTCATATGTCAACAAATTTAGAAAAATGGAGTATAATTCAAATTTACTCCCACAGAAGTCTAATAAGGAGGAAATATAATTCTTTTACCCACACTTAAAGGAAGTAATAAAAACTTAATTTGTACAAACTAAATTATGGGCGGTTCCAATGCACTACTTGGTTATTTAGACAGCATGGTGAAGAAATTGCATTAGGCCTGTATTGAACTGAGAAAAAAAACTGGAAACAGTGAGAACGTAATATACTTCGCACTTGAATTTCAATTGATGTTACTGAATAAATAAACCTAGCAGAAGGTGGATGTGTATATCACGTCAAAAGCAAAATCGAAATAGATTACATGCAGACAAACACGCCTAAAGTTTCTGCTACTCAGATAAAAGCCGGTCAATTTCAACACCAACCATAGAATGGTGAGATGTAAATTAAAGTTGAAAATATTAAGAAACGATGTGATATGAAAATTTCATAGTGAAGATGTATCTTCAATGAGCACTAAGGATCCACTTCACAGCTAATCTAATACAAGAACGAGACCGAGATATGCAAATAAATAACTAAAATCAGTAAGGATATAAAATTGTGAAATAGAATACAAGGCAACACAATATGAAAATATTTAAAGACATAATCAAGGCAGGTGGTGTGAAGAGCGCTTGGGAGTTTCTGTATAGAACAAGGGAATTGATACCACATCTCTTAAGAACTCTTCAGCAAAAGATAAAACCAAGAGTTTTGGTCATACTAGTCAGCTAAGTGCAAAAAACTAGTTGAGATAAAGTAAGCAATGAATTTCTGTTAGCAAATAAAGAAGTTTTGACACCTTTACTCACCAATTTATTAAGATTACATCCCGCAGCAGTGGACTGCATCATCAATAACTTTCGACGACGAAAAAGATTACGAAGATGACAGAAATACATAGGTAACCCTGTACTTATTTGACAGTAGACTCATTAGTATTAGATAGGTCTGTACCTAACTAATACTAATGAGTCTACTGTCAAATAATTATATACAAAGTAGGTATTTGCAGATATCATCTTAAATCAAATAACAAAAGCCCTTAATGAGAATCAACCACGGGAGTAAGCGGGATTCCATGGCTCCGTTATATATTATATTTTAGTAGTGAAAATTCCAAATATTGATAATAAAAAATCACATTCAATAAGACTAGGAAGCAAGTAAATAGAAAATAGATATCATGGTCAAAGGCAACGTTTTCTTTATTCAAATTGGTAAAGTAAATATAAACTCCTTTGAATAGTTTATTTCATCTCTCTAAACCATTCTGACTTTTTTTAGCTGCTCAGAAGAATAGGCGTAAGAATCCACGTACAATTTAATAACAGTAACAACGTTTATTAAAGAAATGCTAGGTCCACTTTTATTATTATTTAAGCTTGTTTTCAGCCAATTCTGAGCTATTTTTATTTATTTCTAAAAGGTACACACACCAACAGTGTATATATGATACACTGAAAATTATTATTTGTTAAATTTAAATATTCTTATATATATACCCCATTACTGGCGTACACAACATTTACTATAAGAACGATAATGTGTTTACAATATTAATTAATGAAGAATATATATTCCTAAAAAAATCCACTTTGTCCATGTATTTTATCTTCCCTATTCCCACATGAACATTTTTGTCTGATTGTAAACTATATGATAATTTTGCTTAATTACCCAATAACGTTTACAGGGCTATGGATAATGCTGAAGCATGTGGAGGAACATTTGATTCATCTGGAGCCTTCCATGGTTTCAGCAATGACGACACTAACATACCAAAAACTCCAGAATCTACGTATCGTAAGTTTAATGTGAATTATTGTTATCGATTGTATCAGCATCAAATTTTAGTTATCTAATTCCTTTTAGCCCTCATCCGTTCACATACTCATGGCAGTTTTGCACGGTCAAAAACAGTAGAAGAAGGTTCTGAAGAATGGTGGGCTTCAGAGAAAGCAAAAAAATTATCACCAAAACGCTTTGATGCCAGTGATGTGAAATTTAAAAAGGTGATTTGATTGATAATATATATAGATATGGTTTTTATTCTCTTGTTATTTTATGTATTATTTGGTTTTTGATTATAAAAAAATATTTTTAATCATAGCAACTGAATACACCTGAGGCAAGCACTGACACAGGTACAGATTCTAAACCTTCAACAAGTAAACATGATGATCTACAAGAAATTCCAGAGAAAATTGAAAAGGCAGTACTGGCACCAGAACCATCTGAGAATGCAAGTGGAGGCCTTAGTGATGATGAGAAGTTTAATAACAAGAATTCTTACAAATCGAAATTTCCAACAGAAAGTAAAACATTTGATTCCCATATGAGATCTGAGATAAATCTTGATGAAGCAAATGAAAGCCAGGAAAGAGGCAACTTCCAGTCTGTTATGATAACACCTAATAATAGTTTGCGACAGAAACATCAAAACATAGTTTCATCAGCATCTGATGTTTCCAGGGAAAGTAATATCAATAGAGACAAGCAAACAATCCTTCAACTTCTTCAAAATGCTCCAACAAATCAAGCCCTGGAAATGTAAGTATTAAAACAAGATTAGAATTATATTCATAATGAAAAATTTTTAAAAAATCCGCTTTATTCACTCTGAGATGGGACTAGCGAAAATATAACAAGTGCTTGAAAAGTCAGTCCTGTTAGGTCCTGGATAGCTCTGCGGTTAGAGTAATCGCCCGGCTTGCGAAAGGTTATGGCTTTCGAGTCCCTTCTCAGAGTGCCAGGGACAAACTGGATTTATTAACCATTATTCATTTTTAATCATTTTCAGTATAGCATAATTAATGCAAAATTGATCAAATTTAACACAATGCTAAACTCATTTCATTAAGTAGATTAGAATTTCTGGTTTTATATAATGTAGATATCATTATTATTAAATATTGGTACTAAAAGCAATAGAAAAATTATAGTAAAAAATAAAGTAATACCAATTATATTTGGACAAAGTAATGAAATCAAATGACTTAAGATAATGTTTAATTAGATAACAAAGTTAATAAATAAATATGTTATCTCATGATTATTTGAGTCCTAGTAAAATAGATTAACTGTGAAAATATGGTACTTCATTCTTTGTTCCGTTTAATTAGTTACATGAGCATAGTAATTTTTAGCAAAAAGTTGATTGATGTCTTCTGTAATATTTTAATTATGATTATTGTATTGGGTATCACCTGTAAAAATAGATGTAAGAGTGGTCAATAAATAAATAAATGATATATTATTATGATGTAAGTATTATTATGATATATATTGATTTATATTTTTAGTGAAATGCGGAAACAACAACAAGCATCTGAGGACAAAATTGTTGATGAAATTTTTGATATGACTTTGGAAGACAAAGATGTACTATCTAAAAACAAAACAATCGCCAATCCCCTAAACCAATCAAATACTAGTAGTATATCTTCGCCCATTGTTAATTCAATGCCACACATGCAAAATTCACAGATGCAACTGAGGTTATCGAGTCCAGTATACCCTAATCAGGGAATGCCAATGAGCACTAAATCAAATATCCCAAATCCTGGTATGCCGTCAGGTTTGCAAGGTATGCCGACAGGAATGCATGGAGTGCTTCCATCTGGAATGCAATTACAATCAGGCTTACAAATGGGGGGGTTACCTCAAGCACTTCAACAAGTAACTGGTATACAGGCATTGAATATGCAAGTCAATATGCACCAAGGAGGTGGAAACCAACAGCAAGGCAGCTCCTTGCAGTCTTCTGGAATGCAACAGTCATCAATGCCAGGAAATATACAGACTCCAAGTTTACAAAGTGGAATGCAGAATACTGGAATTCAAAATTCTGGTATGACAAGCACCATGCAGCCATCTTTACAATCAGTGGGAATGACCAATTCTGCATTGAATGCGTCTTTGGGCTTACCTATAGGACCAGTTAGTAATGCTATGGGACTACCTCTTCAAGGTATACCTCCGCCGGTCTTACAAAATTCGGGAATGAATACTGGTATGGGTGGTCCAGGCTTACAAGGGCTTGGGCCTGGAAGTATGCAAAGCAGTAGCACAGGAATCTCAGGTTATCCAAACAGTGGGCTACTTGGAATGTCCAGCCCCAATGTTGCCATAGGAATGACCAGCCCTAATGTTCCTAATAGTTCATTGTTTATTGGACAGAACTCTACTAATCCTTCTGTGAGTATTCTGGATAATTTTAATGTATTTAGTTTTTTATTAATTCATTGTTCATGAATTTATATCTGAAATCTATATCAATTATAATATTTGAATGCTCAGATCGGGACATCAGGTGATATTCCAATGCCTAATAATCATGGAAATCAAAGCAATATTTTCCCAATACATGGACTCCAGCATTCAGGGTCACAAGCAACATTTGGTTCTTCAATATACAGTAATATTATGCAACAGCCGCCATCTCAACCGCCACCTACACAGAACCTTGCTGATCAATGGTATTACGAGGATCCAGAAGTGAGTTTCGTATACGTTTAAAGTGTATATTGTAGATAAAAAATATTTTTAATTTGCATTTTAAGCATCTACATATACTCAATTTAATTTAATTTTGATAGTTATTCCCGCAGAGAGGAAACGCATTAGAACCACTTAATTAAGACTATAATAGATTGCTATATAAGATATTGCAGATTAATGCAAATTGTATTTGTTTTTTAATGGGCAGTTTTTATAATAATATTTTTTTTACAGAAAAATATCCAAGGACCCTTTACTTCAAAGGAGATGTACAAATGGTACAGAGCTGGTTTCTTCAGCCCAAATCTGATGGTTCGACGGGCGTGTGATGCGCATATGCGTCCACTTGGCTCATATGGCCCAGTTGCTCCATTTTCGCAAATGGTGAGTTCTTCACAGAAAAGTTCAACAGAGAGCTTAAAGACAAAAAAATGTAGTTTATTGTTTGGTTGATCAATTTACCAATTAAGCATCCTATTTTTTAAGACTAATCTGTTTGTAAAGTTTAAAAGGTTTTTTCTGCGCATCTGCAATTAATAATAAATTTATTAATAATAACTTCATTAATTGCAGATTACATAATAGCTTTATTTATTACAGATGTAGTAAATAGAACAATAATTATTTTCATCTCTGAAAGATAATGTAACACCATAGATATCGTTCTATGTTTTCTTTCGTTCTATGGGGTCTTGTTTTATTTATGGTTCTCTGAGCTGGATTTTGTTAAGTTTTAAATTTCGATTACAGGCTTTTTTGATAAACTAGCTATATACCACTGAATACGGTTAAAGTTAGATTCGGTTTGCCTAGGATATGATGTCTTCGTTTCCGCTGTCTGGCGGTTTCGACCGATCGCCAGGGCCGCATGATCCCATTCTCAATTCACAGCAAAACCTTGGATTGGAATCGGTAAGTGTTCACTGGACGGTTTTCTAATCCATCATACGTTCATTATCATTTCAGGTGCACAAACATTTATCTAAAATGTTTATAAAACTCATTTATTAACATTTTACGCGAATAAGTAGGTTTTGCAATTAAATATTACAGTCCCAACACTCTTAATTCGAAGTTGTAAGTGATCATTCTTTCTCTACAAAAGCGCCTTTTATGAATCCCCTTCTGTGTTCTAGGTGATGAATATGTCCAAATTAAATGATGCTCCTACAATGGATTCAATGCAATTTGGATCAGTGGGACTTATTAGGAATCCACCTTTCCCTCAGCAACAGCAGATGGTAATTTATCATGGAAACATTTATTATTTCCATATTATTTAATTTCGTAGAGTTCTAAGTAGTTTTAGAATTCTGACCTTAAATCTGTTATATTACTTTCTAATTGACATGGTTATGTTACCTCTTACCTACTTATTATGTGTATTTTTTTTTTCAAATAACGATATAATTACATTTTCGATGCTGCTCATAATGTACTGTTGCACATCTCTTATAAATCTGTCAGTATCACTTTTGCCAGGTTTTCCTGCAAGATCTCAGGTTGAAATATATAGTCTATCCCACTCCCATTTATTTTGAAGGTAAACAAAGCGAAAAACAATAAAATCAATTTTTCGTATACAGTAAAGAATGATATGTGCAGACTTTATTACACTGATTTCATTTGCATCATTCTTTTTAGACTAAAATAATAAATATAAACAAACTAAACTGCCGCTATTACGCGTTCTTTCTTGGATCATATATCTATTAGTATTTTATGGAATCTCTTAATGAAATATATATGAAATAAAGTCACTTTCCATTACAATATTAAAACAAAAACCTACGTTGGTCCGGTACAAACATATACAAATAACATTAATCATCTATTAATATGACTGAAACACTTTAAATTCAAGTGTTACCTACCTGCCATATATATCATACAGCCTATGATAAGCTTTATAAATCATAGTTTTTTTTTTTAATATTTTATTTACTATTGGATCAAACATACAATAGAATAATATATCTGTTTATTTACCTATCCGAACTCTGCACTCTGTCATCCATATGATGAGAATAATGTAATCCATAGCATTACATTATTAAAAACCTCAACCAAAAGGACTACTTATTAACTAATTCGTGTCTAGAATTGATATATTTTATTGCTTTTAATGATAATTGTGTGGTACAATTTGTGTTTTGTTTACATTCAAGATAAATAAGATCGGAATAGATTTTACAAATCAACATTTATGATAAGTATATAAAAGTTCAATAGGACAATATTGTTTTTATGTAAAACTTATGAAATTATAAAGATACATGTTGTACCTATTTCATTTTGTCTTTTAAACGGAAATTAATAGAATTTCATTGTTGTTATTTACTTATTTGAAGGGCCTACCCTTCAAATATTTTTATTACATTATTCATCAGTATCATTTTCATTATTCCACTACTAAAATACTGCACGCCTCCCGGACAGCGTCTTGACGTCATTCAGGTCCTAGTTTAGATTTCCAATTGGGTCAATGTAGGAATCAACTTCCTTATCTTTCTCTCTCTAAATTTTCTAATTTGAGTTTGGATATAAAAAGCACAACAGGGTGTATCGCATCTGAATTCCCCGCTGAAGGCGCTTAAGTAGCGTGCGTTTTTTTAAATATCACTTATCATCAGTGTGGCGGCATTAACAGCTTGTTATAATAGGGTCTTTGACTAAAGTAACAAAATTGTGTAATGGTTAGTCTAAAATATATAATGGGACTAGATTACGTAATAATTACAAATTACCAACAATAATATATTTTTACTTTTAAAAATAATCATTTTTGGCACTAAAATCAAAAACATCCTTTACGACGCGTGAAGTCGTGACTAGCTGTCAGTTATAAAGTTATCAGAACAATGTGACCGAATTGTATAATTTTTTATAAATCATAGAAAATAACGGTATTAAAAATCTTTTTTTAAATCAAATCGCCTTATAAAATTTTTACAAAATTGTGTATTAAAGTTTACAACATGCTTCGACTACAATTTTAATGTAAAATATCTATTTTTCTGTATTAACTCTGTTAAACACAATAACGGTCGTACCGTTGGCCGGGCTGCCGTTTAAGTGGGTAATGTATAAGGGCTAACTAATACTAGTCCATTGTCATTCTCGGTGTTGGTGGGATTGAACATTTTCGGGCCAGCGGGATTTAAGTATTTGGACGATCCAGCATATAGAAATAATATGCGTTACTAACATGATTTGAATTTTATTCATATTATATATAATAAAACAATTAATTGATCAATGTAAATTTACATTTATTTATGATTTAATATTAGCATGATACCGATCAAATTGTATTATTACGATCAACTAAATCTAGAAAAAACTAATATTTATTTATATAGTTGGACACCCTTCAGTTGAAAATGTTTGCGATGGCAGTGAATTACGCCGTTTCACCTTCGAATCTAATCAGCGGTATTCACTTTAGATTAGGTATATATTAGAATATCAAAACGAAATGAAATATAACAAATCATTTTTTTTTTTTCATTCTCATTTTGTCACCAATACCTGATTTTATTTTGCTCCTGGGGCTCAGGCCATCCCTATGGATTTTGGCAATACGGTCAACAGTACGTTAATCTATACAAAACTCAATTCGCAGACCTTAATGCATTTTAGGTAGAGTTCAGAATCAATTACGGAAATTGGTCATATTTTTATTATAATTAATGTATTATTATAACATTAAACATTATTACAATATTTAAGATTTTTCTTAAAGCAAGTAACTGCACTTTAGATCTCACAGAAGCCTTCACTGCTGCGAATTATTAGCATAGATAATCAAATTAAAACATATAATAACGCATGTAGGTAGATAGTTAACGTAAAATGATAATCGCAAATCCCGTCAATGCGTCAAATAGACATAGACATTTACGGGATTATGCCAGAATAACCAAATTTAGCTATAATTATGTTTAGTAAAAAACTCAACAATTATATGTTGTTTGTACAGAAATCGTCTGACATATTCACTTCTGCGAATATTTTTATTTAGTTTTCTTTGTATTATTATTGCGTTCTGTAACTTAACCAATTTGTGATTGAAGATGGTATAGGTTTGATTGTGTTCTAAATATTATAAGTTACCTCGTTTTTTGCTTAAGCCTTTATTTATACATATAGGTTCAAAGTAGAAATTATTTTTTATATCTGTGTACGTTTTTTGTTTGCAAGGTTATTGAAATCAAAGGTGTGTTCCCAGGTCGATTCCTTGTGGAGTCAGCCCTCCCCATCAAACGACCTTATGTGGGTGCAGCAGGCGATGTCTGGTCGTAATGACTCCAGGGTCAACAATTTACCAATGTTCTTTTGGGACCAACAGGTATGCTTGCTTATTTAACCACTGCATATGCTACGTAGATACTATTAACAACCATTAATATTTATTGAATGAACAGCACATAAAGTTTTATTTTAACTTTGATATGATTAATACAACTCCTTGCTGTATATAAGTTTACAATGAGGCCTGCTTAAAATTAGTTTTTAATTAAAATCATTATCTTCTTTATAAAAGCGTATTATTGAATGTTTTCAAAATATAAAAAATGATATGTATACTTTTATTATTTGGCATGTTTGAGTGAAGTTACATTTTAATAGATGTAAACGTCACTTCAAACTTATGGAATGAAAATCACTTCCGAAAATTTCATTTTAGTGACCCAAAAATAAAGTTTTACGTATATAACATCAATTTACGTGGACATTAATGGATGTTTATATTTTAATGTGTTATTTATTTTTCTTTGAAAATGAAAATACGATTAAAGCCTTAATTAATTTTGTTAAAAAATATAAACGTCCCGTGGGTGGGAATTTATAAGCGCTTATTAATAAACAACCTGCAGCATTGGTTTCATCACCGGATAGAACTTAACCTACGTATAGGCAGCCAAATTTTCTCTAAACTAGTCTTCAGTTTACGGGGTATGAGCAATTGAGTCAATAAATTCCCTTTTGAAACGAAATTCCATAGTATTTAATTGCAAAGAAATTGTAAATATAAGTCTTTAGCAGCAGCAAGTTTATTTGCTGACTAAGATATAAAGATTTCTAAATTCTCTCTGGTTTTGGGTGGTTGTGGTAGTTGTTTTAGATTTACATAATGGAAGAACTTTATACTTTCAACTTGGACTCTGCTTTGCTATTCTGTTGTAAACGACGTCGAGAGCAGTGCTGTGACGGCGTGGAACTTAATGCATGCAATTAAATCTCAATTTATTAAAGGAGGTTTTATTGATCGATTCTCTATACAGGGACTTCCATAACAATGGGGGTGGACTAACCCAAGGGAACTTAGAGTAGTGTTAAGAGGGGCGGTAAGCGTTTGCATTTTAGAAATAAAAACGATGATTAAAATAATACAAATTAATGATTATAATGTCACATTTCAAAATCCGATGTCAGAGATGTCAAGAGGATGTTTATGTAACTGTAGATGATAAACTAACAAATTTATCATATAAATGATGTTAAATTATGAGTAACACAATTAAAATTTGATTCACTCTAAGCACTCAATACAAAAGCAAGGAGCTTATGCGCACTGAACACATAAAACAGTGAGAAATTAAGAGGGGAGGTTACATAAAAATACTATTTATAGTCCGGGTAGCAGCCTCAACACAAAAAAGATTGAACCCTGCTCTTGTTATGACAGCGCTGCGCTTGACAGAGTTCTAAATATTGCTTTCGAGGATGGTGGACCGTATGTAGTAATTACAATGATCAATGCAAATAAGTATGCGATATCAATAATTATACTATTATTATACAGGTTATTCAATTCTGTCAAATCCTAAATATATTTTGAACCTTAAATGTTAAATTCAACACTACAAACATATACTGAGAATATAATGTAATTTATCTATTAAGACTTGTATATTTATTGTTTGTTTTTCCTTTAAATTAAAAACTAATTTAAGCAGGCTAGTGGATGCTCTAGTAAATCGATAGCGCTTAGAGCATTCATTCATATTTTATTGCTAACTTTTTAAACTACACTGGTTGAAAGCACTCGTAAAAATAGCTAAAATTACACTTGGTTTCTTAAACGTATAGTGTTCTAAAGATTTGTAGTTTTGATTATGCAATTGCGTATTGAGGGAAGGTATTATTTAATCTACAATATAGTAATGAGTTTGAGTGTTTGTTTTATTTATATTATAGCCAATTTTGAACGTAATTAAAAAGTCCAAAGAAAAATTGCTAAATTCGTGATATATATGAACACGAATTTAGTTAGTTTTAAAATTGTATGTCAAATCAATCTTGACATATTTAAATTCATCATTTTTATAATTGAAGCATTGATCTTTTGTAGTTAGTAGTATTTTGATATATATTCAGTTTTATGCTATGCAGTTGTATGCCCGCGTTGTATTATCCCGTTAGTATGTACTGTTTAAGAAACTAAGTGTAAATATGAAATTCAATTTGCACAACTTAAATAAAAAATATTTATATCATGTCGTGGAAATATTGAATTTCGTTCAATCGCTTTCCACCAAAGGAATCATGAATGACGTATTCTTTAAACAAATTAATTTATCCTTGGTGGTTTTAATCATGAAACTCGAATATTTCCATTGGTTGATGGGTCACTATTTCTTTTTGTTTTTTGACATTTCGTAATGACATGACGAGAATATATTGTAAGTAAAAATAATATCTTAAGTTTTAATGCTATCGATGGGCTAGGGTTGCCCTATGTTAAATTGTTTCTATTTATTCTTATTAAATAATACAACTGAGATATCCGGAATGAAAAGAGGGAGTATGAATTAATAATAATATTTTTTATAACACTACAATGCATGCTGAAATTACTAGATCGATCTTATGAATGTGGTAATTGTATGTGAATGTTTATACCAAAAAGTAGTAACTTGAATCGTGTTATTGTATATTTATCCTTCTTAATGCTTTTAAGGTGCAATTTCAATTTATTTTAATTTTCTATTGTGGATATTTGATATTATCTAATACGTTCACATTAAAAGGTAGCTGTCGAAAATAAAGTTTAATGATAAAGAGTATGTCAAACAATAGAAATGAACTATATAATTTGCTAACATGATAACAGCTACATAACAATATTTTTTTATTATACACATTATGCGTTTTACACATCGGTTATCAGATGTAAGCTTAAATGAAATAAAAAGAAAATTACAAAAACACAATATTCATTTGTTTCAAATAAATTTCTGATATAACACTAAATTGGAATAAATAATCAGGGTGTCCACTTTCTGGAAAGTCAGGGAAGGTAAAGATGGTAAGGGAAAGCCAGGGAAAGTCGGGGAAAAAATTTAGGTCAACTGTGAAGTCAGGGAAAAATATAAATCTTTTCCTTTCTTTCTTTTTTTTCCTAATCCCATCTCAGAGTAACAGTTACAAAATGCATTTTTTAAGCATATTTCATTATAAATATCTTCTAGTATAGCATTGTAAATATAAAAGTTAAATAATATATTATATACAACTAATCTTTGTTAAATCTTTATTATTACTATGATTTTAGAGCTCTTAAATTGAACATGAATGTTTTTATATTGTGTTGGTGGTTTTTATTTAAAAATATAGGATTCAAACTATATATTTGGCTTGTCTTATAATTCGGAGTGCAACAGTTTTCTTTAGGCACTATATATGATACAGTAGAAATCTATTACTGTGATATTAGGTGCCAACTTAACATTTATTTTGAATGGCGGTCCATTCAAGGCTTGTGATTGCCTTTAATTTTCTTCAACTTATCAAATTGTTGCATTGTTGCAACAATTTGATAAGACCCGGTAAAACTGGCACTTTTTTCTTAGTTTAATATCATGCGATCAGTCTACTTTTTTCACTTTGTTTTCCATGTCCGGTATTTTGCGTATCTGCAGGTGTTTGACACTTTCCGGCTTCGTCAGTTGTATAGTCAGTGTATTTGGATGATGATCTAGCTTATTTTTATATTTCTTTAGAATCATCTCGGCAATTTCTTCCTTGTTGTCGCTTGGGTTACTAGCGAGCCACGTTGATTTGTTGAAAATCTGTTTAAAGATCTCATTTTACGCGCTTTGAATTTTGTTAAAGTTGGTGTTATAGATTCGCATTCCCAAAAGTCTTCTTAATTATTATCTGCGTAAACTGTGCCTCGTTTTCCGTAATTAAACACGTGCACCATTACAAAGACATGTATTATGAATCAAAGAAACAATTGCTCAAGACATTTTCATATAAATTTTTAAAGGTGTGATAAACAACAGCTGCTGTCGCTTGCTAATACCCATAGTTGAAGTCCATAGATCCAAAATTGTTTTAAGGATAACGTTATGTAAGGCTAACTTATTGTCCAATGATAACTTTGAGTTCCTTCCGGGTAACCAGTACATCCCTTGAAATTGGAGATTTAGAATGTCTCTCTTTGATTAAAAATTTTTGGACCATGTAAGATGACGATCCAGGTGCATATCTGGGATATTTAACCGAGTCACAAGAAGGCAAGATTTTTGAACCCAGCCCTACTCTTTGGCAGTCGTTCTTCCGAATGTAATGTGTATCGAATTTGATGGGCTTGTTTTCATCTCCCAGTTTTAGCAATTGGACTAGATGCCAAAATAGCAGTATAATTAGCGAAAATAGCCACGATTATTCCCACTGTCTCTGGTAAATCAGACGTAAAGATGATGTACAGGTTCGATCCAAGGACCGAATCCAAGCTCCAGCTTGAATTTCATGAAAAGTTGGTTTCAGTGCTCGTGCCAGACCCTATCAAACGCAGAAAAACTGCCGAGTAATTTTCCTTCCGCTCAAACGTGCCTCCAATCAATTTGCACACTTTATGGGCTTGTCCTTTAGAGGAGTGTTCCATTCTAAAACCAAGTCAGTGATCTGGAATAATTCCCTTGTGTGTGAGCTTTCGTTTCAGTAGTGTTATTTTTTAAGTTTCGATAATAGCAGTAGACTGATGGATCGGTAAGGCGTTAACGTCATGTAGTGGTTTACTAGATTTTGCTATTATAATGATCGATGATACTTTCATAATGATGGTAAGTATCCGACTCTTGGGACAGTATTGAACAATATAATTGGGTACACTATCTCTTCGTGATAATTCTATGAATAACTTTTTGTCAATCATGTCAAATCCAATTGCGTTTTTATCCTCCATATTATTGATTTAGCGAGGTGTTGCCGTCGGAACTGGCAGGTCAAAGTGAAAATAATCTTTCTTCAAATAGACTTCTTTAAAGTATTTTTGGATCGCCTAACATTCTTTTCCCTACCACTCGTTCAGGATGTCTTTTTGAAACTCATCAGCTCTAATGGGAGTAACGACATTAACAACACCATGTCATTACCAGATCATTACATTATAAATAGATAAAAAAACTATTATACAAATGAGTACAGTTGGAAATCCTGTTAAAGCTCGTTTATATGTGATACACTCGAACTATCATTTTCTTCGATGGATCTAAATAAATGATTGCAAATGCATCCACCTTTTCCTGTAGAGAATGAGCCCATTTATTATTTTGCATATTGGATATTGCATATTGCATATTGGATGCTTTGGTGTATTTGACCATAGCCCATGCCGTATTTTGAATTTGAGTAAATGTGTTTGTTGCATCTTTAATATCATCACTACTTTTAAGTTTGATTTGGAAATCTAATTCATTCTCTTTGATTTCCCGTTATTGATACCAATCAGTGCCTTTGTTGTATCGTTTGGGGGACTTGTGTTTTTCAGTATGGTGATACTAATTGTTAATATAACAGGAAAATGATTCGTAGTTCGTTCAGGCATCATTCTATTTAGGCTGAAAAGGGCTTGAAAGTCTATTTTTGTCAATACTTTTTTGAAAACCTCTGATAATAATCAATCGCTTTCCGACCCCCATTGAGTGTGATTGAATTCATTCTCCATTGACAATAAATCTATTTCCCTGTGATCTCAGGTACATGCTGAACTGGTCTTTATTTATTTTGGGTTATGGTGGAAAGTAAACAGAGGAGTAGTCGGTATCACCGAGCTTGCTTAGGACTGTTACGGTCGTTGCCTGAATGGCTTCAGTGTTAAAGTGAAGTGATTCTTGGTGTTTAATTTAAGATTTACACTAGTCCCACTATATGCTGTGCCATCGGGGTGTTTGGTATTATAGATGGAATATTTTTTATCCTTATAAGATTTTTATTTGTGAAATGAGTTTCAGATACAAGTAATCTTCAGGTTTTGTAACTCTAGCAGGGTCTTTACTTTGCTTTTGTTGGATGATATTCCACGTTTCCGTATATAAGGACATAAAGATAGTTTTTGACTACAGTAGTTATGAGACTTTGTAGAATACTCATTTCTTATCTTCTGAAAATGTTCACATTGGTTTTGAAGCGAAACTACAAAAAAGCAACAGTATACTAAAAAAGGTCAACGTCTATTTAATCATGATTCAATGTCTAAATCGGAACGGGAATTTAAATTTGTAATTTTAGGAAATTAAGAATAAGCGCCATATAAACAGATAGCGTGTGTGTGAGAGAAAGAATGTATCTAAAAAAAATAGTTAATGTGTTTTGATTGGTGTAGCTGTCATTAGATAGAAACATTCTGCAATAAAATATGTTAGTTTCAGAGGACGTTATTGGTCAGGGAGATTTTGTCAAATGATCAGGGAAAGTCAGGGAATAGTTTTTGACATTTAGAGTGGACACCCTGATAATACGTGCAGAAACTTATGTGTCTCATCATCAGTCTTTTCTGTAATCCATTATATATTTTTATTCACTGAATGTGTTAAGTTAATGGACTGACAGCAATCAACAGATTGTTAAATGACGTTATAGTGTTGTTGTATGGATTTTATTACCATTTAAGTGAAGACGAAAGAAAATGTAATGCCTCTGATATAAAACAGGCATTGCTACTGGTAATTATTTTTAGGATTCGTCTCTTCGACGTTAATTATTTTATTATTTTGCTGCATTCTAGAATACATGACAATTTAGTTCAACATAATAATTTCAGTACTTATAGTAATTGTTATTTCTAATTTAACATATGTTATTTGATTTTATGTATATGCGTGAGAAGGAATGCGTCGTGTTAATTAAAGACAGCTTATCTGCAGTGACATTTTTATGAACATGATTAAGAGTATTTAGTGTAAGAAAAGTATCGATAGTTTGGTTGTCAATAAATTTAATTCAATTGGAAACATAGTTGTAACGTTCATAATGCAAATAATTATGTATATAATATCAACACTTTGAGAGTTCGACGTGTCGTTTCGATCAATTTGCATTAAAAAAAATTTAATGTGTTATATCTTACCCCATACTGATGGAATCTCGTCATGTTGCACAACGAAAGTATACTTTGATTTATTTATATTTTTAGTCACATTTAGTGTTAAACGTTTCACTGAATTTTGAATACGTTAACAAACTTTCATGATTCCTTGCTTCGCAACGCATATGTACATTTATCAAAATTGATAAATTTCAGTGACGATTATATATTTGAAATTTCAATGCCTAGAATTGTTATCCCAAAATGTTTAATATTGTTATAATTTGGTATGTGAACACTAATGCTTTTTCTAAAATTCGTTTGTGAACCCTACTTAATCAGCTAATAAAAAAAGGTCTTTACATACCTTAGCTCGTTTTAGTTGTTTTGTTCAAAACAATTACTATGTACAGAAATCATATCCTCCGAATGCTTTACCACTTTCATGTTTATTAGGGTATCGAACATGTATCGGAAACAGGCTATAGAATATGTGATGCTCGGTTATTCTGCTTCCGAAAAATACATTAAAATTGTAGTTATAAGGTCACATCAAAACAGAAGTAAAATGGGTTAATTTTTAGTAACAGATTTATTTTAGGTATATTTGCTGAAAAAATCTCATAGAAGTCAAATAATATCAATGGTTTTGTGAGAAACTAAACATTAATTTATAAATATCTTATTTAAAAAATAGAAAAATGGCCTTAAATGGCATTGGAAATGTGTCTTAATAAATTTCTTCTTAATTATATAAAAGTTATATAAATAAGTATTTTTTTATAATGAATTTAGATAAAGATTATCTAAATAAAAGTTTTCTTTAATTTGACAATAATGTTAAAATATATATTTACAAAAATAGTTTTTTTTTTTGGAAAAAACAGAAGAGGTGGCCGCAATTGCTAGCCCGCGCGTAACAGCATAGAAAGCGCACATTGTATTAATAGATCAAACTGCCGTTGTACAATTTGTCAAAACAAACATAGATATGCATTTTACATTACAAAAGTATTTATTTTCACGAGAGTTCGGAAGCATAACAGACTTGTGCATATTAATTTTTCATTAGCCCCATTTTTTTAATACAAAATTCATCCCGTTGCAGATTTTTAGCACAATTTTGGGTCTGTATACGAGTAATAATGTGTAGTAAAATTTTCAATGACTGGATTTCCTGTTACAATTTTCTCTTTACGTTCCATATTTATAACAGTTGATAGTTTAGGTTATTCGTTAGCAAAAAGGAAGATTTTACAACAAAGTTAATAAAAAAAAATCTTCATATAAAAATTTATTCTAAACCACGATTGTTATTTGATTACTTTGCCATTCCAAAACTGCAGACAAAATAAGAGAGCGGTCTCTTATTAACGACATTGTCGAGCATGTATTATCTACTTGTAGAAACTTTTAAAGCTATGTGAGGCAAATACGCAAGTACAATATCTTTTCATACTTATTGTCGTGTCTCTTTATACCTTAGTTAATACTACAGTTCTATATATGATCTTTTATACTTACTATCCTTTGTCAAATTTCAAAACAGAGTGTTAATTTATTCATTAATTCAAGAGAATTTCACATCAAATTAATATTTAGGCGTACTTAATTATTATATAAAAGTAGCTGCAATTGTAAACATGTTTATGTATCGTTTGGCTTGTGGGCCCCTTGCACATCGGTAACTAGAAAGATTATTTTCATCATGTCTCCCAACTATTCGGTCTTTCATGATTCCTAATGATTAATTTAAAGAAAATATGTCACTGTATACATAGTTAAACCAACGTTATGGTTTCAGGGATAAAAATGGTTACTAAAGGCACACGGATATGGCGCCATTAAACCGAAGAGAATATAATTACGTTACTGTATATAAAAATTTTCGTCTCACCAGAAGAAATCGTGTATTTTCTTTATGATTTATAGAGTGAAATTTACAAAATGTATATGAAAAAAAAATACATTTTATTCGATGTGTTTCGTTTATAATATCAGTTGGACGTTTCAAGTCTACATTTTACATTATGATTATTGAATGATATTGTCGTTAAAATAATGATGTAGTGGTAACTGATTAATTATAGAAAAGTTCTAGAATTGACAAAAATTACCGCTAATTAATTTTTATAATATTTAAGATATATTATGATTGTTATTAATTGTGACGTAGATGCGTTTTTAAATGCATTTACATCGTTGATTGTTTATTTTTCATAGTGATTTCATATGATAGTGTTATATCGAATAATTAATTTGATTATTACGTTGTAGTGTAAAAATATAGAATAAACAAAGCACTGATATCAGATATCAGTTTTCAGATATAATTTTTTTAGAATTAAGTTTCTCAGTGAATTTAAAATTTGGCTGTTATTAATTTAAAAGACTGAAATTGATTTGAAGACTGCATAGGTTGGTAAAATAGGTTGGTTTTGGAAACTCGAATGTAGGTCTTGTTAATGGGGTAGTCGTTACCTTCTATTTATCTATGAGTCTACTTAGTTACCAAAGTAAATATACAAATTCTAAACTAGTATATGAATTGATTTATCTATCCTTAACGCTCTGTTTTTAGGGAACGTTACTTAAGTTACAAATAAAAGGTGTACGTACCTATCACCTGGAGTTCTATTTGTTATATTTGAGATTTATTTTTATTGTTACTTTATCCTTATGTTAGAATAAAGATATTTGCTCTCTAGCCGTTATTATTGTTTCTGAATTTATCCCTAATGTTCTAGAGTTTAACGATATCGTCGTATTAAAGGGCTATTTAATGTTATCTACGGGACATAATTCCCCCAATTCCAGACTTTCCTAGTTAACATACAACGCGCAATCATCTATCAATTAAGAATACGATCAGGTTAGCTACCAACTTCACAGCTTAGCTGTCATTTAGTACATATATCATAAAAAAAGTAGCTAAATATTTTTTGAATTCACCTTAATTCATACAAATATTATATTATATGCTTTAATTAATCAATAAAATAAAATAAATTTTTAAAGTGGTCTCTTATGGCCGGTTTCTGAATTGAGAAAAGTATAAAAGCAACTGTTTATTCTTAATAACTTAAGTTTTTTACTTTTTACGACGCAAAAAGTCCTAGTTTTATCAAACTTCAATCAACTGTAAAAAACTAAAATCAGAAAAAAGAACTTATTTACGTTATGATTCACTTTAATTCGGAAACCGGGTATTAGACTTTTCTCCATTAATAGATATTTTGATTTTGATAATGTTGTCACAACATTAACATAAATGCGTCGGTCGTCATTTCCGGTTTAATTATAAATGTTAGTGTACCATACTCAGTAATATAATAATGATAATAATAACTAACGCTTTATTGCCCTCACAAAATACAATTACATAAAAATAACATATTGAGAAGTAGTTAGGAAAGGGCGGTATTATTACTAAACAAGTAAATAGGGATGCTGCGAGGATGTGGGTGCAATGTTTAGACGAATAAATAAATAGTTATAGAGAAAGATGAAACCGTTCTATAACAGTAATAAATATATTAAACTATTTGACCCGGCGAACTTCGTACCGCCTTATATTAAAAAAAAAAACAACTAATAATAGATAATTATTAACCTAAAAAGCTAAAATAAAACTACGCTTCATCGATATTTAATTTCTTGCCCGGATATTTTTATTTTTCGATAACTCATTAGTTAGGCAATTTTGATCTACATTACATGCAAAACTTATCTAACTTATTTATTAACATAAGGATTAATACTGTATTGTTAAAAATAGGTTCGTAACCCATCATGTTTTAAATAAACGAAAAAAAAATGTTATTGTGGGTTATCCTTGAAACATAGACATATACCACCGCGGACTTTTTTGTAGATCTATTAAAAAGGTACAATTCCCCCAAACATTGTTTTGTTATGACTCTAAACGTTTTGGCAACGTTTTCGAGGAAAGCTCCCGATCGGCTTTTCTTTTTTCCGCCATATTAATCTAATATCGTTGTAATCTTCAGTTTGTACAAAACCTTAACTTACAATACATTAAAACCTTCCTCAAGAATTGCTCTATCTATTGTTAAAAACCGCATGAAAATCCCTTCAGTTCTTTTCGAGTTTATCGCCAACAGACAGACAGACAGGAGCGGAGGGGGGACTTTTTTTTTTAAATGTAGCGATAAAGAAGAGTGTTTTAAGATAAAGAGAGGAAAGAAGGAATAGGAAACGAAATCTGTTGTGTGACGAGGTATCTCGAGAGCGAGATTAGAAGGGCCCGCAAGGAACGAGAGAAAGAAGACCGGAAAAAGAAACATTTCTTAAGATAAGGTGGAGTAAACCACACAAAGCCCCCATTTTTCTTCTGGGTATCTTATTGCCCACTTTGGGAAGGCCTGGTTTAGATAGGTAATATTGTTTATTTTTGACATCATTATGACGATAACTTGATATTATAAAACATATCTGGAAAATGCTTATGGATAAAGATGATTTATGGTAGACGGTAATACAATGTAGCATATCGTTGTTGCTGTACTGTAGTATATCGTTGTTACTGTACTGTAACACAATTTATTGATGTGTGATGTGTTTATTATGATGAATCGGGTTTATCCATGGAGATTTTCTTGATATTTATGAATATCGCAGAGAGGCTTCAGGTAAAAAGCCAAATATCTGCAATCAAATAGGATCTGAATAATGCACGCATGAAGTCTTAAAATCAAATGAAGAAATTGACTTCTATAATAAATTGACGCGTTGTTCACTGTAAGTACAACAAGTTGAGAAGGATAATAATGACGATCGTTTTAAGTGGACGGATCATATTGATCTGGTGTGTGATAACTAAAGAGCAACATTAGCAAAATATTGCATAATTAAAGATAAGGTTCTATATAAAATATTACTAGCCCTGTATTATTCTTTGGCGGAGTCTGTTGTATGTAAGGTCTTAGCAGTTATGGTCGTACGTGTAAAAGCCATCTTCATAAAAATTTAAAGGTTGCAACTACGCTTTATTAAAATATAGTACCAATTCATTACTAAGTAAATAATACAGTATTATTTGAAAATTAATAATAATATAAAAAATCATTTTATACTAATGTAAAAATACTAGACGATCTCAATCAAAGAAGCTTGTGATTCCATGGTATAATAATCTATTTGGGGTAAAACAATTTTCATGAACTGCATGATCAAGTAAAAAGTGCAATTAATCCCAAAAATATTTAAAAAAGGAAATTGAAGAGGAAATTTTTATTCATATACTAATGCATGTACTATTAATTTATATTATATCCAAATAGAATTTTTCAACTAATTGTTAATATAACACTGATGTTAACTCCCATTTGCATCAAATGCACGCTGTATATACTCGGAAAATTCTTAACTCTTAATTTCTAATAAATCAACACAGCGGTGTGTATTTTTCATGTACCCAATATTACATTTATTTTTATTAATAGTAGATGAAACAAATGAAAGTGTAGCGATAATGAATGAACAACGCTATACGGTCACACTTGTATTAGTTTTTGTATACTAATCAGTTACTGTAAAAAATTTAAATAAATATATAATAATAAATTAATTAATTAAATTATAGTTGTATAACGTCGAGTAGGCCGAATAAGTTAGATAACAATAGTAATCAAATTTATAAAGCTGTCTATAGCAAACGTAGTTAAAATTTGAAAAAAAACTTCATTTTTAGGTGTTTCTATTCTTATGGATATGTCAGTCATATCAAACGATAGATACATATGTGATAATCGCAGATGATGGTAGAATAACAAGCCTTTCGACTAAGCTTAACATAAATGAGGTACTTATAAAGTGATTATATTTTTTTACTATGAAGAACTTTTAATTAAATAAATAATCAGTAAAATGATTATCACGGGATTACTAACCTATAACTTGTTTTTGTTGGTTATCCCGCTATAAATTATCATTCTAATGTAAATGACTATGAAACCTTAACACGACAAATTCATCTTTATGATATGAATTCTAGTTTTTTTCCAATATTTCTGGTTGTATAACCTCATTTGTTCTGGATTGCGACCGTCTAACTCTAGCCATAGGATACCTCTAGCCATAGGAGTCCACTTTCTGCAAAGTCAGGGAAATAAAAAAACTGGTCAAGAATAGTCGTTGAAAGTCAGGTAAAAATGTAAGGTTAACCGTGAAAAGATATAAGATCTTTGAAATTTTTTTATTATTGCAATGAATTAAAATTTCGCAAATTAATCACATGTTTGTTTTATGCGTTGGTATTCCACTTTATATTCAATTCAAACTATTTTTAAGACCTCCTTTTTTTAATTCGAAGTCTTATCTAATATTATGCCAATTTCACTAAGCCTTGTGAACTTAACATTTCTTTTCAACGGAATGTCAAGGCTTACGACTACTTAAAATTTTCTTCAACTTCGTTTCCTAACTTTAAACCTCTTCGACGTGGAATTTCATGTCCGTCACGTCCGTTAAATACATGTATATTGTAATATTAAGCTGACCAATGACTGCACAAATCCAAAACCCCGAAAACTTCACCTCTAGCTTCAGGGCCGCTTCAAAGCCCTTTAGAAAGTTTAGATGTGGCCGTTAAAACAGCTTAGTGGAGGACACTGTCCGTACGGTCGGGTCTAACTATTATATGAGTTTAACATGACTCTTAAACGACTAAAAACAATAAGGCGGCGTGTGATGACGAAATTACTGCAGAATTTCTGCTAAAGAACAGTAAACCAATACTTAAAAAGACTATCTAATTGTATTTTCCTCGAGGGCAGTACGCCGAAAGCATCAAGTGGGAGTGTAGTTGTTCTATTTTTCAAAAACGATGATAAGCCATTCTTCAAGAACAAGAACTTAAGTTGTCTTCAAGAGTCGATTTCCAATCTCCTGAGCAAGTGAGTTTCCTAAGAGGTTATGCATTGCATTGTATTCGTAAGCTGCGGCAAGTTATACAGAAGACTAAAGTGAATAATTTGCCACTTTGCTTGGCGTATGTGAACTACAAGAAAGTCAGTTGAAAGTTGGCCAGGTGGACTACATGTATATCGAGGTGCTAAAGTGTCAGTACAAGAATGCCACTATGTCGGTTCGAATCCAAAACCTGGACTCAAATCCCTTCCAATTACAGTGAAGCCTGAGGCAAGATGTTATCTCTCCGAAGCTATTTACCGCTGCTTTGGAGAATATTTGCAAGCTTCTTTATTGGAAAGGATTCGGCATCAACATTAATGGCGAGTATCTTACACACCTTTGCTTTGCTAATGATGTAGTTCTAATAGCTAAGACCTTGGAGGACCTGAATGCCATGTTTGGGGATCTAAGTAGTGCATCCTAAAGAGTGGATCTTAAGATAAACATGGGTAAGACGAAAATCATGTCGAATGTCCGTGTTTTACCCACTCCATTTAAATTTGAAGTTGTCGATTATTATATATACTTCATTTCCTAGCGTAATAAAAGGACATCGAATCCAGCTCGGGTGTGTCAATATTCTTCGGCAGCTTAAAGTAATAGAAAGAAGCTCGGTGCAAAATCCTCCCGATTTTGTCTGTGACACCTTTTATTTATATGAGTACAGGTTTTCGCTCGACTGTGGTAGACTTGACTCGTTTGCGACTAAGGCGTGTTACTTTTAATTTGTTATCCCGAACTACTTGCTTGACATGCTATAAATCAGTTGTCAGGTGTTGATCGTCACAGATACATATTGTAGTCGGAGTAGTTATTTCTAAAAAATGTTATACTGGAACCAGTATCTAAAAGACCAACAATATATTTTTTTATTCACAGTAACAGAAATAAATGGACGCGAAAAGTAATCATTTTTATTTTCTTATTTCGGACTGATTATTTTATTTACTTTACGCTTATCACGAACTGGAGATCATTTTTTTTTATAAATCTAAACCATTCGTTTCAATCAAATCTTCGGCCTTCGAATCTTCGGCCAGAAAACCGTTTTTTGGTTTGACAATATTATTATGATTTGGACGTTCCGAAATACGAACAAATGGTTAACCATACTTAAAACAAATTATTTTTTGAGGTTGTTCATAATTTCTTAGGTTGTGTGTGTTACTACGACACCTAAGACAACAAATTTCTCTGTAGAAGTCGCAGACACAACAACCTTGTTAGGGTCATGATTTTTTTCAAAATTTTAAGATTGTCAACTGTTGAAATGGGCGTGGGGAACGTCCGAGAAGTTACGAAAAGCTCTTCACCTCAGAGTCTCGAGAAAAAGTCTTCAATCAGTGTATACTGTCAGGATGTCTTACGCGAGCGAAACTTTTTCGTTCACTGTGGGTCTCATAAGCTTAGTGTTTCTCTACCATCGTTACTAATATTGTACTAAAAATTGCTCATCTTTAGTGGCAGTAAGCGGGCAAAATTTTCAGAAAATTTCTTGTCTTCTGAAAATGTGCAAATTGGTTTTCAAGCGAAATTCCTATTAAAAGAAGCAGAAGCTATTAAAAAAAGTTTACTGAAAAAGAAAACCTGATTTGATGTCCAAAACCTGATTTGTGTGAGTGCGTGTGTGCGTGTGCGTGCGCGAGCGCGTGGGCGTGTGTTTGTGATATGTCTTTTGGTGAATAAATTTGGGATAAATGACTAAGTTAAAATCACTTCTGTCAAACCCAAATTATCTATCATTCCTTCTTCGTTTTTAAAGTACATGTCAAAATAGTAAAATGAAACGAAATGGCGCTAAAATGTCTTATATTACGGCTAGAGTTAAAGCTAAAGGAGTGAAGTGATTCCTCAGCTGGTCCAATTACATTATATAAACGTTGCCAAGGGTTGAAAGCAGGCTTCATCGTATAATGTGTTTGTTTATAAATTTATGCAAAGGTATTTAAGTTTTTAAAAACTACAGTTAAATGATAGGGAAATGTGAAAGTGGTAAAGTAGTAGGAAACGATTGTATGTTAACCATGTAATATATTATGCGCAGAAAAACAAACTAACACCTTAATCTTAACAACTAGTGTGATTGTAAAATACCTTATTTAAATATTACATAGTGCTTTATTTTTATACCGTTTTTTCAACCACGTAGTTCGGTGGTGGTACCTATAGCTTACGGTTAAAAATAACCTTTAGTTTATAATTCCATCAGGTAAGTTGATGACTTGCCTAAATAATTATTTAGAAAAACACTTCTATGTCATTTTGTACTTAATATTGTTACTGTAAGTAATTTATAAGAATTCACTTTGTAATTCCCATTTGTAAGTACAGTTCGCTTAGAAAAAACTGTTATAAATTTTATTGGACTATTAAAGTGTTTGTTCAATAGTTTATTTAATTGAAAAATTGCAGCCTACCACCATAGCATCGAATTCTATAATACCAGAAGACATAGCAAAAGAGATGAAAACTGAAGATCAGATTTTAGCGCAGCTTAGAGCATCGCAGAACATTAGCACACCTCAGGGCGTATCGTTTATGAATGAGCAGCCAGCAGCGATGCAGCCTTCCGGTAAATCAGAAGAAACATTCACACCTGCGGCAACGCTTGGTGTCACTCCTAATCTGGAGGAATTGCAAAAACTAATACAGAAAGATACTTTAGCTGCTAAACCCTCTGATGAAACTAGCGATGAAAATGTCGAAGTTCAGGTAATTAACAGAAATTTTATTTGACGCTAGAGTTACGTCCGCCTTGCGCGTCGTAGTGGATTTCGGAATTGTTATCAATTAATGATATGAAAAATGAGATGAAAAGCATTATATTACTCGAATTTATGAAAATTCCGTGCGCTCAAAGGTTTTAATTTGGGCTATGTTGTGTACGCGATGGCGAAAAATAATTGAAAATTATCTACATAAAAATCAATGAAAATTATTTTCTTTATAAGTTCTATATAAAAAAAAACTCTTTGTAATTGTATACTACCAGAGAAGGAAAAAAACACGATACAGTGCGAGGACTTGTCGGCGTAAGTATGGAGAGCAGGTGTGATAGTGATGAGATTAAGTTTTACGTAAACGCGTTCATATTAATGAATGAGTGCCTTAGAATTTGAATTGATATTTAGTTCTTGATAGTTACTGTTAGGATGGATTCGATTTTCATGTTAAAATCTTATCGGGCTCCCTGTAGTTTTCGCTTTAACATAATTCTAATAAAGACAATAATAATATTACTAATACAATACTATACAAATTAAACGGCCACTATATGCTGGTTGTGTAACATGCTCTTAGATTTTTTTGTCAGAAAGATAAAGTTATAGAAATCATATGAACAAAACGGGACAGTTCGAGGTGGGGGCGAGGGAAATGGCGTTTCTTTATTACGATATATTATTGATCATTTATAGCGGATCTAGAATCAGCCACAATAATAGAATAAATAAATAAATTTTACATGAAATAACATTTTAACGTAAAAATATTGCAAGTGTTTATGTTGCAAAATATTTGTGTGCAAAATGCTGCAATATGTATATTTATATGCCGCACCGGTGTTCACTTCATAGCCCATAAAAGAATGAAAGACTCAACAAAATCCGTCTAGTTATTTTCGTGTGAAGAAGTAACATTATAGCTATTAATTTATTATGCTATAACTATTGTTACTCTACATCTAGAAATAATAAACATGCGGAATATTAAATAACTAACAACAAAAAAAATTGTGCATGTATTTACAATTAATAATATATATCCTATTTATTTTATCTAATTTTCGTTACTTACTTTATTAGCGATTCTTATATTTCTTTTTGCAAATAGTTAAAAACGGTAATTTTGTTCCTGCAGCAGTCATCTGAAAAAACGTCAAAAAGTGAACGAACAGTGGAAAATAAATCATCACAAATGAAATCATCAGCTGACGCTAAACAGACGAAGCAAACGAAAGGTGATAATGAAAAGACAGCTAAAAATAAGGAGAACAGTACAAAAAGTAAAAGCAAGAAAAAAGAAGAAAAGAAAGAAGAATTAGAAAGTAAGACTAAAGAAGATAATGTCAAAACGGAGGTAAGATGATTAAAAGTTACCCTACTTTAAATTCAAACAAGCTAATTGTTTCATGTCTACCCTTAGGGCTTCATGTTTTCTTGTTTGAAGCTTTTGATGTTTAAAAATTTAATGGAATTGCTTGTTTACTATTACTTATGAAAATCCTTTTTGCTGCCTACGTACGATTGGCAATAGGCATGGAGAATGTATGTGTCTCCCGCATGTCACTTGTCTTTGAGTTCTTCCAGTTAGGGTGTTGCACACCGGGAGCTAAACATCATGTGAAGAGCAAATATTGTAAAAGAATTTTATTATTGAATAAATATAACTTTTCATTAACAATGTCTTATCGATTGTTATGTTTGCATTTTATTAACGAAGAGGAAATTACCATATTAGGTGAAGGTATAGGACTTTTTATTCTTTTTTGATGGTTTATCTTGATTTTTCTTTTAACAGAAGAGGTCGGAGGAAACTTCGCCAGCTAAGAGTAAAAAGGAAGACAAGCTTAACAAAAAAGACTTGGAAAAAGAAAAGAAGGTTAGTCAAATAAATATTATAGTAACTGAATTTTGTGTGCATTTACAACAGGTTAGCTGTAAAGGGAATGGATAAATAAAATACGAGATCCAGCATATTTTTTTTCTATTCATATTGTAAAATTTAATTTAGTAATAAAAGTATTTTGACGCAGGAGTGGCTTAAGGAAGGCTTCACGATTGTGAAAGGGTCAGAAAAAAGTGTTAGTAAAGATAACAAGAAGAAAGTGGAGGAAAATAAAATTGCAGAAGAAACTGAACGCAGAAGGTTAGAAACATTTTTTAAATACTTTTTGTATGCAATATCACGGTTGATTATTTGTATTGCAATAGTTTGCGTAATTGTAATGTATAAAATAAAATAATTTTCGTTGTTCACATTAAAAATGACATTTAAAATTGTTACTAAAAGTAAAAAAAATACAGTTCTAGGGAGGCAGGGGGCTAGGTGTAACAATTTGTGGTCTCTTGCGCTATAAAAGCTTACTTGTTTGGTATTTAGTAAGTCTATCATTACTATTCCAATAAACAACTACTCAATATCGATTAAAAAAATAAAGCTGTGAGGACTTTTTGTAAAAAGAGACTTGAAAAAAACTGACGAGTGTTACAACTTACTCCATGATTGGGGCTAGTCGTAACGGGCTAGAGGCAAATTGTAACATTAGGTATTAAAGTTTTATATTTTATAATGATTTATTTGGCATGAAAATCTTAGGTATACATTTATTTAAGAGTGGTGGCAAATCAGGACTGACTTAGCGTAAGTCATACCAGTCAAGATTACCCCGATACGGCGGTGCTTATTCGTTCAGAGCCTATTTTACTACTTACTTCTTTCTTTTTAAAACTATTTAAATAAGTGCTGGCAATAGATTCCATGCAGACCTATGAGTTCTGTAGATACTGGTGGGAATTATGTAGTATGTAATATTTATTATATTATACTTTTCTTAAATTATTAGGTAATTTAGTTTTCAAGTTTTGAAATGCAATATGGAACTACTGTCGTGAGTCTCACTCACTACTCTACGTCACATAGACGTAAGTTTGCCATGACATGGGCGGTGTATATATTGATTATTTTTGAATGCAATATTGGAATTGATGGAAAGATGATATTTGTTTGTACAGGAAAGAGGAAGAAAAATTGGCTCTCGAAGAAGAAAAGAAGAGAAAGCAAGCCGAAACTATTAAAAATAAGGTAAAAAAAGAGTTTTGGTATGTTAATTTACCATTTAGAGTTACCATGTAAAATTAATGCGGCTATTATTACGTTTAACATATATTAATATCCTCATCTATTTCAACTCTGTTTCAAACAGTGTGAACTGGTTGATAATGTCACAAATGCACCCATAGCAACCTTTGAGCAAAAATAGATGACAATGCCGCGTTATTCTTTTTCGTTGTCGTTTTTCTCACATAAATAATACACTACAACTTTTCTAAATTTTCACACTCACATCATTAGCCATGTCTGTACTTCTCAGCGATCAGCAAGACACTGAAACTAATATCCGCTGATACCAACGCGTGTAGTCAGCGCGAACGGTCCGCGTTACACTAAAACCAGCCTTAAGTAAAAATCAATAGTTCTTAGAAAAATGTTTGTTTACATAGGAAATACAACAGCAACAGCAGCAACAACGGCAGGCTATGGAATCTGTTGCGAAGAAGGCTCCGTGGTCGGCGCTAGCGAACCAAACGATGCTTGCTACCAACAAAGATGGACTCACTCTAGCTGAGATACAGCGGCTCGAGCGCGAGAAGAAACTGGAGCAGATGAAGGAGCAGCAGCAGATGATGCAGATCATCGCGCAACAACAAGCCGCTGCCCTTGCTAGGGAACAGGTATATTGTTACTACTACCGGTGATGTTAGTGCAAAGATTATTGCGTGCGAATCGAGATTTTTTTATTTGCAATACAAGTCACTTATTTGTAAAAAATATTCTCTTTTCAAACAGAACAAAAATTTTATATTTGAACGATATAAATGATATGTACTCGATATTAGTATTTCATCATGTAATTTTCAATTATTATTATCGTTAGTTACATTCTGATTCACACAAACTGACGGTTTCACAGGAAATGCAAGCTGGATTGGGATGGGCAAAAAAGAAGGGGACCAATTTTAACGTTCCAGGGCAAAGTTTAGCAGAAATTCAGGTAAATAGAACATATTTGCATCGTATATTAGACGCCGTTTTCAGAAAGGATACATCTTTTTTTGTTTTAGACAAATTTTGCTTGAGTTATTCAGTGACGTCTTCGGTTGTCACATAGAATTCTGGTCTGAAATTGAAATCAGAATTTTAACGTATGCAATGATATTAAAAATATAATTGTAAATATTTTGGCTATATTACATATTATGCGTGGCTTTAAAAAAAAACCCATAAATAATCAACATTCTTATTGGAAATCCATATTAGAGAAAGATTTTGGATTTTTTAAGATTAGTATTGCCAGATCTTAGAAAATACCGGCGGAAAGTTTAGTATATATATAGATCGTACGCAGATGTATCGCTGAGTGTAGTTTTGTTGATAGGCGGAGGCTCGCAAGCAGGCGGCAGCGACGGCTGCAGCAGTGGCGGCAGCGGCGGCGACGCAAGCGTTAGAAGAAGCGGCAGCACAACCCCAACCCAACCACGTGCCCTGGGGTAGTGCGCCCAACGGCGGTCCAGCTAACAAAGGCAACTAATATAATTTTTAATGCATTTGAAATGCAACCTTAGCCTTAGTCTTAAACCAGGGCTCTCCGACTCCGCACCCGTCCTGAAAAGGACAGGCTTAGCGTGGCCGGCCTACCTGGTCAAAAGAATTTACGAGTAGCCTCTGGGGGAGAAGGACCCGGAATCCGGCAATGGAGTCAGCTGGTCCAGCCCAGCAAATGCATCTAATCTGAAAAGTTACAAGTAGATGCCGCTAGTTATTTGTATAATATGTCAACTGTTTATAGTTTGGTATGTGAAAGTAAATTTGATTATTCAATTTTGACGCATAGATTGAAAAATGAAATAATGTCAAATATTTCAGTACGTAAAGAGTAAAACGGGAACCCGAAACTTCGCTGTCTGTCAGTCAGCAGGCTGTATCTCATGAATTGTGAAAGTTAGACAGTTGAAGTTTTCTATTGCCGCTTCAACAACAAATATGTACTAAAACCGGAATAAAATAAATATTTAAGGGGGCCAGTTTTTTTCTTCTATATAAATGATAATACTGACACTGACTTACTTCTAACACTGAGAACTATCGTTTAGGATTTATTGCGGTGGGTATAAAAGAGACTAGTTTTCTTATAGTAAAATGGTAATGTAAACTTGATTGTGAATCACCCAGGTGGTTTTTGGGATACTCAACCGAATCCTCCGAATAAGGCGGAGAAGTCGCAGGAGTCGCCTAAAACATCAGCTTCAGATCAGAAGGCTAAGAAAAAGGCGATAGTGAACTTGCCCGCCAAGAAGGAAACCTCGCCTGCAGCCGAGTTTGAGACTTGGTGTACCACTGTGTTGACTTCTTGGAGCTCTAAAATTGATGGTACGCTATTAGATAGGGATTTCAGATAAGATTTTTCTTTAACTATCTTTTCTAACTAAAGAGTCCTTTAAACATATAATGTTGCTTAAATGTGCACTATTAATATTTGTGTTTGTTGCCGTAAATTATAACTTAGACAATATCGGTAAGGAAAACGAAAAAGATACTACAAACATGTTACTACTTATGATATTCCTACTGATAATCAATTTTCATCAATATACATATAATTTCCTAGTATTATAAAAAATATGGAAATATTAAGAAATATTAAATGAATATTATAAGAATACATATAATTTCCTAGTATTATAAAAAATATGGAAATATTAAGAAATATTAAATGAATATTATAAGAATTGATTTGTAATAAAAAAAAAACATAGAAGTAATGATATTTTAATGTATATTTCAACTTTGTTTCTTGTGAGTAATGTCATTGTTTTTGTTACAGTACCAACTTTCGTCGGATTTTTGAAGGACATTGAGTCGCCTTATGAAGTTAAAGACTATGTCAAATGTTATTTAGGAGAGTCAAAAGATTCAAACGATTTTGCTCGTAATTTCCTCGAGAGAAGGCAAGAAACATTTCATTGATATTCTTAGCATATACTATAATGTAGTGAAATCAAGCTTCTAACATGATTATATTTTTAATATTTTGCTATCAAGTTACAGTGTTACACTTTATTAAATTATAAATGACTCAAAATTTTACATATAGGAAAAATTTATAAACAGTGCATAAATTTTAGTATAATATTCATTACTGTGTATTGTAGATAATGTTGTATCTCTTAACATTAAACGTCGAATTATATTTAGAAGGGCCGTAAAGCAAAAGTTGGTACAGCTGCATTTGTGGTCGTTACATTCCAGTCCTCACTAGACCAGTTTTACTACAATATAACCTTTTTTTATTTTATAGTTATGGCTTGTTTTTCCTGGCTATTATCCACAGATAAGGGATAGTAAGATATGGATAGCCCTAGTATTGGGCATGTTAAATAATAATTGTGAAGTATTCTTACGCGTTTTTCTAGATCGAAACTACTTCGCGTGGGCATGGTGACGCCGTCAGACGATCTATGTTCGCCAGCAATGGCGGTCAATCCGCGTACACAATCCGGCTCCGACTACCAAGAGGTCAAGGTATCTGCAGTTCACTGCTGCCATGTTTCTATTTATTTTACTATTAAAAACCAATATTGGGTTGATAGATTAATACCACCTGAAGAAGGCGAATGAAAATATGGTTCTTTGCACCATGCAGATTCAAATTTTTACTAGTATTGATCCACGGCGATACGTATTTTTTTCATAAAAACAATTATAAGATTAATTACTTCTCCGTCTTTCAGACCGGTTGATAAGGATTGAGGCAACTTGACCGTTTTGCGGGTAGTATTTTGTAATTTTATTATGATCATATTAAACCACTCAGATTTGTTTTTCTCCAGAGTTACAAACAGGAGTACGGTCTGCATTCGCAACATAGATGAGGTTTAGTTTATTGAATTGAGATGTCACACTATGCTTCATCATGGCCATCCGCGTTTTTTTTTTTCTTGTAATCCATATATTTATAAATCGCAAGTCAATTTGCAGAAGTAAAATATACTTGCAAATTATTGTTTACATAAAAGTTACCATTTTCTAATTTATTATTGTAACTATCAATTAGCCAATTGGCCTTATTTTTAATTTTATTTTTTGATTATATCCATTCGAATATTCTTTGTTATAATACTTAGAAATTTATACTTCACTGTTGAGTAAATAGGCAGGCCTTAATATTTCGCATAATATATAGAATTCACAATGCTCTCACAACAACAATTAAATGGTTCCTACGAAATCCCGATTTGTTTTACAATCACGGATTAATAAAAGTGTATGAAAGGGGTTCGAGTGGTATAAAAGGATTCCTCCCTAGTCGTTCACTCTTGGCAGAGCGGTCGTGGTTTCACGATGATGCATTCAATTCAGATAGTGTCGCCCTTGCGATGCTTCTCCACTTGTTTCGGTTTTCGGCGTTGCGACAACATTGATTTATGGAGGTACCTGTCGCAGCCTTTATGGAATCAGTCCAACGAGTAGGTGATCGACCACGCGACCGCTTGCCTTCTACTTGTCCCTGGACAACGAGCCTTTCCATGGAGTTTTGGTTTCGAATAACGTGTCCAAAATATCTGAGGATTCGTATTTGTACAGTCGACGATAATCTCTCTTTGATTTTGAGTTCTTCCAAAATCGAAACGTTGGTCCGAAACGCTGTCCAAGGGATCCGCAGCAGTCGTCGCCAACACCACATTTCGAGGGCATCAATTTTACGTCGGTCTTTCAAGCGAACCGTCCATGTTTCCGCGCCGTATAGAAATATTGGGAAGACTAAGCTTCTCATCAGGCGAACTTTTGTGGATTTTGTGATGTTACGGTTGCACCATACTTTTTTCAGTTTGTCGACGGCAGATCTTGTGATAGCACATCTCCTACGAATCTCATCTTCACATCCACCAGTGTTCGTGATCGTTGAACCGAGGTACACGTAACTTTGCACAACTTCACAGTTGCTAATGTTGGTGATATCAGGTTGATTAAGTTCAGCTCTGTCCACGATCATCATCTTGGTTTTGTCTCTGTTGATTGCGAGTCCGTAGGAGAGACTTATTGTCTCTAGGTTTGTTAACAGTTTCTCCATATCCTCCCTTGTGCGCGTGAGAAGAGTTGTATCATCGGCGTACCGCAAGTTAGAGGTCTTCTGACCTCCCACTGAGACTCCCTTATCCCATTTCTCCAAAACAATCCTCATAATGTACTCCGTGTATATGTTAAAAAGAAGTGGAGAGAGAATGCATCCCTGCCGAACTCCAGCCTTTGTTTGAAAACTTTTCGAATCGCTGTCATCTATTCGCACTGTAGCAGTTCCATCTTCGTAGAGCCGGCGTATGAGACGGACTAGGTGGTTAGGTACTCCCATATGAATGAGTACGTCCCATAACTTATGCCATTCCACGGTGTCAAAGGCCTTGCGAAAGTCAACGAAACAGATATAGAGTGGGATGTTAAACTCTCTAGACTTTTCGATTATTTGTCGAAGAATCAATATCTGCTCTCTCGTCCCTCTACCCTTGACAAATCCTGCCTGCTCCAGGGCTATTTCAGGATCTAGAAAAGCACGTAGCCTGGTGTTGATAATATGTAGGAGTACTTTGCTGGCATGTGAAATCAAGGCTATGAGTCTGTAGTTGCTGCATTTCTTTGTCGATCCCTTCTTGTGCAGTGGTATAAATACGGAGTGTGCCCAATCCTGGGGCCATTTTTCTGTCTCCCAGATGCGATTGCAGATAATATGTAGCATTTCAACCCCGTATTCGCCCATCGTTTTAAAGATTTCTATAGGGATGCTGTCAGTTCCTACAGCTTTGTTACTCTTCAGATGATTAATTGCGGCTCGAACTTCGCTCTTTAGTATAGATGGTTCCTTAGTATTATGCGCAACTCTCGAAGGTGTACTATATGATGATGCTATAGTTTTATCAGTATAAAGCTGTCCATAATATTCCCTCCATACATCTACTATATCTTTAATTTCCGTTACAGTCACCCCATTGGAATCCTCAACAGTCCATGTCCTAGGCTTGAATTGACGAGTTATGCAACGAATCCTCTTAAATAAATCTCTCGTTTCATGGCGTTCTGCGTTTTTTTCCAACTCGATGCAAATGTTTTTGAGATGGTTGTTGCGATCTCTGCGTGAAGAAGATTGAATTTGAGCACCCATCGAATTCAAACCTTGAACAGATGCACCCTTTGCCTTCATTTCACGTCGACGCTCTACCAGGCGCCAGGTATCATCCGACATCCAATGTTGGTGTTTACCTTTCTTTCGGGCAGGTTGGGTCGACCGCATGGCCTCTTTTATTTGGTCTTTTGCAGATTGCCAGAGTGAGTCCGGATCATCATCTATCCTTTCCGACCATGTATTGCTACAGTTTGCCAGTTTGTTCTTAAAAGCAGCTTGGTCTATTATTTCGAGCCTCTGTTTCACTTTACCTGGTACGGACTTTCGCAACTTGAGTTTGAGATTGCATACTAGGAGTTGGTGATCAGATTGACAGTCAGCTCCGGGCAGTGTGTGTGCGTTCGTGATTGAACTTCGCCATCTAGATTTTATAAGTATGTAGTCAATCTGATTTCGGTATCTGCCATCAGGGGACGTCCAAGTGTATAGGCGTCTAGGATGATGCTTGAACACTGTATTCATAATAGTGAGGCTGTTATCAGCCGCAAACTGAAGCAATCTCTCTTCTCGATCATTCCTCTTACCGAGACCATAGCTACCTACAACAGTCGTCAAGCCCTCATCCATTCGTGTATCACCCACCTTAGCGTTAAAATCGCCAAGAATTATTAATAATTCTCTATTTGGTATGGCTGCTATTGAAGATTCAATATCATTGTAGAATCTTTCTACATCTTCGTCTTTTGCTGTGCTAGTCGGTGCATATACCTGGATAACATTTAATGGGGTGGGCGACGCATCGAGTTTCATTGTTATGATTCTGTTGCTGACGGGGTTGTAACCTAGGACTGCTTTAGTCCACTGTTTGGGAATTGTAATGGCCACTCCTGCGTAGCTACTGGTCCCATCTCCTGAAAAATAGATTGTATGGTTTTCCAAGTCTCGGTGGCCACTACTTTTCCAGTGAGTCTCGCTTAAACCAGTAATAACGGAATCGCATCGCTTGAGCTCATGATCTAAAATGTGTAATTTACCCTCATCAAGGAGTCCACGTACGTTCCATGTGCTAATGCGGGTATCTTTGCGCAATTTTATTTGTTCTCTTCCAGTAACATATTTTCCGGGGGTCGCCTGGTTACCTACGTTCCCTCGGCCGGTAACCAATTTCACACTTTGAATCCCGGGAAACTCAGAGCGCCGGTCGCTACGCGGATCGTCAGGCAAACGTACTTCCAAACTGTCTTGCATTTCATCATCAACTCTCGTGGGAAATTTAATGTAGTAGTATCCCGTTGCTTTCTACATCGCGGTACTATAGACTCAGTGTCCATAGAATTCTGATAGTGAACCGGTCCAAACCAAATTTTCTTACGCTTCACCACAGTACTGATGGCTACCGCTGCCCTCCACCAGGTTTCAGACACAAAGCCTCTGTGGCTCGCCTCTTCCGCTGCATTGACCGTACCGACATCCTTTGTCTCCGCTCAGTCCACCGTTGAGGTCTTCACTCGTAACCCTGAGCATGGGTTGTGCGTTATACCCCGCAGAACTGGGTCCCTGTTGAACTTCGCCATCTATTCACTCCGGCCTACTAGAGTGTAAGATGCCCACCCCCGCGACGTGGACGCGCCAAACAGGAATTGCTCAAGTGAAAAGTAGAAAAGGTACCTCTACTCTTCCAGGAGCCGGGTTAATGAACGTGTATGGGTCCACGCTCAAAGGCTTAGCGATATAAAAGGATTAGCGATATTTTATTTAATAATTTGTATGCCAAAAAATATATATGTTCTTTTTAATCAGTTTTTATACAGTGCTTTTAATATATTATCAATGGTTTAAATCATTATTATATTTCGACCACTCTAATGTTAGTTATAGACATCTATCATTTTCCAATGTACAAATAAAATAAAAATGACTAGCTCGCTGATATTAGGTGTGTAGAGAACTTTTTTATATGTTTATTTTATAGATATACATGAAATACGTAGGTGGGATGATAAATAGCTAGCCCAACCCATATTTTTTATAATAACGATATAAAATCTCCTTAACATTTTACTCATTGGTTCATTAGCTGCCAGTGTTCCAAATTTCAAATCGATCGTAAATTTTTTCATTTTTATATTGACATTTCAAAAAGCATTCTTTTGTTTTTTCTGCAAAATGGATAAAATTGAGCCACGAGCAGTGATAAAGTTTTTGCATATTTAAAAGGATTAAAAGGTGAATTTAAACGTGGCCATACCAGCACCCAAGATGAACATCGTCCAGAACGTCCAAAAAGTGCCACTACTCCAGAAATTGTGATCAAAATTCATGATGCAGTTTTAGCTGACCGAAGATTGGAACTTTCCCAGATAGCTGATACTGTAGGCGTCTCTAAAGAACGGGCGCTTTTCATTTTGACTCAAGAATTGTGTATGAAAAAATTATCCGTAAAGTGTGTGCCGCGATTGCTTACAATTGACCAAAAACGCTTTCGTATGCAAATTTCACAAGAATGTTTGGACCGCTTTAAGAGCAATACAACTGATTTTCTGCGACGGTTTGTTACTAAAGACGAGACTTGGGTTCACCATTATATACGTGAATAAAAAATTTAGTCTAAACAATGGACTGAAAATAGATCCCCGGCTCCAAAGAAAGCAAAAGCCGTGAAACCAGCGGGGAAAGACATGGCGTCAGTATTTTGGGATCCGAAGGGTATATTCAAATTCATTTATTTTGATACAGACTTTTAAATAAAAATATGATGATAGTATACAACACTAGACAATAAACAATAACACATTAAAAATTTAATGAAAAGTGTAATATTTCAAATTTAGCATCCATGACTGTACCAAAAAGGGTGACTAGTTCAGCATATTGATGCTTGATTACCTTCCAAAAGAACAAAACATAAGTGGCGAATATTATGCTGATCTACTGGATAAATTACTGTGTGTGTGGTATGTATTCGTGAAAAAAGACCCGGCCTGGCAAAAAAAAAATCTTTCATCAGGATAATGCGTGCGTTCACACGTGCATCACTGCGATGGCGAAATTCAAAGAATTAAATTATGATTTGCTACCACGCCCAGCTTATTCTCCTGATCTGGCACCATCTATCTGACTTTCATCTATTCCCTAAACTCAAAAATTTTTTAGGTGGACAAAGATTTGAAAATAATAGCGAGGAGGTCTGCCGTGGACGGTTATTTTGCAGGTCTCGAATAAAACCATTTCAGGGATGGCATCAGGGCTTTAGAGCATAGATGGATGAAGTGCATAGCGCTTCAAGGAGACTATGTCGAAAAATAAATATACATACTTTTAACACACTAATTCAAGTTTTTCTATGCTAGGCTAGCTATTTATCATCCCGCCCTCGTATATAAGAAAAATGTATATATCGACGCTGGAAATCAAACACGTAGTAACCCGCAAAACCAAATTTGTGCTTCAGAGCAGAAAATCTATTATTTTTACGTTCATGGTAACAAATTAAGTGTTCCTTAGTCAATTTATACGGAAATAAGATATTTTTTTTTGAAAGATATAAAGATTTTCCACTTTTAATATCCATTACGGTTTTGCAGGTTACTACGTGTTTGCTTTCTAGCGTCGATATATAAAAAGTGTCATCCGTATAATAAGTTAAATCTAAAAATAAATTTGATTTTCAATTGGAGAAAAGGCAGAAATCGGCCATAATTCTGCACTATGCATTTATATTTAGCAAGAATCCCCTCCTTTATTATGATTTATTCCATATAAGTACTATTTCGAAATAATACTGCGTTTAAAATACACCTATGTAAATAAAAGTCCTTGTAAAAATGTCACTCATGCGACAATAGGCTCGATAAGGCTGTTCGCATTAACGGTTATAGAAAAGAAAACGATTACTATATTATCGATAGAATATCGATTGTTTAATTACTATCTAAGATGGGAGTTCCTTTGGTTTTCTTTTGAGTATTAAATAAAGATATAATTCTCTCAAATTGCTAATGCACCTGGCCGCCATTTTGATGACGTAACTGAGTTCAAAAATCAGTACCGTTAACAAATAAAGACTGGTTAACGAATATACTTTTTAGGTTAGGTTGTGTTGAGATCGCACATCATTTTTTTTATGGTTTTGTCATTGTTTTGTTGTTATGGTTGACTAAAATAGCAACTGCTTAGTGATTTTCACAATTCGTAAACATAATTTCACTAATAACAAAAATAAGTAATGACTTTCATTTCATTATTAAATTTGGTTATGTAAAAAAAATCCCTATCGTTTGTTATCTCGTTATTACAAAGTGAATGCGATTTTTTTCATGTTTTTTTTTCCATATACTCAATTTTTACATATAAATTGATTATTTTCCAAAAATTCCTGCAATAACTTAACAAACTAAAATTTTTTTAATTGTTATAATAGTATTTTGGGAATTATTTATAAAGATTTCAATAATTAATAAATAGTTTAGCTCTTGCCTTTTGTTAGATTTATATGACGTCACGCGAATAATATTTAGACAAGGTTCCGGCGCATTAGCAATTTACGGGACTTATATGTAAGCTATTTCACAGTAAGTTTTATAAGCACTTTTTATACCTTAATTAGTCACGGTTGCTTAGCCGAAGCGAAGTCGCTATGGAAGCTTATTACAGTGTATACAATCGTATGATATGGATCTTCTTTATTTCATTGTAATCCATACAACACTGACGAGTAACTACGCATGGCCAATAAACCGTGAGTTTTCACGAAGGCAGAAACATGCGTGTTTAAGCAGTGTTATACTTAAATATGTTTTTATTTTTTTTACTTAATTCATTACAATAAAAAAAAATAAGAAATCTTTCCTTTTATAATATAGGTACAGATATGTACTTTTTCGCACTTAAAATTTGTAGCTGTTTTTCATCGTGCCTATTAAAAATGTTTTTTTCCTCCCTATTCTAGAAATAATGATCTATCGTTTTCCGTTAGTTTCAACAAGGTACACGGTTATGCAAATGTAGCCGAACTCTCATAGTAAATTGCCCGTTCTCCTTTCCCGCGAAAACGCCGACTTCTGTCATGGCGTGGCTATGACGTCGCGCCCCTCATAAACTAATATCGTTCTATGTATACATAAACTTCAATTCTTTAAGCTCTGATATGAGTAAAAGCTCTGGTATAATTAATATAAATTATAAGCATAAAAGTGTGATTATCGGTATAAGAATATCAAGCACTACCAGAAAAAAAAATGTATTTATTTTCGTTTACTATATACACTACTATCTAGTGAAGATAAAGTGATGCTAATTTTCCCTATTATTTATTACAGGGTAAAGGAAAGAAGACGAAAAAGAACAAAATGTTGAAAGTGGACGCTCGCATTCTCGGTTTCTCCGTGACGGCAGCGGAGGATCGCATCAACGTCGGCGACATCGACACAGTGTGAGCGTACCCAGTGTTCAACAAGTAACTCGCCTTGTGATACCGGCCGCTGAATTATTTAAAACTTCAGTTCTCTCCACGCCTAATCTAGCATGTAAGATACGCCCCCATAGGCGCAAGAGCAAACACTTACACAAACTTTCGCACCACGAAAGCCCCACTACGATGTCGTCCTCCAACTAGATTTATAAACCGACACTTATCTTACGCGATGTCAATTTTTCAACTCTAACACACCTTTGTCTGGAGTTTGTACCACAATTCATCTATCAGTGAAATATTTATTTAAAGTGAACATTTAGATAGTGGTTGTGTAGTGTTGTGTTTATTGAGCGGCGCTGACTCGATAACTTATAGCTTATTGCATAATAAAACGACAACAATTATTGTGCCTTCAGTGTGTTCTGGCTTTTAGGTGAAAGGATCAACGACATTAAATATTTATTACAGTAAGATTTTTTTTATATCACCTACTAAAAAGTACTCTTTTGTTTCGTATGTCAACTAAAAGCGACCTCGAGGCGGGCGGAGTGTGCAAACAAACGTCTTACGTAAATCACTTAAAGCTTCTTATTTTGTATTTTATGTAACTTACTCTCTTTTCTCTCCGACTCGAACTGTCGTCAAGTTTGTTGACGTACAAATCAGAAGATTACCTTTCATAGTACTAAGAGAGATATCATTTTGCAACATACAAACGCTTTACATATCGCTATACCAAATTCCATATAAGAACATCGTCATAAGACTTGCATAACACCGGTGTATGTTGCATTGTGGTATATCCGCCGTAACGCCCAGACGCGGCACAAATTTGACAAAACTTCTTAATCTTGATAATCGTTACACATACATTATATAATGTATTATTTTTAATGAAGTTTTATTTCTAGTCACTACATACAAATTAATAAAAATTAATTTAAAAAAAAAAACACGACACTATCAATAATAATACAGTCGCTATGTAAATGAACGGTTAAAATGATTTACAAATTAACAGTTAAAACGATTTTATAAATTAACGCATTAAATGGTATACAATCTTTAACATTCAATTTGTGTTTATGTTAAGTTCAAGTATTTACTTGTTTACACAAAAACAAAGGTATTGCATATAAAATCCCATTGAATTTTATAATATATCTCTCTCAAAGTTAAATTCTGTGTATATACATTAAGAATCGGTAAAATATATTAATAAATATAGGTGTATATGAATAATGTATATTAGTATTGCATTCACACGAAGATATGGGATATGTAACTAATATATAGTTCATTAAATACAGACCGTAGCATAAATAATAATTATTAAGATCTCTACAATATACAATAATATAAGTGGCATACATTGCATCAAATGTTTTGAATGCATACTATTACTGATAAAATTTGTAGATTCAAATAAATGTTAATAAACCATTTTTTATGATTAAAATTGTCTATATAAACGTATATCACCACCACCACATGTCATGACAAAGTTCTGTTTTTATAAAATTTAATATTAATCTATTTTATTCTTGTAAATACGTCGTATGTTTTTGAATTTGCAGTGAAACTGCATTTCTCTTCGAAAGTTGTGACCACCTCTGTTGTCACACAAATGTGATAAATGTCTTCGTGTGAATTACGCAATTTTAAGTTGCTCACTTGTAAGGACATGTTGTGATCACAATTAAACGTTGTTGGACGAAATGTGTCAACTTAAAAAAAAGTCTCATAATAATGATAAAAGCAATTTGCATTTTATTTATTTTCTTCATATTCTATAGATTTTGTATAATGTTCATAGTGATGACTTATTGACTTCTGTATATGTTGTTATGACTGTTATCTCCCCACAATAGTTGATAGTAATAAATAATATAATGTCCTAATTATGTAATGGCTAATTGATTTTTTAGGTAATGATTTTAAATTCACGGCATATTTAACGATAGACGTTTTTAACATGATAATTTATATATTTTTAGCATCATTCAATTATTACGTTTTTATTGATGACGTTTTAAATACACTATTATGTATATATTGTTATTATTACAATTGTGCAGTGATACAGTGGCTTATGGTCATTATAAGCTATGATGTTTATTTTGAATTCGTTTTCGTTCAATTGTAGGCGTTTAAATAAGCATATTGTTTGTAAGGTGATAGACAGAACTAAAATTGTAAAATACACATATCCAGGTTTTCTTGGTACAGTCAACAGCACGTGAGGTTGTACAAATATGACAAATTTATCCATTTGATTTTGAATTGTACTGACGGTACAGTTGAAAATCAACTGTGGGAATTTGACATATTGTGATAACCTGCCGTGTGTACTAACCGTATACTAATCGATTGCTCTCCTTTGTTATTACCATTTTAGCGTGCATTGCTATATGGCCATTTTAATTTAGTTTTAATAATTTTATATTCAATTCTAAGGATTTTATTAAGTGTTTTATGTGTATATACATTATTTAAATGTTGTATTGCGTAATCATTTGTATATACTTATTATACTTTCATATTTCTTACCTAAAAATATTTTATACTAATTCATAGGTTCAGTTTTGTTTACAATTTACATAAAACGTGTGATCTGTGCGTGAGCAGGTAGTCCTAATACTCGCTTGTTTAATACAATAACCGAAACGGCTTTGTATATAAATTCACTCGAAGTATTTTATTTATTTCAGATGTATTGGTTACAAGTAACAAGCATATAATTTCAGTGTATGATTCAAATCAGATGATTTAGAATTGAATGTTTGTAACAAGCTTTCTTTTTCTTTTGATATGATACTGTTGGCACATACCTTAATCATAATTTCAACGGCTGTTTATCATTGTTTATCTTTCATGATTGATAAGGACATAAAATAATGCCTGCACAGATAGACTGGGTGGCGTTAAAACGACTAAATTCGATAACTATCCAAAATAAAATTGTTAGAAATATGCAAATCAAAATGAACTCAAATCAAATTACCATAGTTTCAGGGTCTCGTTTATTTCATTGAAATCCAAACTCTAAATAATTCAGAAATATTATTTCTTTATTCTCGTTGGCTACTTTCTTATGAGTTTCAGTGTCAGGCAATCCAAAATAATACAAAATGGATATCTTAATTTAAAATGAATGATTTATTTTTGCACATTTAGGCAGTAATATTTGATGCACGTTTAGTAATGCTGACAGTAAGTTTATTACACGGTTAGATATTTTATGTCAGTCTGTAAAATTAATTCTTTGAAATGTTACAAATAAAACGGTACTCTTAACATAAATTTTATTAAAGTAAATCTTGCGTAGTCGGATATAATAAGATGTTATCTTTTTATTCTCAATATACAATATAAAACTACTTCTCTGTATCACACAAGCCGATAGCCTGTTTAGATTAATTACTTGCGAGAGAAAAGGATAACCTTACTTAGTATAATAGTTTTTAAATTGTTTGAGAAGTTTTATTTAAGTAGTTGTATCGTTTTCGAAAAAGCTTACGCTTATCCAACAGTCTGCTTGCATTGTTTCTATATCCTTTATCTATAAATAACTTCTACTTTACAAGTTGATAAACGCCTTTCATATTGGTTTCCTTAATTTCTTACTATAGTTCACAGTGGTAATAACAGCATTGAGTGTACACAGCCGACATACTAGTGAATAGTACGGATCGTCACCAATTTATTTTCCATGTAGCCGCCGTTTCATTTTGTATATAAAAATAAACATTGACTCTCTCGTTTAGCTGTATCGAGCATTCTTATTAAACTGTCGTTAGTTTCGCTGTTCAGGTACAATCTCTGTACAACTGTTTATTCTTCTTATAGTTATGGTACTCGTCACGGATACTGAATATTTTGCTTTTTTTAATTAATCTCTAATCGATTAGTAAAATTTGTGTTGTTTACTATGAGTTTGTTATGTACATAATTGTCTTGCCGTTTCATTTCAATCAGCGGATCGCTAACGTACAATTTGAGAAATATGTACTTGTACATTTAACGTCGTGTGTAAACGTGTGGAAGGTCGGTAATGAAATGTGTCCCCCCCTCCACGGCACACAGTCTATTTGTAGTGTTTCAATTTTGTTAATGATTTGTTTTAGAATCGTTGGTAATAGATATCTTTAATTACTCCAACAGGGACATACACGTGTCGTCGAAAATAAACAAAAACTATCGTTAAGTAAAGTAAGAAAAGTGTTTAATTCAGCATGGTTTCAATACTTCAAAATATATGTTCAATATTCCCGTTTTCTAATTTAATTCAATTTGGGAATTGCATTAAGAAGCAGCGTCATAATTATTATAATAGTTTGAACATCAAAATATTAATGCGTCGCCAACAGATTTCTTAAATGGGTATTAAATAATGGTCTTTCTGTAATGATTCGATATGTATTTAACAGCTTTAGCATTATATTAGATTGTCCTTTTTTTATATAATTCCATAGTCTTGTATCCATACCAACACCATTCTAACCTACTTACTAAGTGTACAAAATATGCATCAACATCATTAATAATGCGTTTTAGTCTGTATAAAGTAGTTTGAGGTGTGCTTTTAGTATTATTTGGTGTATTAAATGTTATTTCTCTCTATTTATATAATGGATATGAAAATCGGGAATTAAAAATTAATAAAAAGAAATAAGAATAACTGCCGTTTACACGCTTTAATTTGATCAATATTTTCAAATTTGTGTGAAAACACTTCTGCATTTTTTATGAAACTGCTGTAAATCTTAAAACTATGACCTGTCCCTGTTGTGAGCGATACTAAGATTAGATACTTGTAAAGTTTCAATTGGAGTTTAAATAGAATGCAATAATAAATTGTTACCAAATAATAATATACTATGGAAATGTTATAGTACTAAAATACACTTCCACTATAGTATATTATAGGCTGTCTATTAATGCGAGGTTGTAAGGTGGCCAGTCCACTTGAAGAGTGCTTTTAATAAAATATGTATGGATGTGAGTAGCCGAAGTCACGAACGTCACTGGATTTAGTTATATCGAACTCAAATCATTATTTTATGAATTACTTATCTCTTACTTGAAATGATTTTTAAAGATGCCAATAACTGTGTTTTCTACAATATATTTTATTTAGTATGTAGATGGATCATTGAATCATTGGATTTTTACAATCTATATAAGTAACAGTAAAACAAATTATAAAAAAATTGCTGATCTTACTTCTATTAATTTGAGGTTGCAATTTTTGTATATGCATTTAAAAATGACGACAAATTAATTTTAAATATTTCATTCCAAAAATTATATAATCATATATATTTCAGAAAATATGCGGGAAATATTCTGTGTAACCTATATGTGTATTAAAAATAATAGTTTGTCTCAGACTTGGCGTTTAAGACAAAGTGTGATTGATGGTTACTCATAATCATAATAAATGGGTGAAGACAATCGATGACCAAATCATTAATGACATATTCTGACTATAATTATATTTTAGGTTATTCATATAGTTAGTTCACAATTTATTGTATATGTAAAAAATAGACTAATTGAAAAATGTTTAATTCCTATAAAATATACAGCAAAAGTGATAATTATGGCCTTTGCTGTTAGCTGATATTACGGCAGTTTTTCGGCTGCACGCGTCCTTCCAGTGTTCTAGCCACCGAGTGGGGTGTTGCTCTTGGCAAAAACTAAATTATTCAATATTTATTACAACCTTATTATAAAAAAAAGAAGCAATAAGTGTACTGATTCTTGTAAACTCCTAATGAATGTTAAATGTTTCGATTATTATTATTATTATATGAATATGTTTTAAAGACGTGTAAATATTATTTTAGAGTTAAAAATAAAATAATTGATCATTGTTTTGGATATTTTATTTTATTACATTTTAACTTTAAAGAAGACATAATAAAGTACATAATTAGTGTTGGTCTAAACAATACCGCCACTTTCGATCATTCTATCCTTTTCTGTAACTCGGAATCACAATACTAACGATTTCATTTACCAAATTAATAAATTTCTCAAAAACGATTTTTACCAAAGATACTCTATTTTCATTTAATAAAACAAACAAATTAAGCGAGGAAGACATTTTTAAAATCACCATTTTTTTCAAAATATCTTTCCGACCGATTTTTAGTGTTGCCAAAATAAAATAGTATGTTTGTGCAAGCAATTACAGAGCTGTTGCTAAAATATTGAAAGTACGTGTGAAACTACGAAATAAATAATTTTAGAACACTACACAAAACTATAGCAAGAGACATCTCTCTTGCAAGGTAGCAAAATCTTTGTTCTGTGGCGAAATCCTGCTACTTTTGTCTGATATAAAACATGACGATGCAAACATGTTATTTTCTCGTTTTTCCATGCACAGAAAAGAAAATAGACTCATAAACATACTACAAAAAAGCCACACTATAAAGTACGGATCTGGATACGACACGCTTAACGCGAGGTTTTCATAAGACTTGAAAAAAGAGACGATAGCGAACTGCAACGCTATTCTGTTATAATACGTCGAGCCCAGTGCAGCATTTTCGATATTGTATTTCTACAAAATGTCAGTTATACGGTCGACGTCGTTCAATCTATCAAATCGGATAATCATTTTGGAAAATCTTGAGCAGCATCGCAATTTAGATATACGAGATGCCTTTAAGAATATACTCTAATACTCTAATACTCTAACTCTACATAATGGCTCATTGACATTGCTCCACCATTGGCTGTCATTTGCTTATTCGAAAATGAAATGAGCCCACAGGAATAGCGATGATGACTATTTTTTGTACCTACGTCTATCAGGCAGATTACTTGAAGAATATTCAATGATTGTTTTTTGCCTAATCAATAAATTACGACGATAAATAAAGTTCGAACGTGACGTCACATCTTTCTACATTTTCTACATCATTTTCTTATAGGTACACTCACAGGTACCTGTAGTAGTTAACTGCCAACCGGATTTTCTTGGATATTGGAAAAACTGTTAAGACTATTAAAATAGTATGTTACGTAGATATTTGTAAAAAAAAATAATTTGGCATTTGTAAAGACAACCATATTTTATTTGCCAAAATGAACAAAACTATAAGATACGATTTTTTATAAAAAAATCTGAGATTTATGTGTGCGAAAAAAAAATACTCAAAATTATTTTTTAAATAAAGTCCTGATGACTTTTTGGAGCCGATTAGAAGTCCGACTATGTCTGACTGGAAATATTATTCTACTGCTCTACTGCTGCAGTTTTCAGCTCAATGATCGTGGGAGTTGGCTGGATCTCGCGCTCATGTTAGACTTTTTATGTTGTCCTAGACTTGTTTAATAGAGTTCAGGTCTAAGTTGTGAGATGACCAAGGTAGAGTTGCAATACCGACCTCATTGAGGTGATCAGTGACGATTCAAGCATTGACAATTCTTGCATTGTCGAGAATTGCAACAAATTTTTCTCCAATAAAATTGACCTCTTACACGTATCGGGAGGTATTAATGTTAACCGTAACATAAAGGACGAGGTCGATATGAACTTCATTATAAAATACCATCGCAGACCATTGGCCCACCTTGATATACAGTTGTTTTATAGGCACAATCAATTTTATTTCTTTGAGTGGACCACGAGTGCAAATGAGCAAATTCCATCATCGGAAGGCTCTTTTCGCCTGTTCTCGTACTCACGTGATCGTATACCAACGTCTATATATAAATGATGTTATTTTGGAATCTTATTTTTTTATTTGTCGTCATACAAATTATCATTTTATAAACAATATTATTTCGTAGCTCGGTGGCGCTACGGATAACCGCCGCTGCGCACGATCTCTATTGCTAAGCAATTTTTACAAAAATTGTTCACGGGATGGGTGACCAAAAATTATTAAACAAAGGCCTGAAGCCCTGCAGTTTGGCTGTGAAACAGTTAATGACGATGGACATATATCAAAAACGAAAATTTAAAAAAACATTAAATATTTCATAGCAATTTTGGCGAACACGTCACTTTAAATTGACATAACCTTTTTATTTGTGAACCGATTGAAATAAATCTTACACTAAATGTTAACAGAAGAATACCATAATATAATAGTGAAAACTGCATTTAAATCAGTTCAGCCGTTTCTGAGATTATCGTGTACAAACGCACAGAGAAAGAGACAAAAAATGTAAATATTGTTTTGTGTTCTGTTATGTTTATAAATGCCTCTCATAACAGTTTCATATATCTTCAATGTACAGACATCGATCGGTTACGTTTTTATTATAGTATATAGATAAGACGACATTTTAGTGACCGGACCAGTGAATTAGGAATGCTTTTTTGTGGTTTTTCTGGAATTAATAAACTGTCTAATTGAAATATCTATTGCATCCCGAAACCCAACTCGTAAAATATAGGGAAACTCGATGTCTTTAAAACCTTGATATTCCAATTTGAATCTGTGGTGGATGTACCGTGAATAAGTCAACTTTCTAAAAAAAAAATTCAAGTTATGATATGAAAGGCATTTGACGAATTGACAATCGACGCTGACTTTCCTAAGCTTCAGTTTTAATCTCATTCTTCGAACCGTAGTGTTTTTCAATCAGTTTCGTGATATGTAACAACATTTTTCCATTCCTTAGAAATCTTTCCCTAGTAGCATTTTTGGTACGGCAATTCGTTGGGCCTTTGTTTGCTGTTCGGTTGGTCAACTGTGGGTAATGGCACCCCTGATTGCACTGCTGCCCACAAAGCTAAAGTACCGTGGCCCACCTTTACAATTGGAGAAAGGGCCAACTGAAGCTTTTCCTTCGTTGGTCCTAGTCACCTTTTACAACGTAAAGCCAACTGCGAATTTTCCCACAATTTTCTCACATAGGGCCAACAAACATTCTATAACGTTGGGCTGACCGTTCATGGTAGGGCAACTGTGGTATTTAATTGTAGGCCTAACTTAACTTTTACTATATAAGGCCAACTGCAGTGCTCCTCATAAAGGGCCAAGGACACAGGGCCAACTAAGATTTACTCATAATAGGGCCAACATATTTTGCAAAGTAAGGCCTACATACACCATCTTTGTAGGGCTTACAAACTGACTGCACAGTATATCATCAAATTCATGAAAACATATGAATATCAGCACTATTAAAAAGTATCAAATGGCCAACCAAAATATCGTAATAAAACATTTAATTAAAAAATGTATTTATCAAATGTTTTTACCAATGTTGATAAATACTCATGAACCCGATGACATGTCTACTATTCAGTCAGTTTGTAAATCCCACAATAATGTGTCTGAAGGTCTTACTTTGTAAAACAATGTTGGCGCTATAACGAGTAAATCCTCAGTTTGGCCCAGTGTCCTTGCCTTTTATGAGGAACACTGCAGTACGTCTCGTAGTCTTGGTGGGCATCTTGGTGAGGCTGTAAAAATAAAATACAATTGTTAATTTAACCATATTTTATTTGGCTGAAAAACCATAAATAGGCGTGAAACAAAAAAAAAACAAAACTTGAAAAAATTACAATCAGTAGGTTTTTAAAACATATTATAGCTGTGTAAGAGCACCGCAAATTGTATGGAATTGACTCACTCCCCACACTCTTAAAATTGAAACTAGCATTTCTCATTGAGTAAATCAAGCTTAATAGTGCAAATTCATACTCACATAAGGTACACAGATAAATGAATGGTCATTACTATCAAAATTAGGCAACAATAAACATTTCTTGCTTAAATTGTTTGAATTGACAATAAGATTTTTTTCACCACTGACCATGTATATTCTCAATTTGCTACTTTCAATGGATTCTTTGTAAAAATCTTTTTGTTTGAAAAACTATTATAGTGTAAAGTATAAGCATCAGATTTTGCTTCTACTTCAATAGATTTAACCACAATAATATCTCCATTGAAAGTAACAAAACAAGAATCTCTTAAACAAGTACTTACAGCACATTTAAATACAAAAAAAATCTTTTTATCCGTCCATCACGAATTATAGCCTTATTATTTTTCTTACTAATATTCACATTATTATCAAATTTCTTGTCAGCTGCTTTTTCACCCAGCCATTTAGCAATTTTCTCTAATGGCATATTATGCGAACAAGTAACCTTTTTATTTTACACATGAAGTTTTCAAAAGGAAATGTTGAAAAGGAATCTAATTCTCCAAAGTTATATACATCATACATTATTTTGATCAATATTATTACAACACAATATGTATATTGCACAATAAAACATCAAAAAATGTTTATACAAACTACTCGATAATATATTTTTTAAAACAATGGGACCCAAATATAAAAGAAAAGCTCTAAATTCCGTTGCTTTCCAATACTTGAATAAACTCAAAGACCTAGGCTGTCTCGAAAATTCGGTGGGATAATGTACGTATAATTTTTAACCATTCTGATACTTCGGATATTTTAGAAGCATTTAATTTACATTTTTTTGGTCCATTACATATGCAACTTTGTATCATTTTTTTCATAACGCCTAAACAAACTAAACGCATAAAGTCTAATGGGACTTGCGTCACTAAACCTAAATCAAGTTCTGTAATTCAGTTTTAGATATGTGATGATCCTCATATTCTTGACGAAAAAATTTTGTGTCAGTTCGAAGGCACATGTAGTTTTTCTCTTTTCTCTTCCTCCATCGCGATCTTTAGTAAATCTGAACCAACCACTTACTATATTCTGAATTACATCATCAGTTGCGAACTCTGCAATCTTATGATGACGTACAGCATCTGTGATAATTTCCAACAGGTGAGTTGCATATCACATACTACAAGTACCAACTAATGTTATTATTAATGTATAGCAATAATGAATTGTAATTTTACAATCAACACAAATAATTAATTAGTAAAAATGTTGTTAATTTAATTACCTTTTATTATCTTTACTATACGAAGATCCTTTAGGGAAGTCTTTTTATTTTTCCCTGTCCAGTTACAATTGACAGCAAGGTTGTTTGTGAACACTTTTTCGAGTATCCTTTTAACTATGGCTGGAGGTTTATTGCCGCCAATATAACTCAAATGATTTACCTGCAAATGTTAACAGATTACTAAATTATCGCATCTGCTAGATTTTGTTTTTCTTCTACGTCATATGATTTACTATCTGCTATATTGCTATAGGTACTTTTAACTAACAAGCTCAATTTAGTAAAAAAATTAAACAGACCTCCTATACCAATCACTACCCATATATTGAAAACTACTCAACAGAATTGAAGAAACTTGGACTGTTCCCCAAGTTGAACAATACCTAACTTATATCAAAAAGAATCATCTCAATACAACATAGTTTCCAAGAAATCGGTGGACAAACATTCATACACTTATGAAATTAAGCACACATGCTTAGAGCCTAAATGGATCATCATACTCAAATATTATCCAATTCCAACAGTATTATGTACAAGTCAAATTGCTAACCTCTTTTTTTGAAGTCGGTTAAAAATTGTAATGGTAAAAAGTGATCCCTATCCGGAAATACGAATACAAGATATAAAACTATCGCACGTTGTTTAACCTAAGCTCTGATATTACAAGGCGATAATTTTTAACCAACTTAAAAAGGAGGTATGGAATTGCCATACATATAGTATGATGATCCCTTTAGATCCCTTCCATACACCTGTGCTTAATTTCGCGTGTGTCTGTTTGCATGTTTATTCACCGATTTCTTGGAAACTATTAAGTTGTTCAATACAACTTCATACATGATTCTTTTTCATAAAAAGTCAGGTATTAAAAAAAGTTGTCATAATAGTTTTTGACAGTATTATTATCAATGTAGGGAGAAGTCAATACTTAGTCAAACTTTATGGTAAATAATAAAAAAAACATATGAATACTTGCCAACAGTTTATAATTAATTATCATTTGAAATCCAATTTTCTAAATCTTGTAAAGATTGTTAATCATCACATGATATTTTAATACCATCAGGCAACATAGCAGGTGATAGAGTTGAAGATGGATTCCTTAACCTTATTAAGATCTCATTTTGATTTGATTGCAATTCTTTAATAGCAAATTCAATGTTAGCTAGATGGCAGGCAATTACATCTGAAAATGTATTTCATATCACTTAGGAATTATTAAACTTATTCATAGCTATATTTATGCATAAAAGAGCATAGCAATATTAACATTATATTTTTTACATCTGTTAAAAAGTAATAATGTACAATACTTGTGTATTTCTTACCTAGACACTGCGAGTTAAGCAAATTGTCCTTAAAATAAGTGTCAATGTTAAATCCAATGATACTGAAATATAATTACAATAATGTCATTTATATGCATTTAATAAGAATTTAATATAGCATATTTGTAAATAACAAATCAGGTGCAGCCAAGTGTAAAACAAAAAAGACTGAATTAATATTAAAGTAATAGTAAGTACATATAAGATAGTGTTTTTGAAACATCAGTATTGCCGAGTAGTACTGCTTACATCTAAAAATTGGATAGGAATTATTGCAATGTGATTAATTCCACAAAGCGAGGTTGTGTATGCTTATATTATTTAGCCATGCAATTAAATATTATTTTATAGCTTGCATACACAGCATATTGGTAGTCTCACAACCATAACCATATTAACACACAAGTAGATAGTCCACAACCTATTTCACTAGTTATTGAAATGCTTACTGTACCTGCTGCATGTCTGTATAAATAAATTGTGGAAAATCTGCACTAAATTATGGAGTATTTAGTGATGCACTAACAGCTTACCCTCTTATTTGTCTTAAAAATATACAATATAAATAGGTTTTATAAGATTCTCAAGCTAGGACAGGCTTAAATAAAAAACTCACTTTTGATAATCACCAGGTCAAGTATTATACAAAGACTTACCGGTTTCATAAAACATACGTCTTATGCTGTAAATATTCCAGGTAGAATCAGGATCTGTGCCATCGATCAAACTTTAATTTATCCTCTTGTTTGATGGCCAAACACAACTATTTTTTCTAGGAGTCGACCATTGTTGTCGAATAACGCCTACGCCGCCATCATCAAACTCTACCTCCTTGTACATTGTGTATTGTTAATATCTTTATATCTATATAAATAAAAAACGAAGTTGATTAACACTATGATAGGTACATATTTCAGCAAATTCAAATGTTAATTTGTTATATAATGATTTGAAACAAGGGGAATCAACAAAAACTTACGCGGTTCAAACGTAGACATCAAACAAACGGCGGTTGTGCAGTGTTGCCGCTAGTCACCCAAGAAAAGTCCGAAACTGATTCGAAAATTACCCAAATTTACCCGTAATGTTAATTTTTTAACCAACTGTAAAAAAGATGGTTTATTTATTTATTATTTGAAAAAAAAACGATTTATTTTTACATACGGTACGTTTATAAAAATTAACAGAACTTATTGTGATATTATTTGTTTTTAGGACCGATTTATGTCTTCCAAAAAGGTGATCTAAACTTTATTACTTATTTGATATAAAAAACAGGATATATAAAAAAATACCAGTTTGGTCTTTTTTTACATTAAGTAAATATTGTTTTGACAAAATACAGAGTAATTATTTATTAAAATCACAATAGATAGAGAAAGAGAACAACAGCACATGTTAATGTCACACACGCCACACATTGTACTGCTATACTATTCGGTCCAGTTTTACATGATGCCTGAGCGCAACTAGGGGCCTACTCTATTTCCTTGAAATAGAGCGTGAAATTGAAAATAATTTCTATTTGACAGGTCAATATAGTGATTTCATTATATAACAAAGAGGTTGAATTATAGGCATAGCATGGCATTTAGTACTGATTATTACCGAGGTAATCGACTCTAATACTGAATTTAATATTTTAGCATTAACAATGCTTTTTTATAATTTTGTATCATGTTTATACACGTTAGATTTATTTCGATAAATTTTTGAAAATCTTGTTAAATCAATTATATTATAGACTAACTTGCCCGTGACTTCACTCCCGTAGTTAGGATTTTGTGTCAACACGATTTTTCCCGCGTAAATCCCGAACCCGCTTGAATTTGGGGTAAAAAGTAATAAAAACTATCTTCCAGTGAAAGTAACATCAAAATCAGTTCAGTCATTCCGGAGACTACCCCTTACAAACAGAAAGACAGAACTTTTTATACTTTCGAATGATATTATGTAATGTTTTTAATCTAAGTATGCTGTAATTCTCAAACAAAGCAATTTTTATAGATTACCCCCAAAAACGTTGTCAAATCCAAAGTCCCATTCTCCTTTACCCAACATATGTTGGTAAAGGACAATATGGTAGTACTGTTGTATAATGAAAATTAGATCGTACAAAGGTGTCAAATTGTGTTATGTCAGAAAAATCTCTAGAGTAAGTAATAAGTAATACCTTAATATTTTATTTGTTGGATATTTTCTCAAGTGAATTCTCATTACATAACATTCTTTAAATATATGCATATATATTTTGACATTTTCTCTGATGCTGAGAATATAGTCCAAATTGGGAGAACGTCCTTACATCTAGCAACATTAGCTAAATCAAAAATAAGATGGCGCCTCTTTGAGCCTTTGTTGGCGTTTTCGGTTGGGAGTCGTTGAGATATTATTAAAATACTAGATAGGGCCCTCATCAGATATCTGTATTAACTTTTTCTTAAAAATCTAACTCAAAACTGTGGTAGGATGGGGTAGTATGTTTGGGACATTCTTTGCATTTTCAGTAGGGATATTAATAAAAATACTGCAGTTGGGCTCAAACCAATTTTTATGAAAGAAGATGGGCCAAGGACGGCACTACATAAAGATTAAAAAGTGCTACGAAGATAATAATCACAATAAAACTAAAAAAAAAAATATAATGAATTATCAACGTTAAATAAAATAATTATACCTCCGGAAAAAAAATGGTTTATTAATTAGTTTAATCCGCAAAATATGAAATGATAAAACTTGATTTTTCAGAAGTATTTTTATATGAGAGGTTTACAAGATAAAAGAAGAATAAATAAGAAGTCTGTCTGTAAAGTTTTGTGCATGTTCACAAATATTAATGTTAGTACTAAACTCAAAACTAAAGTCGTGGTAGGGGTTAGTTTGAAAATTAATAAGGTTTTTCAGTTGGGATATTAAGAAAAATACTATGGTTGGGCTTACGCCTGATTTTGTATGGAATTTTCGTTACAATACTAACTAAAAGTAAGGCCTAGTTTGAAAATAAGTAAGACTTTTCAGTTGGCATATTATCAAAATACTGTGGTTGATCTCACGGCAGATTTTTGTGTGGGATTTTTGTTAGGATTCCGGCTAAAAGTCGTGGTAGGGCCTAGTTTGAAAAAAAGTAGGGCTTTTTAGTTGGGATACTAATAAAAATAGCGTGGTTGGCCTTACGCCATATTTTCTATGGAATTTTTGTTAAAATTTCTGCTTCAAACTCGTGGTAGGGCCTAGTTTGAAAATAAGTAAGAATTTTCAGTTGGCATATTATCAAAATACTGTGGTTGGGCTCACGGCAGATTTTTGTGTGGAACTTTTGTTAGGATTCCAACTGAAAGTCATGGTAGGGCCCAGGTTGAAAATTTGTAGGGCTTTTCAGTTGGGATATTAATAAAAATACTATGGTTGGGCTTAGGCCTGATTTTGTATGGAATGTTCATAACAATACTAACTAAAAGTAGTGGTAGGGCCTAGTTTGAAAATAAGTAAGAATTTTCAGTTGGCATATTATCAAAATACTGTGGTTGGGCTCACGGCAGATTTTTGTGTGGAATTTTTGTTAGGATTCCAACTAAAAGTCATGGTAGGGCCCAGGTTGAAAATTTGTAGGGCTTTTCAGTTGGGATATTAATAAAAATACTATGGTTGGGCTTACGCCTGATTTTGTATGGAATGTTCGTAACAATACCAACTAAAAGTAGTGGTAGGGCCTAGTTTGAAAATAAGTAAGAATTTTCAGTTGGCATATTATCAAAATACTGTGGTTGGGCTCACGGCAGATTTTTGTGTGGAACTTTTGTTAGGATTCCAACTAAAAGTCGTGGTAGGGCCCAGGTTGAAAATTTGTAGGGCTTTTCAGTTGGGATATGAATGAAAAACTATGGTAGGGCCCATATAACATTTTGGTATGGCATTTAAGATGGCAACCCAACCAAAAATCATAGTAGGTCCTTCGTTGGGTTAACGTGAGAAATATTTGTGAGAAAAAATAACAATAAATGACAGTAGGGCCATAGTTGGATGTGCGTATGGTATTTTTTCCTGCAATAAAACTGTTGGCAGATAGTTGGAACTTTGTAATAAATCTCACTAACGTTTTCCCAACTTGTTCCCGACCGTATTGCACGGTTGGCCAACCCAAAATGCTACTAGGGTTACTATGGCTCAGTTAACGCGAGCAATGACTTAACTCCCTATCCACTTAGTGTAAAGTGTGCCTCAATTCAGTTAAAAGGTTTGAAACATTTGTATCAATTGTATTTGTATGTTTCCGTTAGTTTTGTGAACATTTCTTTTGTATGTTAAACAAATTATGTTGAGCAAATTAGCATCACGAGCATTAGTGTAAACAACTCGATATCAAGATGGGCCGGGCCGTTAATGGTTGAGGTGGTGTTTCTTATTAAGCTCCTGCGGATCTTGAATCATTATGTACAATTGATAAGCACCTCATTAAGATCCGTGGTGTAGTTTAAAAAGATCACAGCGTACAGACAGCGGGAAACTACTTTGTTTTATACTATGTATAAAGTAAAAAAATATCTACGCTCTCCGCTTTCTATTTTATACTTGTTGCTTTATCACTTTTCCGACTGATTCGTTGAATATATTTTGACTTTTGGATGTGTATATACATAAATTACGTTATCGCTATTGTCGTTATGCTATGCACCTTTAGGCATTCTATTATAAAGTCGGCTCTTAGTCGGCTAGGGGAAGGTGGGGTAAGACGGGGACCTTAACGTATATCATAAATAAAACCCTATGTTTTCGATTGCACAATGTAGGAACTTTTATTAAAAAATAATCAGTCTTTCTTCCTTTAATTATAATCAGTCAAAACAAAAAAATAATAAGTCTTCTCATAGAAATATTAACTTAAAAAAAATAATTAAATCTCCCCATCTTACCCCACCTATAGGGCAAGACGGGGTACTCCCTTGGGTAAGATGGGGTATAGAATATTTAAACGTCGTCATCTTTACAAACCGGGCAGGTATGGACAGCTTCGTCATCGTTATCTTCCACTCCTGCACAGCTACAATGCGCCCACTTACCGCAAGTCTGGCAAGTGATCCATCCTTCAGTAGACTCGCAATACAAGCCGTGACAGTACAGGCATTCTGTACTATCTTCGTCATCTGATGTCTGAGCTTCTTCATCAGCTTTCTTGGTTTTTTTAGATCTCTTATTTGATATTTTCTTTTTGTTCGTTATTTTTGGTGTCCGTTTCTTACAGTTTTGTCTTTCTTCTAATTCTGTTTTATATGGAGAAGCAGTGATAATAGCTGTTTTTCCTCGTCTTCGAACTTGTCTCAGTCTTTTTTCAGCCATTCGTGGATAAGGCATTAACTGTTTCGGGCTAACCAGATGGAATGCTGAATTATCTATAGAATCATTTACTGTTGCTTGGTGTACTAGATGTGAGGTTGTAGCAGTTGGTTGAGTTAGAGTGTTTGCTGAAGAATCGAGGGCAATGCAGTTGGCGGGTTCCTCTTCAGCGTTCAATACGATTTCGGTGGCCTCAGCAGCAAGGAAGTCATCATCGGTAAAAATGTGTGCATTATAAGGCGAGATCCCACATGCTTTAAATGCGTTAATTGCAGTTGGCATTGTTGCTGTCCGGATAAACGCTTGCCCGAAGAGTTCAGCCACTTGAAATTGGGAAACTACTTTCCCAGGATTTGACCTTAACCATGCTGTTATAGCCTGATCATAAAAGATACTCAAAGGCCGCATAAAACCAACATCTGCTGGCTGCAGTTTATGAGTGGTGTGTGGTGGGAAGCATATTATTGTCACGCCATATTTACGTGCTTCGTCGATTAATTGCAAATTTTGGGTATGAGACGCATGACCATCTAAAATCAGCATGACTGGGTTGGCTTTAGAAGCGTTGGTAAGTTTCACAAACTTCTGGAACCATTTCAAGAAAATCTCTGCAGTGATCCACCCAGAATCTGAACATTCAGCCCACGAGTTCGGTGGAGCTCCATTGAGCAGTTCGGGCTTCATACGTTTTCTGGGATATATAAACATAGGAGGAAGGTATGTCCCAGCAGCGTTGAAACAAATTTCAATCGTTATGGTTGTGCCTCGCTCGGCCGATGTCAAAGCTCCCACTTGCTTTTTACCTGTTGCTGCGATCACTCTGGAGCGTGATTTTGGCACCACTGAAACACCTGTCTCGTCACAGTTATAAATTCTGTCTGGAGTAAAAGGGTTATCATCAAGGGTTTTTCCTAGTAGTTCGAAAAATTTTCCAACAGACACTCTATTAAACCCAGCAGCTCGAGCCGCTGACGTATTTTCTGGCTTTCGTAAACTCAAGTCAGGATGACGCTTTAGAAAACCTCGCAGCCAATCCTTACCAGCTTTTTCCTTGAGATTATTAAATTTATGTTGTTTATTATTACGAACTGCTAGCTCATAGGCTAACTTCTGGAATTCGGTAGTTGACAAACCAAATAATCTTCCTTCCATTTCCTTTAAATAAGTTACAAGTATTTGTTCTTCTTCTTTGGAAAACACTGTTGTAATTGGACCCAAGGGAATCTTTACATTGATTACACCGATCTCGCTTTTTCTCGCTAGGTTAACTTTACGCTCAAGTGTTGTCTGAGGGACATTATAAGCCTTGCTGGCCGATTTGTAACCCTTTTTTCCATCTAAAACTTCTTGAATGGCCAATTTCATTTGTTCTTCACTCCACCCTCCTCTATCAGTTTTTCTTCTATAATTTCGAGGCATGATCTATAAAAAAAAATTAAATTAACCCAACTAATAACGATACTTTTGAATTAAATCGAAATCCAAAAATAATATCAAATTAGTGGGTAAGATGGGGTACCCCGTCTTGCCCACAAGTAGGTACCCCATCTTTCCCAAACTGGAGTTATAAGTTGTATTAAAATTTTCAAGGTTATAAATCAAGGCAAGCCCGAACTAATTAATGAGTTTAGAGTTGTAAAATAAACAAACACCAATAAAAAAATATGTCACGCATATTGTATATTATATATTATGAACAGTCACGCACTTTATATACATCAATAGTTAGATAAAACCACTTAAAATTATAAAAACATACTCACCAAGTAGAAACGTGCACTTCTCCGACCAAACTTTTAGTGACACTAATAAGTACTGCTAGACACCGTCAGATGGCGTTAAAACGAATGTTCTAGTAACACTGCATTATCTATTTTGATAGGGTCCCCATCTTACCTCGCTACCCCGTCTTACCCACCTTCCCCTATAAAGGTATTCGAGGAATCGTTTCTATTTAAATGAAAGACAATTTTTCCTTAAGTATGATCTATTTAATACTGTAACAAAACAATCGTTACTATCTAAAATAGGTAGTACTTTTAATAGATCTCTAATAGGAATTATTTTACTAAATAGTTTGCCAGATTTATAACAAAATTAAATATTTTTTTATCATTTTACTATTTAAACGGGTTTCCAAAATATTTGGTTATTTTTTCTAAATTGACATATTGACCTGAATACTTACTGTAGTGACTATTTCTTTAAAAAAATATCGAACAGTCAGTGATATTATTATAGACAACAGTTTTTGAATACTCTATGAAAAATATCGTACATATTCGATTACATTTCGACTTAAGCAATAAGGGCTAACCAGCAGTCAGCAGATTATGTAGTTACCTGCCAAATGCTGGTTTTAGTTAGCACTGATTTAAATTAAATTAGCTCCGCATGAGGCAGATCATGATATACACACCATTATTTCATGAAAAATCAGTTAATCGGGACGAATAGATTAATCCTAACAAAAAACTTGCTATGAATAAGTTGAAACGATTGAAAACAATTGTAACTCGATTTACATCCTCAAACTTTCTAGGAGCAATTATTTGTATTCAACTGGATAAAGAATAATACATATACCCAATTTCTGATACTTAGGTATATACTTCACTTTATAACTATCCTTAACCGATAGTTTTGTTATTATTCACCATCCCACCCCAATACAAGTCCATTTTATTATTCTCTGAATGCTATATCATGATATGCCTAAACCTATAAAAATATATGTTACGTGCAAACCATGTTTAGACAGAGGATTGCTAAGTTATGAAAAGTTTGAATTCACGAAGAACATAATACACAGGAAAAATTCCTTTTTCATAAAAAAAGCATATTGGCCTTTAGCCGAATAAGAACTTATAACTAACGAATGATCTATACTGCCAGAAAAAAGGCCTGTCTTATAATTATTACAGAAATCATTTTATGTATATTTCATTACGTTTTAGTCTTACTCACATTTATACTACTTTTTTGCATTACCACCTACATTAATGGTCTCTAAGAATAAATATCAGAAACTGGTTCATATGAGGAACATCTTACAGTTTGTTCAGCTTATGAGACATTTTATATGGAAGCATGGATGTTTAACACGGAAAATATTTATATAAGTGTAGCAAAATTTACAAAAAAATATACAGTCTTTACTCTAATAAATAACTACGCCAAAAATTTTTTTACTAAGTATTCATAGGAAGGTGTTATTCGACAGCGTTTTGGAGTTGAAAAATCTATAGATTACCTCTTAAGATATACAACAAAGTTTTATCAAATATAAAAATACTCTAACGAAGATTCTTTTCTGTCATTATACATGTACGTACATATATATAAAAACTAATCAAAATTGCTAATACTTTTCATCAAGATCATGAGACTAAGAATTAATCTTACGTTATGCACCTTTAGGCATTCTAAATGCTTCAGTTTATAAATTCAAAAGCTCGATATGAAAATCTATAAACTATCTAAGCAGATATTTTTTCCTTTTTGGTAATGAAAAAATGCCATAATTGTTATCACGAACAATTCTAATATTAAACCCCAAAATTTGTAACACATATTCAGCAAACAAGCGGAACGATGTATATCCACATATAACCATAATTTTTATTGTGACTACGATTTCCGAAATTAAACTTCCACAGAATTTTATACCTATTATCTTTCTTAATATGGCAATAGATGCCTTTTATTAAACCTAAAATTGTATCACATTTCGATAATGCACTAGAAAATTCTCACACATTTTTTAAAGTAAGGTAGTATCTACATTGTCTTATAACTAAATGGCTACAGTTTCGGGGCTAAATAATAACAATCGAAAACACAACCTACTGCACGCGTAAAAACAATTAAAAATATTCTTAATCGAAAAAGGGTAGGTAGGTACACTAATCTCAAACAAAGATTATTTGAGCATTACAGAAACTCATATCGTAACCATATAAATAACAGTAATGTTTCTTTAGTACAATACAAAAGTACGTGTACCTACAGAGTTAAAATCAACTTTATTGTTTATTTATAGTTCTTAATTTTACAAATGTAGTTCTAAAAATGGGTCATGCATTGCTATTCTTATTCCTCTCCTTTAATAATGTCGATAATACTTACATAGGAACCTGTCAAGAAACCAAGAACCCCGAAAGAGATTAGGAAGGTATTTTTCCAGAGTACCCAGTTGAAGCGGCCTAGACCGTTAGGCCGGTCCCAATAAGTAACAGTTTCAATTACCGCCGGGAATATCAATCCAAGAAAAGAAAGGCAAACAGCGCCAACGAGTGAAATGAACGGCCCAAGGTTTGGAATAGCAATAGCAATGCAGACTGTTACGATAACTAGAGCTATTCTGATACTGTACTCGGCGAGATTCTTCTTAGCGCCAAACCAATGGCGTACATTTTTCCATATAATTTCCATTGGCACGTAAAACTGAAGACTGTACGTGAAGAAAATAGCGACAGCGATCATTAACTTCACGGATTGACCCAAACTGAAAATAAAACATTAGGTTAGCGAAAAAATGTTCTATAAAAAGTTAATTATAATCCCATTTTACAGTATATTTTACTTACATTTCATCTTCTGGTAAATTTAAGGTAATACTGCTCTTCGTACCATCTCCATATTTCAAGTAGCCAGTAAATCCAACGAAAGCATATAAAGAAACGACGAAAAACATTCCCGTGTTCAATACACCAGGGCAACCGATGAAGTGAGTTGGTGTTTTCATATTATTTTCCAGGGGCATGACAACACCGATTCCTTCCAAAGCGAAAATGGCCGTACCAAAGAACATAGGTAAGCGTTCAAATCCAGCAAAAGGTGACCTTTCTTGTATGCTTGGAATGTCTTGGAACAGGTAGTAAACGGTTATTCCCATGCCGGTTCCTACCAGGAGGTTTGCAATCATCGAGAATGGTGCCAAATATTTCAGGTTTCTGATCAAATTGACTGCTATAAGGAAGGGTAATAATGAAGCCATATAGACTCTGATATCAATGTCATCCCAGTCACTTCCCTTAGCGTAATAATCCACTACTTGTTTTACGTTCTTTGATACGAAGACGATGTATACACAACAGCATCCCAATAAGTCTATAACTAGGAACCAGTTGATCATAGCCCTGCAAAAATAGAAATATTTTATATATTGTTATATTTTTAATCATAGGTATTACAAAAAATATAGCCATAGTGACTTAAAATTAAGGCACACCTCAGTCTACTAACTATGGGAATATACCTAGAAAATAAATTTCGGGATTTCAAGGCCTCTTCAGGTCATAATAGGAATTGATAGTTTCTAAACGCAGTTTAAAATTCTCCAAGTAAGAATCTTGAATATTAATATTATATTTTGTTTTCCAAAATAAAATAGTATGGATTTCATAGTTTCAGTCTCTGGGGTGTTTGAAAAACAATAGTAACTTCTTGTTCGCCTTCAAAAATAATAATAATAATCCCTTTTAGTTAAATAGACGTTTACAAAGAATGCTTTTTCAAGTTCTTACGGAAACATGTTATACTTAACTACAATGAAAACCTGGTCTAATATTTTATAACTCTCTGTACTTGTTTGGAATAAGTACTTACTTAGCTAGCCTCGAAAATTTATGTGCAGCCGGAGGTCCTGATAAGAACGCAGCTTCTGCGGTTTCAGCAAATCCAAGCGATGGTTTCTGCATCCTTCTACACAAATCGTGTGCTGTTCGGACGAGCACATGAACGCAGTAAGTGCAAATTCCACCAATGAGGAAAGTAGCTACCAGACCAAAGAAGAGACCAGCGTTCCGAAATGCCATAGGCATAGCTAAAATACCACTACCCAGGGAACCTTTCAGCAAATGTATTAAGGTATCCATATCCCTGGAAAAAAGAAATAAAAATTTTGGAAATCAGCTGTTTCACATTTACATATAAATGTGCATAATTCGTGTATATAATGTTTTATTTTTACGGAGGTTCAAGCGATATTAAGGATGAATCCCATAAGGGAAATTTAGAAAATGAATAAAGTAAAAAGCTCTGTTCTGAAAACTAATTGTTACAATTAAAAATATTTAAAAGATAAACTTACGATGTTGGATGAGCCAGTTTCCGGTGTTCAAACGGATTATAATCTTCATCCGCCTCAACATCCCGACCCGGTATCTCCATGAGAGGTAGGGTTGACCCTGCCTGTTGTTCCACAGGGATCTCATTTGGGTCAACTTTGTACCTGCAAAATATTTCCCAAATAGTGTTATAGTGGCGTCCATGACTATGAAAACTAATCACTAAGAGAATAATGTTGATAGGTTAGAAGTGAGTCGGTATAAGAGTGTACTTTAATCATTCACAAAATCGAATTTAAGCAGAACCAGGTGATGGTAGCGAAAACAAAGAAAGCGCCACATTTCAAGCTTGAGGGTGATTTGAACGAGGGTGTGATACGAGGTGGTGTCGCGGTCGCGGCATTATGACACTATTTACGCGCGATGACTACTATAACATGTGGCAACAAACAAACAAGTAAATCGCGGATGAAGCTACTTGTACTCTTAAGCGAATTACTACTTATGTGTCAGTGTTCATGTGTGAAGTGTGATACATTCATTATGGTCTCCAGAATAATGTACATAATTATTTCTTTTTTGTGCGTTTCACTCTGTTAAGACTCGGCATTTACAAACGATGGCCCACCGTTAAATTCAATACAGCTTTACGTGGAAACTTAATTGTATTTACTTAAATTTGTGTTTATTACTTTTTTCATGTACGCATCAAGGAAATTGTACAACGAGATTTATTTCCGCCCACAGGGTAAACTGTAAATAATGAAATACAAGAGAAGATAGAGAGAAGTATATCGAATACATAAAGCTAAATCAAATTTGTACAATTGTCCGACTCTAGGGCCAATCCCGAGCCTGAACAGAGATGGCGCACGGGGCCCGTCACTGCTCCGCGCCAACAAGGCGCAGCGCCTGCGGGTATCCACCATAATACTTTAAATTTATCAAAACAAAACAAAACAAATTATATAAACAAAATTGAAACCATAAAATGGAATGATGTACCGGTGTATGAGTCCATTGCAAGATGATCAAGGTCGACGAATGACTTTAATCTCGTGGAAGCAGCACACGTCTTCCCGGATCGTCTCCGAACGGCGTCGAGCATATTAGCTCGTTAAAGGAGCGAGTACTTAACAGTCAACATACAATATAAAATACCACGGCAATTTTATATTATTGTCAATGAATACAAACAAAGTTCGAAAATCTGATTGATAATAGCACCTTAGAAAGTGTATAAACAATTAAATTTAAATTGATACCGATAAAAAAAGGCGAAAAAAGTTTTTTATTTTAATCATAAATTTTCTTTTCAATTTCCTGTTGAACAAAAATGTCAATATTATTAGTTTCAAGGTTTATTCGATAATTCACACACATGTAAATTTTGCAAAACATAAATATGATGTTAAGCTGTGATGCATGCTTCAGTTTTGATTTTTATTTCTAATTTAACAAGCGGTAAATAAAAATCTGCCGAATGTGGCACCAGATAAAATCAATAAAATTATTGACAACACATATGCAGTCGAAGCGAAGTCGATGATTATTTTTTTTTATGTGTGATCCTTATGAAGAAATGAGTTGGAACAATTATTACTTACTTGACCATGACGACATCGGATAAATCATTTCTGACACCTTTTTTCTTGGGGTCATATTCGGCTATCATCGGCCGCATTTGGGGTTTCTGTAATGAAATAAAGACTTATATATAAATTGATACAGGACATTAAATTCTAATTTTCAGTGTTTATAATGGTTTTGGTCTAATAATATATAAATACGTGTATATTATTTCGAAATTAGTGTTAAAGAGGAAGCCATAATCACTCATTTCAAATGATTGTGAATAAAGTTATGTACTTATAACATACATTGTGACGAAAATTCAAGTAATAAATATTGTATTGCGAGTAACCAATCAAATATATGCTGGTTTACGTTTGGTGGCTCTTTAGTTTTTAAATATATATATTTTTTAAACATTGTCGTCATGCAAACAACCTTAAAACTATGACTAATTAAAATAGTGTTAGCTGTATACGTCTTTCTGAGGGGCTCGTTCGCCTGTTTACCTACACGTGACTGATGTTATTTTCAGACTCTATATATAAACCGCTCCCGCACACAGAATCGCGTATTGCAAATTTCCAGACGCTACCGGCATCTCCAGCCTTATTTAGCTTACTAGTGTGTTATGCCACACCGGTTATGAGCAATCAAGGAATCGAGAATTCAGGCACCATTATATCTAATAAATATATATATGAATTTATTTTTAATAACAAAATGGAGTGAAAATAAAGTGTGATCAAAAATTATATTTGATCTTCTTTTTTTTTGCATCAGCATTTATTTTTCCAGTATTAGACATATCCAGGCCAATTTTATAAAAAAATGTTGAATCGTGAGAGAAAGAATTAATTATGTGGTTACTTCAACACTGCAGCTAATGGTTCTTCTGTAGAAATAGCAATAGTTTTTTGAATTATATTATAACTTGCGCAACTTAGGTATCTTGCATATTTATCTTTTACAATTAATTAATTGCTATAATCTATCACATTGACTGGCCTAAATTTATAAATTATTTCTTTACCTTTACTAAGTTTTAACATAATGCGTGCTACCAGGTATTTTCAAGTCCTCATGATCCATATTTACATCAGGAATCTAGACTTTTAAAGGGGAATCGGTTCCCCCTTCCGTATAATGAAAGAATGACTCACCTATAATGAGCACAGGACGACTGCTTTGCATGCAATCTGTGTGGTTCCCCTAATTTTTATTTCAACTAACCAGTTACGTTCACCGATGACTGTCAACGATTTTGAACCCTAACCGTTGGTGATAAAGTGTAAATAAGGTCTATACGCTATAATTCTAAAATTAGTCAATGGCTGACGTATGAACTATATTGAACTGGTTGCGAATATGAAATTGGTCAAGAAACGGCAGCTGTTGAGTATTATTATATAGAGCTTATTGTGTAAATAATTTAAATAAAAAAAAGGTATTTGTATTTAACTTTTACACAATGCTTAACCTGAAAATTCAATAGCAAAAATCCTATTTAATTCCAGTATGTAAGGATCGCAAGTTCCACTCACGAGTGTTAATGATGCAATGTACCTACGACCATAACTAGATGATAATACGGCTTTGAATGACCATGGCACGATTGATTTTCATTTTTAAGTCATAATCAACATGTAGGTAAACAAAAATATGTATAATTTGTAATTGAATTTTAATATTATTTTTGTATCACGTGTAATTTAAAAAAAAAACTATTTTTACTACTGTATACTAGCAAGACTTATAATTTCAAGTTTACTTTTGTGTTCTTAGTATTTCTGAGAATTGAAAACGCCGTTTTCAATCCATCTAAAAGTCTAGTTTGTGCCAAAAGAATTGCCACCGTAGTTGCAATCGGAATGAATTTCTGAACATCAACAACTTCTATTAATGAAACTCCGAAAAATATAACATGCATAAACCACAAATAGATTCATTCAGTTTCAACGAGAGAAGACTCTGCCACAATGGCGGTCTTTTAAAACTTATCTCGGATATCTCCGATTATGGATCATAAAATATTATTTTTATGAGCGTCAGTCAATCTCAACACTTCGTCCCATTAGCACTTGCTTCTGATCGATCTTATGACAATATCGAAAACGTAGTCTTCGCGTAAATATTTGCCACAAATAAATTTATTTAATGTCAACAAATGTGGGCACGACTTCATTATGTCCAGTCTAGTTACATAAATAACCATCCATGTATTGTTACAAGTTGTCACGAGGCTCTAATAAGTAGTATATATAGTATAATAAGTATGTAGATAGTCATGATCAGTAACAACAAAAGAATTATATTAGTGCGCATTTTCAAATAACTCGCAAAACATACAAGACAAGCCAATGTTTCAAAATAACACGCTCGTGTAAAGAATTTTGGAGACACTCCCCCCAGCTGACGTAATTCACTGAAAGTACTGAATATTGTAGATATTGTGTATAATTATTGCTTTGGCAACTGTTAAAAAATATTCTTTTTATCTTTCCTAATGACAGTTTTTTGTTAGTTTGTGTTGTGATTTCGACCTTTTCTTAAAAACGCTATATTTTCAAATTATGTTTTTCAAGATAATCAGACGATGGCTTATTGCTTGCACTATATATTAATTAATTACTCACTATCACAAATTATCACGATTACAACCACGCAACTTTTTGACTACAATAACCTTAGAGAATCAAACTACTCAAATTACTTCATAATCTTAAATATTTCAAAAACAAGAATATAATTAGAGTATATCACCGGTAATTTTCATAGTACGAAAAACCGTATGGTGAAAGAAGTTATATTGCTGGTTTCCTTTCAATTTTCCATTTTATTATCTCTAAAAGAAATGTTGCCTGCATTTTAATGATTAAAGAAAAGCATAATTATTGATTCAGCTTAGCAACACAGCAATAGAAAACTAGCTACTCTTTAATACAATCTCCGTATAATTTACTTTTCGCTCAGTTACTGAGCTTAAACGGTAATAGTTATCAAAATGTTGTAATTGATGTAATTTTTTGTAGTAGAACAAAATAAGGAATGTTTTCTCCTTATTTTGTTCTACTGCAAAAAATTGTGTTCATTCAACAACGAGAATAGTCAAATTAAAATATTTATTAAATCGAAAGTCGCATGACAAATTTAAAAGATTAAGTTTTTTAAAGATTTTACAGTCCTTATCCTAACCAAAAAGTTCTTTTCAATGCATGAAATCGTTTGTTTGGATGTCTTCCAAAATATCATGCCCGACCTTTAAACAACGAAATAAATAAACGAATCATGTATAATAATACCAATTTATAACTACAAGTTACTTCGTCATATTCTCGTACACGTAGGTATTGTATGTTGATATTGTACTCTGACGACATTGTAATTTGTAGATATAAAAATGTCCTAATTAAATAAAATGACCAAGTAAGTAGATACCTAGCGCTGATGGATATTTTTTCGAGTCTATTCTATGTGGACTATAGAAAAGATTGGGCAAAGGAATTAGGTGTATATTAGGTATTGCCAGTTCAAATAAACTTTAATTTTGGCATCAGATAACACCATCAATAAATATAAAAGTTCGCTTTCTTGTTAACTGTAGTATTTTTAAGATACACATAACATACAGTTTATACTATTTGCTAACAGATACCTAATAATGAAATGAAAATTTTTGTGATCGCCATTATTGAAATATCACTTCAAATTATTTTTATTTTTATCTGTCTATATCCTTACATAGAAATTATACTGTTCGTTTGCCTCACTACAACTCGAAAACGGCAGGGCCGAGTTTGGTAGAGTCGATTTTGAGTTTTGAAATGTTTTTGGTATCTAGTCTAATAGGGAAATTTTTCGAAGTACACCGGCCCATCTAGTTAATTGTCACTTTACTATTTTCCTTGCAATACTGCAAACCTTCCTTAGTCATCCAGATATATTATTAGAACTTCAAATAATTTTAGAACCAAAATTAGTCAAATCGCTCGTCATAATTAGCTATACGACATTCCATTTTTAAATTATATACTATTATTATATAGCACACATCGACGATACATAGGATATATAAAATGGACGCAGATGATTTTAACTCTACCCTCAATAGATTAAGGTGTATAATAAAGTAGAGAAATTTGACAGTTTCTGTAGATTATTTATGAGACTTCCTTTCATATTAATAACAACGTGAACAAAGCTATAAAGTTATATAAATATACATGGCCGATAAATCTTGCGCACGAATTTTAATAAAACGGAAAACTTTGGCTTCAGTTAGTTCAATTTATAATTACGAACGGAAATTCCTTACTGATAATATTTATGTTTACCATATAAGTGCGAGTTTACTCATATAGATGACCTCCGAATTAACAGCTGACAAATCATCATTAGAAATTGTAAAGAAACCACGAAAATTCATTGTTTTAATTATTTCTATCACCAAAGTATGTATTTTCTCCATACTTTAGGTATTGAATTAAATTGATTACTTATTAACTTTTTTAAACTAGTTTAAAAAAAATATAACGAAATCATTAATAACTAACTCATAACTAATAACTCATTAATAATCCAAGTACGATAAGTAGGATAAAAGTCGTGTTATAGTCATAAGAATTTTAACATTACACCTGAAGGCCTATTCTATTTCTACGAAAACGAAATTACCGTTTATTATAGAAATGCTAAAATTTATGATGCAACGTAAGTAGGACCTGACACTGCCTCTAATGACAGACAGATAATAAGACGATTTTAACAAAATTTTAAGAACGATTTGATATTTTCAGAATTTCCGTTAAAGATCTAAAATAGGCCTTCAGGCCCTGTTAACTCGTACGACTTATACTCTGTCTAATAACTTTAAGAATATATAGATGCATAATTAATTTGTGTTCATTTTATTTATGTTCCGTTATCCAATTTCTATCAATAAACATATTTTGTAACATCCGCTAATAGTACATTTTCACTCGTTCCAAATTATATTGCGAAATTGAGCGAAAACTCGTCGCGGGTCCGGATTACAGTAATTTAGCACTTGACACTAGCGCTTGTGATAGGAGGGTGTATAGTGTGACCGTCAGAGATGAGCCTTGAACGATCAGTGAAGCGAGAAGCAACTTCCTTGTGGTACCAATTCTTTAATTGCCTTATTGTACATGTGCCGTGGCCGTGATTTGACTACAAAGTAAAGTCTAAACTATAATAATATAATAATACTATATATTATATATTATTTTCAGTCCTTACACATTTGATCAGAAAAATTACACACTGGAACATTTTACAATAAAAAACGTGTTTATAATATATACTGTTATGTATTAAAATGCATTTTGACAGATTTCGTCAAAATTCTAGTAGTGGGGGACTGTTATTGAGATATTATGCTGATTTTTTGGAATTCCAGCGGTTGAAAACAGTGGACCTTATTAGGCGACAGTACCTTCAACTATATAAATTTTTTCACATCCAAAATGGCTTCTAATCTCCATTTAAGTTTATTTTAAATCAGTGTTTGTTCACATATAACAGTGATACTTATTGGCATGCCGATGAATACTGTTGGTCAGGCATCTCAGTAATGAGTGACATGACTCTGTGTTTGCCAAAAATATAAATAACATTCACACGAATAAAAAATTGCGCACAAATAAATTAGCGCCGATCTTTAAGAAGTTAATATAATGAGTGATACATTGTCTCTACTTAAGAAAATTTCAAATTGTCTGACAGAAATCCGAAAACAAATCTTTGTTTATTCCCCGAATAGTTAAAATATATTGAAATTTACAACGGTCAAAAACACTTGGTGAGTGAACTATTTAACATGACAGAGTTAATTATAAAATTAAAACGTGAAGTTGAGACTGTTGTTGAAACTTAAAATAACTGTAGTTTTGTAATACAAGTAAATTACTTAAGTCACATGCGTCATTATTAAAAAAACTTTTTTTTTTTCAATTATATAAACATCATTTATTGTAAGTAATAAAAATAAGTTACCAGTGACTAAATAAAATACAAAAGATTGTCATTTAAGTAGGTATATATTATTTATATAAATAACAAAATAATATAGTGAAATAGAATTTTATGACAGTGGTTTGGATTGTGAAAACACTATCTTTCGAAGAGATTCTCTTGTTTCACATTTACAATCTTATACTATTTACTAAATTGTGATTCGTCTTGTCCTTTTCAATTCCCATAAGAGGTAGGTTAATCCATCTAGCTCACTTCACATCACTCGACAACTCCACGTGTATAGTCTCTTTAATACATAGAATACACGTAAATACTTTGTATAATAATATACCTTATATGTAAAAAAAACTATCTTAAAGCAATTTGTTAATACAAATGTCTTGGCTAATTAATTTTACAAAAATACATAATCTTGATCAAATATCGTGGCGTTGTGAAATTTAGCGTGTTTCTGATATCCGGATATATACCAAACAACGTTTCTAAACGTTAAATATACATATGGTTATAACCCGGTCTTGCTCTGAGGGTAGAGAAATAGTAATGGAACCTACCAAGTCATATCTTTTTAATGGTTTTATGCAGTAGTCGCCAAAAGCATAGCGGCAAAGACAGTGATATCTAAAAAGTGAGTAAACTTAAAAAATGACGACCAAATAAAAAAAATGAAAAATAAATCCCGTTTGTAAGGATTTTGTCATTTTCAAAACGTGAATTAATAATATTTTCATCATAAATAAAACAACGCATTTTGAGTAAATTTAATGGGGCATAAGTTTTCGTATAAAAAATAAGAAATATTTTTGAAATATCAGTCTTTAATTCGCCCAGATATCGGTAAAACTATAAGAAATACGTAGAATCTCGACCATTTTTAGGTAGTAAAATCAACGGTTGCATTTAGGAGCTCATTAGGCACCATGTTGATGCTAAGGGTAGATCTATTGGTATCACACAATGGCGTTCCGGTTGGTAAACGCAGCCTTGCTACACCGGAAGCGACCGCAATGACTGCTACTGAATGCTTAGGAGTTGTTTTGTTATTGATTAGTTAACTTCTCAGTTCTTATAAAAGCAAGTACCAATCACAGAACTATTGCAAACGGACTTTTCACTGACAGAGTCAGACAATCGATCCCTTTTCAAAATATGAAAAACGCGAGTGATAGATAATTCAACTCACAGTTTTCCACAAATTTCTCAATTAAACTCACAATGTTTTATATATTCCTCAAAATGCCATGCTGTACTATTAATTCGCTTTAATAAAATAAATTAATATTCCTACCCACAAGCGGAACATATTGATAAAATTTTATCTTTATTACACCCGGTTTCTGAATTGAGTATTTAAAGTTAAGCATGTCTCAAACTATACTTAAACGTCACATAAATAGGTTTTCGTTTCTATTATCAGAGTTTTTGATGATCAGTTGAAACTAGTTTAATAAAAACAAGGCGCCTTTTGCATTGTCAAAAGAAAAAAAACTTCAGCTATTGAGAATAATCAGTTGAGATTTTGTATTTTTTTCAATTCAGAAACCAGCCGTTAGTGTTTTATTGTATTTTATTGATTTAAAATATATTATTGTTTTGTTATATAAAGTTTTCCTGTGACGTCACTAAGATGTTTTTCCTTAAAAGTGTTATTATGTACATACAATTATCACCGTATTGTTGTAGACATTTTCAGCTGGCGAGATTAAATAGGTAGTCTTGAAAAATAATTAAGTCCAACATACCATGAAGTCTTGCAAATCAAATTACAACGCACTAAACAACAATTATTATCAACTACGCATTTTTTATTTAAATTTCAAAAGATGATAGGCAAGTTTACCAAATATAGTTTTAGCTATGTTTATGTTAGGCACTAACTAATAGATAAGTCGTGATTAATCGTCCTAAGTCAAATAGTTTTGCATAAAAACAAGTTCGCTGGTGTTCCGATAAGACTACTACCTTCATGTATATTTTCCATCCCATCAATTTTCTAAGTCTTGTGATCTAGTCATGTTTTGAAAGACCGAAATGGATGGATGATTGTTTTTAATACTATATTAATTAAATTATGTATTCGGTTAACAGTAACATGTAACTGGTAACATAGCACAAAAAATGTAACTTTACAGGCATCAGATTTAAGTAATAAAAGACAAGTTAGTAAATATTAAAATTTTCGATGGATCAAAAAGTCTTTAAATTTCTTTTACAACTATACGCCTCTAAAATTTTATAAATGCATTATAATGATAATCTAGGCACACATTAACAACATTATCATCCTTCATTTATTAACCTCTTATTATAAAATTATCTATTCATTTTCTGATCATAATGTTTGATACCACCTAAAGGCATGTATGCATATGCGCGGCTGCTTGCGAAGCATGCTATGCCAATAGTCACTGTAGTCAGATCAGTGAATTTAGAATGTCTAATAAAGGTTAAAAGTGCCTCTTTATTCCCGAATAGCGATTATCTCTTTTTGATTTGCTCTGCAATCCCATTAGTTTTCTCATCACTCTTAACACAAATAAAAATCTTAATAACAAAATTGAGATGATATGGTAGCCTATTGCTATTTGGTTTAACAGCTAGTCGACAATAATAACATCAATGAATATGACACAAAGGCAACCGTTGTGACAGTGCCCCATTTGCCACGAGAAAATAGCGTAGGCAAAGTATGCCGCTTCCTGATATGATGATGATCAGTGTCAAGCGGACAAGGTCGACTCAATCAGTGTTGAGTTTGTATAACCAGAGCCGGCTTTGCCAACCAGACGCCCGGGATCATTGGACGTCTTTTATGGTGTTAAATTTTTTTAATTCTTTTATCAGCAATTTTTTTTTTAAGTCTAGCACAATGTACATTTTATGCTTCTTAATATGCAATGGAATGTGAGTTTGAACTGTTCAACGCTGTTAGAGATGTTGTATACTTCTTTTTAGTTTGAAAAACTTTACATAATTCACCGATACATTGTATAAAATAGTACTTTTTCTTTTTTGTATGTACATATTGCTACAGTATGTCGTTTTATTTTAAATTTTTGTTGACCACAAGTTTGTCCCTGGGCACTTAGCCCTTATGCCGGCGCTTTATATATGTAACCCTTTGATGTTTGAGAGCGTCTACCGATGTCGAAGAATTGATATGACGTGCGTCGTCTGTTTGCGTTTGACCCTCGAATGACTACAACATACTGATTGATTCTTAAATAGGATCAATAAAAAACTGACCAAGTGCTTTTCGGCACGCAGCGTTTCTGTAATTGCTCAATTATACCTACTGTTTTATCTAACGAAAATGTTTATTTACAATTTAATTTGAAGTGAAATTTATATGCCCATTTTGCTTAATCAGAATTTTAAAAATATAGTTTGTAAATTTCTTTCAACGACATTTAACTTTCACATGTTATCAAGAAAAACTATAATTTAAAAGTCATAGGAGTGGACTACCAATATTATAATAAGTACACTATAGTACAGAGGACGATTGGTTCCGATAACCTTAAATTTAAGACTTCATGTTTTGCAAGCCGATTCATAAACAGAAAAATTAACTTTGCATAGGTACTTAGTTGCAACGTTTTTAATGACCCACTTATTGCGGTATAGACCAGAAACATGTTTTTTCATATCACTTATATTTGCTTTACTTTTCATATATTCTCACGCTTTGGTATTTTACCATCTTAGAAAAATTTTATGTTTGCTCTAAGAGTCAGGGCGCAAACACAATCTGCAGACAGCCATGCATGACTATGGCGTTACAAAATGACACATATTCAAAGTCCAAAGACAAATGTAAGCCACTTCTTGCAGTGTTATAACAATAGATTTCTCAGATTCAAACTACCTATTTAGAATTTACACAGACGTTTATCTTTTTATACATAAAATTTTCAGAGAAGTATAGCAACGTAGTTTTTCAACCTTTGATTAGGTAGATATTGTTATTCTATAGGTAATCAAAGTTACAAAAACTTTATCTACTTATTAAGTGAACAAATGTATACAGCAATTGAGTTAAGATACCTATAGATATTTTCACAGGAAACAATGAAATATACAATCAATTGAATGACGACAAATACGCAAGCGATAAAACAACCGATTCAACATCTTCAACGAAATCTATGGTTGCTAGAAAAACATAAGGAATACCTTGATTTATTTGTTAAACTCGCTTTCGCCAGCGACGTCCCCACGAAAGGTTCTTTTTAAAATTTAAAACGTTTCTCTTGAATCACTTAATAATATAATTAATGAACTTAAATATTTAAATCTGTTGCGAGTTAATTGATCTCTCCGAACATGTATTATAACTGAATAATAAAGTATTCCTTTGCCACATAGACTTAATATCAATATAAGTTTATGGTCGTTTCGCGATTCAGTTTCAGGCAAATCACTAGTTGAATTTCTGTCTATCACGAATAACGTCCATCGCTAGTCGTTTTCTCTGGCCTGTTCTCCGACTCTAACGCCGAAATACAAAAAAAAAAAGTACCAACAACTCAACCCCATGAAAATAAAGTTGTTTGAATTTAAAATATTACAAATTAAAGAGTACAAATGGCGGGAAACAACTTTTTTATACTAAGTATAGATAATAACGAAGTAAATAATAAGAGCCACACCAGTTTTTGATATTAAAACTTATTCTGTTAGCAGAAATAGTTACCCTCTCATTTGAAGTTGAATATGTGATATCATTTCAGTCATCTCAATAACACCCGACCGTTATGACCTCACATAACCGTGACAAAATATATTCGGTATTACCAATCTAAGAAAGTAAAAATATAAATTTATTACTGGAATGTCTGCTGGTTGGAAATGAACTGTTGGTATATTGAAGGAAAATTATGCTCTAAAATTTATAGTAATAATCTAAGTTTATGTAAATGTGTTACTACCATTGAGCTAATAAGTTTCTTGCATTTGCTCGTGTTGCCAGCAAAAAAAAAAGTCTTCAATGAGAAAAAGTAAAAATATAAATGACGATTCAAACGTTATTTCAATAATATTCCAACATAGAACGTTGTGATATTATGTTAATTCCATAAACAGATACGAAAAAATCACTTCATAACTTTAATTTGAATTAAGTATTTTAATATTTCGATCTGGCATCCCTGCTCAACGCCCACTAGTAGTTCAGTAGTCGAATCCGAGATGACTGTGACGTAACCGTCTAGCGCGCCCCTGTGGCGCCACGCCGATTCTATCGCGCCTTCCTTAACGAAGGTACACAATACTATCGTATCAACAGATCCTTTAATTTATCTTGAATGAACCGCAATGGCTTTAACCTAAGCTCGTTAACGCAATGCAATAGAGTTTACGGATGGAACGATGTTTGTTTCGTATTTAAAATAAATAGTACCTACCTACTAAAAATAAAACACATTTTTTAGATACCTACTATTTATATTTGAAATCTAAATTCACAATAATAAAATAATCGATTTTCTTAAATCTATCAAGCGTAAGTACTTTCGTCTCATTATTATTTAATTACTGTCATGTTATACGAGGTAGTAACACTTTCTCTTTTTTGCTCGATAATGTCAATTATTTTTGTGTCTAACCGAGATTTTAAAAGTTCATAGGTATGCCTACTCTGGAAAATTTGCACATGTATTTGAATTTATATTTGCATACAATTCAACATCGAGTCAAAGCAGGATAATGCTGTATAATATTAAACAAAGTCCCTCTCGCTGGCAGTTCGCTGAGATCTTTAAAACTATACAAAATATTTAATGCGTTTTTATCCAATATACAGTGATTTAAGAGCGAGTTATATGTATAATGCAGAACCACGCGGGTGAAACCGCTAGCGGAAAGCTAGTGCTACCTAATTTTATATCTTTTATAATGATTTTAAGAGCAACGAAGTTGTACGGTTTTTTTTTGTGAAAAATGATAGAAATACTATAGGGATTTAATGTTATGATTCTTTTCATCATCTTATAATGATTTATATAGTCAAATGTAGTATCTAACCTACTTGGTTTAAGTAATGTATAATAACGATTTCGAGCACACGTCTGGGGTTTAATGGATTACGTATAATATTATAATCACTCAAATAGAATGAGAGGGAAGAAAGAAAAGATATCTCAAACTCAAGGTCGACTATTCTGTCACGATCTGTGAATGTGGTGAATGATGTATCTGTTACGTTTATTATAATAACTTCTATGAATTGTTTAGCCCACTGTGATAAAATAAGAGTAACTTCCGGATGTCCGTCGGGAGTAAAGTTGTAAAGATAAAAAAATAATTTCCATGAAAAAAAAAAAATTGTTAATATTCCATGGAATGAGATCTGAGATCTAAAAAAGTTATTTTATTGACTAATTCACAAAGATCTAAAAGACAAAAATTTAAGTTCAATACTACCTAATTTTTTTATTTGAAATATATAATAGTCATATGTGTACCTATATAAAAGACAATTGCTGTTCGTTTGTCTCGCTAAAATGCGAGAACGGCTGGGCCGATTTAGGTTTTGAAAGGTTTTTTGTAGTCCAGTATGAAGTACACCGGATCATATAATAATATTCCTATCTTATTATAGAAATATAAAGATAATTTTAACGACTATTGAATACTTCTGATTGAGTAAGTTAAAAGCAAAATTTAAGTCGAATATATATATTTTTTTAATTTAGCTCTTATTAGAAAGACTTTGTGGTATCTAAATAACTATTTTGTAAGAGCTTTACAGATTGCTATGATGATTAATGAAGTAATAGATCAATTTGATCTGGTTAGACGTACCTTTGACAAACCGCAAATTGCTAGTATGGACCTAGATCCATATATTATATGGCTGGATATAAGTAGTTACGTGAGGCTAAAGCGGCGGTTATATTTAGCCCGCCCCGCATCGCCACTTTAGTTCAATTTAGTAGTAATTTTTCGTTGGAAAATAAACTCTAACATCATCATATTTATGTTTAAATTTATACTATACTCCAGACCAGAGACAATATAGAAAATATTTGTTGTTAACGATTTTAAAAGAGAAATATATATTTGTGTGTAAATAAAGAACAGGTATTTTTTATATTAGTAAAGTTCCTAAAACTTTTTTCCTACATATATTTTATATATATAAAAAGTAAAGTTGTGCAAAATTTCGTAAAAATAATCGATTTCTTTTTCTAATTATTATATTTGACCAATTTTGCTTTCACAATTTGTCACTTTTTCATTAAGAATATAAATCTTTATATCACTAATACACCTAATAGGACAATCTAAGTATAAGTGATTTTAAATCTTATCATCCTATACGTATAGTTAATATTTGATAGAAGAACAGATAATTCATATATAGAATAATCAGCTATTAACAATTTTCTTTCAGCAAGAATTCGAGATGAGATTTGTGAACTAGGAATTTATTTGAAATATAATCTTTACGACACGATGTATAGAATTTATATTACCGTACTCACTGAGACCGTTAGCCCAATTATCATATCTAGAAAGGTATGCCATATAAAACGGACAATTCTACTTTAGAAAACTGCAATAGTACGGTTTATATCTACACATTTTAGTAAAGACAGTTTAGGATTAGGAACCGTACATGAGTATGTACTTATGCGTGCAAATCTGAATGTGTGTATGAGTTAAGAACGTGTGCTTCTCACGTATAAGCATAGGGTCGAACATGATGTGTTCACGTAAAAGCCGCGTGATCACTTCACTGACGTATTAAATCATCGAAGAAGGCACATACCCAACACATTTAAAATTCGATTCAGCGATAGTCGGTGAAACTCATAGAACAAACTAAAAAGAACCCTCAATCTATTCGCAGAAAGTTTTCATTTACGGTAACAGTTAACGATTTCAAATGCAATGAATTATGATTGCTGCAAGTTCGCATTTATACAAATAAATGTCGGTTGTAAAAGTGGAATCAAATGTTGTTTCGTAAAGTGGATTCGTTTGTTTTGAACGAAAATTTATTTCGAATGTTAATAGGGATGCAGACTCATAATTTATTAGGAAAGAAAAAATTAAAATCTCGTTTAAACAAGCATAATAATAAAACCATTTATGGCGTCATAACCTAGGGCACTAAAAGCGTCAAATTAAAAACACATTATATAAAAGGAAATGGTAACTCAATTCCAAATTTAACTGATAAAAATCTTTTACAAATTTTTATAGCAGTCTATTTCAATTAAGTGACTTCAAAATTTTACCCGATACTAATTTAACGTTTGAATAAGCTAAGTGCTCCTTCTGTAATGAATGCATTTTCTTTTAAAACGGACGTGAAAGCTGTTTGATTTAACTTTATTATGTTTGTAGATGCGAGTAATCGTATTAAGCTCTAACTGCATTCCTAGGGTAGCACTGTCTATAATGAATCTTTTGTTTTGTTATGCGTTACTACAATATAAGTCATTGAAGAAAGCAGATTGAATCGTATTTTTCATGACTATAGAATGAATAGTTATTTTGCTCTTCTTGAATATATGGCCACTAATCTGTGTAGATCTCTCCATGCGGTTTAATCCTGAACCTGGTTGCTCTCACGTCATTTTTTTTTACGTTATATAATCAATATGACCAGCTTGATGGCGGATTTTACAAAATTTCAACCAATATTTTCTTATCACTAATGTGTTTCCAAACAATAAAATCTACAAAAGACAAATGTTGATACTAGATAATCATTTTAATGGCATGCAATATCGCTCAATTTGAGTTATCTTTTGATTGCAGTTGGGTCATCTGATCTAGGTGTTAGTCACTCAATTAGATAAAAAGGAAACTAGCTATATGACCCGGTTTCCACAGGGATGTACTTTTCACGAGAAAACTATAAAACAGTATAAAGTTACATCGAAGACCGTTACGCGGTTTTGGAAGTTTCAAAAGCTTTACACGGGGAATGACATAGTTAGAATCGACTTTTATTAATACCTTTTTTAACGTCGAGAAAATGATTTTGTCCCTGACACCCGGCAGTGAAGTGCCCAGTGGGTACCAAGTTTATCCTCCAAAATCCCTACAGTGCACCCTCTCGTGTGAGATGAGGCCAGGGAATCCGTTGCTGAGTCACCGCTTTAATTTACATCTATCATTGATAATTATGTAAATATAAAAATTACGCAGATTGTCGCTCTGGGCAAAAATGTAATTTTGTATTTAAATTAACACCAATCACCTTAAACGTTACGGTCCTCTTTATGCCGCATTGAGCAAATGCCCAGCCGTCCCCCTTTAAATAATAGCAATACGAACGAATGGTGTGTTTTGATTTGGTGTAACTCCAGGCACAATTTTTTTTTAATTAGCCGAGTAAATCTTGCCTCGCATTTGGTGAAAAATATATAACTAACATAACTTTTTTACGAAACATGTTACCATCTGTGCTTTTTTATATGATAATTAATATATCAAGCTATTAATTAGTCAATGACCCGAATTACATATTTAGTAATTTACAATAAAAAAATAAATAAACAAGTGTTAAAAATACTATTGATCTCAAAAAAAAAAATACTTTTAAGCACGTGTGCAGTAAAGGATTTCAGTACATTTTTATTTAACACGTGTTTAAAAACTCACTTTCGGTGTTTACAATGGATTAAAAAAATAGCGCTTTATGAGCAACTGCATTGAAAAAGACATTTATGTTGTTTAATAAAACACATCTACAGTTGTCACTACTAACATATGATACTCAGATCAGTATTAACTCACGTAGGTTAAAAATATATCAACGTCCCATTTATAGATATCTACAACTTCCCGATTTACCTAGGTAGTCTAGCCATACGTACTACTACACAATTGCGAATGACCGTAATTGAATACCTACAGGTATATATATATACACAATTATACAAGAAACAATATTTCCTGCTATACCTTCTCCTAGTTACAGTTTCTTAGTTAAATAACTCCTATAATTACTCATATATGTTTTTCCATAATAACTGCATCGCATACTTACACGATCTAATATAAACTTTCTCAATACAATAATGGGTATTTATAAACTCTACCGCGGCCACACACGGCACTATAACCGCTTTAAGTCAGCTTAAGAACCGGTTAAATCCAGATTTTATGCTAATGTTACTGCTTTGAATGTGCCATGCATTCATAAACTAATATTAATGATGATAGGACTAGCGCCGGCCTCGTACCTTTCACATGTCGAAGTTTTAATAAGTTACACTCTTAATTACATTCAAATAAAGTTGAAAACAATTTCGAGGACTACTTCAATGTTGTTAATTAATAATTATAAAAATTTCATCCGACCGGCAAACTACATACGTTTAAACTTTTTTGATTATCCTATTAGTATTATATATGTGAGTTTCTTTGTTTGGATGTTTGTCCGTCAATCACGCCGAAACTACTGAACGAATTTTGATGAAATTTGGTATACAGATAGGGTATTAGCCGACTTTTTATCGCATTAAACATTTCCCTAGGAACCACGCGGGCGAAGCCACTGGCGAAAGCTAGTTTTAAATATTTCTCAGTTGTACTGATTGTTTTTTATGTAGGTAGTTATGTTCCACAATATCTATTTGTTTTTAAAGGATATTCTAGACCGCGTACATCCCTACCCCCCCCCCCCCTTACACTAGTCAATTCAAATCAATTGACACCTTTATTACCTTTTCAAAGTTTTTTTACGGGTTCGACGCTTGGACGAATTAATGAAAAGGCTGACTAAGCTTTACAATTGATTTTATTTTATGGTAAGGGTAAAGAAAAACTGTAACAAACAAAATATGAATATAAACGTTTGTATGTTTACCTAAATATAAAATTACAATTGCTAAATAGAACATATACATGCCCCTTGTGGGTTTCCTGTAATATAAAAAGTTGTACTTTTAAACTTTTAGATTTACAATTTCTATTTTAATTATAATAACTACATTATACGGAGGTACGGCACATCGTAACAGGTTTATTTTATTAAACCTCCAAGCTTCGTCAGCGATGAGTTCAAGCTACAGCTTGAACTATATTATATTAATATGTGAAGTAAAAAAGGTTGTAGGTAATCTTTTTTACGAAAATTACGGGATGGACGGATTTATGTTTATATGCAGAATGCCAATAAAATAAAAAATGCACACACATAAAAAATACATTTTTAACATAATACTACAGAACAAACGCTAATGAACTTAGAACAGTTGTCAATTTATTAAAATACTACTATTGTATTAGGATTAGCAGACATTATCCAAGTAATTATAATAAATATTAATATGTTTCTAATAAATCTCGGATCACAAGTTTTCGTTATACCTTTGACAATTTAAATATAATTTAAGTTAGTTAACATCTGGGTGTAACAAACATCGTATTCATGTGTTTAATGTCAAGTAAGACACTGCAAAAGTTCTGTCATTATAATTCCGTTATAGTTAAATAATTAAATACATGTATGGAAATATGTAATATCTATTATATTTTTTCAGTCTCGACTGCAAGCATCTTTTTATGAATTTTTAAGACGCTTAAAAATTCATAAAAATATACTATTTCTTCTTCTTCTAAATTATATTATGATATAGATGATTTGTTTTTTTTTTTATTGGACAAAGACTAATACGACTAGAAGATACATCAACTAGGTATACTTCAAAGCGAACACGGAACCACACTCCTTTGGCTAGAAACGCTCAAACGACTGAATTTTTGCGATTATTTCAAAGATTATGATAAATATAAAATGATTGATTAGAGGCATTCTGATAGACAAAAGATATTAATGATAATAAAGAGATATTTTTTATCTTAAGTACTATGAGTCAATGAAAATCCACGTACAAAATTTATCATCGTTCGTGTCTTTTTATGTATCGTTGTCATAGATAGGTGTTTATGATAAGAAATGCATTGCAAATTGCATGAATTGACTGCGAGATCATAGCTACCTATTGATTATTAATTTTCATAAAAATTAATCGGAATGATTTGGTTTTAACAACAAAGTAATCAGAAAATGATTCTAAGAATAAATTTTCATACTATAATTTTATCCAAGAATAGGTCAAACATGTCAATCCAACTATTACCAAGTATATTTCTTAATTTATCAATATTTGAAGACATTTCATGTTTCCTATAACGATAAAGTCGCGATAAAAACAATTTGCAGGTAACAAAAAGAACAAAATATACGAGTAGTAGAGCGAGTATAGATTAATAATTATTTAAATGGTTGAAAACAAAATGGGTTACTATTTATAATAATTTTCGAAACCGAAGAACTAGAAATAAGCGACGACTTAGTTATTGATTTATGAAGTTCAATTTACTTTTTAAATACAGAAAGAAGATCGGAACGCTCGTTATAGACAATACGGGTGTAGATAGTAAACGAAAATAAATACATTTTTGTTCTGGTAGTGTTTAATATACCCGATAATCACACTTTTATGTTTATAATATTCATAATATTGCTTAAATTATTTATGAAAAAACAAATATTTTATACTCGTTGACACGTGACAGCCAACAGCGCGTGAAGTCACGCTCCTCATATTCCTATTAGAACTTTGAGAATTAAACCTTATGCATACATAGAACCTCTTTTTATCTGTTATGTGCATAGAAGTTGTATGTATTGTCGAAACGATATTTTTCGCCGGCCTCGTACCTTTCACATGTCGAAGTTTTAATAAGTTACACTCTTAATTACATTCAAATAAAGTTGAAAACAATTTCGAGGACTACTTCAATGTTGTTAATTAATAATTATAAAAATTTCATCCGACCGGCAAACTACATACGTTTAAACTTTTTTGATTATCCTATTAGTATTATATATGTGAGTTTCTTTGTTTGGATGTTTGTCCGTCAATCACGCCGAAACTACTGAACGAATTTTGATGAAATTTGGTATACAGATAGGGTATTAGCCGACTTTTTATCGCATTAAACATTTCCCTAGGAACCACGCGGGCGAAGCCACTGGCGAAAGCTAGTTTTAAATATTTCTCAGTTGTACTGATTGTTTTTTATGTAGGTAGTTATGTTCCACAATATCTATTTGTTTTTAAAGGATATTCTAGACCGCGTACATCCCTACCCCCCCCCCCCTTACACTAGTCAATTCAAATCAATTGACACCTTTATTACCTTTTCAAAGTTTTTTTACGGGTTCGACGCTTGGACGAATTAATGAAAAGGCTGACTAAGCTTTACAATTGATTTTATTTTATGGTAAGGGTAAAGAAAAACTGTAACAAACAAAATATGAATATAAACGTTTGTATGTTTACCTAAATATAAAATTACAATTGCTAAATAGAACATATACATGCCCCTTGTGGGTTTCCTGTAATATAAAAAGTTGTACTTTTAAACTTTTAGATTTACAATTTCTATTTTAATTATAATAACTACATTATACGGAGGTACGGCACATCGTAACAGGTTTATTTTATTAAACCTCCAAGCTTCGTCAGCGATGAGTTCAAGCTACAGCTTGAACTATATTATATTAATATGTGAAGTAAAAAAGGTTGTAGGTAATCTTTTTTACGAAAATTACGGGATGGACGGATTTATGTTTATATGCAGAATGCCAATAAAATAAAAAATGCACACACATAAAAAATACATTTTTAACATAATACTACAGAACAAACGCTAATGAACTTAGAACAGTTGTCAATTTATTAAAATACTACTATTGTATTAGGATTAGCAGACATTATCCAAGTAATTATAATAAATATTAATATGTTTCTAATAAATCTCGGATCACAAGTTTTCGTTATACCTTTGACAATTTAAATATAATTTAAGTTAGTTAACATCTGGGTGTAACAAACATCGTATTCATGTGTTTAATGTCAAGTAAGACACTGCAAAAGTTCTGTCATTATAATTCCGTTATAGTTAAATAATTAAATACATGTATGGAAATATGTAATATCTATTATATTTTTTCAGTCTCGACTGCAAGCATCTTTTTATGAATTTTTAAGACGCTTAAAAATTCATAAAAAGATACTATTTCTTCTTCTTCTAAATTATATTATGATATAGATGATTTGTTTTTTTTTTTATTGGACAAAGACTAATACGACTAGAAGATACATCAACTAGGTATACTTCAAAGCGAACACGGAACCACACTCCTTTGGCTAGAAACGCTCAAACGACTGAATTTTTGCGATTATTTCAAAGATTATGATAAATATAAAATGATTGATTAGAGGCATTCTGATAGACAAAAGATATTAATGATAATAAAGAGATATTTTTTATCTTAAGTACTATGAGTCAATGAAAATCCACGTACAAAATTTATCATCGTTCGTGTCTTTTTATGTATCGTTGTCATAGATAGGTGTTTATGATAAGAAATGCATTGCAAATTGCATGAATTGACTGCGAGATCATAGCTACCTATTGATTATTAATTTTCATAAAAATTAATCGGAATGATTTGGTTTTAACAACAAAGTAATCAGAAAATGATTCTAAGAATAAATTTTCATACTATAATTTTATCCAAGAATAGGTCAAACATGTCAATCCAACTATTACCAAGTATATTTCTTAATTTATCAATATTTGAAGACATTTCATGTTTCCTATAACGATAAAGTCGCGATAAAAACAATTTGCAGGTAACAAAAAGAACAAAATATACGAGTAGTAGAGCGAGTATAGATTAATAATTATTTAAATGGTTGAAAACAAAATGGGTTACTATTTATAATAATTTTCGAAACCGAAGAACTAGAAATAAGCGACGACTTAGTTATTGATTTATGAAGTTCAATTTACTTTTTAAATACAGAAAGAAGATCGGAACGCTCGTTATAGACAATACGGGTGTAGATAGTAAACGAAAATAAATACATTTTTGTTCTGGTAGTGTTTAATATACCCGATAATCACACTTTTATGTTTATAATATTCATAATATTGCTTAAATTATTTATGAAAAAACAAATATTTTATACTCGTTGACACGTGACAGCCAACAGCGCGTGAAGTCACGCTCCTCATATTCCTATTAGAACTTTGAGAATTAAACCTTATGCATACATAGAACCTCTTTTTATCTGTTATGTGCATAGAAGTTGTATGTATTGTCGAAACGATATTTTTCGCCATGACAGAAGTGGCGTTTTAGCGGGAAATTTTGAAAATTATATTTTTTAATTTAACTATATAAATGATACTTTTTAAATAATTTTTAAATATATTTCATATTTGTTTATATTTTAAAAGTTGTATACACTTCTATTTGACAGAACACTATAAATATTTTATATTTCAAAGAACGTAGTGCCATCTATTTCGATGTCGAGGACTACTTTTTAAAATATTTCCTCGTTACTTTCTTAATAAGGATCTAAGGTTAACTATGTGGCAGCTTTTTGTAAAACATTCTCTTTGAACGTAGAACGCAATAATTACGTGTGCTCTACCATAAAAAATCCGGCGTGTTATAGTTACAACACCATCGATTGCCATGAGCACGCACCGGGCTGATAAGATAAAGTCTGTCCTTGAATTTGCTTTTGTGACCAACACTGGTCCAAAAGTGGTTTTGCTAATATTGCAATGTTTTTAATAATATTAATTATCACGTAATGTTAATGATATTAATTACGTGAGATGTTTTTGCTAGTAACAAAATTATAACCCGCTAATACTCCTATCTCTATTAACTAAAACAACTAAATATTTGTTTTCATAGAAACATTTTTAATATTTAGGCTGAAACTAGGAATCCCTGTTTTCAAAGATTGCACAGACGGAGGAATAATTTGGCTATATGAAAGACTATAATTAAAGAGAAGCAAATTTGAAGAAGTCATTTTATTACCAGTAATTTGTATTAAGTGCTCTTCTCCTGAACTCACGCTAAATCACGCTCTTTTTCAATGTAGATTTAATCCCAACTTACGCATTTTTGTGATCTTAGCAAGAAAAAAAAATAGTATAGAACAATCGCTCTGCCTCGAAATTATTAACATATATTAAATAATATGACATTATTTTTGCTTTAATTCTAAAAGAAATGAAGACTAATGGAACCAGTCAGCATAGTATAGAGATGATGAACTATTGTGTGAAATATAATTACTCAAACAGCGATTGTAAAAATTACTTAACGTCAGGTTTCGATTACAAAGTAACTTAGATATTTAACGATTATTAAAAAAATATATGAAACTAAACTAATCTGCTTAGGCGATTCTTAATATTAGGCATGACATAGTTAAGTAATGCCTTGTTCTAGGTTAATGAAAATGGTCAGTCGTAATAATCATCGCTTTCACTTTCAAATGCTATACTTAAAGGATTTCGTGAAGGGTTTATTAATTCCGCAATACTTAGTTAATAATTTTATTTCTATCTTAGCATGATACAAACATCATAAAATCCAGTGTTATTGTGCCAAAATTATTTATATGCCTTTTTTCAATAAATGCACAAAATATACAGGTCTAGGAAGTATATCGTAAAGAGTCGCATGGTTTCCGTTTATTTTATTGAATTTTCAGTGAGTTTTGGTCGTAAATGTGATGTTATTTTGCGAGACATAAAATAAACACTAGGTATATAGTAAACAGGATAAGTATTTGGTGTATTTTGCATGGGAACGCGTCTGCCAACCAATTTCTCAATGTTTATATTGCCTCAAAAACTTCAAAGAGGTTCCTAGATCCATTTATTTTGAATAAAAAATAATAATACATCATCTCTATGGCTTGTTTATATGCTTTCTAGAATAATAATGTATTACTAAACTGTCATTAAGTTAATTTGATCTTACATAACACGTCAATAAGTACATATATACAAAATACAACATTTGTCACCATTTCATGACGAAATGCAATAATCAAACGTGTAAATGGCCACTCCTAAATCCACTTGAACCCCAATGACGATGACGCACGCAATACTCGCCAATATTAACAACATATATTTAGACGATATAATTATTAAATTGGTTTGCGTCAATTTTCATTTGACACAAAGTAATTAAGTGGATCTAAGAATCGTCAAGTCTACCCGAGCGTCGGTAATTACTCGCTCCAGCTAAACGTACCTCTAATTATTACAAGGATATAAAAAATCCGGCTGAGAACGAATCGGATTCGCGCACGAAGGATTCCGTACCGAAAACGAGCAAAACAAATCACGTTTGTTGTATGGGAGCCCAATTTAATATTTATTTTATTCGTTTTTTTTTTAATATTCTATGTTATAGCGGCACCTGTCATATATGATCTGTGAAAATGTCAACTGTCTAACTATCACAGTTCATGACATACACATAGTACTTAGTGACAGACAGATAGATAGTGAATAGCTTAGCAAAAAGATTACCGTTTTACCCTTTGGGTACTTACGGATCCCTAAAAGTGCCATACACTTTTATTATTTATGTCTTAGTAATTTAGGTATTAAGCAAATACCGATGGCGTAGTATTGCCTAAGCAAGATTTTCCTCGTTTCCTATTTACTTGTTACCCGTCCATTTTCTCACATAATCATCTACCTACTAAAAGTCATTAGTATTATGATGCTACTTAGCCAAAAAATTTATTATGTACATATTTTATTCTTGCACATAACCAACTGATTATGATCAAAGCACATACTGATAAGTGTTACAAAAATGATTTCGAGATTTATGAGAAGCTTTTATCCAATCATTTTTTTCCCTTTTTTTATTTGAACTTTATGGAAATTTAAAAAAACAATAATATCATTTATGAGAATAATGGTATTATTGTACAAAATATAATACACTCTTATTTTGGACAGTTGTGTAATAAGAGGTACCTACTTCTTCTTTTTCTCTTGTTTTTGGAAGAGAGTTTTAATATTCATAATTAACGCAAGTTACAGGATTTTCGAATAAAACTACATCATGTTAAACGTTCAGTTCTATAAAAAAAAAAAAACGATAAATTAATGATAAAATTTGGCTCAAGTCCGCTTAACGCGTTAATTACAAACAAAAAAATATCTTATCCAATGAATATTATATACATAAAAACACTGACTTCTATTATGTATATTAGAAGAAACTGTTTTTATGCCGTATCCTTTTTTGAACACAGCTGAAAACAGTATGTTAATTATTATCTGCATGGCTAGAAATATGAGAACCGAAAAACGCTAGCAACAATGTATATACAAAAATTATGAATAAAAACTAAACAAAGTTACAAATTATACTGTTTTGCTTTTGTTTGTGAATCTTCAAAAACTATTACAAAGTTAGGATTATTTTTTTTGATATGAATGTTTTAAACATTGCAACACAATTATATATTTCCTACAATTTCCTAGTTGCATTCGTTGCGCGTAGATAATTTCATGTTTGTGTAATAATTGTGGGCAGTTAAATTACCTCATGGAAAAATAAAAATATAATACCAGATGGTCTTCTCGTTCTTTATTAGACGATGTTTTTATAACTTATTTTGTAACTATAAAAAATATCCGTCGTCTGTTACTAAAATTAAAAAATGTGATGAGCAACTTTTAAAGTAGGTAGCATTACATTAGTTCTCGTCGAGAGCAGTAAAAAAGATACGAAATAAATTGTTACATAGTTTACTTCCCGTCACAAACCCCGATCATTAATCGAACTTTTTGTATTACTACTTATACTATTCAGCACTTTCTACTGTAAAATTGTAACAAATGAGACGAAAATTTATAGGACATTGAACTATTAATATTGAATACTTTAACATTGGTTCAGCAAAGCCGCAAAAAGTCTAACTAACTATTAATAGATTAGAAACAAATATCATTTGTGTCATTATATCGTACCAAAGCAGAACTAAAATAACATTCATCTTACTAATATAATAAACCTGAAAGTTTCTTTGTTTCTGCAAATTAGCAAAAAATTCTGACTTTTCAATATTTTTACCTAACTTGTAGCGATGGTAAGGTTTAATTTTCAAAATATATCTAGCGGCTTCAAATTTAACTACGTCATTTTTCGACGTTACTGATGTGGGCATGTTTTGCCCCATATAAAGATAAGATGGTGTTACTTAAAAACACATTAGTTTCTTATGACATCAGATTATATTCCATAAACAAGCAAGGTAAAAATTAAACTTTGAAGATGTGTCTACTACTAAGTAAGTATACGGAAAATATTGTACATAACCGTTCTTCTCAAAGCAATTTCAAGCTCTGTTGTCATAACTATATAACGCCAATCAAACACGGGATTTGCCTGCAATTATTGTTGATGTATTTTGACTGGAGCAAATGGTGTCGTTGTACATTGCTCTTAAAAGAGTTATCTATACATATATAAAAGTAGATGTCCTGACGCACTGACTGACGGACAATGCATAGCCTAAACCGCTGGTCGTAGAGACTTGAAATTTGTAGGATACATTCCTCTTATTACGTAGAGGTGTACTTAGAACGGAGTTCCACCCCGAAAGGGTTCAAAAAGGGTAAAAACATTTGTATGAAACTTCTTGGAAGGTTTCATACAATAGGTGATATTTTATCCAGAAAATCAACACAAAAATGATTGTGGAAGCTTTTATGGGAATCAAAATGTTACCATTACGACCATTGTTTACTATTTGATTAGTCATTGTAATAAATTTATCTAATATTATTTATAAATATTTACTTATATAGTTATGAAAATTAGTAACTTTGAACAAAAATAACATTTCAATTTTTTTTATATTAGAGTACAAAGCATTTTATTTACGAAAGAAAACACATTTTATATTTTTTATGCTATATATATAGATGGTGTTAAGTAAGTATGTTTTTACATCGCACTGTTTTGGTCAAAGTAGAATTTTAAAATAATACTACATAGTAAGAACTTTTAGCTTTGCTATACTCTTAACTTATCGTCAAATAATTTTGCGTGGATTTTAGTTTTCAATTAAGTTTTGTATAAACTTTCATTTTGGTTTTTTTTTTTATCTGTATTTCAAATTGGATAAATATCTTTACAGTTTTCATAGGTAAAATACTGCAACATATTGTACATTGGTCGGTAAATTATATAGTATATGGTGTACATGGTGTACGTGTTATAGTATATGGTATACATGTAATTACAACAACTATCATAAATATATGTAGCGTATTAATATATTCGTTGATGTTGTAATCTTCGAAGTTGAACATCAAAGTATTTTATTCTTATACCGTGGCTATTTTGCTATTATTAAAATTATTAATTGTATTCGTTATAAAACCGTTGACAGTTAACCAGTTGGTAACGACGTAATAACCAGCCTATTAATATCCCCACTGCGGGTCTCAGGCCCTCCCCATGTCGATGGAATCGAATTATATTTATAGGGCGCAGTGGTGATTAGTAACTACTGAAGATGCAGCCGAGACCAACAGCTAAACGGACTTTGCAAAGCTCGGGTAATAAATTGGTCACCCATCCCATGACCGGCCATTGGGAAAGTTGCTTAACAACGCGCGGTCGCCACTGCGTTATCCAGCTCTTTACAACAAACTTCATTATATATTAACCTCAATGTTTTTTTCATTACTTCACTCACACATCTCTTTACTCCATATCTTCGATTTACACTCAAAAATAAAACAGCTGTGAATGTCAAGTCGACGAAACAACTGTAATTTATATTGTTCTTAGTCTATTTATTTAGGTAAATGTTTGGTGATTCTTTATTGTATGATGTATTGAGAGACACGGAGAATCGTTTGATTATTCCATAATAAATATTATTATTACATGCGAAAGTGTATTTGTATGTCTCATGCCTAACCTACTAAATATAGTTGACTTGAGGATAGGTTTCCTATAAGGATACCCGCGATAGGAGACAAAACCAAATTCCAAAAGTGGAAACATGAAGTATTATAGAGTTTGTGAGTTTTACATAGAGCGAGTCAGTTGCGGAAGTTGTATATCAGTAGAATAATATTTGAATTACTACCACTTTCTGGTAAAACAGGTTGCCTCATTCAAGTAACATTATTATGTTTTTATTGTTTAACTAGTAACCTTGCTTATGTATAGATATATTTTACAATCATAATCAGAAAACTGCCAGAGCAAAGAGCTCCAAAGAAATTAGAGCATTATACCTTTTTTGATTGAATCTCTATGCTATAACAGCGACGACGATTCCGAGGTTGTTTTATTAGGGAATAGCTCTATTCAATTTATTGCCAGCCCTTCTCACCAAAAAAATCTCAAGCCGTAGATTTGCCATACTTTTAAAAGCGCTTATCGAAAATTACGACTACTTAATAAATTGAATTTCATCATCGATCGATATTAAGAGATTTGCATTATATATTGCCATATTGTATTTATGTTAGTAACGAAAACACTCTAATACACTGGTAAGCAATTTAAAGAACTTTATCTAATGGGATATAACACTTACGTAGGCAATACGCACAGGTGTGAAAGTAGAACAAAGGTTTGTTTTAATAATTACTGAATACCATAAATACTCTGTGTTATTAGAAGTTCTAGATGTATCTCTACAAACATGACTGTTAATCATAGTTGATATTTCTTAGAATAACAGGTAATTACATGAATTGGATTTTTGCAGGTACGGGGGAAAACTGTGAAAAATTAATTGCATAAATTTACTTCGTGATTATATGGACTGAAAAAGGGTGATGAATAAACAGTAAAATAATTATTGAAGTTCTTTTTTTTTCAAGCCCACAAACCCGATGAAAAAGCTAAAGCAGGGGAAAATTAGGCTAGTGTTGGCCAGTAATTCAATCAGTAACCTGCAACGTATATTTTAAATATTTGATGTAAACTGAAGGAAGAAGCTGAATATCGGAGAGAGAAACTTAAGTGAACCGTTTTCAGATATGTAGTTATATTCTACATTTGTTATCGTAGGTTAGAGAAAAACCTGATGGACGTTTGTTTATGAAATGTCGCTAGAAAAAAGGCAGTTTTTTATATAGGTTACAGGAACTTAAACATATTCGGGGCGACCACTCTGTTTTCTGTTGAAATTTTAGTCGCACTATTAGTTTTGTATATTAATTTAAAAAGTAACTAGAACGGCAAGCTTTGTTCAAACTGGGTTCAAGCAACGAATCTTTCCTAATTTATGAGTAATTATTGAATTTAAATGTTCCCAAATTTCAGTGTGATTATAAAACCAATCAAAAGCAAAACCGAATTTTCTGTGCAAAAATATATAAAAAAAAACCATAAACTTTTTATGTTTTCTTGTAATATATATGTTTCATTTGATATAAGGGAAAGAAAGACAAAACGGACCACTTAAGAAAAATCAAACGTAGATAAAAACTATTCGTTTATTAAAATTTCTTCACGAGTATAAAATAACTAATCAAAACTGTTAATTTTATATTACCTACGAATGAGACTTTGACTAAATAATGGATAATGAAGATATTACATGATTTTCAATGCCTTCATTTATTCCGTTTTAATGAGAAAGACAAAACGGACTTACAAAAAATAAGTCAGATAATATATTTCTCACATAAAAATTGGTTCTGGGTACAGATCAGACACTCTGTGATATTATCGTCGTGTATGAACTATCATTTATCTTCGCTTTTGATCTTTTTACATCACTTTTCTTCCTTACTTCGTCCTTTTGCCCTGGTCCGTTTTGCCTGTTAGATATAAGCAACAACAATTAGATTTTTTCAGATAGTCAATTTAGACATCGCCGAGATACTTCGTTAAAAGTTCAATCAAATGTCAGTTTGTATACAGATAACGCGAGAATATATTATCTCAAACCAAACCAAACTGTAGGCTAATTGAAATTCATTAACTTCACATCATAACGTAAAAAACAAACTTACCTTGCTAAAACTGAGCACTCTAACAAAGAGCCGGAACATGGCGGCCTACATTTTAACGCAACCGGATTACAGATGGCGTTAAAAGTTTTCAAACGATAATAATGGTCCGTTTTACCTTCCTTTCCCCTACTGACAATAGTTTGCAAATTTTCTTAATTTACCACAAAATAGGACACCACGTTTGAAAATCATTCATATTTACTTTTCGTCTTTGATTCACTTATTTCAAATCAATCGATACCTACAGTAGTTTTGGAATACCCAAACCAACCGTGACAGACAGACGTATACACGAAAGCTCCTAGTATTTAAAAATTGATATTTATCTCCTCCTCAGACGTCATTTCGTTCAGAGTTCTATTCTATTTGAAAACTATTTTTTTTTTCTTGTTTCTATTAGACTTCAAACGGCCGGTAGGCGGCCTTAACTTCAGCCTAGCAAAAGATTTTAACGTACTTTTTATTTGACAACGTATAGTACCAAAATGTTCCATCCACATAACTGTTCCATAAACATAGAACATCAAAATATGTTCTGCAGTTTTAATTTTGAAATAACAAATTAGAGAGATCTATGTAACAAATGTTATCTTAGTAAAATCTAAGTTTTATTGCATTTGCCATGAAAGTTAAAAATACGATCATTTTAAAATATAATTATATACCTATTGCGATAACACTAAAAATATAAATTCTGAGATTATCTGAATATCTATATGAAAAAGGTCTTTACACAATTAGGTAAGAAAACATGAAAAACAGATATTATTTCCTATTATAGAAATATAGTAAGGCAAATTTTCAAACAGCATTAAAATTTCAAGTCTGAACAACACATAAGAAAGCGTAGGTGGTATGTATACCAATGCCACCTACGAAGAAGTAGACAACCTTTTGAATTACGATATCAAGTTTTGCAAACAATGATCAATATGAATTACTATTGAGGTGGTGCTCCTGGTCGAAGGTTATTAATGGTTGAAATACGAGTTAAGAATCACTAAGTAATCTTCGAAAAAAACGAAAGATTATGATAATTCACACCCGAAACAAACATTTATTCAACACGAAAACGTTGTTTTGAGATAAATAGTGTAGGGACACATATGCCTACATGTACATGTACAGTTTAGTTGTAAGATGTTTATAAACTCATTAGTGGTTGTGGAAATTATAGGTTCAATTCCATATTCAACATGTATTTGTAGAGTATAATAAATATAATTTTAGATTGGTTAGGATTTAGATACTATTAAACAGTAATTTTGTTTAGTAATAAGCTTTTGATAGGAAACATGTAAATTAATTTAATTTGTTTACTAATAAGTAAGAATTTGTATTCGATAAAAATTAAATGTTTTATATGACATATTATTTTATATGGCAAACACTTTAATTAATTGTCATTTATTTAAAAATTGTTTATTTTATTTTTATTGTTCTTTATTGTACTGTTCTTTTACATTTCTTACAATATGTGATGTGTACTTTTATTTTTTATTGTAAGAGGGGGAGTACTGTAGGGACACATATGCCTACATGTACATGTACAGTTTAGTTGTAAGATGTTTATAAACAATTTGTTAGCGTCTGTAGAATAAAGACTTTTTAACTAGTCGCTAATATACGGAGTTACAGAGTGAACGTGTTTTCTTATTTAACCTTCTGATAACATAAATAGGGTCCGACACCTAATACCCTAAAAATAGTTTTTAAATATTAGTCGAAAATTATTTAAACAATTTTTTCTTCAATTTTACGTGCTAAATATTCGTAACATTTGAATACACCATTTTAGAACAAGAAAGAATGAGTTCACACTACACTCGAATGCAAAGATATGCATCGATGTCGCTTCTAAAATGTACATACACAAATATTTATACGAGAAGAATAACTCGATTCTGAGAACAGCAAAAACCGAAGATTACCATTCTGGAAAATTCGAAAGCCCATTGTTACAGACGACGAGGTCGCGATTTCTCAGGTAACAGTGAACACAAAAGATATAAAACAAACTAAAGCCGACGTCTATAGGTACACAGACAGTTTTTTGCTTGAATATTTTAATGAAAGTTAAAGATTTCTTATAGGTATAGCAGTCGGTAATCGAAAAGTACACATAGCTACATATATACGCGTTATATGTTTATTATACTATTGTATTATTATAAATTATAAAACCATATTAGAAAATAAATTATATTTTTAAATAGTTACATAATATTATGCAACTTTCGTGGAAAGTTTAAAAGGTAAGCCTGCCACTATTGGCCACTATATGTAAAAAGTACATTTCATTGACAAGCTTAGCGGACTTTCGCCCCATAATGTTTGTGTCCCAAGGAATTACCACTAAGAAGCACTATTCCATGAGAATGGCATTTCGTTCAGGTGAAGTGCGGGGGAAGGGAGGACACGCGTCGCGGCAAGCGAAGCGCGGCTATGGAAATTTCCACTGCCCAAGCGCCTTGCTCGTATAACTTGTGCCAGAGCGTTGCAACCATCGTGCATTCAAATATACAACGTATATCTAACGGGGTAAGTGCCGTGACGACCGCAAAGGCGCGCTGGTAGAATTTACAAGCCGATGAGTGAGCGAAGCTGTCCGCCGTCGCGAACGCCTCCTCTACACTCCTCGCACCAATATAGAGGCCCCGCAAGCTCGCCTGCGCTAGCGCCAAATTCGACGGCGACGCTTTATTAAAACAAGACAACGAAATCTCAAACATCAAGCCAATGTTCACTGAGCTCGATGCATGAAACTAATATCGGCGGACGGTTAAATACTTTTTTATGAGTCAATCAAAACTAAATAACATTATAACATTATCGAACAACATAAAAAATGTATCTATATGAATATATCTTTACTTTAATAATAACTGCACAGATCATAAAATATTTGATCAAGAAGTTAATTATGATCGATATTAATATTTCAGACGCAACGAGGAAACAGTTATCAATGAATACCCATATTCATGTGCATTGTTTATAAGGCTTTCCTAAGAAGCAAACGTTTATGTGGTCAGGTGGACAAACATTTACTCGTATTGCAACTTAACAATAGCAGTCTCGTGTTAGCTCACCTGCCATGACACCAACGTATTGGACACGCGAATTTTATCACTCATTCATTTAACACTTACTATTATTACAATAGTTAAAAATTCCATAGTATATTTTACCACATATAACAAATAAAATACCATGTAACAAATATGGCAAACGATGTGGTAAATAATTTTTTGGTAGACGCGTTCGGTTATATTTTTCAGTGTACCTATTGAAAAGGTTTTAAAATTATATACCTACAATCCAATTCATATGCGATGATTCATGAATGTATGTTAGAAGGCTGGACGCATTAGCCTTCGTTATCTAACTTTCTCTTAGATCTTTGTTATTATTTAAAAGAAAATGTAGCGCGCGACACACGACAAACATAAATACTTTTTATATAGTCTTTTAATGTAGCAGTGTTTTTAGTTAGAATGTTTGTACTTAACAGGGACTAATCAATTATAGCTTGAGTTTTACTTTCTTACCTAAGTATAACCGTATGAAGTCAGAACAATAGTGCCTCAGTGTATAAAATCGTAACAGGTAAAAACGAGACGATAGATATATATTAGAAGCGATGATAGCAGAAATATTAGTCAAGACAACTGTTCCGACGTAAACTAATGCTTAAACACCCATAAAGATAATTATCCTATGTGTAAAAGTCCTTGCTTTTACTGTGTCCATACACTTATCTTACATACTTATGTACGTTTTTATCATATAACCTTTAATGTCCATCTCTAACAAAGTCAAAGAAAAAACCTGAAATAATGATTTCGTTTACTCGCATCTTTATAAAAACATATTTTTCCATTAATGAATTTTACGCCAATTAGAGCTACAGGAATAATATTTATTGTGTCGTTAACTGATAAACGTGCATTAGTGACTGATTCATATAGAATATACAGATATTTTAACCAATAATTTTGCATTTTAACCATTTCCTTTGTTTATGAATCAATATCGGTATAATGTATTTCTTTATAGTTTGGTTTACAAATTGGCTCGATTAATTACATTACATTTTGACTTTTAATTCATAATATCCATAGTAATATTATAAATAGGAGAGTGCTTGTTACTTGTTTGTCCTTTCGTCGTTTTTCTTTACGTCGCGACGGAGCGCCGTTATGGGAGTATTTTATAAGAAAATAGGTAGAAGAGTGTCAAATGTTACTAATAAATACCTTTTACTGTGAAAAACACTAAACTATTACCCGCTGAAAAGGCGAGCGAAGTCGCGGGTTATAACAGCTAGTAGAACACTTCGCAGATAAGCTATGTTATTCTGTTAAAAATAGCCTCGAACTAGAAGTCGAACAACACAGTGTCGTCGCGTCATACAACTTCAATGGAATAAAACTTTTGATGTAGTATTTGATCGAACTTCTATGCTTCGACAGCGCTGTATTCGACGTCTAGTTGACTGTTTATAATAGAATAGCACCGTAGCTGAATCTGCCAACAGCTTTCAATAAGGAGTTTATGTCAATAACGAAGTTTTAATTCCTTTGCTCCTTGTTCCGATGTACACGGTCCTTGCTTTGACTAACAAACGACTAACAAAGCTCTTAAGTAGGTATGCAACTTATAGTTTAGTCTACCAACACCAACCGATTTTTTATAAAATGAAGACGAAAATTTGCATTTATTTCATATCATGTGCCGCCTAAAGCAAATTGACAATGTCACAAGAGAAAATGTCAAATTAAGACTCGTTGACTTATTTTGGTGGGATAATGGTTTAAACCTGGTATAAAAATAATCATATTTTTATACTATAATAAATCTGTAAAAATTGTGCGTCTGTACGTTAAATATATTTCATAGAATCTTTGGATGATCGGATTTGAAGAAAAATACGTAGTAAGTAATTAACTTAATATTAAAAAAACTACATACTAAACTAGGTTATTTTTTATTTTTATTTTAGGGTTTAGTGTAAGCTTGAATTTCCAAAAAGTTTCTTCACTAAGTTTAATAACTTCTTTTTTATAATATAAGGATATAGGTTTTACACAATTTGCAGATGTCTATTTAGGTTCATTAAAGAGATAGGTAAAGTAAAGCAAGTGAACATAAACAATTCATTAACTTATGAGTTGGCCTTCACGCCTTCTCCTTCTATGGTGTAGGCATTGGTGACATACTAGTAAATAGAATAATACAAGGCCGATTTTTTTTTCAATATACCTAACTGCCAAAAAGTGGAAGCCAACGATTACACAGCCAAACTTTCCTCCGACTTCAGTATTTTAATAAAAAAAAATAATAGGCTACTTTCAACGGAGATTCTATCTTGTTTTCTTCAATTGGTAAACATTCGTTTACTGAATCAATTTCAAGACAATGTTAATTATTAGGGAAGATTTCTTTGTGAATCTTTTTTATATTTAATCATTAGTATTAAGTAATTATATTTTAAGAGTCCTTCAAAAGAAAAATGAAGTCTTATAGAATACTAATCTAACCTGTAGAGTTACTTTTCCTAAATAGATTAGAATGTTTTCATCTTTCGAATATCTCAGTGTTATTTTTTTTTCTTTTTCTTAAGAACGGAAAGGAAATTTGATACTGAAATTAATATCAAGTCCCTAAGTTTACTCTATAATGCCTGCCTATGAAAAACATTAATTCAAAGTTAACGCAGTTGCTTCTAACTGTTGATACCGAAGCTGTTTCTACCGCTCAGGTATTTTAATATTATGGTTTGTACTCGCAAGGGAACTAAACCAAAGGTGATGAAACTTCTCGTTGACCTATAATGAAAATCAACATGTTTTATAGCACATGCAAAGTAAATTTTCATTACTTATACACATCACAAAAAATAGTCGAATAAACTCATTTGCAGTTGATAGACTGACTGCGATATTATATATAATGTATGGCATAACTGTTACCCAATTGCTAAAGTCAGGTTTGTCTTTGTGAATTTCATTATAGTTCATTATGCGAAATCGATTCGCTCTAGACCAGATTTTCTTAATGTTTTGACAATTATTTTTTTATTTATTTGTTTATGGAAATTTATAAATGTGTCTGGAACGGTTACGCTGACTTGATTTGTCTTTATTGTAAATGAATGAATAATTATCCTGCAGTTGCGGTAACGTAATAATACAAGGTTGAATATTAGTTGCAGGTAGAGCGTAGGCGGTTTCAGACACAAACGCACAGCAAAACTTTTTAAATCAACCGTCATATCGGTATGATGCAACATTTATTGTATACTTAAGCAGAAGACTCTATAGAAAAATGCCTAACCTGTATATCTATAAATATTAAACTCTACAAAATGACAATTTGTGTACGTACCAAGAAAAAGTGCCAGTTTTTTATGTAAAGCAAATATTTTCTGTATTATTTTAAAAAATATTTATCGCAAAGCATGTTTTATTCAAGATTATTAATTAGATCGATATATATATTTTTAGACCATAACGTGCACATAAAAAAAAAATTCGCTTATGACAAAAAATAAATAATTCTTACCTTAAATACCGCCGGAGCTAACGGTATAGCAGCTTGATTGTGAAGATGTTTTTTCGACATTTTCCTATATTTTCCGCTCCACGTCTAATGAAAATACCTCGAAAGCGTCACAGCGTATTAAAAAAATACTCGGTAAGTGGCTCTAAAAATTTAGAAAACCCGTAGAGTGAAAACTAAAACTGAAAGCGAGTTGCGCTCGGCAAATCGACTATGAAATCAGCAGTTAAACTTTTCGGGTTAAATCAAAAATTATAATCGAAATCGATCGCGATTTATTTTTTTATAACAGTGTTTCGTTGTACTGTGTTGGCGGCGAACTCTTTTGAGTTTATAAAAATGTTTCAGAATAAAATTGGCAACAGCAATAAGGAAGACGCGTTAGCAAGAGTGCGTCGATCCACTCTTGCGGTCAAATCGGCAATGAACGGGTGGGGCGCTGTGGTACGCGTTGAATGGAGAGCGCCAAGCTGGGTCGCTGGCTGCTCGGTCGCCCGCAAGCGAGACGCCAACATAGGCGCCCGCCGCCCGCCGCCGTGCCGCCGTGCCGCGTGACGTTACCGTTGCCGCTGCTCGGCTGCGACCTAACCTGCGCCGATGTCTCTCCTAAACTCCACGGGGCCTGAGGAGCCCTATCTCAAAGCCATAACAAAAATGATATCTTTATATTCTTTTTTAATATTTGTTTATTATTACAAATTTATCAGAAATCATATTATATAAAAGGTTTTGTTTTTTTTCAGACAACTATAATTCAATTAAGTGAAATATAATTCAGACAACTATAATAATACAAAATTACTATATAAAGGCTTGATGTTATAAACTTAATAATAAAAACACACACAACACATAACATTATTTTTGCTGTAGTCAATTCCCTACATTCCGAAAAACCTATTAACGAAATAGAACGTACTATACACTATAGGTACTTCTCAATGAACCTTTATACTAAAAAAATATTAAAATTTAATTATTAAATTATTTGGATGCTCCACCATCTTTAATGGCCCCACACTATCGTATTCAGTCGATGAATGTTTATACGACACTTAATTTTCAATTCAGTTAGATTAGCATCTTTATTTTAGTGTGATTTTCCATGAGGACAGCTAGCTTTACATGTCTAACAAACAAACCAAGGTAAGTATTCTTAATGAAAAACAGCATTATGAATGCAAAATTGATCAAATATAATATAATTTAGCCAATTGTTAATACTTTTTAAAGCTTTAATGAATGATTTAAAAAAGAGATAAATAAAAACGGAATTATCTTAGTCAACTTTTAGGGAATAGGACGATAAGCGCTATAGGAGTATGATGCGATTACAAAACGTACCTAATTTAAACTTTACGTGTACGTAAACTAATAAATGTAGAGTCATGTGGGTAAAGGGTAACTGTCCACATAGCTATTGCAGCTGAGAATTAGACTTGCACACGAATGGTTCTTTATATTCAATAAAAACGGAAAAAATGTATGTTGTATACATCATATAAATGTTTATACATCATGTAAATGTTTTATTTCAATTGATATACTTCTATTCAAAGTTAATATAAAACTATAAAATTTCAAGCGTCTACCTGTTGCTATTATGAATTTTTAGATAAATAAATCACTTTTATTCTGTTTTTCTTTTGTATTTGTTGTTATAGGGGCAACAGAAATACATATAGAAAATTTCATTTATCTAGCTGTCACGATTCAAGAGATACAGCCCGGTGACAGACGGAGAGTGGAATTTTAGTAATAGCGTCCCGTTTTAAATTTGGGCACGGGACCCTAATGAAAAGACTGGGTCACCGTTAAGCTCAATTCATATTCGTCAAAATGTTTATTTTGTTACTTCTATTGGAGCTGGTTAAGTTTCTTTTGCTCATATTTCTTGTTTACGTAATAATCGCATCTCAAAAGAAACTCAACTACCCAACTGTGATTCAACAGAAACAAATACAAGATAAAATCTTTATACACATATGACTCAATACACACATATTATATACCTAAACGCTGATTTATTTAAAAATACATATTTGTATTTTCACCTGAATATGATATTAATAGCTACAGATTTTGCTTAAGCTAGCAGTGTATTTTTAATATGCATATCTACATCATTATTTTGATTTGTTATTTTAATTTGAGGCCATCTTTACTTTATAAGCCAAAAAACGGTAAAAAAGAATTTTCTGGTCGATTTTACACCGCATGGTTGAATCTAACTTTTTCTTTTTTAACCTCCTCTTGTCATGAACTTCCTCAAGTTATATGATTTTTTGTCAATTACTATTACGAAATAATGCGTTTTTTTAGATGCATCCTTTTGGCTTATGATTGCAGTATAATAAATTTACACAAATTGGTTTTTTACTGTTTAGTCATATCGCTCATGTCTCAGATTGTTGTCTCAGCTACTTTATTCATTGGTAATCCTAATGAATCTATAATTATATTATAAAAGAGATAAAATTTCTAACTTTATGTTTGTAGGGGTAATTTTCGGAAATACTGATTTTATCATGATTTTTTTTCACCTGCGGGAAGATCACGCGACCGAAGTTGCGGGAAAACAGCTAGTAACTATAAAAAAGTTACTCTGCCGTCTTGCAAATATGAAAGCTGTACGACGACACAGAACAGCACGTGATAAATAACACAGGACCACAACAAACGTTATACTTTACAGTTATCCGTTAAAAATGTCAGAGATTCCACTCTCCGATTCATCGATATCCTACTGTAACAACATCATTACTTTACACAATTTTGATTTGAAAAGCAAACAAAGAATAAAGTTACCGTTTATCCCTTTCACAAATATGAAACATGAAACTGCCTATGAAAACGAACATGTGATATTTTACTTGATAGAAATAAATGTAATTAAAAAAAATACTTAGTAATTTTGGGATCATTTCTCTCATTCAGTCGAATTATAAACCTCCTTGGTCACTTATCGTTTATTTATCAGCACCACTGCAGTGGCACAGACCTTTCTATGAATGGAATCAAATAGGGAAAACAGCTCATATTCCACCCCGCAGTACCATTTAGTATTGATGGATGTAAAACAACATATGCAACTGGGACCTTCCGAAGCACGGCAATAAGTTTTTTCTCATCCATCCTATAGTCGACACCAGCGAAAGCTCTTCAGCCTCCACATTGCACATAGACCATGCGGACCACAACGCTATCAATGTTCAGCCCTTTTCGTCAATTGATTTAAATTACTGATAAAATTCATTCGCAGAGTAGTTATTTTTTGACACCGTTAGTAAAATAAATAAGTTAATTTAACGTTAAAAAAGTCATCAGCCGATTGATTCCGTATACTGCAACTGCGCCTTAGGGGTGATCGACTAACTCTCATGCCATAGGATACCATATCTTAACGGTGTTAAGACGATAATTCGTCTCTTTTTACTACTTTGACAAGAATAATAAAGAATTTACGAAAGAATAATAAAGAATTTTGATTATGGATTTGATAGCAGTGTTACCGATAACTTAAGACATGTGAAAATAGTAAAATGAACGAATTAGACGTTCGCACCCCTGGACAGTAAATACATGAATAATTGCAATCACAACTCTATACTCGTAAATGTTATGCTATACTGGACGTAGTTATGAAAATAAATCCAGCCTAAAAAAAATACTAGAACCTACTTAATTGTACATTAAGGGAAATTCTAACTTTTCTTACATAAAGTGGGCAAGGATCAAAAAGTGATAAAAAATGTCACTCAAAGATCGAAATCGCTGATTGATCGAAAAAGTAGTTTGCAACGCGTAGTATTCACAGTCCACATAGCGAAATCCGTGTCGTGGCTGTCATGCTATCTAACCACAACGTGTTGTGGCAGTGAAGAAAAGCCACGACGCGTTCTAAGCATTAATCGGTTTAATTACCTATTTCATTTTGATTGATACAAAAAGTTATCTCTACACTTAACAAATAAAGCAACAAAAGCGAAGCAAACTCAGATTTCCCGAAGTATTTTGTTAAACGCACCTCCGCCGAGAACTACACACGATAGATTTTCGCACAGTCAAGAGAAAATCTTGTTAAATCTTGAATAAGTAGAATATTCTAATGATTTCAATAATCACGGATAGGTGGGGTGATAGTAATGGAAATAAATATTTTACATGAAAACTCAAGCACTGTACCTTAATATACCTACCTATACGACGGAGAGCTTGTGGAAAAAAACGTGCAAGAGTTTTTTTAGGCTTGAATATCAGTATGTTAAGGTACTAAGGGTATATGCATCACTTAGTACCAACGGCGGAGGTCAGGTGCTGAATAACCTGGAGCTGCTGGAACACTGGTTAAGTATGTAGATTAGAAAATAAAATATAAGAGTATCAAAATAGGATAAAATTGTTAAAAAGTTTGTTCTTATTGTAAAAAAGGTTTACAGACCTCTCAAACGTCTGCTGCTTAACACGTCTCAGAAGTTGCTTTAAATTAATCCAAAAAAGTTTTGAATGACTGAAATTTATTATAGGTACGAGACGACTCTTTAAGTATTTTACAAAATAATCGCTGAGGAGGAAATTGGTCATTAAAAATCTAAGATAGCTCTGCATAATATTGGATTAACTAGGTACTATCCTTAAAAGCAAATTATGACAATAATACAGCAAAAGCAACTTAGATTACGGGTAGCGTTTACTGAGTAACAAAAGAACGAAAAAAACGCAAAGCATTGTAATCTTTAAGTAATAATTCTTTAGTTATAAATAATCTTGAATGCCGATCAGCCATTTAGTCACCTTTTCATATAATACATTCATTCTTGGCTAATACAGGGACCTATAATAATGGCTCATTCATGATATAAGGCTCACCTTACTTTCCTCAATAAGTTCCAACACTTCTTACATAACGCGAAACCGTTATCATTCTTATTGCAAATGTTTTGTTACAAATACTTTGATAATCCGTTCGTTCCCTTTATACCCAGGATTTCCCAACCTTTCTTGTGTTGAGATTACCAGGACCATAAATAATATTTACATGCGTGTGCAAAACAACGCACATAAAAATTTTAATAATGTTAAATGATAATTATGTCGGATAAAAAACAGATAGGCGCTTAAACAATAAGATATAGCTAATAGATAAATCAGACAAAAATAATTTAACACACTGTAGATCAGTTATTGTGTTGAAGACAATAAAAAAAATATAGAACAGCAATTCTTACAACTTTATTCTTTATTGTAACTTTATATTCAGGACCTCTCATTATTCCTTTATTTAGTCTGGACGCAGTGGCGTAGCGTGCCTTGGCGGGGCCCCCTATAAAAGTCTCTTTGAGGGCACTTATGAAGGGTAATGATTTCTCACAAAAGAAATTAAATGTTTGTTTAAACTGCGCGAATTTTAACATCGATTATTGTGGCATTCTCCTGTTGAAGTAAATGACTTAAATAGAGAAATCATGCAGCCCGCGAAAACCAAAGGTGTGGAATCTGAGCAATGTATGTGATGTTGTCTAATAACTACAGCCCCGTCTTAGGTACAACAGGCGACAGGGTGCAAGCAGTGCTCTGCCCCCCGCCCCCTCATTACAGGGAAAAGGTTTGAATATTTTTTACGCGTATTTATATTTAAAAAAACTAAATTTTGGTAGTGCGACAGTGGCGTCTGTTTTAAAAGACTCGTTGTTCAGCTTCAGCGGTGGAAAAATACAAAAATTATTGAAATAAAATTATAACTTAGGGCGCATTACCAAAATCATCGATGAGTAGGTACTACAAGATTAGACTATCATCGGCACGGCGCCAGTAAACGCGCGCCGCCTGGGTGCATTGCACCTAGGGTTGCCAGATGGTCGGGATTCGTCTGGATTGTCCCGACATTTCGTATGATGTCCAGGGTCCCGAAAAAAACAAATATGTCCCGACGAAAATTGTTAGATTCTGAAAAATCGAATTCCAAGTATAAAAAAATAAAATAACACACATATCATAACAAATATAGCTGTTTAAATGTTTTACTATTATTATGTGATCTTATAAATTGACGAAAAAATAGATACTTGTTATTATTAACAAAAAAAAAATTACTTAAAGACGAATTTTTATTTGTATTTTTTTTTTGTCCCGACTGTGATCCCAAAATCCCGACTTTTTCAAATTTTGTCCAGATATTTTAGTCTCGCTATCTGGCAACCCTAATTGCACCCCCTGCACCATGGGTAAAGACGGGCCTGTGTAACTACATATTATTATGGGGCAAAGTTTTGTATGTTTGTAGGAGGTAATCTTCGGATATACTGATCTGATCATGAAAATTCTTTAACAATAATAAAATAGAAATAATAATATGTAAAATTTGACAATTTTCCATTTGTGTAAATTGTAAAATTTTGGATTTGTATGAAGTTTGTGGGTGGGGATCGATTAAAACATTTATATTTTACATTACTGCAATGTAAATGATAAAAGCAATCCACTTAAAGACGTGGGCCATTGGACCATTAGTATGATCGTTTTTAGGGTTTTGCTCGACAACTATGTTGTCAACCATATTAATTATATGATTAAGTCAGTATAACTTCAAAATTTTAAGCAACCCTTCAGTTAATATTTTTTATTATTATTCTATCAAACATCATTCATTATATATATAATGGAATACCTATATTTATACATCTATAGGTATTTCTATCATATACAAGTCGTAAAAGCCGAACGAGGGAATGAGCGTCGAGTTTATTCAGCATACAGATTTCTATAATAAATATCAATATAACCACTGATCATAACAAAACAAACTTTTGGGGCATACGACTACGCTGTCCTTTGGTCATCGGTATTTTAATATAGCTATCGCTATAAAATAAATTTCTTGTTTCAAACTTTTGAGGGCGTGATTAAGCTGTAATGAACTTATTTTTTCTTTAATTTTTTTTTAAGCTAACGTTGTTTCTCTCCCGGGGCCAATGATTCAGTTCGACTTGTGCAAAGCCATCTAATTGAGTAGACATCACCTTAAAATGACAGGTAGGTACGTTGACTTCAGGTTCACGTACTTTTCCGTTCAATTTGTCGGCATCTAGGTGAATAGCCTCATTATAAACAATGCAAAAGTTATTATAGTTTGGAACTTTAACTACATCCGCGATTTAACTCTTAGATGACTAAAATGTGAAAGACTAGACATTTTTGGAGACTTCCGTAGCCAAGGTGTGGCAATCTCTGAGGTTCGATTCCCGGCCGGGTCAATGTACAAAATGAACTTCCTATATTGTCTCGGGTCTGGGTATTGTGGTACAGGAACTTTAGCTACTCATCTTGGAATCTGAGCAATGTATGTGATGTTGTTTTGTTACATTTATTTATTTTAATAAAAACAAACAAACAGAAGGTTATTTAGATGAAGCGTATATTATTATCACACGTAACTTTTTACAGAGTTGCTTGAACTTTTTTGAGATTTAAAAATTCATTTTGGATAGAGTTTAAAAGTGGTGGCGAAATTAATTCCTAAGTTTTTTTTTTAAATCAACATTACATCGACGGCATATGACAATTAAATCAGTATTATTTCATTGATAGGTAATGTAAATTAAATATAAAAACACAATCTCTTGCCAAACATGTCTTGATGTGGTAGATTGTGTTAAGCTCAAATCTCTACATTAATATAAAAGATCTCTGTATTTATACTGACTCGTCACCCGCATAGATAACATTTATTTTCTAAGTTACAGTTAACTCTTTTTAGCCGCTAATGTCGCTTTAAAATAATGACAATAATAATGGACCTCTGTACTAGGTAACTAACTAAATCCTTCTACGTTTCCCTACGGCTAACATTTCCGATGGAATTTCAAAGTTAATTTAATATAATATTTTTTAATGTACAACAAGATATACTGACACTTCTTTAAAACTGGTGAATGTTACGCTACAATACATGGAATATATAAATCTCAGAAATATACAAACAGGACAAAACTGTGATGTCCACTGTGTCGCAAGCTTTGAGTTTTATGTTTCTATACGAGTAGGTGCAGGTAAAAGCTAATGTTACGTGATCCCTTTCTCATAAATATCTATGAAAATGGTAACAAAAAACTACCGCCTTGAATGATGTATACTGAAGGAGTATTTCGTTTTGTAAAAAGCAACTTGTGCAATTAAGACATGTTTAACCGTTAAAATATTGCTATTGGAAAAAAAAACAAATAAAATAAGTATCGTTTTCACTATACATAAAAAAAACTATCTTATTATGCACATGAGAATATTTCTTTGAAAGATTATTTTTGTATGTTTTAAACAGACTGATATAACTCGAGTTATATTAATATTTAACAGACTTCAAAATCGAAAAGGAAGAGGATGTATGTCTAACGGCGATGTATGGTTTTTTATGTATGTTCATCGATATTTCGTTGACAGATTTCCAAAATTCTTTTATTAGACAGATTTTGGACCCGAATTGGTGTCCCATATAAATTATATCGAAATCGATTTAGTAGTTTTGTTCCTATAGCAAAACAAAATGACATGTTTATATCAGCAAAAAAAAAAACAAAATAGTAGAAGATCCGAACCTAAACCGACCTTCACCGGGTTGATAATGGAATAAAACTTATTGTATAATTAATTTAGTATATAAGAAAATCTATTAAAAATGGGTTGGCTAAAAAAATCCTGAACAGAATATTATAATAAATAATTAAAAAAATATATTTTTTTATTAAATGTTGCAACATCAAGATAATAAGAAAAAAATAATTCTGACTTTAAGTATAAAACATATAGAATGTCCAGACGTTGGGTTGTCTATTATTTACCTGGACGAACTACTGGGTTGTCAGGTATAAACAGGAATATCGATGCCAGTTAATTTCACTTGATTTGATAATAAAAAAACGAACACATTGATATAGGGTTGTCTGCAAAAAATTCAGTCCTAATACGGGTTTGCGAATTTTAAAAATTAAAATTTTAACGTGTGGGAAAGTGAGTGACTATTATTTTCCACTACTATCTTAAAACCTCTTCCCGACTTCTATAACACTTTTGTTGAATAATGAAGTTGCTTTATGACAAATATTAATTCTCACTTTTCTAAAGTTTGAAAAGTTGGTTCTATTTTTGCGCGAATCAGGCAATTTTTTAAACAATCTCTTGTCATGTGATAATTCGTTAATTTACGGATTCTTCATATCTGCTGAAATAAATCAGTCGCGTTGGATATAACGCACTGTAATTATAACTTCACGTCTAAATGGAAAATTAACGATTTGCTTGGCGCCGCGCCGTACCCTTATGCTAAATGATAGCCAGGCTATAAAGATATTATTGAATGTGAGTATTGTTCAAATGCTGAGCCATATAAAATTACGACTATTGTGGTAACATACATTTGATGACGATTAATGACATAATATTTAAACGTGGAGGTATAAAATGAGACCCGCAGAAAAAGCTTTAGAATAATATAAGTATTTGGAAAATCAGTCTACAAGAAATAAGTCACACGTAAACCTTTTTTTACGTCGATGAAATGCATTAGGCACTACCCTTGCCGCCTGGCAAGCGACAGTGGGTGTGTGGGACTCTCCTACGTGAACCCACCCCGTGGCTAGTCACACGTAAAACTGCGCTCTTTGTTAGTCCTACTAAATCTTGTATAAGTTTGTGAGTACCTATGGACTTTTGTATGTTTGATACTCTTTCACGCAAAAATTACTACACGGATTTTCATAAATTAATCAACTCACTTTTGGTATAAGGACTATTCTCAGCTTGTATTAACATATAGACCGAAAGGGGAAAAGCTGTTTTATAAATGTAAAAAATATTGTAGGAATTAATATGTATGTATGTTTGTTGCTCTTTCATGTAAAAATACTATAATATAAGCCTGGGTAAACGTACCTATGGGCTACTTTTTATTCCGCTCAGTGATTATCTAGACATAAGAATAACATCAAGAAAACATATAAACCACGCGGTTGAAGGTGGTGGCGGATAACGAGTACCTAATATCTATATCGGAGTACTTATCTTTTTTTCTGGAATAAAAAAAAATGAAATTTGATCAGTAACAGCCGTTACGAGAATACTAAAAACTAAAGCAATGATCGTCATAAATAAAACAGCCAGTTCAAACTTCATGAATTATTTCATCGTGTGATAAAAACTGTTACAGAATGTTAATTTACATAATACACTATACCTGCACTTTTTGCAGAAAAGAAATATTAAATATTCAAATAATATGTCGCATATCAGATTAAATTTTTAGTTTTATTTACAAAATACTTTTTCCTGCGTTTTACCCATATAAAAAATGTAACTTTATTATAACCCTGAAGTAATTTCAATACTTATTTAGTGTTAATAAATAATCAAAACTTCAACTGGATTTACAAATTATGAAATTTTGTTTCTTTTAGCTGTTTATTTAATCAAGATGCCTATAAAAGTTAAAGCTAGGCGCTAAAGAACATAATTAAAAATAATAAGACGAATAAAAGATATGGCAATATTACAACCTCATCCAATTTAGATGGTCGTGTGAAACAATATGAGCATGTAACCCACACTTATCGCCTGAGACCGCTAATGAAACATACAATTTTAAGATTTCTTTATCAAGGAACTACATATTTTTAGCGCGTAACAGACTTCGGTTTTTAAGTTTTTCTTTAACATACAATAATAAGAGAAAGAAGGCAAGAAGAGTAATGTATAATTGGTTTAGGTAAGTCTCTAATTTCAACTAGTCTAAAGAGGAAACAATAAATTTGTTATCAAAATAACTTTATAGTAGATAGACCCACCCACTTTTATTTTACTTTAGTTTTTTTTTTCTCTTTAGAAGCAGTCAAACTTTAAAATAATCACATACCTTTACAATTTATTAAACCTAGCAATCTCTCTGTTTGTGCACCCGCGATAGGCAAATATTCTATGAATTAAAAAATGTCTCCATTTTGCCCACTTCTACCATCAAGCTCTCCGTTCGCCTGATTTATTTAATAATCAAATAAGAATGAAGATAGTTTCTATAAGTGATTTTTTTAAGTATAAATTTAATGCTTCCATTTTCATCGTCGATTGGTCGGTACCTATTATTTCGGTAAATAAATAATGAATTTGAAAATTAAAACACTATTCTTTATACTCAAATTTTAATACACAAACAAGCTGACATATATTAAGTAGGTATGGATAGTTAAACTGATTTTCTGCGCACATGAAAAGTTCAAGTCGTGATTTTATAATTATTGATTTACACCGTATAATTCACTTAGCAAAGTCGCCTCGCGAACGAGTTGTTGACAATATGACACTTTTTATCACGACTCTGTCGATATTTAATGAATAGGCAAGTTGAAATAGCGAAGTGACTTTAACTTTATAATTATAAATTAAAGATTCAGGCAGAATTATAATTAATTAATACTTATGATATTCAAAACTTATTTCAACAAATTACCCCATTTAATATCCTACGTAGTTTAAGAACATTAATTATTCTTTTTCTACCGTCTTGATTGAGATGCTGCTAAAAGTGAAGGACGAAAATTTCAAGTGTTTTTATTTTGTTTCGTTTTTGCTGAAGTTGCCCATTCCTATATGCCTCAAATAGTTACAATAGTATTAAATTATGATATAAAATAATATTAACTATCAAATTGTCTTAACTATCAAACAAACACGGCTGCACTTGAGGTTACCACAATATATCAAATTTTTCCAGTTGATTTTAGATTCTAAATTAATACAATTTTAAATCACATGTAAATATTTAACAGATTTGTATAAATTAACGTGCTGTTGACTTAACATCCGGAAAATGGAAAACATACAACGCCGTCGAACATATAACCTCCTCCTTTTCGATTCGGAAGTCGAAGATTCGAAGTCGGTTAAAAAGGCGGCAAGTATTTTGAAATTAAGCAGTGCGTAGTAATTCTTTACCAGTGGCATTAAGGTGTTGACTTAATACCTAATTCAAGAGTGAGTCATTGTCTATATTCAGACGATGAGTGCATATTTGAATGTTAAATGAAAATGTATTTCGTCATATCGCTCGTGATTTTCCTACATAACCTTATCTGTTTATCAGCAGATATTTCAAGCAGATCGCGTTTCGTCACAGGTCTGGGCGTGGTTATATTATCACCATGTATCACTGTGATATCATAGATAAAGATGATGTTGGAATTTTGTCTATTAGTATGCAGTCAGTACAAACGTTCTTTTATGATTTAAGAAGGCGCGTACTTTTAGGGGTAAACTTGAAATTCTTCTTTATATAAAGAAAAGTTTTCAAAATTGTCATTTTACGCTGTTTACGGGTTAATAATGTATATATATTTTATTTTAAATCGGTGCAATGGTTTTTCATATTAAATGCTGATGTTATGTTGGCTGAGTAAACGAAAATGTTACATTTAGCTGACGTTACTGATTACTAGATGACACGACCATTCTTTAAAACGAGATTTTGATTTTTGTTATGTCTGTAGTCTTTATTTTATCAAAAAAATTAGGTTTCGTTTTCAATATTGCGGTTTTTGCCAATAACATAATTTAATGGAGGATTATTATTAATAGGGCGACAAAATTAAATGTTACATTTAGCTGACGCTGCTCATCACTAGACGATACTATTGTATTTTTTATTGGGATTTTATTTTATTTTTGTTTATTAACTCTTTTTATGATTTTTATAAAACAAAGTAGCTTTTCGTTTTCAATTTTGCGGTTCCATAGTCAACAAGGAACCTTATAGTTTCTATAAGGTATAATTTAGCATAAGCATACATTTTAATCATGAACTAAGTGGTAATATAATATATTTACCCTAGATATAAAGTTGAGAATGAAAAAAAATGTTTATGTTCCCATAGCGTGTTGTATCTTTGGATAGGTTTTTCAAAAATATTTGGGGAATGGGAAGACCGCTTTTCGATTAGTTGATCGTTCGTGACTTATCAAGCTTCAAAGTCGTTGGAGTCAAATGTGGGGGACATTTGACTCCCCCTTCCAACGAAACGGATGTTGTTAGAAACTCAAACATTACGGCAGTAATAGGTATATTTATATATAACGAATTTAATAGGAAAACTATGGCATTTTATTATTTATTTATTTTTTTTATTGATTTACCAACATTTAATACATTATTACATGCCTTAATAACTAGATTTAGCTCACAAGAAGAAATGTATCAAACAATTACAGGTAAATACCACATGTAATATTACTATTGGGGATCCATCAACAAATTTACTTACAGAATCTCCAACCTTCAACAACTAGTTAACAGACTTTCTCAATTAATCCCTACTAAAACTGAGACCACAAAAATGCTACAAAATGTTTTTCATACCTTTTTACAAAAAAAGAAAAATAACATTACGCATACTACCATGCGTTTGATAAATATAACAATCCTTGATCAGAAATTTCCACAAAATAATTTTAGACTATTTTAAGTCTTTTTACGGTTTTTACAATATTAATAATAATTATCTTACCCTTTCTGTTTAGAATGAGACAATGTGACGATATTTCGCATGCTATTCAGGGAATCAAAGTGGACATCAAATGTATCGCTATACTTGTTCACAAGATTGCAAAGTCTTGGAATTGGCATTTAAGTTGGCTTTTCAAATTTACGAGTAATGGTCGACCAAATGTTACAGCTAGTCATTTTATATACGTTGATGGCGTTAAGTATATTTCTACATCGCACCATTTTGATCAAGGTTAAGCTTTAAAATTAAATGTAGTAAGAACTAAGCATTGACTAGATGGCAATTCAATTGTGTTATCGTTTAATTCAAAGAATTTTGCATAGATTTCAGTTTTCGATTAACTATTGGATATTAGTTGGTTCATTATGTACGAGTATATAGCTGTTGCTGTACCTTAAGTAAATAAATATAGCCTTTTGTTGTAGAGTCTGCGTAGTTGAACATCAAAGTAATTGTAGTCTAATATCGTAGATATTTGCTATTGTTTCGTATGGTGATCCTTATCATTTAACCAGTTCCCTGGGCTTTGTACAGTCGTACTATAGAAGGAAGTTGTGATGGATGACTGACTCATCTGATCAAAATTTAGCCGTGTAAATGAATGGTGCTATTCTATTAAAGGGCTAGCTGCCTAATTACACGGATCTTTTACTCAGTTGGCTACGACACATTCATTTTATATTAACATCAATGTTGTTTTACTCAATTGAAGTTCAAAAATAAAACTATGAATATAAAACTCGTCCAACCAATTGGGATTTATATTGTTCTTAATCTATTTATTTGGGCAACTGTCTGATAATCTCTTATAATAATATGTAATGAGCGACAAGGAGAATTGTTAATTATTCTTTACTAATATTATGCATGTGAAGGTTAGTCTGTGTGTTACGCTCTCACGCCTAACCCACTAAACAGAGTTGACTTGAGCTAGGACATGGGTTGCGTCTTATTTTGAGCACTTTTAGGGTTGAAAGAGGGATTAAAGTTTGTTATTTTCAAAGATCATGAAACTTTATATTTAGGTATTTTACACGATATGATACCACCGTGGAGGGTCAAGGTCCATCCTCCTTATCTAGTTCCTCCATCGTTTTTAAAAATTCTGGCCTATGTTACTATACCACGCGGACGAAGTCGCTGGCAAAATTTTGTAAAAATATAATACAAGGTGGATAAATTATTTTGTATTGCGACATATTTTAATATGAAATACGAAACCTACGAAATTACTAACGTAAGTAATTATTAATTGTTATATGAAATTGCAATTCTTGTACATATTAGTAATTAGTTCTGAACAGTACAGTGCAATAGGAGGTTTAAATATGGTGAGTATTATTATAGCTTTTCTTTTATAGTACCGTGCTTTTGTTTAAAAGAATTTTCCATAGCAATTGTTGAACGACGCCAGAGTATTTTTTTCGGCAACACTTGTGAAAAAAACTATCTGAAAAAAAGCAAAGTGCGCAGCGACAGTGTAGCTTGGCGATAGTTAGAGTGAATTGACGTAATCATTACCAAAACGTCTCGTGGGAGTTGACGCCGGCCACCGCCTTCTCTGTCGTATTATTTGGCAATCTCTCCAAGAAGCCCATGAACCCTTTTAACAATATTTTCATTGGTAAAAGTCAAAGTCAAGCGCTAAAAGTTGTTGTTTTACAAAAAGTTATTTTTAAAAGAAATCCGGGATGTATTATATCGATTAAGCCAATCTATCGAGAGCTCAGAATTATTTTCAGAAATTGTCCATAAAGCACCTGCAGTGATATCCTATGACAAAATTAGCATTGCTCTAGTCGTCGATCACAACGCTATCATAGCATAGATGTTCAATCAAATAACACCTACCTACTTTAAAGATAATATAGATTTTATTTAATTGAACCTCTATGCTGTGACAGTGCTCGTCGTCGATTTCGACTCGAATAAAGCACAAACATAGCACTTTAGAAGTTATTTATACATGAATTTATGTGGAATTAGTAATTCTATAACTATAATATATATAAACAAACATTATTTCGATTCTCTCCATTAATCCTGCAAATATCATCTTCAGCGGTACTATTACTATACCAATATGTTTATTTAAATAGAATAATATTACTTTTCACATTAAAAGAGTAGTTGAAAGAAATATCTATTTGCGAAAAGATAAACTTCAAATTTATAAGTATCTATAAAACTGTCAGTAATTAAAAATTACAATATGAATAAAAAATTATCTTTAAAATCTCAGGCATAATAAATTTGAATATGTAAAATAGAAACTAAGACGATGTGATGATGTTCACCTTCCTAAAGCTGATACCTGGATATTGGTAATTAAATAAAGAAAGACTACAAGGAAGTGAAATAAGAAAAGAATTACATGTTATACTATTGATTATGACATTGGAGGCAGAAGGGTTAATTAATTTTCTTTCGAATTAACAGGCAGTCTCTTTGAACGTCATCAATTCTCATAAAAAAAACTCATTCTATAACCAAGTAAGATTTTCTATTTTCGTTGTACAAATGGTAACAAGAACTATTGTATTCCGTCAAGATCCCCTATAGTTACATAGCTAAATATAGCCATAGACGATGCGGAGTTTGGGTCAGAGAATGGGCCCAAGGATAGTCTCGTGTGACGGCATTGAAAGCATGGGGATCGATGTTGCTGGCGTCTCACAGTCTGACTCCATTTTGACGTCACTGGAGAAAATGTTCTTGGCTAAAAATGTACGAGTAGGTACCATCTACGTCAAACACACTCAGCAGTTTTCAAGTTAGGCTTTTATGCCAATGCAATATTTTATAACTTATTATTTATGTCACCTGTAATCTGTATAATTCAGGTATTTCTTATGTATGATATAGAATGTATGAATTTAATGTGAATATTAATTTTCCATTGCACACTTTGTCTAGGTAACGAAGTGCGAGGGCCTTAAAAATATTAATGAATATAGTAATTTTTTAGTATGATTTGAATAATGAGAAAAAATAACTTTAATTAAGTATTCTCCTTCTGATGTTAACCTGATACTGCCTCAAGAATTTTGAAAAAGAGCAAATCTCTTAGTTTTTAATGAGCAGTCGTATGTCTGGTGTTATCGTGGTCAAGACCACACCCTTTCTGTCTGATTTTGATAGCTGCAACTTATTTCATTTATATAAGGGCGACCATCCAATGACAGATTAGTCATATTGAAAAAGTAGCAAATGCTACGGGCTCCACGCGTTTGAGGGCCCCGCACTTTTGGGCGCGCTTGGAGGTTCGCTACTATGGCCTGACCGATAAATTAATTTTTCCGTCTGTTAAAAAATGCAAGAAATAAAAAAAGCCACGCTTCTGGCTAACTCATATTTTTAAGTATATACTTAAACTGACAAATAAAACTCATATACGACGGATTAGTTGTGTTGTGTTATTGGGAAAGCAACAGACGACTTTTCCGTTTCATTTCCAAAGTTAGTGATTCCGATTATTCGTCATCGTCATCACGAAAGATATATTAAATGATTACATAAATGCCCACAATTTATTTTGTTGTTAAACCTCAAAAACTAGAAAGCGCGAGTTGATGTTCACATTGTAAGTCAAAATAATAGTTGTATAGGCGGTTACTTTTACAGTGAAATGGTACAAATAAAAAAAAATATGTTTGTAAAAATTTTGCTTTTTTATCGTTAATAAATTATACACTTAATTAATCTAAAGCAAACCTGGGATGGAGATTCTCAAAAAATTTGCTACAGGCCCAAATTAAAAATGTTGATATCTAACATTATTATTTCTCCTTGTCGTTAGTGTATATATTATTTGCCCGTATATAAAGAATGAATATATATTATAAGAAATAATATATATTATAACACAATATATCAAATTTTTCCAGTTGATTTTAGATTCTAAATTAATACAATTTTAAATCACATGTAAATATTTAACAGATTTGTATAAATTAACGTGCTGTTGACTTAACATCCGGAAAATGGAAAACATACAACGCCGTCGAACATATAACCTCCTCCTTTTCGATTCGGAAGTCGAAGATTCGAAGTCGGTTAAAAAGGCGGCAAGTATTTTGAAATTAAGCAGTGCGTAGTAATTCTTTACCAGTGGCATTAAGGTGTTGACTTAATACCTAATTCAAGAGTGAGTCATTGTCTATATTCAGACGATGAGTGCATATTTGAATGTTAAATGAAAATGTATTTCGTCATATCGCTCGTGATTTTCCTACATAACCTTATCTGTTTATCAGCAGATATTTCAAGCAGATCGCGTTTCGTCACAGGTCTGGGCGTGGTTATATTATCACCATGTATCACTGTGATATCATAGATAAAGATGATGTTGGAATTTTGTCTATTAGTATGCAGTCAGTACAAACGTTCTTTTATGATTTAAGAAGGCGCGTACTTTTAGGGGTAAACTTGAAATTCTTCTTTATATAAAGAAAAGTTTTCAAAATTGTCATTTTACGCTGTTTACGGGTTAATAATGTATATATATTTTATTTTAAATCGGTGCAATGGTTTTTCATATTAAATGCTGATGTTATGTTGGCTGAGTAAACGAAAATGTTACATTTAGCTGACGTTACTGATTACTAGATGACACGACCATTCTTTAAAACGAGATTTTGATTTTTGTTATGTCTGTAGTCTTTATTTTATCAAAAAAATTAGGTTTCGTTTTCAATATTGCGGTTTTTGCCAATAACATAATTTAATGGAGGATTATTATTAATAGGGCGACAAAATTAAATGTTACATTTAGCTGACGCTGCTCATCACTAGACGATACTATTGTATTTTTTATTGGGATTTTATTTTATTTTTGTTTATTAACTCTTTTTATGATTTTTATAAAACAAAGTAGCTTTTCGTTTTCAATTTTGCGGTTCCATAGTCAACAAGGAACCTTATAGTTTCTATAAGGTATAATTTAGCATAAGCATACATTTTAATCATGAACTAAGTGGTAATATAATATATTTACCCTAGATATAAAGTTGAGAATGAAAAAAAATGTTTATGTTCCCATAGCGTGTTGTATCTTTGGATAGGTTTTTCAAAAATATTTGGGGAATGGGAAGACCGCTTTTCGATTAGTTGATCGTTCGTGACTTATCAAGCTTCAAAGTCGTTGGAGTCAAATGTGGGGGACATTTGACTCCCCCTTCCAACGAAACGGATGTTGTTAGAAACTCAAACATTACGGCAGTAATAGGTATATTTATATATAACGAATTTAATAGGAAAACTATGGCATTTTATTATTTATTTATTTTTTTTATTGATTTACCAACATTTAATACATTATTACATGCCTTAATAACTAGATTTAGCTCACAAGAAGAAATGTATCAAACAATTACAGGTAAATACCACATGTAATATTACTATTGGGGATCCATCAACAAATTTACTTACAGAATCTCCAACCTTCAACAACTAGTTAACAGACTTTCTCAATTAATCCCTACTAAAACTGAGACCACAAAAATGCTACAAAATGTTTTTCATACCTTTTTACAAAAAAAGAAAAATAACATTACGCATACTACCATGCGTTTGATAAATATAACAATCCTTGATCAGAAATTTCCACAAAATAATTTTAGACTATTTTAAGTCTTTTTACGGTTTTTACAATATTAATAATAATTATCTTACCCTTTCTGTTTAGAATGAGACAATGTGACGATATTTCGCATGCTATTCAGGGAATCAAAGTGGACATCAAATGTATCGCTATACTTGTTCACAAGATTGCAAAGTCTTGGAATTGGCATTTAAGTTGGCTTTTCAAATTTACGAGTAATGGTCGACCAAATGTTACAGCTAGTCATTTTATATACGTTGATGGCGTTAAGTATATTTCTACATCGCACCATTTTGATCAAGGTTAAGCTTTAAAATTAAATGTAGTAAGAACTAAGCATTGACTAGATGGCAATTCAATTGTGTTATCGTTTAATTCAAAGAATTTTGCATAGATTTCAGTTTTCGATTAACTATTGGATATTAGTTGGTTCATTATGTACGAGTATATAGCTGTTGCTGTACCTTAAGTAAATAAATATAGCCTTTTGTTGTAGAGTCTGCGTAGTTGAACATCAAAGTAATTGTAGTCTAATATCGTAGATATTTGCTATTGTTTCGTATGGTGATCCTTATCATTTAACCAGTTCCCTGGGCTTTGTACAGTCGTACTATAGAAGGAAGTTGTGATGGATGACTGACTCATCTGATCAAAATTTAGCCGTGTAAATGAATGGTGCTATTCTATTAAAGGGCTAGCTGCCTAATTACACGGATCTTTTACTCAGTTGGCTACGACACATTCATTATATATTAACATCAATGTTGTTTTACTCAATTGAAGTTCAAAAATAAAACTATGAATATAAAACTCGTCCAACCAATTGGGATTTATATTGTTCTTAATCTATTTATTTGGGCAACTGTCTGATAATCTCTTATAATAATATGTAATGAGCGACAAGGAGAATTGTTAATTATTCTTTACTAATATTATGCATGTGAAGGTTAGTCTGTGTGTTACGCTCTCACGCCTAACCCACTAAACAGAGTTGACTTGAGCTAGGACATGGGTTGCGTCTTATTTTGAGCACTTTTAGGGTTGAAAGAGGGATTAAAGTTTGTTATTTTCAAAGATCATGAAACTTTATATTTAGGTATTTTACACGATATGATACCACCGTGGAGGGTCAAGGTCCATCCTCCTTATCTAGTTCCTCCATCGTTTTTAAAAATTCTGGCCTATGTTACTATACCACGCGGACGAAGTCGCTGGCAAAATTTTGTAAAAATATAATACAAGGTGGATAAATTATTTTGTATTGCGACATATTTTAATATGAAATACGAAACCTACGAAATTACTAACGTAAGTAATTATTAATTGTTATATGAAATTGCAATTCTTGTACATATTAGTAATTAGTTCTGAACAGTACAGTGCAATAGGAGGTTTAAATATGGTGAGTATTATTATAGCTTTTCTTTTATAGTACCGTGCTTTTGTTTAAAAGAATTTTCCATAGCAATTGTTGAACGACGCCAGAGTATTTTTTTCGGCAACACTTGTGAAAAAAACTATCTGAAAAAAAGCAAAGTGCGCAGCGACAGTGTAGCTTGGCGATAGTTAGAGTGAATTGACGTAATCATTACCAAAACGTCTCGTGGGAGTTGACGCCGGCCACCGCCTTCTCTGTCGTATTATTTGGCAATCTCTCCAAGAAGCCCATGAACCCTTTTAACAATATTTTCATTGGTAAAAGTCAAAGTCAAGCGCTAAAAGTTGTTGTTTTACAAAAAGTTATTTTTAAAAGAAATCCGGGATGTATTATATCGATTAAGCCAATCTATCGAGAGCTCAGAATTATTTTCAGAAATTGTCCATAAAGCACCTGCAGTGATATCCTATGACAAAATTAGCATTGCTCTAGTCGTCGATCACAACGCTATCATAGCATAGATGTTCAATCAAATAACACCTACCTACTTTAAAGATAATATAGATTTTATTTAATTGAACCTCTATGCTGTGACAGTGCTCGTCGTCGATTTCGACTCGAATAAAGCACAAACATAGCACTTTAGAAGTTATTTATACATGAATTTATGTGGAATTAGTAATTCTATAACTATAATATATATAAACAAACATTATTTCGATTCTCTCCATTAATCCTGCAAATATCATCTTCAGCGGTACTATTACTATACCAATATGTTTATTTAAATAGAATAATATTACTTTTCACATTAAAAGAGTAGTTGAAAGAAATATCTATTTGCGAAAAGATAAACTTCAAATTTATAAGTATCTATAAAACTGTCAGTAATTAAAAATTACAATATGAATAAAAAATTATCTTTAAAATCTCAGGCATAATAAATTTGAATATGTAAAATAGAAACTAAGACGATGTGATGATGTTCACCTTCCTAAAGCTGATACCTGGATATTGGTAATTAAATAAAGAAAGACTACAAGGAAGTGAAATAAGAAAAGAATTACATGTTATACTATTGATTATGACATTGGAGGCAGAAGGGTTAATTAATTTTCTTTCGAATTAACAGGCAGTCTCTTTGAACGTCATCAATTCTCATAAAAAAAACTCATTCTATAACCAAGTAAGATTTTCTATTTTCGTTGTACAAATGGTAACAAGAACTATTGTATTCCGTCAAGATCCCCTATAGTTACATAGCTAAATATAGCCATAGACGATGCGGAGTTTGGGTCAGAGAATGGGCCCAAGGATAGTCTCGTGTGACGGCATTGAAAGCATGGGGATCGATGTTGCTGGCGTCTCACAGTCTGACTCCATTTTGACGTCACTGGAGAAAATGTTCTTGGCTAAAAATGTACGAGTAGGTACCATCTACGTCAAACACACTCAGCAGTTTTCAAGTTAGGCTTTTATGCCAATGCAATATTTTATAACTTATTATTTATGTCACCTGTAATCTGTATAATTCAGGTATTTCTTATGTATGATATAGAATGTATGAATTTAATGTGAATATTAATTTTCCATTGCACACTTTGTCTAGGTAACGAAGTGCGAGGGCCTTAAAAATATTAATGAATATAGTAATTTTTTAGTATGATTTGAATAATGAGAAAAAATAACTTTAATTAAGTATTCTCCTTCTGATGTTAACCTGATACTGCCTCAAGAATTTTGAAAAAGAGCAAATCTCTTAGTTTTTAATGAGCAGTCGTATGTCTGGTGTTATCGTGGTCAAGACCACACCCTTTCTGTCTGATTTTGATAGCTGCAACTTATTTCATTTATATAAGGGCGACCATCCAATGACAGATTAGTCATATTGAAAAAGTAGCAAATGCTACGGGCTCCACGCGTTTGAGGGCCCCGCACTTTTGGGCGCGCTTGGAGGTTCGCTACTATGGCCTGACCGATAAATTAATTTTTCCGTCTGTTAAAAAATGCAAGAAATAAAAAAAGCCACGCTTCTGGCTAACTCATATTTTTAAGTATATACTTAAACTGACAAATAAAACTCATATACGACGGATTAGTTGTGTTGTGTTATTGGGAAAGCAACAGACGACTTTTCCGTTTCATTTCCAAAGTTAGTGATTCCGATTATTCGTCATCGTCATCACGAAAGATATATTAAATGATTACATAAATGCCCACAATTTATTTTGTTGTTAAACCTCAAAAACTAGAAAGCGCGAGTTGATGTTCACATTGTAAGTCAAAATAATAGTTGTATAGGCGGTTACTTTTACAGTGAAATGGTACAAATAAAAAAAAATATGTTTGTAAAAATTTTGCTTTTTTATCGTTAATAAATTATACACTTAATTAATCTAAAGCAAACCTGGGATGGAGATTCTCAAAAAATTTGCTACAGGCCCAAATTAAAAATGTTGATATCTAACATTATTATTTCTCCTTGTCGTTAGTGTATATATTATTTGCCCGTATATAAAGAATGAAGCTTTTCAAGCGATAAAATAAACCTGACACTGATGCATAATATGTATAATAACACGAGGGCTTCGATCAAAATCTGAGTATTAATGCTCCGAATTCAAACCCCATAGTTTCGGAGTTTCAGTCCCATATAGGTTTTCAAATAAATGTAAAGTAGAACGTAGGCACTTAAGTCGAATTGTCCGTTTTGTTACTTACATAATCTTTGACAGATGTAACCGGAGTATTTACTCTTTCTTTTTATGACACGTCACTATTGGTGATACTTTTTGAATTCAAGTAACCTACTACCCTCTTTTATACATTTTTAATTGATTTGTGTTTTAATCAGAAAAATAAATAATGTGTCAAAAAGAAAAAGAGTCTCTCCGATTACAAATTGTGAATAAAATATGTCAAAGATTATGAGAGTAACAGAACGGACAAATCGATCTTAGTGCCTACGCTCTACATTTATTTTGAAAATCTAAATGATACTGCAACTCCGAAACTCCGGGATTTGAATTCGGAGCATCGAAACCTAACTCCAGAGCTAAAAAAATACTCCGATTTCGATCCCCCATTCGGGTTCGGAGCGCCCATTATAGATATTGTATAGGTATCAGTGTGAGGTTTATTTTATCGCTTGAAAAGCTTCATTATTTATACACGGACAAATAATATTTACATTAACGACAAGAATAAATAACAATGTTAGACATTAACATTTTTAAGTTGAACTGTTGATCGAAGTCTTTAACTCGTTTATAGACATTAAACAAGTATCGTGCCATGTGCATGTGTATATGCTCGGGACAATTTTTGACATCGCATTAATACTGACACGACCTTTTTTATTGTAATATCATTTGTGCCAATACATTTAAAAAAATCCTTCTACTGTAAAATACACAAAATTAAGGTTATGGTGTTCTTCGAGGGTCTTAATATATTTTTGACAATTCTTCTGAAATCTTTATTTATGCATGAACGACCAAAGTAGCACGCGTAGCATGACGAACACGAAAACTTTTTGTCTACTATGAATGATATGGTACAAAACTTACTAGGTAAATCCAGACGTTTTTCGACAACCGTACTTACTTGACGCTGCGAGCCTAATCGACATCAAGCTTTACTTTAGTTTGTTCACAAAGCATGCTTAATATTTGTGAACTCGAAATATTTTCTAAAAGTGTATTTGAAAACTCTAAATAATATATTTTTCTAATTCTGTTGTCGTTTTAGAACTTAATTTTATATTTTGCGACATACCTAAAATACTCCCAATGTTTTGAAATTTATTATGTTTTTTTTTCAACACGTTGATTTTTGATAAATAAATGAATATATAGTATTATTAATATATCTATTTATTATGAAATTACAATAACACTTGTTTTTAAAATAGTACTTTTAGCGCAGAGTCCAATGTGTTATACCAGCTTTATAAATGCCTCGCCATCAACAAAACAAAATGCTACGAGGTGAAGTAAATTTTCTTAATGGCAGCCGGATTTTATAGTGATTAAATAATTACGGTCGTGTGGGGAATTTAAATTTCCTTTATCGAATCATTTTAACTTTTGGCGCTATTTTTAGTTTTAGTTCGTAAATCAATAACTTATTTCATATGAAATTTGTTTGTGTCGTTTTGACTTCATTTTTATCGTTGTCCGTAGGCGCAGGTGAGGTGATAAGCTTGTCAATAATCAAATGAAGATGAATGAATGAATAAAATTGTTACCAGATTTTGATATATCTAATCTCCAACAATAAACGGATGTATTTTCTTTCGGTAAATATGTATTTTAGATGGCAGCTGTAATTTCATATTCATGTTGTTCACAGCATTATTGCCCATCTCCACTTCAAATTGTTCAAAGTCTTCATAGAATAAAGAATAAAATGCTTTATATTTAGGTCTAACTAACTATATACATAAAATAGTATACATAGGATTTATATTGATTGATTCTATATATACAATATACTTGAAGAAGTAAACTTAATTAAAATATCAACCTTTCAAACATTTTCAGTGAATATGAATATTAGTATTCACCGAACATCATCACAAATTTTTAAATTTCTATTAAAACATTGAGCCCAAAACTTAAAACCAGTGCTTGACTTTATACCATGTACATGTAAATGCATTTGCATACTATATTTCCTATAAATTGTTCATTCAGGAATTATTACAGCTACAGATGACAAACTGATATGCCTAAAGCTGGACTCAATTAATAGAAGGACATCATTTTAAGTATTTATATTACAGACATTGTTCTTTTAGATAAGCTATTGACTGATAAATATAGTGATTATTGCCTTCTTGGATAATGAATTTACAAATTGGTATTCATATTCAGTAAAGTAATATTAGTTGTATCAGTATTGTGTTTTTAATAGTTTTTATACTTTGGAAATCAAGAAATTGATTCTCTTAGTTTTTAATTTTACAGTCAATATTAATAGTTATGAAGTTATGTAAAAGTTTTCTATATCGTCTCAATTAATTAATAAGTGGCAATATGTCTTAATTAAAATAATCTTTATACTTTGAGAAAAGGCTCTGAAACCTCTGGACCAATGATATAAATTAATATTTTTTTTATATTATGAACATGAAGTACAAAAGTTTTAGTTAAAGACAAATAGTTCTTTTATTATTATTGTCTGAGACAGACCTTATCTTTGTTAATATTGTATACTCTCATAATTTTCTATACTTCGCTATAATTCTCGTCATGGCTACTTTTTCTTCTGTTATAATCTTAGCTTTCATTTTATATTGTACTTTTAATAAATATAATTCCTATTGCTTCCCCAACCCGCCATTAACTTTGCTGTCCTCAACAATTATAACACATTAAATAAAAGTTCAAGAAAACTATTTTAATCTAAAACAGCTTTGTTTCTTTTTAAGTTGTAAATAATTCTTTTTATTAATAACTTATTTGTTTTTATATATATTTATATAATAATATCAAAATTAAATGAATAAATTAATTGAATTATAAATTTATATATCAAAATCTAGCTAGCTCTAGTTTTAATGCTTAAGAGATTTAAGTAAATCTTAAAACATACAATATCTTCATCATTTATCTAGTATCTAGTCAATATACTAGCATCATGTTGATGTCGCACTTATCTTAGTATCTCTTTAACATCTTGGTGGATGCCTACTTAATTTTATATATGGAGAAGGCAGAATTTTTGAACAATCAACTAGTGCCTCTTGTATTTCATTTTTTTCGTTCTTCCACCTCTTCTACTGTTGACATATGTTGTAGTTATTTCTATATATGACATGTATCACAAGTTATTTGTAGAATTAATATATTTGCACAAACCTATTTGTAACAACCACACATAAATATTTTACCACAGATCATACAGAGATGTGACTACATGATTTTAAAAATTACAAAGTTTAATGAGGGTAGATTAATATTTAAATGTTATCAATAGATACCTAGTATGCACTACTACCAAAGAAATGGGAAGTGTAATATTGCAGTACCTAATAGTATAATATGGAATCTGATTTTTTTTTAGAAAAGGTATGTTTTTCTCAGTTTTTTATAACTTCATTCCTAATACAGGCCAATTTTTTTATTACTTTAAAAAATATATCTCATGCTTGTGTTACTTATTACAAATTAATTTTTTGGTGTGAAATTAATTAAATTTGTCAAAAATTATGTATTAAATTAATTCATACATTATATTTAGTGTTACACAACAGTTCTTTTCTTTATATATTAATTAAAGGGTTTATTTTGACTGTCAAAAAAACTTCAATAGTTATAAAATCATTATAACTTCTATTTGTGCATAATATACCCACTTTATTAAAATATCATGATTTATATTTATAGACATATTTTCTTTAATAAAGATAACAACTTGGGAAAAATATACAACTTTATATTTTATTACAAAATCAAACATAAGAAAAAGCAAATAACTAACATTGAGAGTACATTCCGAAATTTGACACTAAAAGAAAAATATAAAATGACAATAATAACTTATTAATTCTGTTATTTAAATCAATATTACACATGATATTAAACAGTTTAATTTAAAATTTTGGAAGATGATTTGCTTGTAGATGGTATAGATAGATACTATAAACTAAGAAGGTACCTTATAATATTTTCCATAGAACATATCAAATGTTAGAACTAATTGGATAATAGTATTCTTTACTGGTATTAAATTAGTCTTTTGCTTTTATTTATTTACTAACTACAGTAGAAAATATTTTATTAAAAGAGGGTAGTGTTTAATGTAAAAAAAAAAACCTAATTTGATATTTTAATATTATAAATATATACCAATTAAATCTTAACATATTTATATAGTTATATTATAGATCTTATTGTTGTAACTTTAATATTTATGTTTAATGAAGTTCTTGGTACAATTTGAAGTGATCCATCCATTGGTGATAAAATTCATAGTCATGATTCTTCTTATTATTATAATTACGAAATTCATTATCATTCATTGCTTTCTTTGCTATCAGTTAACTATTAATGTATTATCATCATGTTTGTGTGTATTGAACCATTTAGGTTGGGATTTATCATGAACAGACAAACAACAGTACATTTAAATAAATAAGTACTATGCACTGTAACACAAAACATGTTGGTAGATTGGTCCTTTAAAAACGATCAAACCATCCCAATTTTTTACTTTAAATTTAAAAACTTATTGTGTTTTGCAGGGTTTATAAAGTTTTTAAAATACCTTAGTATCATTTAAATTTATAAAAATGTCTATCGCCTATACTGTCTTTTTTTTTCTATAACCATTTTGTAGTTTAGATTGTTCATTTTGAAGGTGTTCATCATTAATATTTATTTATACTAAAATAAAAGTCAGGATTAGGCCGTTTCTTTGAAAGTGGCTGTACCTGTAAGTTTTTTTGATGCTACTTATTAATTATAACAAAGTATTATATTTTTCATTTTGTTAAACATTGCTATTCAGCATTATAACATCCATCACATGCAGTCGCATTCATACCATTATGAATTCGATGGTTGAAAGTACACACGCATGAGATGATTTCAGGCTTTGAGTTAATAATGCGGATTTCAATATGAAGGAGATGGTAGGAGGATGCTGCGTTTGCTCCGACGAGCGTGGTTGGCCGGACAACCCGCTGGTCTACTGTGACGGCAACGGTTGCACTGTTGCAGTTCATCAAGGTACGATTTTTAAGTGTTTTATTAAGCTTGAGTTATTAGGTCAATTCTTCTGCGCCTGTATCCGCCCACCTTTGGGCATAAGCTTCTAAAATCTTTTTCCTAAATTGCTAAACTGCCACTTTAAAGGTGTCAGAAATATTTTCCCCTTATATATTACAATATCATTTTAATTCAAGAAAATGTATTATACTTTCTAAGGAATATAACAGATTACATTTTTTATGACCTTTATATGGTCACTGATTAAAAGCGTGACTAGTAAAATTCAGCACAATGAAAAATATTTAAAATTCTATAATTATATGATTTTATTGACAATATCCCAAACAAAGAAGTCCTATTTATCTAGTTGCCGAAAAAAAAAATTCTCAATTTTTTTTTAACCAGAATAAATAGAATTAGATTTCTCTCTAAAAAAATCCCAAACAAAGTATTCATACTGAAAGTAATTTTTATCTAGTTGACGAAAATTTTTAGGTTTAATTCCTAAAAATTTTCGTTTAGGATCCTAGGTTCTTTTTCGTTCAATTACATTGTTTCAAATAGTTGTAATACCTACGTTGCAAGGCTACGGAATTTATATGTAATATGATCTAATTTTTAATAATTCATTTATTAACTATCTGATTTCAGCTTGCTACGGAATAGTCACAGTACCGACTGGTCCTTGGTACTGCAGAAAATGCGAAACTCCCGAAACTAAAGGCAAAGTGGTATGTATAAGTAAAGATCTTTCAAATCAAACTCTCCAGTGCATCACCATTGATATTTTTCATGATCAATATTTTCGTTTTTTATTTAAATTAATATTATTTTCCAGAGATGCGAATTGTGCCCTTCAAAGTCAGGAGCCCTTAAACGGACAGATACGAGCGGGTGGGCCCACGTAGTCTGTGCCCTCTACATACCAGAAGTGAGATTCGGAAATGTCACCTCTATGGAACCAATCGTCCTTAGGCTCATACCACCTGAAAGATACAACAAGGTGAGATAAAAAAAACCAAATAGATAATTATAGATTACATAGGTGGTTCCTAAATTATTAGGCAACCTTGTAAAATATTTTATTGATTATTGCACAATAACATCAGGCTAGAGCCGCTGGGACAAATTATCCAGTGCACCACTCGGGTCTGATTTACCGAGCCTAGTATCTGTGATTTTTGTTGTCATCTTCAAAGTAGTTGAAAACAGCTTAAAAATGTAAACGAATAATTAGTACATGTAAGTATACATGTATTTATTTGAATTGCTTTTTTGCAGACATGCTACATTTGCCAGGATTTAGGCAAATCTCATCGCTCCACAGCTGGTGCTTGTATGCCGTGCAACAAATCGGGTATCTATTTAAATTTTCAATCTTTGTGTTTCCATAAACAGGTTTTGCAATTTTATTACAGTCAATTAAAATAGTTTCTAGAGCAATTTAAATATTGATAACTTTTAAATTAAGTATAAAATATTCTGCCCAAGCTAGCAAATGCTAAAGTTTTAATCAATACATTTTATCTAATGAAGCTACGAAAATATATGCTTTCTATAATATTGTGTTTATTGTTTAGGATGTAAACAGCAGTTCCACGTGACTTGTGCTCAGAGTCTGGGCTTGTTGTGCGAAGAAGCAGGCAATTACCTGGACAACGTTAAATACTGCGGATATTGTCAACACCATTACAGTAAATTGGTAAGTAATTTTTATATATATTTTAATATATGAATATGAATGTATGTTTTAATATATGAAAGTATTATTTATTTGTTAGTAAATTTCACAGTTTATCTTATAATTTTTTATTTAATAGTTGGAATATGTGCCTTATTTAATTGATATATACAAAACTATATTTTGCATGAAATTATTTTTATAGAAGTTCTTATTATCGCACTTAGGTAACATTTATTGTTCTATTATGTATTTTGAATAATATAAATAAGTATTTTGTATGTATTAAAACTCTACTGTAAATGCACTGCATACTTGACGGCTCTCATACTGTTCCGGGCTCGCATGGTAGCCTACTAAGACGATCCATGCGAAAGAGTGAGCAATATTAATAGCTCGAGTAATGTTTTAATTTTCTTTGCCATCAAAGTAAGGACAAGGCATAATTTTGCAGTTATTTTTATTATGTCAAATTTTCGGAAATTCAATTTATTTATCTTAATTAGGCTTAATTGACTTATTTTAAATTTTACTTTTAAATATCTGAGCATTTGTAGTGAAATGTCAAAATTACTATTTGTTTGAACTAGTAACGAGAGTATTATCAATGCCTTCTAAGAATACCTTTTTTCTTTCATATAATAACCCGAAGTTTATCCTTAAATGGAATCAATGTTAGCTTTAATCATATGTATGATTATTCGTAGATAATGTAATAATTTAATGACAAATTAGTGTCAACATCTGTAATAAACACAATTAAAAAATAATATGAATTTGAAATTTTTTAATATTACAGAAATTTGACTAACAGACCCGGTGGCTCTCTCTAAAGCCTTATTTGATATGTTAAAAGTAACATTTAAAAATTACTGAAATTACTGTTAAGTTAATATTAAAAATATAATAACTGCTCATTCGCTTGGCTATTTTCCTAATCGTTTATTTAGGTTCGGCGCAATGTATCTTCTATATGTCTCGATCAGCCTCATAATAAAATTCGCTCCTTTCTTACGCATATCATCTTTCACATAGTCTATCCAATCTTCCTCACCTACATATCCTTTCACATTCAAACTCTTAACCTTTTTGTTACATGCAAATCATCTTGTCTCATCACAAATCCATGCCAAGAACAAACCGCTTAGACCGCATAATTGTGGCATGGCATGTCGGCACGTCTAAAAAGTTGTCGCGAAAATCAGCTCCGTAAAAAAGTCACGTAATGCTTTTACATAAAAAAAAGCTAAAATATATACTGATATTCTATCTCCTAATTCCGCCATAGAAACTGAGCGATGTATACCATAGGGATGATGACTGGGTAAAAAAGAAAGTCTATTTAGTCTGGCAGTCAGATAATAGAACAATATGAGGCAGGTTTTTTTTATTTCAATTTAACAAGGAATAACTTAGATAATATGCATTAAAGTTGAAGATTGGGGGCTCGCTACGTCACAGTTTTGTATAATGTACAAAAGCGTCATGAGACATTGTAACTCGAATGTATAGACGTAATTTATTGATTACAAAAAATAATTAAAAATATAATACGTGTTTAATTTTTTTGAACAATCTTACCTGGCGGGAAAAAAAAGAATAAATTTAGACGTCATCCCTAATGGTATTTCCACATATTGATTGATCAACCGTTACAAAATGTGTGCACATTTTTGTCTCGAGATCTCAGTCTAGACTTTGAGCATTGATTGTGCAGAAAAAAGGCGGCAACGTGAAGACCATCCCGCCTTACAAACCCGTGTCACACGACAGCCCGTCGAGCGACTCCAGTGGTGAGAAGGAGGGTGGAGCATCTCCCATGGCCGGTGGCGCAACACCCACCCACGCGGCCAAGTCCAAAGGGGTACGTCGCTACCTGAGATCATAAAACGTTGTCATAAAATAAACTTTGTAATTATTTTTTCAATGCAGTTGCTCATAAAGCGCTATTTTTTAATCCATTGTAAACACCGAAAGTGATTCTTTAAAAACATGTTCAATAAAAATGTACTGAAATCCTTTACTGCAAACGTGCTTAAAAGTATTTTTTTATTTTTTTTAGCCGAGCACCAAAGAAATTTATAAAAAAATTTATGAAAATATGTCAAACTTTAGAGGCAAAAGTATTACAAGGAGCCTAGAACGAATATTTTCAAATAAAAATGATGACACGAAAACATGTTCAAATATCACGTTTAATTTTAACAAATAATTTTTACCTTTAATACATACTTAGTTTTATTAACCTATATATTTGTTTTATTTCCTCGCAAAAAGCATTGAAAAATGTTGTAAGAAACTTGAGCGTAAAAGGTTTTTCGAATTCGTACCAATGAAAACCCTCGCTGCGCTCGTGTTTTCAAGTTGGCCCTTATTCGTAAAACCTTACTTTCCGCACTCGTATCTTAAATAACTATTATGTGTTTCTTGGAAATAAACTCAACAATGGTTAAAGTTAATTGTTACAGTCGGAATTGTTTCAACGTGTGCTGTATTCTATTAGTTAAGTAATTGAATTTGGTATTGTTAAACCTACTTGGTTTTCATTGTGAACATTCTGGCAGTGTGTATATCAGTCATATATTTTTAAATAGTGCGACATCTGTTGGATTTGTTCCTCACTTGCAATCACTATGTTACTCTGTAAATGTTAATAATAATAATGGGTTGGGTCAAAAGTTTCTTCGCATTTTATATGACAATTCAAAACATTTTTTTAATAAAGTTTATTTACATTTAATTAATGTATGTATGTACCATTTGCTTCGATAATTATTTACCATCTTGTAGATTGGGACATTATCCTATTGCTATAGAAATTTCGGGGCTTCTGCTCAAAAAACCGCGATGAGTGGTTTTGACAGTTCTCGCCACATGTTAAATTGACATTGCCTAAAGAATTCTGAAGGGTCCGAAACAGATGGAAATCTGCAAGTCCAAGGTTAGGACTATAAGGCGGTTATATTAACACCTCCTAGCCAAACTTAATTTTTGCTGAGTGGCAAAAATGTGTGAGGTCTAGTGTTATCATGATGAAAAACCACACCCCTTCTATTGATTAATGCTGGCCACTCTCTCTCAACTTCTTGCTTTACTCAAACTTCGTACTAGTCTTACTCAAACTTCGAACACTGATCCAATGCGTCTACATACAACACGCGCTTTTTGTAACTTCTTTGAATCCATATAGACGAGCTTATTATTATTGTAACTGTAATGTATAATTGTTTAACATTAACATTACTAAACATAATGAATAGTTGCATTGAAAGATGTCACTTGTATATAAATCCTTTTTTACAGTCTGGCCGCAAGTCATCTCACTCAAGCAACGTAGTTGCCGGAAAGAATACACCGAATTCGTCTAAAACTCCAAACACGGGTCAACCGATGGGTGAGTGTCTTCATATTAGAGGTATTAAGTTATATAAACCTAACTGTTTACTGAGGTTTAGCCCGCGTAGTAAAGGGAATAAACATCTAAAAGCTTTTTTTGATTATGAAAGCTTTGGGTGGCCGTTCGATATCCTCTTGTTATTATTCATACAATAAATCATACCTTTACAAGATTGGAATGTTTGTTTGTTTGCTATAATTTACGCTTGCGAAATCGCGGAAAAACAGATAGTCAAAGATAAACAAACTCGATCTAAAATATTAAGTAAAATTCAGCCGAACTTAAACTTCTTCAGATATAGCCACACATGTACAGGTAATATGTTGTGAATTATAATATTATAACATTTTGAACATCGCGATAGGTGGTAAGTTTCACCAGCCAGAGAAGAAAAAACCATCGCCGTCCCGCCGGGGCTCATCGGCAGGCGACGGTGGTTCAGGCAGTAAAACTAGTACTCCCGCACCGTCGCCACAGCATCCGCCCCCTGAACAGACGCAGACTACGGCAACTAAAGGTAATATGGCAAATAATATAAGTATATTTTTACGTTCATATTTTTGTGTATATTTTCACTGTACACTTGTAAGGCAGATTAAATTTGTGCGAAGATTGCGCTTACTATTAGTCGAAATTCACATTATTAAACAGTGACTAAGTAAAGTTTAAGCTAATTCGACAGTGATGTTAACTCCTAGAATTGTGTTTGTTTTGTCTATGTTTAATGACATGTATTTTGACTAATACTACGAATACTAAGTGCAATATTGTATAAACCTTGTTTATTAATAACACCTTAATAGTTCACAAATACGATATTAGTTAGCTAATAGTCTAATTTTAAAAACCAACACAATAGTGACGTTTATTTTGAAAGATATTTAAATGAATATCGTTAATGTTAATTGGCATTACCTGAAACAAACGTAAATATCTTTGAAAGCTATTGAGTTATAAATTTATTTGATTAATTAATTGAATTAAGTTCAAAAGCTATAAAAAAATCAATTTGAAAATCTTGGCCATGGGGTCTGATCTCAGGCAACATCCGTCGTGGAACGTCATACATCTGCGGTAACTGCTTTCTCCGATAAATGCGTGAAGAAATATACATGTCAGTCGAATCGAAATGGCAAAGATTTCAATTGAGGATTATTGAATCGCGTTTTTATGAATTCCACCTTTTCAAGCATCTTCTTTAAGATTAGAATGTATTTTAAACATTATAATCAGTTTAGAATACGCACATATTTTAAAAATATTCTTATACGGTAAGTTATATCTTTAATATAACTGTACAAAAAGTTAAATTTAGAAACACAAATAAATATACACGACGCACCGTCGAAATAATAATATAATTGATTAACTACTATTCGACTATATTTTTAAGAAAGAGATTTTTAAAATGTACTCTGTTTTTTCTTTCATTTAATCATAAAGTATTTTTAATAGTAATAAAATTTGACAAATTGAAACAAATTTAACTATGTTATATTGTTGTTATTTTTCTACATAAAACATTGATTTATAATTTTCTATAATATCGGGTATCTATGTTAATTATTTTATAACATTGACAACCCTTTACGTATACAGTCTTCTCATCAACATTAACTATTGCGTTTGAATATACTGAATTTACAGCACATTTTAACTTTTTATTTATTATTGTAATGAAAAAAAAAATTAATTAATATCTACCTACATACAAAAGAAAGTAACTAAATATGGAATAGTATAGATAGGTTGGATGGAATATAATACAAAGAATTATTTAGTAAATTCATTTCTATTCTCTCATTGTACAATTTTTTATATGCATAGGTATCTGTAAAATAATTAATTTCAATATTACATACTAGCTGCTTTCCCGCAACTTCCTCCCTGTAAATTATAGCCTATGTCATCCGCGTATGATGTATATATATATATATATACTAGCTTTTGCCCGCGACATCGTCCGTAATATTTATTCATTATATCGCGTAAAATACCTGAAATGAAGTTTCATCCCCTATTTTATCCCCATAGGGGTGGAATTTATCAAAATCCTTTCCGCTGGGGCTGAGACTTTGCACGCATAAACTTTATGCGTGCAAAGTCTCAGCCCCAGCGGTTCAAATTGACAAAGTTTCATACAAACTTTCATCCCCTATTTTATCCTCTTGGGGGTAGAATTGATCAAAATCCTTTCTTAGCGGATGCTTACGTCATAACATCTACCTGTATGCCAAATTTTAGCCCGATCTGTCTAGTGGTTTGAGCTGTGCGTAGATAGATCACTATGTCAGTCAGTCACCTTTGAGTTATATATATTTAGATTATAGATTATATGTGTGTATGTATATATATACAACCCTTTTTTTGAAATCAGACAGAAACTTTATTCCTTATTGGCATGGAATCGGGTTTAATATTCAATTAAAGTTGGAACTAACGTGTAAAATTGTGTGGTTCGAATTGATTTCTCTAGACGTATAATTTTTGCCTAGTTATACGGTACGACCAAACCAATTAAAACGAAGACTCTCGTCAAAATCAACCTGAACTTCCTATTAAGTAGTTACTAACGCTGCAATGTACCTAAACAGAAGGCTAATATTATCATAATAAGTGAGGCAAATGTCGGCCAGTTAGAATGATTCTAGTAGCGCGCCGTCTGATTATCCTCTCGTCTAACCCCGTCAAGTGTGACTCGAACGGATACTTAATGCGTTACAATTTTTACCCCGTGGTTATTGAAACAAAACTCGTTATTAATTTTAATCGTACAGTTGATCTTATTCGGAATTGGTAATACTACTTTTCGCTCACGAAGATTTAAGGTCGTTTTCAGACAAACTTTTTACTGATAGAATAAAATGTTACTGACTGTTATATTTTTTTACCAATTTTGAATTGGGAATGTTAACTTTTAGTTTATTTGTATCGCAAATTCATTTGTTTATATTTTCTCGTGATGGAGTAAACGAAACAATTACGTGCATCTGTCATTTCGCTATTGAAGGCGGGAAAAAACCGATGCAGATTTTCCGCGAGCTGTAAAGTTTTCCTGTATACCGTAACTTCATCTATTACACAATACAGCGGTACAAAGAGACGAGTTCCCTGTAAGATCGCTAAAGGAGTGGTCAGCCACGCTCTGAGAGGACGCCTGCGAACATCAAAATCATCAGCCGAAATCTATGTCGCATTCAGAAGAAACTCGCTCTGCAGACTATGATCTTAAAGTATAGGCCTATAGCCGTAGAAAAGTTCACTTTTTAAACAATATCCTCCGTAAGAACGACGTGAACGTTGTCCATTGCTGCTGAGGAGACATGATGCCAGGAAAATACTCTTCACCGACGAGAAAATTTTTACTGTCGAAGAAAAGTTCAACCGACAATAAACATTACGCTAGTAGCAAGGATGTCCCAGCTTCTGCACGGAATGTCTTGCACACTCATCGTCCGGCCAGTATGATGGTATAGTGGTATAGGGCCAGTATAGTGGGGAGTTCCGTATGAAGGTGTTAAGGTGAAAGCCAAGAATTATCAGAGTGATAATTTAGAGCCCGTGATGAAACTTCTGTCTGATACGTTATTTCGCAATAAGAATTGGGTTTTTCCATCCCATCACATCCCACAAGACATTACGCTAGTAGCAATTGTTATATCATATTTTCGAGTAGTAAATGTGATTTTAAAATGTCAATCCACGCGGTAACATGGCAATCATTCATAAATATTTGACCAAATATTAGATACCTAATCTGGCTATAAGTTCTGTTACAAACAAAATATCCTATAATAAAAAAATTGTTTTATATGTTATTATATAGAGGGAAAAAGATATGTTAACGTACTAAACTAGTTATTCGAAGTGTCCACACTTAGCTTTAACGCACGCTTTTAAACAGTCGGGCCATTCGTCGATGTATTTACGAACGATTTCCATTGGAAACTTGGTTACTGCTGCTTCCAAAGATTTCTTGAGCAACTCAATATTTGGCACAGACCACAATTTATAGTCCAAAGGGTTTAAGTCCGGTCTAGCCGAAGGCCAATCATCAGCCTTTATAAAGTCTGGAACATTTTGCTCAAGCTAAATTTGGGTAGAGCGCGCCTTATAACCCGGGGCTGAATCCTGTTGGAATGTCCACACTTCGTTTTTGAATAAAGTGTTGTTTTTCAGTTTTCACTCCTTTTTCGCATAAATAGAGTTTTGTAACCGCTTGGTAGGAGACACCCCACCAAACCATGATGTATGCTGGATGATGGCCTCACCGAACTTTGGCCACTACCTCGGTAGTTTCTCTGGAGCTCGAACAGCTCGATCATTTTGTTTGTTGTAGAGCTCCTCGATTGTAAAAATGTTTTCATCGGCAAAGAGAATTTTTCTGGGTTTATCGTCCGCGTATCGATGTTACAGCTGGTTTGATCTTTCGAGTCTCTTTACTTTTAGTGCCTGATTTAAGATATGTCCTGTGTATCTCCAGTAAGCCCCTAGACCTAAGTCTTTTTTGATAATTCGAGAAAGTGTCCTCGGTGGAATTCGCATTTCTCTGGAAAGGATTTTCTGCTTCCTTATGGGATTTCAACGAATTCTGCCCTTGACTGCATTAACGACCTGGTTTGTTCGAATAGACCGCGGCCGGGTTTCAGTGTACCTTTGGATTGTACGATACATAAACATTCGGTTAATCCCTAGCATTTTCAATGTATCAAAAATGTCGGCTAGCTTCTTACCTAGTTTGCATAGTTCAATTACTGCAAGCCTATTATTTTTAGTGCCCCACCCAATTTTCAAAACAAATTATTTCTAAACAAAAAACATGCAATGATGGTGGGAAAGAAGTCTATTTTTTATCGTAGAAGCTAATGTTCGAATTTCAAATTAATGTTTTTTTTTTTAATGTATGTAAACAGCCAGTAACAGAATTTATGGCTAGACTAGGTACCATCGACTACAATCCAGTAATTAGTCGAATAAAATTTCAATCCAGATTACACACTGCAAAACCTAAGATTACTGTCAGTTCTTTCTGTAATCATTAAAATTATAGGGAGTAATCACTTTTGTGTCGGAGTTTGTTTCGCCAGTTCTTCTCAGACAAGACTAACAAATATTGAACTGGTGGTAGTTTATGGTAGTCAAGGGCAAATAAACAAACAATAAATAAAATAATTAAAAAATTTTATAGTAGTAATTTAATTATTACAAACGTTTCCATGTGATAAAATTTTAGTATTGTGGATTTGCCCTATAGGTATTGTTTTAAGGTAAATAAGAACTTGATTAATTATAGAAAGTTCTAATATTTAATTTTTAATTATAATGCGTTTAATTATTTTAGACTGAAACTGTACTGTTATTTCAATTAAACCTATTACCTCCCTAAATTAGCAACGTATATAATTACAACGTAACGCGTATATTGTACTAAGAAAAATAAAATTGACGATGCGACTCCATACTTACCCAGTTCCGGAGCTCAGTTGTCACCTAGAGTATTATCACAATATCCTCTGTGGTATTATATTCCTTGGTTGTCGCATTGTATGGTGCAGTATTTAAATATTGTTTTAGTATGCCAGAACTATTCTAGTTGTATTGTTGATGTTATGTTAATTTGAAATGTGAAAAATACTGATGTTATGAAATGTGAAAACAATTTAGTGGTCAAATTTAAATCATTAGCTAATTGCTAGATGTTATTCTTAATACAAAATGCTTAAAAAATCCGCTTGGTCCCTGGCACCCTGGCAAAAATATTGAAACTTGTTCAATATTTATAATAATATTTCTTTCGGCTGTTTGGGTGAATGCCTGAACATTGATGAGAATACGCTCTGTAGTAGCGAGAAGTAACAATTGCTTGAAAGATTCGTCAGTCCTGTAAGGTTCTGGGTAGCTCAGTGGCTAACCACTCAACTCAACTCCGGGCGACTGTTTTAAATCACTCGCCCGGATTGCGAAAGGTCGTGGGTTCGAATCCTATCTCAGAGTGCCAGGGACCAAGTGGATTTTTTAAGCATTTTGTATTAAGAATAATTTTCAGTATAGCATTGTGAATGCGCAATTAATCAAATATAATAACTGCTAGATGTACTATGTCTTACCATGCGCCATGTTTGTAGGAACTTGATCAGATGATGTCAGTTTGTAAATACGGATAATGTATTTTTTATAGCCTCTGGGGGATCAACACCTAGCGGTAGCTCAAAAGCAACGCCACCGTCTATGTCTCCTAGTAATAAGCCACCGGAGCCCGTGGGCGTCATCAATACAGCGCCTGCGTCATCCCCTGTACCCGCGCCGGCGTCTAGCGCCAGTTCCGGTGTTGCAAAGTGAGTAAACATATCAATTTCACAGAGTACAATATTTTTATAGTCCGCTGTGATATTTTTTAATAATTTCTAATCTGCTATACAATAAAGTAATATAGAAGCGTTTTATAGAAGCTAATACTATTGATGAAAGTTCGATACTTCCAGCAAGATATATCGTAAAAACTATTTGAGCTAAAACGAATTAATGATGCACTTTTGTTATTTCTGCTATCTAAGGTCTATCAATTTATATAAATTTTCAGAGTTTATGTAAATATAAGCCTTTTACGAACTATATATAGGAGCTGAATTTTATTTACTTAAGTTTGGAGATATATGTATTTAAAAAAGCTTATTATTCTCAAAATACTCTTTTTAACATATCATTTAATATAAATATAGCTACTAAAATAATTTGTTCTATAAACTTATAAAAAATTCTGTCAAATTTATTTGCCATCGAAATATTTGATAGTATAGCACTCGTATTGTGGCGTGTTCTTGTGGCCGAGTGGGTCGCACGTCAGTTTCAAGACGACGCCATCTCTGGCATTCCAAGTTTGATCTCCGTCGGGTGTAAAAAAAATACTTTTCTACTAGCTGACCCGGCGAACTTCGTACCGCCATATTTTATTTCTCTAATCGCACTTGTTTAAGAAACAATTAATGAGTATATTTTATTTGTTTACATTCACGACATATGCGAATAATTGAGATGATATCTGTCCTATCCAGTAAGTTAGACCAAAATACTGGTACATGTAAAATTTGATTGGAATCGGTTAAGTAGTTTTGGAGTTTATTGGCAACATACATCGTGACACAATTTTTTTATATATTACTTTTCTATGTTGTCTAGGGCCTGTGAGTGGTTGTGATACTTTCGTTGTTTTAGATTTCCATAAAACAAGTGCTAAAAGCTACTTAATTTGGGATCTCACACTTAACATTTGTTTCTGGGTCTAATATATAAGTGTATATCGTTCTTAGTACCACTGCAACGACATCAGTAGTTCACGCGCCTGCAAGTAAGCACGCTTTCCAAGAGTCCGTGATTACCAACACTGAAACAATGGATACAAAACAAACCAAGAAAAGGAAGGCGGTATCAGCAGCTAATACCCCCACCACGCCCATCGAGTATGCCGCACCGATATCAGGGGTAAGGGTACTTAGATGAAATGACAGAAACAACATTATTATCAAAATTTATTATTTTCCAATAAAACATGTATGAATTTCACAGTATGTATCATACAATTTAGTTAAGTTTTGACCGCTTTGATATACTTAAGTAATAGGATCTTGACGAAGAAAAAATTATACGCCACTATAACCTTTAAAATTCACAGAGGATATTATCACGTCTTTATTCATCTGAACAAATAATTTTTAGCCCCCTGAAGTGGCTCCACCTGCAAGCTTATGGGAAAATGCACATCCCGCTAGTGAAACACAGACTGAATCTTTGGACAAGATTATTAAAAAGGTATTATGTGTATTATTTCAACAGAAAGTAATCATTTTATTATTTAAGTTTTTTTTTTATTTCAGAAATAAAGACTTAATTTTCAGTACAAATGAGCAATTTCATAATTTAATCCCTAATATAGCGTTAAGCGATTCAAAAAAATAGTGGCAATTCTGTTGCCACAGTTATAATACACTAGTTTGGAAATGAAATTACTAAGATTTTTTCAAGCGTATACACAGGTATATGCTTGTATTTAAAAGATTATGTGTGACAACAATATGTCGCTAAAGTGAAACCAAATTACAATCGATATTTTGTAGTGTAGAGATTGGTGCAGTCAACAGCACGTCAGGTTATACAAATCTATCAAATTTTTCACTTATATAGAATTCACTTTGATTGTAAACCTTAATTGTCTTTAAAGTTTAAAATCAACTGGAGAAATTTCACAAATTGTGATAACCCAACCTATGGGCGTGTGTACAACAGAATTGCCACCGTGTATATATTAATGTGTAGATTTAACATTATACATAGATCATTTAAAAAAAACTATATTTTTATATTATTTGGCTTATATCTACTACTCGTACGCATGAACATGACTGAAGACCTATTCTATTTCTCTAAAAACGAAATTTCGTATATTTTTCGGAACTCTATTCTTCTCGGATACGATTATAACAAAACTACAAATTCGAAATTCTTTAAGTTTTCGTTGGAGGACAAATAGAAAAGGGAGAATCTATTCTCAGGTGTCATGAGTAATATATGATGTTCTGGGATGCTTTATGAATTTATATGGGAACAGGCGAAGACTGAGGGTTCGGAGACGGTGACCGTGCCGTCTCATTTTGCGAGCCTGAGCCCCGCGCCCCCGCCGCCGCCCCCTCCGCCTGCGCACAGTCCTGTTTCACAGCCGAGTCCAAGGTTCACTACTCACCTCAAAGATGTTTCACTATAGTTTCATTACGGGTTCGCAAAAACCCGATATTAATAATAAATATCAAAATGTTATCGGATATATACCATACTTAGAAAATGAAGGGTTAAGGCAGAAAAACACAGGATTGAATTAATTATTATAGTTTTATTGTAACCAAAAAATGCAGAGGTGATGCTTAACAAAATGTCGACCGCAGAGAGAGATATATATAATACAACCAAATAGTTGTACAAGTATGGTGGCGCCTCCAATCGGCGTCCTATAACACTAAGTTGGACATTTAAATTGTTTGGTTTATAATACTGTTCTAACACTTGCCCTTAAACTAAACAATTTCTAAACCAAGATGAGAAATACAGTTATAATGTTTTTCTTTACCTAAGGGTTTAGTCAAGATATCAGCAGGCATACATTCAGTTGATAAATATTCTAACTTAACAATTTTATTTTTAACAATTTGTCTCACATAATGATGTCTTATATCTATATGTTTACTTCGGCTATGATTAATTTCGCTATTACAATTCTTTTGTGCAGATTGATTATCGTTATACAGAGTTACAGACAAGTATTTACCTAAACATTCATTTAGAAAATTTCTTATGAATACTGCTTCTTTGGCGCCTTCACATAATGCCATGTATTCCGCCTCCATGCTGGACAGAGCCACCGTCTTTTGTTTACGGCTTTCCCATGATATTGCAGAGTTTCCTATTTTGAATACATAACCCGTATAAGAGCGTCTGTCTATATGATTTGACGCCCAATCAGCATCTATATATCCTGTAACAGATAATGTGGATTTTTCATACACTATACAATAATGTATTGTTTTCTTTAAATATCGAAGAACTCGTTTTGCTGCTTTCCAATGAGTGTCTGAGTGACAGTTATTGAATTGACTCAATAAACTTGCTGCATGTGCAATATCAGGTCTTGTGCATACTGCTATATACATGATGCATCCAATAAGACTTCTATATTTAGAATCTGAATTAGTTTTATCACCCTTTTCGAACTTCATTCCATTCTCTAGGGGTGTATTCACAGGTTTGCAATCAGCCATGTTAAATTGTTCCAATACTTTCTGTATGTAATTTCTCTGATCGAGAGTAATTTTATTACTTTCTTGATTCAAACGCATGCCCAATATGTGTGTAGCTCGGCCAAGGTCTTTCATTTCAAATATTGTCATTAATTGTTCCTTCAACCTTTGCTTCTCTTGTGTATCTTTGCTAAACAATAAAATATCATCGACATACAGTGCTAATATTATGAGATTGTCAGTTTTGTCATATTTTATATAAACACAAGGCTCACATACTGACCTTTTGAACTGGAGATCTGACAGGGCTTGATCAATTTTGTCATACCAGGCCTTCGATGCCTGTTTGAGTCCATATATTGCTTTATTTAATTTAAATACAAACTTTTCCTTTCCTTGTATTTTATACCCATCAGGCTGTTCCATATAGACAGTCTCCTTCAAGTCCCCGTTCAGGAATGCTGTCTTGACATCCATGTGGTCAACATACATATCCAAATTGATAGCCAGGGCTAATAAGGTACGTATTGTGGAATACCTTACCACAGGTGAGTATGTTTCCTTGTAATCAATGCCATATTTTTGGGTAAATCCTTTGGCTACAAGTCGAGCTTTGTAACGAAGTAACTGTCCTTCAGATCCCAGCTTCTTCTTAAAAACCCATTTGGATTTCACAGCCTTTTTACCTTCAGGCAACATAGTCAAGTGCCAAGCTTTATTCTTCTCAAAGGACTCATATTCCTCTGTAATAGCCTTCATCCAATGTTCCTTATCGGATCCCGACAGTGCTTCGTATATTGTCTGTGGTTCAACACCGTGACATGCAACTGTCATAGCTACCGAAGTCCCTTCAGTTTCTTCATATTCACTTAATGTTTCATCCATAGTCATTTCAGGATTCCAAGTGACATCATTAGGGTCATCGACATAGCCTCCACTAGAAGCTATTGAGTCTGATAATTCTACAACTGAAATTGGGGTGACATTATTATTTTCATTACTGTTTATGTCATACACTACATTATTAGAGAGATCTAATCGGCAATTGGTATTGCTATTTTCTCCATTTGTTTTTAATTTTAAATCTTTATACATTTTGTGTTCTAAAAATCGAACATCTCTTGATTTTATACACTTAGAAGGAAATTCTGGATCAATCAATCTATATCCTTTTGAATCGCTACAATATCCCACAAAAATATACATTTTACTCTTTGAATCTAATTTCTTACGTTTTTCATCAGGGATCATTGAATATGCAATGCAACCAAATGTTCTTAGACAAGATAAATCAACTTTGTTACCATACCATATCTCTTCGGGTGTAGTTCCCTTTATAGCCTTACTTGGCGACTTATTTTTAATGAATATTGCAGTATTTACAGCCTCTGCCCAGAACCTCCGGTCCATACCAGCATCTTGTAACATGCATCTACCAGCCTCCATAATTGTCCGATTGGCCCGTTCTGCCACACCATTTTGCTGGGGTGAGTACGGCACAGTTGTGTGGTGCTCGATGCCATGTTCTTGCAGAAAAATCTGGAACTGTTTATTAACATATTCACAACCATTGTCGGTTCTAATTCTTTTAATTTTTAAATTTGTTTGATTTTCAACTAAGTTCTTAAAAATTCTGAATTTAGGCAATACTTCATTTTTACTTTTTATAAAATATCCAAATGTCATTCTGCTGTAATCATCTATAAATGTTAATAAATATCTACTGCCATTGAATGAAGCAACTGACATAGGTCCACATAAATCAGAATGAATAAGGCCTAGTTTCTCAGTAGATCTACTAAAAGATTGTTTTGGAAATGGTAATCTACATTGCTTTCCCTCAATACAAGCTACACAGGGAGTAAATCTATTGTCAGAGTAATTAATTCCCATAGCCATACCTTGTTTCAGTAAATTCATACTTCTCCTATTCAGGTGTCCAAGCCTGCGATGCCATAACTCTTGCGATGGCTTCTCTTCACACAAGTTAACAGCTTCTGCTCTTTGATCATCCACACACTGGATATCTGTCAATGCAACATCTAAATCCATTGAATGACATGATGCAGTTAGCTCACTGTTGTTACTTGACGGTTGACTTGCTGTGTTCAGTTGATAAACACTATTCACCTTAGTAGCACTAGCAACTATATCCTTTCCACAATAAATATTACATTTCTGTGTATCAAAGTTCACTTGAAGGCCTTTACTTGCCATTTTTCCAACAGAAATAAGGTTAGTTGACAAACCCGGCACATAAATAACATCACAAATTTTTGTAGTTTGTTTATGTCCCTCTAACAACAATTCCACATCTCCGTGTCCCTCACTACACATCTTTTGATTGTTTGCCGCTGTCACTAATCGAGGAGTGTCTACAACATAATTTTGCAACAATGTTTTGTTGTTTGTCATGTGGCAAGTTGCACCGGAATCCACATACCATGCATTACAATTAATATCCACGGCTAAGGCAGTTAATAATGTTCCGTTCCATGCTTTCTCACTTTTCTCACTCTGTCTATCAGTTTTGGTAGGACAGTTTCTAGCATAATGATTAGGTTTTTTGCATATATAACATTTCACTTTAGTAGATTGTTTAGTAACTTTTGAAAATTGATTTGACAACATTGCACTTTCCATGCTCATATCAGATTCTCTGCGTAATTTTTCTTGTAATAATTTACTTTTTACGACTTCACTGCACAATTTAATGTTCGAATTTTCTAATGCCATAATAAGAGGATCATAATCTGAAGGCAGACCGCTTAATATTAATACTGATAAGAAATCGTCATCTAACGGAGCGTTTATGTCTCGTAATTGTTGGTCTAGGTCGGAGATTTTTAAGAGATACGCTTCCATGTCATTAAATTGTTCTAGTTTCAATCCAAACATAGTACGCAATAGTCCCAGACGTCTACACAGCCCTCTATCTTCATAAGCCATTTTTAGATTGTTCCAGGCTTCAAAACCAGTGGTTGCATTTCGTACATGTGAAAACGATGACGGCTGCACCATCAAACATATTTTTGCAAGTGCCCGTTGCTGCTTACGGTCATCACTTTCTTGGGGGACACCAGGCTTGTCCTCCACGATGCAGTCCCATAGGTCTTCGTGTATTAAGTACATCCTCATCAAAAACTTCCAATTTCCGTAATTTGATATCCCACTGAGTTTTTCAAAGTTAATAGATATTCCAGAACTTGAACTTGCAGATGACGATAACGCCGGCACCGGCGGCTGAGACACGTTTTGTTTTTTCATTTTTGTAATTTACTCGTTGAAATAAAAAAATATTACGCACTTATTATTCAGCATTAATCCTGGGCCCATAACCTGAAGGGTTAAGGCAGAAAAACACAGGATTGAATTAATTATTATAGTTTTATTGTAACCAAAAAATGCAGAGGTGATGCTTAACAAAATGTCGACCGCAGAGAGAGATATATATAATACAACCAAATAGTTGTACAAGTATGGTGGCGCCTCCAATCAGCGTCCTATAACACTAAGTTGGACATTTAAATTGTTTGGTTTATAATACTGTTCTAACAGAAAAAGCTGCTATTTTTAAGCCAGTGGCTTTATTTCATATTTTATCTTTTAAATCAAAACTTATACAATTTAAGTTTATTATAAAACAATGAAAAGTAGTACGCATGCGTGTACGCAGTTTCGTATCGGGACTTGTTACCTACTTACTATAATAAGCCGTGTTACGTGCACATATACATTAAATATTTAAGAAAAAAAAAACAAATTCAGATAATGTATTATAATGTTCTACAGGCATCTGCCAAGTCCAATGCCTGGACCAAGCGGATTGAATCCAGGAGTATCCAACATCAGATCTCCTCAGCCACCCCAGGTAAATTATATTAATACTATAATAATATAAACAAATTATAGACGATGTCCTTCTGAGCCTTATGTGGTAATTCGTGTAGATTAAACTCTCATTTTACTCGACAAACGATACATGTTTACTAGAATTCCATTAAAGAACGATAAACCACATAAAAGTAAGTGTTGTTTCTTTGGCAGGCATTAAGAGAACTCTTAGGAGAATAACACCCAGTTGCATAAACTTCTTTAAAATTGACGTCAGTTTAAAGCGATATTACCGATAGATATTTTCAAATTCAAAACATTCAATAGAACCTAATTAAAAATGCTTTAAAAATTCATCTTGCCCCTGGCACTCTGAGATGGGACGTGAACTCGTGACTTTTCGCAATCTGGGCGACTGCTCTAACCACTGAGCTAGCCAGTATAGCATTGTGAATTCTAAATTGATCAAATATGATTATTCGGTAGAACTTTTAAACCTTAATGCAATTTTCTGCTCCTGGGTGTAAATTGAATACAATATTTTGAACTGTTGAACTCCCAAACTCGGCGACGAAAAATGATGGTACTGATTCCTAGATATCTTACATAGAAGTGGGTGCAGTGTAACATCCTTTTCACCCTGCACAGTGCAGGGCGAATAGGACGTTACACTCACGACATCGCGTGTTGCTGCATAGAAAAATTGACATACAACAGCTCCCGTTTTATTTATTCCATTATAAAATGTAATATATTTATTTAACTTCATTTATTAGATTGTAAAATAATATTGCTACAATTTTGATGTTTGACATTAATTAAATAACCTGATAATCACTCAATTTTACAAGATACAAGCACATCGTGTATTTCGTATTTAGTAGAAATACTATATTAAAGTTCTATGATGATTCGTAAAGAGAGTATCATCTGTTGCGAGGCCGCCTCGCGAGGCTTACTTCGCGACGTGTATGCCTCGCGTGGCTGGCTCTCGATTACTGCTCAAAAGAGCACAACACAATAAGATTACGCATAAAAATGAATGTGCATATATGTATATAAATGATTATATTTAGTAGGTATAAATAATAGATATCTAAAGTGAACAAATTCACGCAAATCTAAACACGCATAGAATATAAGCTCATAAATTTTAGAAACAACCGAAAACTTACTTTTTACAAACATTTTTTTTTGCTCTTTTGCTTTGCTTATAACGAGGTCATGAAATGATTTGTAAAAAATTGCTAATTACATATCAATTTTACACTATTATTTAATTCATCTGTGATATTTCATCAAAGCTCCTTTTACTTCATGAATGCTCGTTTAATTGTTCTGCTTATTATATGCAGGCTCTTATTAAGCTTTAAAGTCTATTGTTTTATAGCCCTTTTTTTTTCGTTATTTCATCAACATAAAATTCCGTTTATTTTAAAAGAAGAATTTTCATAAAAACTTCGTCAACGCATTTGTTTCAGCTTCATCATTTTCATTGTTGATTCGAAAAAGCATGTTTAAAAGATATTGAAGCTATTTTGTTGTGACCCTTTAAGAGAACATTTGGAAATCCCATATCATTCGAAATAATATCATAACTGTTTTGACTCTTTGAACACGAAGTGTAATACCAACTATGACAAAAAAGCTCTGAGGCTTTCGTCACAATATTTTTTATACCTAGTCTAGCCATTAATTGTGTTATTGGCTGTTTACATATATGTATTAAAAAATATATATTAATTTGAATTTCGCATATTAGCTACTACGATAAAAAATAGACTTCATTCCCGCCATTATTCTATGTTTTTTGTTTAGAAATTATTTGTTTTGAAAATGAAGTGGGGCACTAAAGAGAATAGGATTGCAGTGTTCAAAGCCGACAGTTTTGATACATTGAAAAAGCTAGGGATTAGCCGAATGTTTGTGTATCGTACCATCGAAAGGTACACTGAAACCATATCTGAACAAACCGTTAATGCAGTCAAGGCCGGAATTCGGCGAAATCCGATAAAGAACCAGAAAATCTTTTCCAGCGAAATGAGAATCCCACCGAGGACACTTTCTCGGATTATCCAATAAGATTTAGGTCTAGGGGCTTACCGAAGATATACAGGACATTAAGGTATAATAAATCAGGCACAAAACAAAAGACAGACGAAAGATCAAAACAGCTGTTACTTCGATACGCGGACGAAAAACAGAAAAATTCTCTTTACCGATAAAAAAAGATATAATCGTGGAGCACTACAACAAATAAAATGATCAAGTGTATGCACACAGCTCGAAAGAAGCTTCCGAGGTAGTGGCCAAAGTTCAGCGAGACCATCATTCAGCATACGTCTTCTACCAAGCGGATACAAAACTCTATGTTTGCGAAAAAGGAGTGAAAACTTCAGCCAAAGTCTATCAAGATACCGTGTTAGAAGCTGTAGTTAAACCTCTCAACAACACCTTATTCAAAAATGAAGTGTGGACATTCCGACAGGATGCAGCCCCGGGTCATAAGGCGCACATTGCCCAAATTTGGCTTGAGCAAAGTGTTCCAGACTTAATAAAGGCTGATGATTGGCCTTCGACTAGTCCTGACTTAAACCCTTTGGGCTATAAATTGTGGTCTGTGAGGACATGGCCTGCTCTAAGCGTCACCCAAATATTGAGACGCTCAAGAAATCTTCGGAGGCAGCAGTGACCAAGTTTCCAATGGAAGCCGTTCATAAATCCATCGACGAATGCCTCGACCGTTTAAAAACGTGCGTTAAAGCTAAGGGTGGACCCTTTGAATAACTGGTTTAGTACGTTACATACTTTTTTCACTTTACATAATCACATCTAAAATTTTAAATAAAATTATTTATTTAGAAATTATCGGTTATTGTCTTCGTAACAAAACTTACGGCTAGACTAGGCATATTATTTATTATAAACTAGAATTAATGTATCGTGAAAAATTAAAATAACATGTTTGAAATAGGCACATCAAACCCTTTCATAAAGCTCATTACTGGAACTTAGTATCTTCAATTTTAAATTCCTGCCTCTTGTCAAAATTTCATTTTTATAATTCATTGGGAAGTAGTATATCAATTTTGATACTCTTGAGAAAGGTACGTTTTTTGCGGTGTAAATGGCCGTATCTTTTTTATTTTAATATAGAAGTTCCATTTTTCACAGCTTCAAGGGAAACCTATATATATATATATATATATATGGCTAATTAACTCATTCTTTCCACCCGTTACTGAAATATCTTAATCTTGACAGACAAACAACTATGGCTAATGGTTCAGTAATTTTGAGGTAAGGAACCGTAATTTAAAAAACTAAGTATTGCGGTACTATGCAGTATGAGTTTTTCAACACTGCACAAACCTTATCCTACGATTCAGTGTCGTATATAGAAATGTGTCCAAAAAAATTGCTTTGTGATTTGTTTTGATTTTTCAATATTAATATGTTCATATTTTTTTAATATACCGTTTATTTTTCTTGGAATCTTAGATATAAGAGATTTAAAAAAAAAAGAATAACGTGTATATGATTTACAGTTATGAATACACAATATTTAAATTTGTTCACTGATAAAATAGTTGTTTAATTTATAACATGAGAACATTGTAAGTGTCTATTTAAAAGGATCACAACATCATAGTGATGTGTACACGCGTTGTTCATTGCTTTTGTTACTGTTCGAACTGTGTTGTGGTAATGCTATGAGATATGGCGGCGACTAATAGTGCGTGGGTTGTATAGGGCGGAAAGGAGCGCGACGGGCCCGCGTCGCTGCTTGTATCGGTGCCGTTACCGTCCACCAGCCATGGGCTCAACCTCTCCGCGCACGCACAGGTTCATAAGCGAATCATGACATGTGCACGCAACGCACACGATGTTCTTAAACTATTGGTCGTTCAATTTTGAACTTGAAAAACAGAGATATTAGAAATCACTTAGGTTATAACACTTGTTTTTTTTTTTATTTTCCAACGTAGTCAATTTCTATTATAAATTTAAAACTAGCTTTTGCTCCGCGACTTTGTCTGGGTAAATAATACCCTATGTCAACCGCGTAGTACGTAGCTACCCGTAGGTGAAAGAATTTCAAAACGGTTACGGAGCGGATTCGATGCAGACAAACAAACAATCAAAACTTCCTCTTTTTAATATTAGTATAGAAAATTCCAAATATCTCCGATCGATTTTAAACTTTAAACCGTTGACAGTTAAGTTCAAAGTTGATTGTAGGAGTCTCGCATTTTGGAATAGCCTGATTCGCTAATATTTTTATCACCCGTAGGTAGTAAACCATTGAAATTATATTTTATTATCAATATCACTTAAATTAAAGTATGCATAGTCGAATTTCATAATGCAGAATCAAAATCACATATTTATTTGCGCGAACTCCTATGCAGCTTAATCCTGCAATATAAGACAACAGATAGTCATAAGGGCGCTGCTCTAATTTGTTTGTTACTACGTGAATAAAAAAAATAGATAGCTTTTAGTTTTCTGTCTACTAAAGACAGAAAATGGAAAAGTTGGCCATAAAGTACCGCCTAGGTTAAGCGACTTTGCATTTTACACAAAACTTCTAAAAATCAAAGGAGATCAGTATTTTAGAAAGAATTTATGCGATCAATAACAAAAAATACCAGTCGTAACTTAACCTTTGACATTAATTTGCATACATCCATAGAATTGAACATTTATACCTTTTTAAGCATCTACGGGGTTGCGTGTTCATGTCATATTTTACAACAGCGTGTTTACTACTAACATACCTATAAGCTTTACAACGGGTTCTATTGCATGATCATCTGTGAACATCAGACTAAGCTTAGCTTGTGCCATTCACTATCATTGCCCACATTGTTACTTACCTACCTTAGAGAAGTTTTCATTACTATATGTGACTTACTTGGGACCTTTTCGATGTAAACGGTATTTGATTAGCGTGTTGGATATCTCTTCAATATGTAAAATTTCGCAGGTCGGAGTCGGAAAAAATCCGACATACGGTAAATTTGCGCCAAGTTTGACTTTAAAATTATTATATTCAACTTAAATTAGCATACCAATGCAGAGTTTAATATATGTATTTTTTTATTTATATACGTATAATGGAATCGTTATTTGAATATGTAATGTATATCATTTATTCATCCGACATGACTGGACTATCTCCTCATATATTTCACCAACCTCAAAAGCAGGTACGTAATAAACAATAAATATTTAGTTATTGTTATGGTTTAAGCGGAAGTTGGAGGTAATTTAAGAAGTTTTTAACTAAACAATACATAGATTGAGAAAGATAACGTAACAATAATTTCGGATAATACAAAAAAGAAAATGCTTACATTTGTTAACAGAAAGATAATAGAGTACCAGGAACAATGCTTTATGATTGTAGACTATTATAACCTCAATTATTGAATAATGAAGAATAGAAAATATTAATATTACTAATGTTTTAAAAATCTTTGAAACGAAGTAAAATACCATGCTTTAGCATGGTGATTAGTATTTGTGATAAAAATAAACAATGGCCAGTAAAACAATAAAATAATAGAAAATTGCTGATAGCTTCTCGTTGAGGGAGGAAATTATTATTATGAGTTTTATAAACTGCAACATTAAAATGAAGTTGATTACATAGTACTACGACAAGTCTGACCACAATACGTATTTTGTATACCACATAAACTCTGTAAATGAAATCTAGTGAATTTACTCACATTCTTTTTCCGAATTAACCTTAAAAAAAGACTTTATTGGTCGATAAGAACGCAGATAATATAATGGTTCAAATACTGCTACATTTCAACGACTAGTCTTTTCCATATAGCATGGGTACGGTAAAAAGAAACTCTACGAAAATTCGATACTAAAGAGTTCATTAAAAAAAACATGATTTAATAAAAAATATTTATTCGTCAACAAAATGAACTAGAGTCAGCAAAATTATTTGATTCATCTTCTAAATTAATATTTACTGGTGAATCTTATTATACTATTTTAATAACACTACATGACTGAGATGTAAGAAAAGCTTTTTTTTTTAAAATTGTCAAATGATTACTGAACATGTATTACGATTAAAACGATTTTATTGATTCAATCCCTATTATAAAAACGTTGCAATTAACATTACAAGTACATATGATGTTTGAAACTCTAGTGGGTTAGATTTCAGTAATTATGGTTATTACAAAAATATGTTTTAATATGTATATTTAATTAAATATCTAATACACAAACAAACTATCTTTTATAACGACTGTTTAATTATTATTTTTTTAAATACCATACAATTATTTAAATAACTTCGCCGTACTCCGTCCTATTCTAACTTCACCGTAACTCCCTTTGGCACAAACGTCAATTAATCTTTAATTACGACTTTAAACAATGTTCAGAAATTGAATTTTTTTTATTGGTAATGAAATTTTAATGAACGTTTGTGCAATTGGCTGTAAGGCTGATCAATCCGATATGAAGAAGACGGACTCAACGAATTTTCTTTGCACCTTGCAAATGTATCACAGGCGACATTATAATGCTAAAGTTTTCGTACTACTGGTGCGGAAGTTCATATGTTTTCATGCAGTTTACTCTAAAAATCTTTTCTTTCAGCAAAGAAGCTGAGGATGTTACTTTAAAATGGAAACCGGAGCTAATGAATTAAGACGATGTTAACACACTTAAGTGCATCATGGGGTTGAAAGAGCAATCTTCACAGAAAATACCACTGATAACTGATTTCGATTCGTATATATTATGCTAATAGTTAGGGATAACGGTCAGTTGCACAAACATCCATTAAGATTATAGACCACTCTTTAAACTCTTATTACTGTTCTAAATTTGAAATTTTGTATTGGTAATGTAGCATTAAACTAATGAAAATTTTAATGGAAGTTTTAAGCAACTAGCTTAAAAATAACACGGGTATAAATTTATCTAAAAAATTCTACCACATATGCTAGATGGTAATGAATTGAACTAAAATAAAAATCATTAGATCGGTATAAATAAAATAAGTAATATAAATAATAACTATAACTTTAATCTTCACTATTAATCAAAAAGTTAAAAAATTATCTACAACATAATCATAACCAAATGTATACCAAAAGAAAAGCGGTTCCCTTTCTGTGAAATAGGCCGCAGTAAAAAGACCCCAACTTCATCTCAAATAAATGAAAGAACAGTTGTTACTACTCTCATTGTATCAGTCCCCTAGTCGCAGACAGTTGTCTAGATATTATACCTACTTGTTTACAGTGTATATTTAAAAACCGATTTTAAAAACTACGGGTGGTCTAGATCTATAAATTGTTATTATGAGTAAAGAAGATGTCCAAAAACAAAACACCAAAAGGATCCTTACAAAACCATGTTAGTATAATATACTTTAACCACAAACCAGATGTTCAAAATTTAACGTTGGCAGTAATTATACAAATAGTCTCCTATATTAGACTGCTGTCTAATTTGGTCTGTGAATATGAACATGTCAAAACTATATAACTTAATTCAAAAAAAGGAAACGACTTAAAATCACTTGGTCACACTTTTTTATTTTATTTTACGCGAACCACGCCTTGTTGTCATATTTGAACCGTTTTTATAGATTAGCCTCTCCCTTCTCTACCTGCTAAGCACATGTGCGGTATGGTATGCCCTTCAGTGTCAGTAGAACGCCCGCGTGCGTCGCATCTGCTCTGCGCAGGCTATTATGACAATACCCAATTCCATGTGCTTACGCATACAAACATATCGGTTGTGATAAACTCTTTACTAGTGTCGTTTTTCATACTAAACATGGTATTTGTGTTTTTCATATTTTACTAATGTTCATATATTTTAATTTGTGTGCATAAGATTCGCTGCATTAATCAATAATGTAACTTTAAGTTTTGATTTGTTTTGTGATAAGCTAGCTGATAAGTTGAATTGATAATATTTTTGAGTTTAATAATGTAGTCATTTCTGTTTTATATTATTTAACAAGCGGTTGTTTTTACAAAGGTGTACCATTGATTCATTATAACTAAAAATGTATTTATAAATTAAATATTTACACAAAATGTATAATGTGTGATGATATTCTCATGTTCATTGTCATTCTTCTATCTTATGACAAATATACAATATCTACTTTAAGTTTTCAGTCACTCTAACAGTAACAATATTTTTTAGACATTGCTTACATCTCCGTAAACATTTAATTTTTATTTTATACTTAGTAGCAACAATATTAATAACTCTAGCGTTTTGTTAATTTTCCAGGCTGCAATGGATCCAGGCATGCCAAGTCACGGTCCGCATAATGTGCCTGGTAGATCAGCTTGGGGTGGGCTGAATGTAACCTATGAAATGCAACAGGATCCTAACAAACCAGGGTGAGTTTTCTGAATTTTTAACAAGGTTAAAGTTTTTGTTAAATTATGAGATTATGACATTTGACATCAGGTTTTTAATTTATATTAGATACTTCATATCAATGCATTATAGTATATAATTATTTCATTAAATTTTTATTTTCTGACATAGTGATATTACTTTTATATAATTCATTTATTACTAAGATTTTTAATTACAAAAACAATTTCTTAATGTTTTTTTTTTTTGGATTAATTGATTATACTATATTCATAATGTTAATATGAATGTTTATATGATAACTAATAGACTAATTTAATGAAATCAGACTACCCAATTTTTAAGCCTAAATTAACATATATTCCTATTTATCCCACTAAAATAATAACAATTTGGAGGTCAACCTCAGCGAAGTCGTAAACAGAACTTCGTATAGTAATTAAATGTTAAGAAATTTTATTAATTAAACTGGTCTTACTTTTAAAATCGCTTAAAAACCTATTACTTATTTCAAAAGTATAATAGCTAATATTAATATGAGTACGATAATCGAATACTTGTGAGTACGATAATCGAGGACTTGTGAATTTTTAAAACATTTTCCATCTTGAAGAAAAATATTTTAAATTCACGAGTCCCAGGTGTCCAAGATGCAAGATTGTTAATTCAAAATAGATCTGATATAATAAAAAAGCATATATCAGTAAGAAGTACTTTGAAATGAGCCGATAATATTATTACTTTATGATTGTAAATATAATCCTCACTATATTGTTTTAAAATGCATTCGCGCTTGATGAATGTGTTATTATTTTAGGAGGAAAACGATTACTCTTTGCGTTATTATATATAAAACGTCTATTTTGTGTTCATATGTTACGATAGGTGCGTATTTATTTGTGTTAGTTATAATTTATGTTGAATTACCGACACGTTTTTTTTTTATTTACCTAATATGCGCCCTCAAATTGATCTATATTTAGAAATTAAAAAATAATAAATATGACGATTTATAAATTGCTTACATATTAAATTGTGACTTCTTAACTCAAACACCCTACCGAATAATATGTTCTCAAATTTAAAAATTCTTTTGTTATAAATATGGTTTATATTTGTTATAAATATATTATTGTAGTCATGCACTAAGCTGCTTATGCTGATATCAAACAGTGAATGTCTACTTGCCTATTGTAATTCAAATTTTTGGGTGCCACGTGTTGTTTTTAAATGGAAACATACTGAATTGATTTATTGTTAGATCTGTGTAGAACTTTATGTGGTTTACCTGGTATTTTTATGTACGAAAGTATCGGAATAAAAATGAAAATGACATTTATTTACGAAAATCATAGTCAACATACTCTCTAAATTCAAGTCAAGTTCAACTCTAAGTTCAAGAATCGACAAACATTACCTTAAGAATTTTGACTCTTAATGTAATTTATATACATACTTAATTAAAGTAAGATCTAAGTAAACCCCAAGTATTAGATATTATAGTACACTTAAATAAAAATGGAACAAACCACTATTACATTTACAACACTACCTGTTCAATAACAGTATACCAGAACGAGCATTATCCATGCAGCCTAAAACTCAATAATAATAATGTGTTATCCTCCATAGAAACATTTAATATTGCGCTTGCGAGTGTTTTATTTTTCACATAAATGCTATTGATATGTTTTTTGAAATAGCTTTTTATAAATTTTAAATCAATATATTAAACTTTGTAGCTAAAGAAAATGAAAAGGAATATTAATTTTAACAATGAACTCAAGCCATTTTCTTGTATTCAATTATAATACCATTTCTTTTGTTATTCATCGAATTATAACATTAATCTTGAATCTAATTGATGCCTCTGGCTATTAGCGAGTTGCATAAATGAGTTTTATAGCAAAAGCAAGTAGGTGTAGGCAATATTTCTTATCTATGCTCTTGCGACAGTGTCTTCGTCTACTTTATACTTTAAACTTGACTTACTCATTTGACATAGCGAAATGTTATCTGCTTTGTTGTTTTTTCATTCAGTGTCCTATTGTGTTGACATATTTTTTTAATGTTATGGCTTGTGTATTTTGATTATGAGTAATGTACAATTTTATATATTGGATCGTTTGACTCGCAGAATAAGCGGTGTGCCGAGTACTAGCAAAGATATGAATCTGGCCGGTATACCGATGCCCCCTACCACGATTCGTACAAAAAAACGAGCAGCGATGGCAACTTCTGTTGTTTCCATGGCCACGCCTCCACCTCCTTCACCTATACGTAAGTATTTTAACATATAAGAATAAAACATTAAATTTAGAAATAATATCATCTAAATACTCTTTATATGGAGTGGAATTTAATAACGATTAAATATCACCACAAATAATGAAACTCAAGTATTGACGTTTTATGTGTCATAACTATTAACACTCATTAATTAATGATTTTGGGTACTATCAGTGTATGCTCAATTAATACCTATTAGAGACCCATTAATAATGAATATTAAGTATTCCCATTGTGTGTCTATACTATATAATGGTTATTTTCTATCTTACTTTAACATTTGTTTATCAGCATTCAAAGTGAAAGTATCTTGGCTTAAATTAATTAAAAGTTATTGTGTATGCTAACGTAATCTTCGTGAAAGAAAACACAATGAAAAGTAAGTAAAAGATAAAAAAAAACACTGTCTAATCGCAATATTATGTATATTCTAGAAATAAAAGATTATAGGCATTTTTGTTTAAATTTATTTAGATCTTTTCTAAAAGTCTTATCAAATATTTTTATAAAAATGGTTACTTAACTTTTTTGTAATAAAAAATTACAATAGTTTATATTGTGATATTGATATTCACTCAAGAGAAAACCTATAAAAAATTGCGATAATCGTAAATTTTAGTTAGGTTAGGTTAAATACTAAAATATTTTTACGAAACCCACGGTGCGCAAGTCTGATTCACAATTGAACTTTTTTTAATATCTGATTTTTACAAACTTTATCCAAGGAGCAGGCTGTATGTTGATAGATATTTATATAATATTAATTCTTGTTTTAGAAACTGCTACGTCACAAAATATGGCCAATGTCCGAAGGCCGCCGCAGCCCACGCCGCCACCTATATACCAGGAGACCATCAAGGACTCTCCTCCTAGCTCACCTGGTAAGTCAATACTAGTTGTGCCCCAAGTATAATATATAAATAATTTTCCAAAACCGTACCTTTAATTTGAAATTATTTTAATGTATTTTTCACAGGTTCCGAACGCCCACTGAAACCGAAAATGGAACATAAGTGAGTTTCTGAAATTTATATCATTACATCAATGTGTGCTTTTCAAAGTCTTGTATGTATTCTACTAGACAAAATGTTTGGTTGAAAAATTGCTAGCTTGCTTACTAATCTTGTGGCTATCGACGTTCCACGAAATAGTTTTAATCAAAAGAGAATTTAAATACCACGATTTGTTGTAATCAACGAAATATTGGCTAATGACCGGTAAAACGTTGTAATTATTTACATTCACATTTCTTTATGTAACTTTAAATTATTTTAAGACTAACTTTATTATTTATTTTTTCCTAAACTTACAATAATGTTTTTTTTTTCTATTAGTTTAATTTCACGCTATAGGCAGTATTGGACCTATTCATAATCATTTAACGAATTTATATACAAAAAAAAAACATTATGTGTATAACAAAATATTATGTAACAATATGTTAAATTACTTCTAAATTTTAACATATATAAATTCGTTAGAGAATAAATTATATATCTTATAATTTTTTACATTTCCTCCTTTACAAAATTATTCACACATAACAATAGTTTGGTGATTTTCATAATTACTATGCATGCATTCAATACTAATTCAATTTTATATAATCTAAAATATAAAAAAGTAACGTCGTGTCACAATTTTAGAACCATACTCCTCCGCTTGACCGATTTTGACCAAATTTCATATATACATTCAGTAGGTCTGATAATAGGTTGTTATCCTATTTTTTATACCCCTAAGTGATAAGGGTGGTTACAACCACATTTGCCAAGTCAGCTAGTTACATATAAAAATAACGCTTTTAAGTTTCATGACTAAATATATAAAATTTAGCCTATCAACTATTGTCATGTATTTAGAACCAAGGGTGGATATAGATATAAATGATAAACATATCTACATAGTCGTAAGCTTAGCAATATCTATTTAAAAACAACAATTGGGCATTTTCAGCCATCGTACTAACTGTAATTTTCACCAATCGTGTCTAAAGGACTTGACGTTTTCACAACAGGATAGGCATAAGTTGCACAGCACCTCATATGTTAGGCAACGAATTGAATCCGGACAGTGGCGCCGCCGCCCGGCTTCAGGAGCAGCTGAGCGCTGAGTTGGCAGCACATGCCGCGGGCTCTAGCGGGGCCGATCCTCTGGTACCGCCACCGCTCATCAACAAAGCAGCGCCGGTATAAAACAAAACTAATACCTCAATGAAGTCCATCAAGATAAATAATGGGCATCGCAAAACATCGGAAACAATCCTCTGATAATACAAAGAATAATAACAAAAAGTAATTTAGCCCTAAAAATGGTTCACAATTTAACACAGACAGTAAATGAAAATTAACACATTTTTTTTTCTCGTAATGTTTAATATACTGTTAGTTATGCTTAATAAATTTGTAATATTTTTAAAATTTAAAAAAATGCAGCGCATGACGTCATGCTCCTCTTGCTCATATGAGAACTTAAAAAATTGAACCTTATACATACATAGAAGGATATTAGTTTTATAGGGGTCTGACGTCATAGCGACGCCATGGCAGGAGTTGGCGTTGTCGCTGAAAATATTTAAAATCAAATTTTCTTTTTTGATTTTAACTGCATGAATGAATTAAATAGATTAATATTTAAATTTTTAGATATAATTCATGTATAAAAATAAAATAAAAAAGTTGTCTACCCCGCTTCATTTTTAAAAACAGCAAATTAGTTTCAAGACGTACGAGTGGCGCGACGTGGTCACTAATTTGATATAACCCTGCATCGGTTTTTGTGCTGATGTAATATTTTCAAGTATTTTTATTCTGTCTAGGTACATAAACAGCAGCTAGAGCATCTCTGTGTCATATTCATACTCTCTATGTCAATGTTCTTCGGAAACACTAAGTTAGCTGATGTCCATTATTTATCTCGTAGTACTGTACATTATAAGAGAAAAACACAATAATAACTTGTCTAATCAAAACTATGTATGCATCACTAGAATATGCATCCAACAAAACTTTGTGGCCCACTTCTTAGTTGTCTTAGAGAAAAAAGAGGACACAAATTAGAACACAGTTAAAACGAAAGAAACTATTTTGGAAGTGTGATTTTTTTCATTAAATGTTTTATAGTATTCACTAAATTTGTTACAGGGCACTAGCTCGGGACGCGGCAGTTCATCGAGCGCTCAAAGCTTGGACCAGCTTCTAGAAAGACAATGGGAGCAAGGTTCACAGTTTCTCATGGAACAAGCTCAGCATTTCGACAGTAAGTATATAATTAATTTACTATGTATATAACTTCAGTGCCTTAGCAAATAAACTTGTCTGAGACTGGTAACTCATTGTGGCCCTGAGCGATTTGCGACTCGAGTATATTTTTTTAAATGTCTGGAACTTTAGTTTTAGTATGGAATTAGATATATAAATTCTAGAACTCTGCTTTTAGCTGATTAATTAAGGTTCACATACATCACATTCTAAGTAGCTATAAACATGATTAGTTGCTTTAGCGAATAATAATGACAATTTAGAATCCAATCCCAAGTGTGAAATATGTGACCTATGTTGAAATCAATTTTGAAAATTGCTTGCGTCTGTGCGTAGTAAATTGTGGATATTAAAATCTTGTTCAATCCTAGTGAAATAAAGACGTAAATAACCTCAATAAAATCTGCTTTTTGAAAAATTCGAATAATGTTTACGCTTTGCATTATCAAGCTCCAGAAGATATTTTGTACACGATGGACCCTTGATTTTTGTCAATACAGTTGCATCTTTGCTGTCGTGTCTACACCAACTGCGCACTGAGAACGTGCGCCTGGAAGATCACGTCGGCAATTTGTTACAAAGACGCGATCATTTGTTGGCTGTTAATGCGCGTCTGGCGATACCGCTTACTACTGGTAAATACAAATATAATTATCTAAATTCATAATATAAATATTATAAAATAAATATCATTATCTTAATATTGTAAAGAGGAAAGTTAAAAATTTGATTATTTACATTGAACAGGCTCCGAATCTAATGGTCCGATTTTAATATTCTTTCACCTACAGCAAAGAAGATCGTGGCTGACATAGGCTATGATTTGGGGGTACGGGGAGATAGCTTATATGTACTTATTGTAGTACGCAGTTGTTTTTTTGTCTGTGTCGTCATTGGCCTATCAAGAAGTACACCAAAAGCCACTAACTTTTAATTAGATTAGTAAAAATAATGCCCAAATAAAATGCAAATACAAATGAGAAAGCTACACCATATTTATGAGGGTTTTACCATTGTCCAGTGTTCTTATAAAAGTCTCTTTAAAAACTCATGAAATTGCCCAATATTCCCAATTCTTTTTTTTTAAGTAATTATGATCTGTAAGGCCGTTCTTAATTAGAGCAGGCGATAAGTTTGTGTCATCAATTTTTTACGTAAAACAATTTATGACTGATTCTTCTCTATGTCATATATATAAGAAAGGACCAACCTTTCACCTATATTTTAGGATATTTTTTTTTTTTGAAGCAATAATTTCGCTAACGTTACTTTTGTTCTCTTTCTGGCGCTCTAAGGCACCGCAGCGTACAGTTTGGGAATCCTATCTACAAAGATCTGTACTATAATATCTTATTGTTGTTATATCGCAGTGACTACTGGACCACCGGAGCCCCCACGATGCCCTCGTGAGAATGGTTCGCAGGTGCGCGCGCCACAAACACAATCGCGCGCCCCTGAAACCATTACATCAGACCGACCTCACCAGGTAAGATTATAACAGTAGGTACAAATGTGAGGTGACATGTGCCTAGTTGTACCTACTTTATCGGCTTTATAGTCTTTTTCACATAGCATGGGTACGGTTACGTGTGGGATTAGATATAATCAATTTTGAGGTCAAATAGGATTTAGGAAAAATATTTATTCATCACCAAGATGAACCCGAGTCAGAAAATACACAATTTTATTTATGTTAAGTTTCATTGTTACAACAAAAACAATTAAATAAATTACAATAGATTACCGAATAAATGTTCCATTTAAACCGATTTTATTGATTCAATCCCTTTTAAAAAAAACGTTCCAATTATCGTTATAAGTATCGATGTTTTAAACTTTAGAGGGTTTCATTACAGATCAAAATCAAAATTGTTTATTCAGTTTAGACATTTCTCGACAAAATTTATTGATTTATTTGTTTTTTATATGAAAATTTAAGTAACATATACACAGACACACTATTTTTATAACAATGATTTTTAGTTATTTGGAATTAATAAAAATATTCTTAATTATAAATGATTAAAAAATCCATTTTGTCCCTGGCACAGGTCTCTGAGGTCTACTCAAACCACTGAGCTACCCCGGACCTAACAGCATTAATATTAGCCTATTAACATTATTTCTTGTGTAATAAATCCGTGCAGCTGATGATGCGAGAAGTCCAACAAAAGCCCAGCTGAAAGGAGCCGGGCGGCGGGGGCGGGGGCGAGGGCGGTAGCGGTAGCAGTGGCGTGGGCCAGAGCGGGAGTAGCACGGTGAGGCCCGAGCGTGATCAAGGCCAGCCGTCAACTGTACAATCTGACGCCGACCCCGCTCTGCGCACCGTGCAAACGTTCATCATGATCGAGCAGCGGCGCCGCCCCGACTTCTCAATAGACTCCATACTCAAATACGACCACTGAACGTACACATCTCGCCAGTGGCGGACTAACCCCATTGGGGGGCCCTGGGCGGCATCACACCCGGACCGACCACCTTCCAAATGGGGTAGACGCGCTCAATATAAAGGCATATTAGTACTGTGTATATAATAAAGATAATTGTAGCATATAAAGGTTAATGAAACTTAAAAAAAAAACTACGAAATAAGGCAGTAAAATGGATTTTAATCTTAAAAAATGTAAATTACCGCTACAGGCCGTATGTATTTGTCTACGGGGCCTCCAACCCCAATTTATGATTTGATTGAGGGAACTTGCATCCATTTGGAGGTCCCCCAGGAGAAGAGGCCCGAGGCGGACCGCCTCCTCCCCACTAGTCCGCCACTGCGCTTCGCCTCATCAAAGTACACGCCCCGAGGTATGTACCTACATTAAAAGCGCGCGTCTATTTTTATAGCACTGTGATTTTTTTCCCGACTATCAAAATATTGAATCTGTATAATAATGAAAAGACGTTTTCGTGATATTTAAAATTGATTGTGAACAGAACCAGACAAAGTGAAATCGTGTTAAGCAAACGACATAATCTGTGTTCCAGACTGACGACGTCCGAACGTTTTAATATTAGGCACGACGTTTTAATTATGAACTGATATGGACTAAAGTTGTATACATATCATTTTATCCTGGAACGTTATATAACAACGACTCTTGTATTTATGTGTTTAATTCCAAAAGTGAAAATTGTTGTTTGATTACTCTAAACTAAAATTATGTAAATACATGTTGAATGTGGTCCACGTAATGAGCCAATGTAGTGATTGTTCGTAAAAAATACTTGTTAAACGGTGTGTATCTTAAAATTACTATCACAACCAAACCTTTAAATTGTTATTTTAAACAAAAATATATAGATATTAGTTTGGAATATGAGAAATTACTTGGAACATGTTTCGATACGCACCTACACGATCATATACTGATCAATTCATCTGGTTATATGAGAAAGGGCATATACATTTTACAAGTATACTATTTACATACTAAACTGTAGATTTATAAGACAAATTTTACATAAGTATTGGTGAAACATTGATTGTGATTTTTCTAATATAATCGTCGTTCAAGGTAGGGTATATTACATGTCAGTGTTTAACAGTAAGTGTTAACGAGGATCGTCCTAGTGCAGTATGCTATAGTGAAGTGAACTTTAACTAGTGTTGTGAAGTTTGTTATTTGACTGCACGACTAAAGGTTCATAGTGTTTTTTATTGTGCTCCTTCCCAAAAAGTATTACAGTGAATTGAACATGGAACTGTGTGATGTCTAAACATTTTTTAACAAGCACTGATTACACACTGGCATTTTAGATTCCCAAAATGTATAAAAACATTTGACGTGTCGTATAAAATTAATCTTGCGGACTAAGACCTTCTAGGTCAATATTTGTAGAAGCAGAAACTTTTAAATATTGACACATTATATAATCGTCGAACTCGTCTGCATATATACTACTACTACTGATTGTCATTAGCAGTCGTCGAATCCAATATATTAAAACTGTGTAATCAAAACAAATGAAATATTCTATTGCATTTATAGACATCTTCATAATATACATTATATATAATATTTAATCAAAACAATGAAATGTTTACTCAATCAATTTTAAAAGCGACTTTTTTAATGTTGGTGTCAAATAATGGAATCATACTCAATAAATAATATTTCAAGTTTGATTACCCAATAAAAATATAATAATTATAGATGACGCTTTATACCAAAGGTAGCAATTTAATATATAAAAAACAGTGCTTCAACATTAAGAGCTATTATAAGAATAAGCTAACATACACTTGAGCAATGTCAGCAATTTAGTCTTCATGTAAAATATGTTTTATTTTTAATAAATATATATATAAAATAAAACGAACCATTGCATACACTATATAAAAGTATACAATATTAGTATTTCTTTTTTGCAATTCTGCCAAATGAGACACTTTATGGCCTGCATAAATTGTATTGAAAACTCCATTCAGTAAAATTTGTGTGTAATTAATTGTTTATTAACTGGTGGCGTTTTTTGTGTAATAAATAAAATTTCTGTGCTTCGTCATTATTGGATGATATTGATTAGGAGTCTGTGCAGACGAATGACTTTTGTTTGCGAATATCAATTGTTCAGTTATATTTCTGAAATAGAAAAAGTACTATAAAGTTTGTTCGACAAAAGTTCGTCATCTGCGTTCATTTTAAGTGTTATGAAATTGTATGTATAATATAGAAATGCACAAAGTTGTTTAATTTAAGATATTAATAATAAGTTGACGTTTAATTTTTAAGGGTATGAAATCATAAACGTAATTATGATAACTTAAAAGAAAATGGATATGTGAATGTATGTTTTACATTTTATATGTTGATGTTGAATCGGAATTATTTGTTTGATTGATTGATATGGTTTGATTTCAATAAATTTGTCATCCATTGACCCACACGGCAATAATTTGTGTTGTGCTAGATATCGACTATATTTATTATGAAATTTTTAACTATTTGAACTCTGTTCGCATACCTCTTACAATTAGATTTAAAGGTTGTGTGTATGAGTATATTGCATGTAAAATAATTGAAACTTATACACGTACTCTGTTTACACCAATAATGAGAATATGATGTTTGTTATATTAATAATGCGGACGTTTCCTTTTCATGTTAATTTTGAAATAATGTGTTGAAAATAAGTGACTTTAAATAATTCATACAATTTGTAAAATGTGAAAGATAATATAGATAATGTCTTTTTATATAAAAAGTAAAATCACTTATGTATAGGTAGGTATATACATATTTTTAATTTGTATTCTTTAAACTTCAATCGTTTTCTTTTTTGTTAAAAAATAGCCCATTAAATTTATTGAAAACGTATTCAGATTCTAATTAGTCTGGTGTACTTTATTTAAAAATGTGAACATGGAATGAACTGTGATCATTATTAAACCATATCTTAAATTACTACATAAGGCATTATAAATATTTATTTTCATTAAATAATACATGAATTTTTGCAGATAATTAGAAATAAGAACGATAAAAAGAATTAAAATACTCAACACTGCTCGAAAATCATGTTCACGGATTATATTATAAAATCACTATGGATAGATATTCAAAGATTCTATTAAGGAAGTATGAATCAACTTCATAGTTATTTATATTATATGTATAAAAAATTAACATTAACTGGAAACGCGAGCACTAACAACATCTTAAAATAGTCTAGGTTAAAGTCAATGTAAACTTGTAATCGAAGTGATCTCAGTGTATTGCTAACTCGTGGTTAATCATAATTTTCATTGCCTTGCATTTGACGACTGAATCTTTTTTTAATCTTATTTGATATATCAATTTGCTCATTTATCTCTATGGCGAGGCAGTGAAAAATATTTATGTGTTTAAATGGTATATAATCGGGCGTACTTACGCCAGTACTTACTGAAAATTTTCTAAGAAGTTAAAAATGTTTCATATGGGTGATTTTCTAGCGAATGGGCCGTTGATAGTGTGTTACGAGATCGCGTCATCTTAATTTACTGAGATTAACATGGTTTTGGTTTATGCTCAACTTTTCACAATCAGTTAATCGAGTTCGCTACTACGACATTCACAGAACGCTTAACCAAAAACATACTGGTAAAGTTGGGAATATATTTTTGTGCCGTGTTTTGTCACTTGCTGTCGCGTATTATATTCATACATTAGAATGAAACTGATATGTTTTTGTCGTAACAACACAACGTGTAAATATGTTTAATAATTCTAAATGTATAAAAGCGATATGGTTCTGTCGCAACACTCACACAACACGACACAAAAATCTGTTTCCGACATAAGTCATCCATATGATCGTTCTCTGTGTACAGTCGACAGCATGTCAGGTTTCTACCAAAGATCAAATTTCTTGAATCAATTTTAAGCTGTTATCTGTTAATAACGCAGTTTAAAATTGACACAAAAATTTGGTCTTTTTCACCTGATGTGCTGATGTGTGTATATAATGTTCCCCGTGGATTTTAATAAATAAATTAGTTTAGTCTCTTATCGGCCCCATTTTGTGTTTGAAGTCTTAAGAGAAGATTTTGTTTATGTCTCTATCTCAGTTGATAAAATTCTTGTGCATGATATTTTATTTAGGTTATAATCAGTTTTTATTACATTTTAAACAATAAATTGATTGGTAATTTTATATTCGTCCTTTGTGTTATACAAAACCTATCAAATTCTTCATTAGTGTATGCAAACATGAGACGTAAATTATACACGCACTTTAAGCACCCCTCAGTAGAGATAAAAATGCTATTGCAACAGATAGTGAAAGACTTTTAAAGTACTCAATGTAAATGATTAAGAAGGTTGTATAAATAAAGGGCCAATAGATATCTCTCATATTGGTAAAAATAGTAGACATATCATCGAAAAAACAAAACAAAACTACATAAATAAAACAAACGACCTCCAGATCTGTGGTAAATAGTAGAGCTACTTTAAAAAATAACCCTGTCAGATCCATTAGTCAAGAAAAAATAACCAAATGAAACACAGCAGTTGTAACGTATAAGAGGGCTGAACTGAAAGTTCTTAGACAATCGAAGACTGAATAAAGTAGTAAGATATTAGTTTAATTAATTTTTGAAACTCAGCCCCTACTTCCTTAGAGTCCATAAAAGGAAGGTTAACATAACGTCCCTTGAAGGTTTGCAAGGTCGTAGCTACACGGCGGATGACCTATTAATATTATTATAGTATATAATAAGTTGGCGAATAAGTTCTTCTAAGGTTAACTTCCCATTTTATATAAGAATTCAAAAAAAAATTAATAAAGTTTATTTACATTTAACTAAAGTATGTAAGTAGGTACCATTTTCTTCCAAATTTTTTTGCCATTTTGTAGGTAGGTTACATGATCCCATTGCTATAGAAATTTTGGGGCTTCTGATCAAGACTGCGACAAATGGTTTGACAGCCCTCGCGTGATGTTAACCTGACACCTAGCAGCGAAACTCTTAATTTTTGCCGAGTGGCAAAACATGTGTGAACGCGAGAGCGTTATCATGATGAAAAACCACACCCCTTCTATTGATTTATTCGGGCCGCTTTATCTCAAGTTCTTATTTTAATCTCATCAGTCCACAGTTGAGTTCAAAATCGATGTTCCTGCGTGACGGTAACAGTTCATAATGAATAATGCCCTTCCAATCCCACCACACACAGCCTTGTTGCGAGTTAACTCTGGTTTCGCCACAGTCTGTAAAGCCTGATCGACTTTTGATCACGACCTTTTTAGCACTTTTTTGTTGTAGGTACGTCATCCACTTTGCATCACCAGTTATCAGCTTCTTCAAAATTGATTCGGTTTCATTATGCCGTAATAAAGAACCACTAATGAGTACACGGTTCATTGGGTTTCTTTCAGTGATCTCTTGAGGTACCCAAATATCCAACCTTTTGTGTACCCAGCTTTTTACAAATGAACCAAAATTATTTTTTCGTCAATCCCCAGTTCTTCAGCTACAACGGTAACTACAGATATGCCGATCTTGCTCCACTTTTTCAAAAATGGCATCCATTTTATCCGTCCAGACGACGGAAATCTAAGAAAGTTCGAACTGAAAACGCTTAAACCAAATGTGTGGTTGTGTGACCTACGTCCCTCCCTCCCTCCTCCTCTCCCTATCCCTAACAAAATGGCATTTATTATTATTAAACAGAAAAGAAATGTGAATTTTAGTATTGGTAAAATTTTATTGGGTAACTTAGTGATTATTTCTGTCTAACGAGAGAAAAATTCACTCAACTTACTAGTTTGTAGGACAAATAAGTAGGATACAAATGCGTATCATTAGGTTGGGTAATATATTAACAGAAAATAAATACTTGATATTTAGACCCATCCTTGGCATGCAATCGTATAAAAATTGATAATAAGTTAACAAACATGATAACTAAGTCAAGTAGAATAATTTTCATGCTGTGATAAGGATGACATTCCATCGATGCGATGCGGAGCAGAGACCATAATTTGACTGGGTAATGTGTTTCATTACATATAAGACTAAATCATTAATTTCTTACAATATAAAATGCGATAAAACAAATATAATTATTTTATTTTTCAGTGTAACCTCTTTATAGTTTAATTCATTTAAAATATCAAATTTTAACTGTCTAATTCCTTCCAAAAAAGAAAACAGTATTTTCTTGGCTCTCACAAAACTTGTCGACGGATGCCATAACAGCGATTTTGCCCTCAAATTTAGGACCACGAATATGCTCCATTAATTTGGGGAACAGGTCAAAAACACTAGGGGCTAAGTCCGGAGAATATGGTAGTTGTTCAATAATTTCAAAATCAGCATTGCGGATTGCCTTCAGCGCAAGTGCCGACCGATGTGTAGGAGTGTTAGCGTGAAGACACAAGATATGCTCAATGACAGTTTGCCTCAATGTTTTACTTTAACTGCTTGCGCACTTTTGGGATTAATCCCTGCATAATACTGTCCCGTAATCCTATAGACATGTGATTAATAAAAATCATTCACAGTCCGAGGTCATAACCTTACCAGCGGTAGGAGATACTCGAAATTTCTTTATGGGACGTTCATTTCCAGGACACGCTTTGTATTTTTGTTTCGGGATCGAAATAGTGGATTTGTTTCATCTATAGTGATACGATGTTTAAAGCACTTTGTATTATGCGCTTTGAATTACGGTTAAATCATGGAACCCACCTTGCTGACACTTATTTGAAATAGAGTGAATGTGAAAATGGATCGTATGCTGCCAAATGATATGTATAAGATATTGGTGAATCGTTTTTGAGTAAATTTTCTGTCTTCTAAAGCTAAGTTTTCAGTTTGTTTAACATTGTCTTCCATGATCGAGGTTGAAAGCCGCCAGGAACGAGAATCCTCTTCGCAACTCGATCTATCTCTTTTAAATTCAGCAACCCAGTAAGCCATCCATACGGTAGGTGGTCGGAGCTCCGACCAGTTAACCTTGGTCAGTTCGTGTGTGACCTTGGTCGGGGCATCGAGTCGTGTGCTTCCACACTGGCTCCCAACCAACCGTTCCGACTAAGGTGTTACCATACTGGAGTACTAAATAAAACAAAAAATATTTTGCATACCTTTAATAACTTTACGATCTATGAGATCTGAAGTCTGAGAGATATGAAGTCGTTCATTTATTTGTAATGAACTTCCCAACTAGCAAATTAGTCATATAAGGTAAAGTTTATTCAGCTTTTCGGTGTTATAAAAGTCGAGTAAGTGTGAATTATTCAGCACGTATCGTATAAAAGCATCTTATATAGCTTTTGAGTTATTCAGCATTTCGGTCACATAATGATGCTGAGTAAACGTTTAGTCAGCATCCTTATATGACTTAAGTGTCATATAATATTTTGCTGAATAAGTCGCTAGTATACGACGCTTATGTTACTATTTCGTCGAGTAAAAGCATATTATATAGCTTTCTTATGGCAAGGTTGACTCAGTCGAGTAAAAGCAACATTGTTGCTTTTATACTACTATTATGTAGTATACGTCACATTTATACGACTATTACAAGCCTAAAATGTCGTATAATTGTATCCATTACACCGATCAGATTGTTTTGTGTAAAATGCTGTGAGTAGTTGTTGTTAACTTGTTCTAGTTTTGTTGTGTACAATAAATAGTTAATTAAATAAATAAACAAACAAAAAGTATTTTTTAGAAAACTTTTTAGGAAGTTCTAAGGAACCCTAAACTATAATCAGAGTGGTATCATGGCGCTCATACTGCTAATTTGCTGTATAAGAAGCTATTATACCGCCTGTCAGCAGTAAAAATGGTGTACAAAAATAATATTGATATAAAAATATTTGTTATTATATTCATATTACTAAGAATTAAAGGGGGGCGTTAAATATTTATGATATAACCTAGTATATTTCCTCAGAAAACTTACCTTCGCAATACTTTACAACCCTATGCGTGAGTTTACGAACCTACATTTGGTGCAACCTACAAATTAACATGTCTGCTAAATAAATTGTACTTACCGATGAACTATAATTTTTAGAACACAACTATTTTATTTTATTTACTATAAATGTTTTCAGCTGTTTTGTATCCCAGGTCGCTTCAATAAGACAAACATGTCATATAAAAGTCATATAAGTTACAGTTATAGCGCAACATAAGCTTGTAACAGTCACTACGGCGATAATTACGTGACGATTTACCTGAATAAGTTACCTTTATACGATGTCTGTGTGACTGAATTGCTGAATAAAATGGGCCCAAATCGCGTTGTATAAACGTTTTCATTACGTTTATACGACTTCTATTAGGAGCCAAAATGCTGAATAATTTTCGTTGCCGCGACTACTATACGACATATTTTTGCTAGTTGGGTTTCCATGTGAGTACATATAAAACGTAGTAAGTAGTAAGTAGCATTTGAGAGTGTTTTACTTCGAAAATTTGCTTCATTAAGAGTTTTATACTTTTAAATCAATATTGAAAAAAGGGAAGCCTATTTAAACAATGAAATTTTAATTATATAAAAAATATCTTTTTACAGATACTACAGGCCCAAACGTGATCGAACGTCACTTTTGTTTCGAATACAATAATACATCTTTCTCATGTCCAATGTTACAGGACATGAGATAGATATTTTAAAATAATTTCAAAGATTCAAAAATGTAGTTATTATTAATTCTGAAATAGATCCTTTCATCAATATCAAATATGTATCGATTATTTGATTCGATACTTGTATTGATTTGAATACTTACTTGTTTCAAATAAATCGTGACATCCTATGGTGGTATTAATTCAATCAATATACCTATCGATATCTATCAATAATCTTTGTTAGTGGCCCGATGAAAGATGAAATGGGTTAATAAAATTAACCGTAGAAAAATTCATATTTTCATTTGTTGCCTAAAATATCGCAAATATTGTGATGTTACGCTTAAAATCCGAACACATATATACCTAATCCAAAAATGGATTAATTATCAAAAAAAAAATTAATTATCAAAAATTATTTATTATTACATATTGTATTACATATTACATATGTATTATTACATATTGTGTTACATATTACATATTGCTTTAAGTCTTAGATCTCTGACCCCGAAACTAGAGAATCTGTATCATCAGGGCCAGCTATTCCTCGGTAGGTTGTTTATAAGGGAATGTGATGACGCTGAAAAACTTAATATAGGCAAGGTAAAGTCTTAAGAACTTTAGAAATGTGTGTGTGTGTGTGTGTGTGTGTGCGTGCGTGTGTGTGTGTGTGTATATGTGCGTGCATGCGTGTGTTTGTGTGTGTGTGTGTAAGTGTGGGTGTGTGTATGTGGGTGTGTGTGGTTAGGTGAGTGGTGTGTGCGTGGGTAAGCCTGTGACTAGATTTTTTTTTTTTAGTATGCTAAAGTTGAGTGAGTACCAATGTGCGTGAATATTATTTAGAGAATTAAATATTTAAATAGATTAATGGCATGAAATATTTTTAATATTATAAATATTTAATATTCAACCACTTTTACCTTTCAATTCAAGAGGTTTTTTGTTTCTGTATAGGTGAGTTTCAGAAGGTAGCTGGTAATTTTGTTTTTCGCTTCATACCTGTTCAGGCAGTAAATGGATGTGAACTTGTGCAATTTATTATATAATACCGTGGAGAGTGCGTCAAATTGACGTTTAGCGAAAGTAGTTTTACAAAGTATTGAACGGTATACTTTAGCAGAAGCGCGTCTACGCGAGAAAGTATTAAAATCTAAGGGGAGAACATTGTGTCTCCGCAAAATACAGCGCAGAATAAAGAGTTGCCGGACGGTTAAAACCTGACATTCAGAATATAACATGTTAGTAGGATGTCGGATATGTTTATGAGTCATTACTTTTAGGATAGCTCTTTGAGCTCTCTCCAACTTCAGCATAGCGGTAACACCTGCCCCACCCCATACTGGGATGCAGTGTGTAAGAATCGATTGACATAGTGACAAGTACACAGTTTTTACTACTTCGGGTTCAGCTAATTGTCTTAATGTTTTAAATATATATATTAATTTTCGCACTCTTGTTTTCAAGGCTTCTATTTGGGGGTGCCATTTTAAATTGCTATCAATATGAATACCGAGATATTTTACATTGTGTACAGTGCGAAGTGAAGGGCATCCGCAGTTAGGTGTCGAGAAGTTGCAGGTGGGGCGGCGCCAGCCAATGTAATAGAGAAGGAAAGTACCTGTGTTTTTTCTGAATTTAGTGTAAGTTGGTTATCGGAAAGCCAATTAGCGACTTGTTTTAATGAAGTCTCTGCGTATAGTTTGGCTTCTTTCCAGTCATTACCGTGCACCAAAAGTGCGGTGTCATCGGCATATACATATATATTGCAGTTTTGTAACTGGAGTTTACACAAGTCATTTATGTATATTTGAAACAAAATCGGACCCAGTATGCTGCCCTGTGGCACGCCAAAGTCAATGGCTTCTGAATGACTGATGTGTTCGTCTATTTTAACGGACTGTGTGCGGTTAGTAAGGTAACTTCGAAACATATCGATTATCTTCATATCCCAACTTCATACTCTAAAATCCGTAATTGTGCTTAATTATTATATGTGCAACACTCCGATATGGTACGCTTCGACCAAGGGCAGCGAAGGTCATGTCGGAATTGGTCGAACAGCCGTCCACACCGACCAACCACCAAATGGTCGGTGGTCGGAGCTCCGACCACCTACCGTGTGGGTGGCACATTAGTCTGCTCAATATCCAAAAATACTTTTTACTGGATATTTTTCCAAGCCAGCTCCATGTTTAAGGATTTTTAGAAGCATTTAGTACTAATTAATTGATTACATGCAAACGATATGATCAAATCGAGTGTAACAACGTAAGAATATTGTGCGATTTGTGAAAAAAATATTAAACTACCCACAAATATATTATAATCATGTGCACTTCTAAGAGCTTTTTTATCGAACCTCATATGGTCATCTGACGCCTTTCTGGCTCGAACAGTAGTCCTAACATGATTTCTTAATTTTTACTATTGATTGCACAAGATATTAGAATGGATTTGTATATAGCGCTAATAAGTGTAAATTGACAATTGTAAACTTTCATACCTACAACGTAAGTACTATAGCAGTGTTTCCCATTTGCCGGATCGCGACCCGGTACGGAGCCATCAAAATAAATTAGCGGGTCGCAACATTTCGGATATATTAAAATTAAGTTAGCTAATAAAACAACAAATTTTTCAATACCTTTGTCACAGCTCATAAATGTCGACATTTATAAATAACAAACAATAATATTTTATATTTATATTAATATTTTTATATAATAATATAACAGTCTCTGGGAAACTATAGTATTTAACTTTTGACTCCTCTGATCTTTGTTCCTCTCCAAGATACTACAAAAGAAAACTTCGCCTCGAGTCTGCGAGTGAAAGAAAATAATTGAACTTAATTTTATTTATTTGAACAAACAACAAGATCAAACATTGTAATACTGTACCCATTACAAGCGAAGAGAGATTAAAATAGATAACAATGCAAGCATGACTTCATTAACTGAATTCTAAATTAAATTGTAATATCTACGTACAAGTTGCGTTGTTAATTTAACTTTAAAAACCGTTCAACTTCTATCGGGTTTGTGTGATTATTACGTGTATATTAACCGTTATTTAAAGCAATAAATATTGTATTAGTCTACTAGCCTAGTTATATTAAGAGTTGGTATTATGTAACATATTACGGTATATTGAAGCAATTTATAGATTGAAAAATATGTAGGTATTTTACATATAACAAAAATATTTTCTAAACATATTTTAGAAAATTTACCACATTGGTATCATATAACATAACAGAAGTACTTAAGAAATCTCTTATTCAAATACTATAATTTATTATAAAATGATGGATAATAAAAATCTAAACGATTTCTTTAAAAAAATACTTCTAAATATAAAACATATCACTACTAATATGTGAAAATACCGAACATTCAAATACAGCAATAATTCATTACGAGAAACATATAAAAGCAAATGTTTTAAGCACATAAAAAAATGAATGTAGGTACATTATAAGCTTCTTGCTCTTCAATAAAGCATCTTTATTTATAAATAGAACAGATTTTCTTCTTTGTTATTGACAACATCGTCGTCGTTTATATTATTATTAATATTAATAGAAGTAAGCGTTCTGTTGGTATTGAATTGACAGGTACTCATCTCCGTTAGAGCAGACGCAATTTATCGATGCTTTTCTAAGAAATATTGGAGAGGGTATAAGTCTTTATAGGAATTAGGTACCGCCTCTTGGAAATTGATTTCTACTCAACCATGAGACTGTTACGCCGAAGAACTTCTAAATATAGCTTATAACTTGGAAAACATTAGGACACTAGAGGTCGCGTATTTTGAGAACGGGTGGTGAGGGTGGATAAAGAATTTCATAGAGAGAAATTGTTCATATTATCCACTAAAAATCAATAACTTTTATTGGAGTTTTACACTTTAAAAAATGACCAAAGAAGTTATAATAAAATAGCTTTATCATATTTCTAATGGTTTGTCACAGTCTAACCGTGAATTTGTGAGATCTCGGTATAGGATAAAAATTTACAAAGTTACCCCTAAATAATTGTTTCTTTTTTGTTTCTTTTTTAGTGAATTATTTTGTAGCAAAAATCTTTACGAAGCTCTTTTGCAATTATTCAACGATATGCGATTCAATGAGGAAGTATTTAAAAAATAAACGAAAGCACTAAAAAGCACCTCCACTAGATGGCGACTCTAGCAAAAGTTGATTTTTGCAGGAAACGAATGGACCAAAGACAATCATTTCCGTTCCTTTCCAAAACACTGAAATTTGAAAAGTTCGAAACTTATATCAATACAAATACGAAAAAAAATACAAATAGAATAGGAGTTGTTTATTGAGTTTTGAGAACTAATTTACTTTTAAACTTGAAAGAAAACGGAAAGGTTGTCATGGAGAAATCAAGAACGTACCGTAGCGACATCTAGTTTGATTTCGGAAACTTATGTTTGTTTTTTAAATACTTCCTCATTAATTTTGATACGCACTACTCCATTCTCCATAGTTTTGCCATAAATGTTGTTACATCGAAAATCGTCATTTTTTTATTGAACATACAGTGAATTTGTTTAGTACATTGATATAAAGCCATTAAAATTACATAGTTTATTCGAAGTGGTCTCCATACAGTACTTTAAACGTTGAGGCCAGTTATTAATTGATGCACGCACTCTTTCCATGGAAAAATTCTGAACTACCAATCGTATTTATTGTTTTAGGGATTCCGGATTATCATAATGTTCAGAGCAAACCTTACTCTCCAAAAATAACCATTACGATCTGGACTATATGACGATTGACGACCAGTCTTGAATTCCGATGTAGTCCGGAACGTTCGTTTCTAACCAAAATTGGGTGAATCTAGCTTTATGACCTGTTATCGTGTCTTGCTGAAAAGACCAATCTTAGTTATTGAACATGGTTTTGTTGAGGATCCTAACTACCTTCTCGAGAATAGTATCTTGATACACTTGTGCCGGTGTTTTGATGACTTTTCCACAAAAATATAGTTCGGTCACTCCTTCATAGCTAAAATTCTACAAAACCCCACGTTGTGCTCTGTTGACTAATCGTGAAACTTCCTTAGAGCTATGACCATAAATATACATTTTTTTGTTACAATATTGCTCAATTATACAATTTTTGTCATTCATAAACAAAATTTTTCTGTGATTTCCCTTTGCGACCAGCTTAAGTAGCTGTTTTGATTCTGCCACTCTACTGTTTTTTTAAATAATCTCTTAAGCGATCAGTGCGTCTCTTATAGGCTGCAAGTCTTAGGTCATCTATTAAAAGGGGCGACATGGTTCTAGGGCTATTTTCATCACCCGAGATATAATATTTGCTTTCGGACAGGATTTCTTCGAATACGAGCACTACGTGAACGGCCAAATTATTTTTATTACACAACTGCCTAAAAGTAATTGTATTATGTTTATGATTAGATTAATGTAAGTATGTATGTATATGAATAACTTTATTCCACCACAAATTTTGAAAGATTTAACAGATATAAATGTATAGGGTTTCATCAAAAGTCTTACACCATCGCAAGTAATACTGGATTTATATTACATACTAGCTGTGCCCGCAACTTCGTCTGCGTGGGGAAGTATTTTGGTAGAATTCTTTTTTCCTATGAATGGAGTCGAATTGAATAAGATCAATGGGCCATAACCCATTATGCGGGCTTAATGCGGATCGGTGGCAGTTAACGTTGCTGACGGCTTAACATGCATTGTGCCAGTGTTGTGCACAGTGCTCAAGATAATAATGTTTTGGTCACGCATCCTGTGAACGATCCTTATGAATGTTATTCGCTTGTGTCTAAGTATTTAATTCGTACCTTTAAACTGTCCTTCTTTTGTTTTTGATCTTTTAATATTATTATTATTTGTCTGGTTGTATGCACAATCGGCTATTTATTGTTCTTTTTTCCATGTAATGCTAGGTTGCCTGGAAGAAGTCGCCGGCTAGCGATGAGTTTGTCGTTTGTACTTAGTTATGTAAAATAAGTATTCATGTTTGTCCTTGTTGTGCAGTATTTACTTACTTATTTAACTGCAATTTAAACCGAATGCGCTAACCTACTACGCCATCGGACCCCTTATACCGAAGCTATACTAATATTATAAAGAGGAAAAATTTGGTTGTTTGTTTGTTTGCATCGAATTTGCTCCAAAACTACTGGACTGATAGTTTCAGAGCGATTCCGACCTACGGGAAGCTACATCAAACTTGCATGTCATAGGTTATAATTTTGCGGCAGTCGTGGGAAAATAGCTAGTTCATTATACCCTGTGAAAACTTATCTGATGTACGCCTGTGGAGTATGAAGGCAACACGGGTTGGCGATAATCGAAACTAATTTCTCGATCTCTATTGTGCAAACTGCGAGCTCTTTAAGAGACCAAGCGCATTTCCCTATCAAAGGAAAATTTCATACTCATACCATACTGCATGTATGTAAATGCTTCAGATTCAACTTTATAGTGCATGAGCCTCGCGATGGGCAGTTAAATACGCTTCGCGTTTTTCAGATGTCTCCCGAGACCAAGCGCTTACTGTCTGATCTCTTTCTTTGTCAATAAAAGTCGGTCGGTACATGTCTGACGGAAGATACGAAGAGTTTAATTTATTGATATAAAAAAAATATATACATATTTAAATTTCGACTTTCCACACTCGAAGGAAATCGTCTACTTCCGAGAGGTGCTTAACTGAACATCTGTCAGATTTGAACGGCCCCCATCATCATCATCATCATCAGCCCTTTTACGTCACCAACTGCAGGAGCTCAGGCCTTCCTTATGTATGGTTAAAGAGGATGGGCCACGACCCTCCATGCTGGCCCAATGTGGATTGGAGGATATTAACGACTGCAAATACAACCGGGACCAATCGCTTTACGTAGTTTCCGAAGCTTGGAGTTGTTTGAGATAATATTTTTTGGTCATCCATCCTGTGCCCGACCTTTGCGAAAATTGCTTAACAACTACAATCGCGGGCCATGGCGCTTATTCACTACGCCACCGAACTACTCTGAACCGACCCTCAGACACGCGTTATATATGATATATTAAATAAGTATATTATATGAGTGTTGTGACCAATGAATAAACCATTGTTTCCAGCGAAGACTGAAAATACCAACTTTGAAGTACGTATCTACAGCAATTTGTATGTAAAAAAAACAAAAAGAGTATTAACATAAAAAAATAGTAATAAGAGAAAAAAATATATATAACTCAAGTTGTCTTTACGTTCTTAACTTCAGTTGACGTGAATCTAACTTTTTAACGTCGTGGAAAAACTTCTGATATTGTCTCTGTTACCTGGCAAGCAACAGGGGTGAGTAGGATTCTCCTCCATGAACCCGACAGTGAGCTGCCCGGTGGGTCCCCAGAGGCCTACACACCAAAACCCGTACTCTACACCCTCTCATGGGAAATGAAACCCGGCAAGCTATGGCCGAGTCACCAGGACACTCAAGTATTGAACCATTGGTCCCTTTCCAGATGGAAAATTGGAGAAACCGGGTAAATCGAGTGCAGACAAAAAGTTTAAAAATTACGTTTATAAATGTCCCTCATAACAGTTTTTTTCATATATCTTCAATGTACAGACATCGATCGGTTATGTTTTTATTATAGTATAGATTCAATGTGGCGAATGTGGAGAACTATTTATCAAACATAACTCCAAGGTTTCTAACAGTTTCAGGGTAAGGAATAATATTGCCGTCGAAAGTTACAGAAGGCAATTGTTCAAAGTCTATCCCAGAAAAGAAATGTCGCTGAAATAAATGGTCCGTTTTGTTACAAATATAGACTTAATATCATTTAAATAAACCAAATTTAATTATGAATTTACGCGTTTCAACATAAACCCTTTTATGTTAGTTTTTTATCACGAATAAAACAGAGAAACCGAAGTAACTGACAAACTAGATTCAGCGTTTTTTTAAACAGAGAAAATCTGGAACCTTAAAAATGACTAGAGTCATTCCACTAATGGGTACATAGTCAAAATTAGCTAAGTTTGTTTGCTTACTTACCTACTAAAGGCGCGCTCCGCTGGCGAAACTTAGATAAACAGTAACAAGTAAAAAAAAAAATTTAAACAAGCTTTGGGGTATTGTATTCAACAAGCTAAGCCCTTTGATTTGATACCCGTATTAATAGGTTGTTCTGTTGCCATTTTGATACAGCGGCCATTTTGAATGATTATCGATGATATTACATAATTGCTGATGATAATTCATCAGAACTAAAGATATATTTCAAATTTCAGCTCAAATGGAGACTGGGAAGTGGGTGAAATTTAGCTTGCAAGATTTAATTACAGAAAGACAAACATGGGGACAGGTGAAACTAAAAAAAAGCTTGTAAAAACACATAGACTACAGTGCAGAAAAAAAACCCAACCTAACAATCCCATAATCACTAAGAAGATATAATTTAGGTAATCGTCTAGGTGCCCTAAACCCACGGCTGTCGTCCTTCGTAGTCGAATATAGATTCAATTACGGTTTGCAGCTTGGGGTAATATTTACACATAAAAACTACAATTTATGAAATAAATGTTTATCAATGACAATTTTTAGCATTATTAAAAAAATATTACAGTTTGCTCTTTTTCATATAGGTAAACTTTATTTATGTCAAATTTCATACGCCTCCGTCGTCACAAATTTCTTAAAAATCTGTCTAAAGATTATGCTTAAACTATTTGACAAAAAAAGTAGGCCACTTTCATATTTATCATTGGTTCTTTTCTTCATTTTCCAATTTTTCGTCTACTTCTTATTAAATATTTAATTTAAATATACATTATTTCATTTAATAATGGGTAAGTATCCTTTATCGCACAGCTTGAAAAGACATTAACATACACAAACATTGTAAAATTGGCGGCCTTATCGCTTTCAAACGATTTCTATTTACACAAAAGGATAAAAACATTTTTAAATGTTTTTCCATTTCAACACAGTCACGATACCCAGTTTGGTATAAGACCTAATTTGATCGTCCATCAGAATATAAAGTTGTTACCAGCGCTCTAATTCGATCAATCCGAAGTTATCGATCTGTATCTTTCTCATTGAATGGCTTTTTTTAATCACTTTTCTCATGACCATATTATCTATTTACAGTCTATAGACCATAGGGCATTTTAAATGGATAAGAAACATATCCTTTTTATTAGAAAAATGTGAAAATTTTTATTGTTAGACCTTATTTCTTAGAAGTTTATTGTACTTTAGTATTATTATCTCAAATCTAGCAATGCCAGATACATGTTTGTAATAATTACGATGTGTATTTGATTAATTTTTTTAAGTCACCTAAAACACCATTTTTTTATAAAATAACGTCTGAAAACAATTGTAATATGATGATTTAACACAAACAAATATAAACCCAGATGTGTGTCAGTGGAAGTGTAAGTATGCATGTATCTGTAGTGGTAAATTTATCGTTAGACGAAGGACTTGTAAACGACCAATGAAGGGAGCCCTCGAAAATATAGGCCACGCCTACGAGCAGGCACCCTTATTTCCTGGAAATTTCTTGGCCCCCCTTTATCCGTAATGTTAAAGACACCCGCCACCCCCAAAATTACCTCATGCAACTACGTCTTGCGTAGTCCAAAAATATATTAAACATTGTTTACATACGTACGTAGCTGAATTGATTTTAACGATTTAAATATAATAAGCTCTTTTGAATAAAGAAATTTTCATTTAAAAAGATTGATTAAAAATACTTTTACTTTTGATGGATAAAAACAAAACATTTAGAATTTTGAAATTAATTCAGTAACACATTTGTGTTTATGAAATTATATCATTCACCATATTTTTCTCTATGCCATTGACTAACCATAACTAACTTTCGAAAGCGAATTTTTAAATAACGAAATAAAAAGAATAAAATGAAGTAGGTATGAAATCATAGAAGTTTTGATAAGTAGAACGTACGAACAAGATCAAAGCGCAAAGCGCAAGCAAGTACTACGGTTTCAGATGTTATCGCAAACACAGAGAGTAATCAAAAATATTGCTGACTTTTTGCAATCGAAAATTGGGAAATATCCTTCCTACATGTCAGGACAACACAACATCCAGTTAATGCCATTTAAAATAAAAATCTTCATTTCTAAAATGCCTCAATTGAAAAAAAAACAAAAATGATATTATTTAGTATAATAATATTATGAATGTGAAAATTTGAGAGGATGTATGTTTATTACTCATTTACGCAAAAAGTACTAAACGGATTTTGATGAAATGAAATTCTCAGCCTGGATTAATATATAGAATAATTTTTATCCCACTAAACGTATTGAACAAAGCGAACTTAGTCGCTGCTGACCAAAAGCTTCAATTTCCAGATTAACTAAAAAAATTCCAACAAATAAATAATTTCCAAATTAAATGGTTATTTATATCATGAATTTATATGTTCGACTAGAACACCGCCTTATATTATAAATAATAACTATAATATTCAGTTCAATATATTTATGTGTATTAAATTAGTAAATACACATAAGTAAATTTCTAGGCCATGTAAATATCTATAATTAAGATTAATTAAAATAGATAAAAAGAAATAATGGATTAACACTGCCCTCGCTACCCGGCAAGAGTGATCAACTTATCAACGCTTATCGAACCTGAAAATTATATCACAATCATTCAATGTTGACTCCCAATCAGAGTCAATACTTATAACGATTAATGCAAAAAATAATAATTAATTGTTAAGTATTGAAAATGTGTTCTGGTTTTGTGTGTGGTTTGGTGGTTATAGTAATTGGCTCCGCCTTAGTAATAACCAGTACTATTGTTGGATTTGTAGTTGTTCCAAATTTAGTCAGAGATGGTATTCTCAATGTAAGTAAAAATAAATTCATGCTATCACTTCAAAGGCTCGCTATAAACGCAAGATCGAGAAATCTCGAGATATTGCTATATCGGTTACCTTGTTATTTATATATATGTTAATAGTAATACATATGATAGTAGTAATACATACACATACTATGAATATTTACGTATGAAATATTCAATATAAAAAGATAAAATATCGAATAGTGAAATATTTGAAATTTATTGAAAGTATTAATTAAAAATCTATAATTATATGTTTTGAATTGTAATCCATAGAAAATTAATAACATATTACTTTTTTAAAGCAAAATTATTGAATCTCTTATTTACTAATATACACTGGTAGAGAATGCCCCCATGGGAATAAGTCCGCCATTTGTACATTTTGATTTGTGCAATAAAGCTAAAATAAATAATTATACAAACAATCAATCATATCAATTGCTTTCAGCAGTTTTTCTTTGTATGAAAAAGTGTGTACTAATAAGTAATAACGTCTACAGTTACTGTTTAAAACATAAATAACTGTTCCTTATGTATTTCCCGGTGATGTCTAATTAAAGACAATAAACTCATATTTTTATTAAAAATAAATTATTATATTTGATGAATTCTGCATTTACAATGCTATTTCAGTATAGCATTGTCAATGCAATAGTCATGATGAAAAATTCTCATAAAATCCACTTTATCTCTGGTATTCAGAGATGGGACAAAGCGGATTATATTAATAATTTTTCATTCAAATGTTAGTATTAAATCCTACCATTAATATTTAGTTTTAGTCGAATCATTATCTATAAGGTTAACTAACGATGTGGTAACACTGATAAAACACCCAATGGTACAAATGCTTATAGGTAGTTACATACATACTTTATATTAGACAGAATAAAATATTAAATAAATAAAACGAATATAGGTTTTATATTCTCCATTTCTCTTTTATAGTACGAGGCTTCCCCGTTCGATTAAAAGAATAACATAGTTTCCCATCCTTGGCCCAGTGTAGGTGTGCTGTCAAATTTCACTGTAGACAGTATTATTAAATCTCGGTTGTACTATTTTTTCATTAGGACGTAGGCTGTGAGAGAGTGGTGAGGCAGAAAATGAATAAATGCCAAAGGAATTAAATAACCAAAGTTAGTTAAGTTTTAACTTGTATTTTTATTTTATTCATTTTTTTGCAGGAAGTAATATTACTAGATGATACAATTCAATTGCAAAGATTTGAAGAAATACCTTTCCCTTTAGATTTCAAAGTACGAATTTTTAACATCACCAATGCAGCAGAAGTTATGGAGGGTGCCGCACCGGTGCTCACTGAATTAGGACCTTACGTATACAAGTAAGTAATTCATTGAGACTTATTAATCCGATATTTAGATGTAATCAATTTTATAAAAAAGCTCTTTTTTATTATTACGAGTATGTTTGACTAGTGGCTACAGTATAACATTGATAGCAATTGGAGATATAACCGAACACCGAATTCTATTCGATTTAACTTTTACACAACTGGATATTCGGCCGTATCGGTTTACTATTTCACTGTTTTGCCATGTAAATAAGTTTAAAAACAAATATTGATTTGAAGTTTAATTGCTTTATTTTGAACACGTTCTTCATAAGGTTTATTTGATTTATAAAAGAAATAGAATAACCAAGATTATAGGAATACTCGAACTAAATATATTCAGCACCGAAACCGAATAATTCGGCCGAATACAAATAGTAAAAAGATGCCAAATACACCGATTACCAAACACATATTCGGCGTATCTCTACGGCGTATACTAGCGATCGCAAAGTTCACTAACCGAGCTGTCATTCTAAAGCTAGGAAACCGATTACCGAATGCAACTATTAAATTTGCTATATTATTTACTAAACTTGAAAGTGGTAACAATTCACTTAATTATAAAAACCGAGTTGGGTAAGATTGCCATTGCCATTGCTAATGCAGGCACAGAGATCTTGTATAGACAAATCGAATAAACTCAAACTCGACGAGGCTGCGTTATATAATTGCGAAATACTCAGGGCCACCTTCCAGGTCCATCGTGAGGTGAGACTGGAATATTAAGACAAATTTGAACCTGCAGACTCTATCAACGTTTGTTTTGTTTTCCAAAGGTCCCTTTTCTCACCACATGCAAAAGAAAACCGAGAAACGGCTCCAATTTCTTTAAAACGAAAATTGTCACCCAAACTAACAAATTTACTAACAGGGCAATTAAAAAAAAATCATTTCAATTTTGTATTATCGATGAACCTTTTCTTAATTAGGTTTGTAAGACTTTGGCCGTTTCAGATTGTACTCGACCAGACAAATAGAAGAGCGGGAAGAAGACAAATTAAGGTACCGCAAGCTGGATCATTTCGAGTTCGATACTGATGCCTCCTTTCCGTACACCGAGAATGATATAGTCCATGTAGCCAACGTGCCTTATCACGTAAGATAATACACATACACAGAACATGACCAAATACAAAATAACAAACCGATTATTTTCGTACAAAGTGAACTGATTAAATAATTAAAAAAAAAACTACAAAATCAGAAATAAAATTAACCATCAGAAAAAAAAATAATGGAAATTTTAAAGTCAGACATCAATGATATTTCCTGGAAATAATATTTATTCTCTTTGATGAATCGAACAAATCAAACGGAATATATAACTGAACGTAAAATTGTATGGTTTAAATATCGCGAACCACATTCACAGCAAATAATATGTAAATTTTCCAATAATGCGTTTGTGTGTGCAGTCGAGTGAATATCACCGATCGTTAAACATTTTGGAATGTATGGCATACGCCATTACGGAACGAATTACCTATATGAAATACAATTCATCATCATCATCATATCAGCCTGTTGCAGTATACTGCTGGACGTAGGCCTCCCCCAGAGTGCGCCACAAAACATGATCTCCCGCTGTTTTCATCCAGCCACTACCAGACTTTCTAAGGTCGTCAATCCATCATGCCGGATTCGATCCATCACTACATTTGTCAAGGCGTGGTCTCCATTAGAGAACTAGTTTATTTCACCTCTCGTCGGTTCTGCGCTGTGGTTCTCCGACAGATGTGGCCAACTCATTGCCACTTCAGCTTGCTACATTTCTGGGTGACATCCATCACTTTAGTATTCTGCCGGATGACCTCATTCCGGATATTATCCTTTAGACAGACTCCGAGCATACACTTTTCCATAGCTCGCTTAGCGACACGTAGTTGGTGGGCCAGCTACACTGTCATGTTTCACGTTTTGGCTCCATAGGTCTTGACTGATACGACGCTTTGATTGAAATACGATTCATAACTTTAAAAAAATATCAAATTTATTTATTTTTTATAAATAAAAATTTTTACGCTACATTTTGCTGGATATATACTTTGAGGAGCTCGATGGCGCAATGATTAACACATTTAATGTAATGTTTGAAAGTTAATGTACATACATGGGCAAGGGACGGTAGATCTCGAATTCTTCATACACCCACTAATCCGCACTAGGACCGCATGGTTCCTATTTGATTTAATTACATTGAAGACCTCTGCTCTAGCAATGGATACCTACATTAATAGACTGAGATAAAGATACTGAGAATTCGTCTACTGTTACGCCCGACTGTACCATATTTTTTGTATTCTTACAAAAAATGAAGGAGTAATTTGAATTCTATCATATGAACTAATTTTATAAGTTGTGCGAATTATAAATTCATCTACGTGGAAAAAATCAAGTACCTGTAAGCGTTTTATTAAAGAAATAAATAGATAATAAGTTTGTTATACAAAGAAGGAGAAACTACACTAACATATTATAAGCTTAACGTTTCGCTAACTACTACCAAACATTTACATACGTATACTTCTCGCCACATAATACAAAAATGTAACACCTAACTGGTCGTAGTGAGCAATATAGACGACCAGTTAGCTGCGTGATATGTCACCTAAGTTTTAAAGCGTCAGATCGATAAATCCTGAATTTTACCTGACCCATCCATTCGAATATAGACACCGAAATATAAAACAAAGAATGGACTGATTGCGAACTATATACATTCACTTTATACAGTGCAACTATATTAGTACTTTAGAAATACTATTACCTACTACTAATAATAGTACATCTAGAATATTTGTAGACTAGTTTAAAAAGAAATAAGGCTGCAAACAATGTATGAATAATGCACTCTGCATTCTAGTATTTGTCAAACGTGGAATCTTTCCAAACTGAAATACATAAATATTTCACATTCATTTAAGACATTACTTACCCCGATTTCCCTTGGGAAGTTATCTGTGTTGGGTTAAAAATATATCCTAATTTTTCCAGGTATTTAATTTTATCTAAATTCCTTTAGTGATTTTCGGCTTTATAGTAAAATTACAAACAGTATACATAATTCAAACAGAATTTGAGTTAATGATTTAACGATAAAGTAACAAAACTTTCATCGGTAATAATATTGAAATAAGTTTAGTAAAAATAGAATAACAAATAGAAATACAATAATACACATTTTACACAAACTTTTGTGTTACTATGTACTGGAACTGGATTATATAGCTATATTAAGCGGTCAGGCGATGACAGGACTGCAGTTGTAACGTTTTCTAGTAGTTTTGGTACTTGTATTTTTACATACAACATTTACTTAAAACAAATTTTAAAATATATTGTATTGCAGCTACATAATCTTGGTTTTCTAATTAATCTGTGGAATCACCAAAACATGTGAGGCATGATATCTAAGCAAAAAAGTCCTGATTATGATTTCTTTTTAATTAATCCTATCGATTATTACGAAACTTCTTACTTCGATAAGACTTGTTTATTTAAGCTGTAAAATTAGATAACATTTATGTCGACACTTTGTAAACAAAACCGTATTTTGGCCTCTTCTGGTACCATAAATCCGTTGTTAATTTATAAAACGATTTACATATTTATGTTATCACTATTTGGACGTTACTGAATAAAAACTAAACATTTGTCAAGTGTGACTCTGTTATACTTGTAATATTGGGCTACTAGTTGAATCTTCTCAGTCTACAAGCTGACAATCACTCACTAAAGTGCGGCCAAAAATAACGTTTGAATACATAAAACTTTTTCCGTCAAAACCTTTTAACACAGAGAATATTAAATCATAAAAGCATCACGGATTAAATATTCCATATATAATCCCACTGTAGAACCAAAGTATTGAAGTATACATATACCCATATCCAGAAAAGTTTTTTTTCCAGTGTAAATTCATATAACAAACCTGGCACATAGAGCTGATATTAAATGTTGTAATTTATAAGATCTAGCAGTAAACCTTTTCCAATAAAAATAGTACCATCTTTGTCACCTTTTAAAGTAACTTGCCATATGTATCTAAGATATATAGTAAGTATATAATAATTTATTTTCTTCCCAACTAAGATTTGAAAGAATTGCGAGAAAGAACCGGTTTAGAACTGCCAATCCAAGTAGTGAGAGACAATTCATGTTATGCTTAGTAGTAAACTAAGCTAATGTGAACTTCAATTCAGTAGTTAATGCTGGAAAAAAACAAACTACTCATTAGATACCTAAAAGCTGCCGCAGACTGTAAGCTGTAGAATACAAAGCAATATTTATTCTACAAAGTACTTACGATTATAACTACTTATTTTTCTCGATAATTTCACTAGGACATGGGGAAATTAGATGTTACTAAGTGAGCAATATTACTATCAAATTTATATAATACTGATAATAGCGACGCAATGAAAATAATAATTAGCTAATCAACAAAATAATTTTAATCACCAAAAGAAATTCTCCCTACACTATCATAAAGCCTGCTTGTATAAAAATTTTAATCTCGTTCAATCATTCTAATAAGATTCTACTATCAAAGGAACTTCATTGTCACAACAAAAAGGTTCGAATCCTTTCGCACTCGATTCGCTTACGCCACGTGTCGTGAGACACGTGTACCATCGGCAGGGTTGAGAAGTAAATTAGATGTTATAAATTTCTCTTATATACAAGTATTATATAAAAAAGTATTTGTATTTATTGCTGAGGAGCTCGAGGGCGCAGTGACTAGCGCGCTCGATCTGATATACAATTGTTAAGCAACATTCGCATCGGGATAATAAATTTTCGAAAATATATAATCTTGAATTCCTCCGTTATCCGGAAGGTACATTAAGCCGTCAGTCCCGGTTGCATATGCAGTCGTTAATACCCACCAACCGCAATGGCCATTCCCCTCTATTCGAGTTGATTCGATTCCATCCATATAGAACGTTCGTGTAGCTTGCTGTAGGTGGAAGAATTTCATAATCGATTCAATATCTCCGAAGATTACTCCTTACAAACAAAGCTAGAAACTGTACTTAGGTATAGAAGACTTAAAAGCTGCTAATCCCTTCAGCTCTATATGTGCTCTCTGATTAGATTTTCTTATATACATTCATTGATTTACACTGCCATAACACAAGTGCTTTATAAGCTTAATTAGAGTAAGCCTTAATAGGAGAGAGGTTCAATACTTTAATTAATATTTTAATAGAAAAATTTAAATTCTACCAACGATTCGCCGAATTGCACGAATTAATTACAATCTGAACCATAATTTCCAATATCACTAGTAAATGGAAGAAATAATAAGTTTTATGTGGCCTACCCACAAAATACTATTAAATTCTCTCTCAAAGTTGATGATTTAATTATAGTTTCATATGTATAATTTCGTGTGAATGAAATATTTGATAATTATATTAAAACTAGCATCACGAAAATACTAGATTAATTAATGACCATTTATATATTTTTTCATAACATAAATATTTAAAGGACTACTGAATAAAAGAATAACCACAGTAAAATGTTTAGAAACTACCTATTTAAAGTGATGATAGATGTTAACGAGTCCTCTCTCATAATTAATAAGAGCTCACCGAGCTGAAATCTTAGTAAGCCTCTTAGATTCTTTGTTACTTTTCATCATAAAAAGCAAAATCGTTTTATAATACAATATTAATCCGATTTGACATTCTTTTACAACATAAATAAGGGTGCTTCCACGTTAACTGTAAAAAAACAATCGATTCGTTTTAAGACGTTAAAAAAACGTGTACACCTAATATCAATTACCTACTTCTTATTGTTTTTGTACAGAGAAAATGAATTAAATATGAGAAAACTATATGCCATAATAAATTGTTTATTTCATTAGCATTATAAAAAGAATGTAACATAATCAATGTGGGGGAAAAATGTATGTATAGATATATTACATATATACGTTATTCATATCTTAATTAATAAAATCATATTGCATTTAATAAGGTTCACAACTAAAACATGAATTAGTTAAATTTCTATAGTAAATATCAAATATTAAAATTCACAATATTTCAATTTTTTGTTGTAATTATATCCCTTTTTGCAACAAAAATGGATAACTTATATGCAAATTGACTTATACAATAAACTCTTATATAAAGTCAATTTATAGTCGAGGAAATTGATATTCATTTTACCACAATCTTGATAGCGTATGAGATATAAATAGTTTTTTTTTTTTTTGTGCAACTTGCCTTCCTCTCTCCCTATGTAAGATAGCCAGGGACAGGCTTTTTACTTTACTTCCTCTTTTATAACAAATAATGTCGCTCCACCCCACTTTAATAGTGTCATTCTGAGAGTGACAGTCTTTTTAAGTAGTGCGTATTATAAAATTGTCCGTGACGGCTCTATAAATTTTCTGCACTATAAATAAATCGGAACCGTTGAGTTAAAAAAAAAAAAACCTATATAATATATATTATATACCAAATTGAGTAGCTAAAGCCTATTATGGAGTATTTGAGACAACGAAGGTACCACAACAGCTAGATCTGTGATTATAGAGAAAAGTCAATTTCTGCATTGACCCGACCAAGAATCGGACGCGGGTTGGCTAAGGAGTCGTCATTGTTACATACCACTATGAGTAAAATAAAATGCTGTGTGTGTATGTTAAATGAGAATAATAATAAAATGAAAAATTAATAAGACGTTAAAATAAATAAACACATAGGTACGCTTAAAGTTATAGAGCGCAATCCGACACCACGGATCATAGCCAATAATTATTATTATCATATAGATAATCACACCTCATTTACCCTTAGGCTAAAATGTCAAAACGAGCGAAGCGGAGATGTGTTGCATCTGCAGTCATTGATATATCAATCCGGACTAGGCCCGTTCCCGTGATGCACTTATAAAACTATATTTTTTTATATGAACTTAAATTCTTTGTAAGAAAATCTTGGTAACAAATATACTTCAATTCCCTAGAAAGAATATGCTGAAATCCTTTGACAAACTTCCTTATTATTAAATTCCTGAAGCTTAGGAAGAATAGTACAATGAAATACTTTTACAATCTAACCTATTAATATCTTTCTGGTTCTAAAATTTTAAAATTTCCCAGTTCTTAGAATAAATGTCACACTTGCACGCTTCTAAAATTAAGGTTTTAAATGTTTGAAATACATGTGTCTAAAAAGATTTTTATGTAATTCACACACACACATTAAAAAGAAAATGGTAACTTATTCTATAAAGCTTAGTTTGATTAAAAAAATACAAAAATTTAAACTAGAAGCAATTTTTAAAGCAAAAATATGTTTTCAAATATTTATTTATAAATGAATTACATTAGTCAATACACGCCCCCTTGAAAATGGTAGACAACACAATTTTTTCCGGAAGTTAACTTAGTACGATAATATAGCTTATTGATTTATGTTTTGTTATTTAGGTTAGAATATGCCGGGATCAAAGGAAGGGAACACCTACGCTATATTGACATTTCGTGTAAGCCTCTCAAAGCTTTTCATGTCTCGCGTATTTACCTTTTAGTTGAAAAGCTGCCCGACAGGTTTTTACCAGTTTAGTGCTGGGATTTATCATCAGCATCTAAGGACTTCCGTAAAGATTCATCTTAAGAACAATGTCATAAGACACGCAGGCCCAATCAGGAATTTTGGATATTAACTATTGTAGTGGCAGTCGGGACCAACGGCTTAACGAACATTCTGACGTACGGAGGAACTTAAGATATTTAATATTTGGCCACTCATCCGATAACTGGTCCCTTCAAAAATTGTTTAACGTGCTAACTAGTACGCCATCATATTAAATCTTTTTCAATAATCTTTAATAATTTTTATTAAATCAGTCGAAATCTCAATAAATCTAGTTACAGAACAATCTTAGACTGCTTTATAATAAGCATTAATAGGCTTCTTAGTTGCGCGAATAAAAAGCATACGATGTATCTTATGCTAGCTCGCTCAAGATTTATTAATTTGATATCTTCAAGAAAGTTCACGAAATTGTTGACATAACTTTACCAAACTAATCTCAAGTATAGATCATGTAGGTAGAGCAAAGTTTACATCATTAGAGATTCTTCGGAATTTATAAGATGCTTTTCGATTTGTTTGGTCTAAGGCTTTCACGCTGTATATATTATTCGATAACATAATACTGAGTTACTTATAATAAAAGTTATTTTATGGAAAACATTTTACAGCATTTTCTGGGCTTAAAAAGAATCAGTTTTTTAACTACTACAACTACAATTTAGAAATATACAATATAAATATACATGTACAATATTATACTATTTTAATTCAAAAGTTTTGTAAAATCAAACGAATACATAATTTTTTGTAGGTATCTATTTATATGTTCCCCACAAACAGACTTCGTTAATAAAAATGCAACTCAATTATGATTCGGAATTTCACTCTGTTTGTGGCATGTTCGATTTATTGAACATGCCAGATACAGAGTGAAATTCTCGTTTAATTAAATACCGTGAAATCATTCGTAATATACATACAAATGTTAAATATGACATATTAAAAATGTCTTTGCTTTTAAAAGGTTCACTTTATATTCCCTTAATCATAAATGAATTTTTTAAAACGTTCATATGTTTCTTTAGAGTTTTAGTTCTTACCATGTACTTGCATTATTTATCTTGCTTATTTAATAGTAGCTCCTTTGCTACTTTGTAAAATATGTTAAGGACTTATAAATATTAAAAGTCAAGTTTTATTTAACATATAAATCAGTTTATCAACATTAAGGCTTTGATAGAAAACAATCTATGAAATGTAATGGCCTAAGCTTTTGTAAATTTTGCGGTATGGAAAATAAAAATTAAGTTTCGTATTAGCCGGAGAATTTATACTTTATAATTAAATAAAACCTGCAATTTATTTAAAATATTAAAAATACAACATAGGAAGTCTAGAAAACATAGAAATTTTTAGTGTAAATATTTACCGAGGTACTCAACAGTCTGTGTTTTTACGAGTTGCAAGCTCATTACTTGAAATGCAAATTAACACGCCACCGAGTGCTAAAATATTTTTCTAAATAAGTAAAATCTTTTGACCAGTTGTCACTGTTTACTTAATTAGTAGTACCAACATTTACTTTAAATTCCACGATATTTTAATTTATTTAATGGACAGGTACAACAGATAATACGACTTTATATATTTCTGCTGGTTTCAGAAGATTTGTTAATTATAAATTTGTAGAAAATCTTAGTCATTATAATAAAATCAACATTTTACAAAGAATTACATAAATATTGAATGCCCATTAAGAAGTTGCTATTACGATTTAATGTATATAGTTAAAACAACAAATATTGCTGAGCGAAAAAAAAATAACTTGTTAATTTCGAATTTAATTAAGATGTTGATGTTCAGATTAGATATGGATTAGAGCTAAGAATTATATCCTTTTTTAATTTTATTATTTGATAGTTTTAGTTATAACAACGGTATAACGGTATATTTGAATACTCTAATTTTAAGTACACATATTTCGCGTTATAGACATTGGCCGAAACGCTCGCATCGGTTTCAAGGTGTCAAACCTCTGAGGTCCCTGGTCCGTTTCCTGGTCCATATTATCTTTTGTCGGGGTTATGTGATACCTTCATTGTTTCAGATTGCCGTGATACAAGCTGCTTTCGGTACTAAATTTGAGATCTGAGCATTATATGTGATGTAATATTAATAAATATTAGTATGAATTTATTTATAACTGGTTACTTAGAATAATAAGGTGCTCATGCGAATTATTTGTTATAAATAATAAAAGCGATGACCTAAATACAAGATGAATTTCTTACTTTACGATACATATTGTAGTCCTGGGTTCGATTCTTGACCAAGTCAATATTGAAAATGATTTTTCTATATCACTATTATCTATCTGAAAAACAATCAGTATTTAGTACACGAATATGCACTAGTCGAATAAATTTTTAACTGTTAACTAAAAGAATAATTAATTAGAGTATTCCCGGGCTCGGGGAAGGCTATCTAGTGTGTACATATATATTAGTGTGTTGTGTGCATTATACCCGTGGCCCAGTGCTCTGGTAGCTGACCGAGCTGTGCCCGGGATTCATGGGGGTGGTCTGAGGGTGGACGGCCTGTGGGCGGATGGTATGGGATGGGGTCGCCTACAGGGCCACGCACACACAGTCACTTTTACCTCCCTCAACTAACACCCCTTACATTTAGACCCACCAACAGCTCCATTATACGCAGAATCCCGTTTAGTGATAGTGATATTTTGATGCCTTATTTTATGTTTAATAGATGATTCTGCAGGTTATTATATAAGTTATATACAAACGAAATAACAAATACGTCTTGGAAAAATATCTTACATTAGGTATTTTTCTTTAACAAAATGCTTATGAAATTATTAGTCCTAAATGCAATCCGTTGAGGGTTCGATTCCCATCTCGTTGACTCAATAACTTTTCGTAAATTTTATTCTATGTCTTACCAATATGTTTGCTCCAGCCTTAAACTAACCTTGATGCGATTGCTCCAGCCTTAACACACGCAGTAAGCAACAACATAAAACGATGCGATTGTATTAAAAGCCATGACTTAACGAAACGATTTTCTGTTTAATTTTAAAAACTTTACCATGCTAAATTCTGCACAAAATTAAGTTCACGCTTTTGACACTTCAATTATACATATTTCGAAATTAATGCTATAAAGTTGGCAATTCTGCTTATTTTTTAGGGTGTTCTTCAAGTGGCAGAGAGCCGTTTTCCTGCCGTCATGACGATTTTAAACGAAGCTTTGCCCGAAATTTTCGGCGAGTACAGCAAACCCATCGTGCCAGTCCGCGTGGGGGATCTCCTTATCGACGGCATTCCAATATGCAAGAATCCGGGCTTCCTTGGCACTATCGCTTGTATAACCATAAGGCAAATCAGCAACAATATTCAGAATATGGCGCCGCAACCAGATAGCTCGATCAGTTTCTCCTTCTTAGGATATGTATGTCGAACTATTTTTTTATAATTATTTTATTCACTTTCACATGAAAAATTTAAGAAAAATTGAATTAGCTAGATAACGTTCTGCTGCTTAATGAAAAACGGCATTTGATGAAAAACAATAGAAGATAAAACATTGTGATTCGGGTAAACGTATTAAAAAATCCCCGAAATGGGGATACTTTCTTGCTAATACTTATTTCTTACTAAGAAGATCTTGTTTTATTTGTGATATATTTTCACTTTATTAAAATTGGTTTTCTGTATGTACGCTCATAACATCCAAACGACTGCACCAAATTGAATGATTATTTTTTTATGTGTTCCATATTGTTAGGACAAGGTATGGTATAATATAAGAAAATTTATAAAAACATATAATAAATAAAAATAGGTACGAAGTTTGTCGGGCCAGCTAATATGGTAATAGATTATAATTTTAATCAATTGGCGTTGTTCAAAAACAAAGTTCAGTGTAACTTACCAATTTTTAATTACAAAACATTAAATGGTTGCACCTATTACATTGTACTCATTTCTAATCTTGTTGATAAGCATTTTGTTTACCTTCAATAAAAATGAATACTTTGTAATTTATTGATAACAAACATTTTTTCGGATCACATATCTTCACTATCAGTACTATCTTCGAATAACTTTTTTTATTCAATTACGTGTAAGTATGTTAAATTTTTTGATAATACTGTTTCTTCTTGCTCAAAAACTACAAATATATATATATATATATATATGTTTGAGTAATTTTTATTTCATCATATTTTTATACATTTCGAATCCTTGGATTTTACAAAAATGGAAAACCACAGGCTTATCTTATTCAAACGAATTGTGTAATGTACGCAGAAATATTAGATCTAATTTCTCCGACATGTGATTGGACGAATATCTTTCGTTTTCTAAACACTTCCAGGAAGGTCAGCTTATAGTTTTAGTAACTAAACAATAGAGAATATCTTTTATTTCCGCCTATGTTTGTGTTATACGGTCATACTTAACTAACACGTCTCAATTTGACGTTTTCTCTTCTATCATTGTCAATTCACTTTAGGCAGCTAATGGTTTAAACTAGAAACTAACCTTCACAGAACACACTTACCTTAGTCCTCATTTTTTAATACGGCGGTAAGAGTTTATTACTAGAAATAGGTAAAATCATGCTATGGTTTTGCAAAACTCAAAACAAACTCAAATGTGTTTAAGTTAAAAGTATCTGTGTGTGCAGAGAAACGGTATTCCTGGTGGTGCGATGAACATCTACAGAGGCGTAAATAACCCAGAGGACCTTGGACGTATTAGTCTGTTTGAAGACAATCCCCAGCTACTATACTGGACTGAACCTGATTCAATATGCAACATGATAAATGGCACCGACTCCGGTTTATTCAATCCCTTCATCGATATAACTAAGCCTCTATACGCCCTCAACGGTGATATTTGTAGGTAAGTCAATACGATCGAATACATATTACATGATTTTACCGCGTTAAGTTTACGCTGCATAGAGCCAGCAGCTAACGGCTAGAAATTGTCTTTGATTTTCGCCCTTTTTCATAGATGAAGTGCGGAAGAAATAGATTCTTTCACTGATTCTTCCATGTTAAGAGGGCGTGTACACAAAAATAATTAACTAGGTGGTCTACTAAATTGAAAACAACATCACATTTTCTAAGGCTTTTTTCACAATCAAAACGTGATATATAAAAATCACAAAGATATCTTTAAAATTATCAATTTTCACAATTTGTTTTTCGTAAGTTAATCTATCTATTGTTTTTTACAAGGAAAATTATAAATATGCAACTTGCCCTGTAGCTGAGAAAATTATGCAGCGCTTTTATAATTTTTAATAGTTTCCGAGTAATTAACTAAAACATATTTCTGGCGCGCAATTTGCCGACTTGTGTAGTGATAGATGGGACAGTCTTTTGGCATGACGCTCCCTCAAATATCGATAATATGACGAAGAACTCCCGTATTATTTATCTACTTTTTGCAGAAGATGTACTGCGATAGTGTTTACTGTAGCACTGAAACACACAACTCAATGGCGCACACAAAAAACAACGCTCCATCGCCAATGTGTGGGTATACGTGCACGCACACCTGGACACAGGGCGCAGGAACGTCTCTGTGTTAGTTTTTCAGTGTTGAATTTGTGTGCGACTATTGCAAACACTGACAATCCTGTAACTCACACAAGCTGTACTGTCTGTTTCAGTTTAGTGCTTGTAATATGTTTTTCGTATAAGATCAATAATGTTATATCTCAACAGGTTTCGTACTTAATAACAATTATGAAGTACTACCTTACTACAATACTATTTCTAGACTAGACTTATTATATTTAATCAATTTTGCATTCGTAATGCTATACTGAAAAATATTCTTAATACCATTTAGGATTCTTTTTTGTGACACACGGAGCTTAAACCTATTGAAACATTATTAGTACTTACTCCCTCTCTTAAACTATCTTTATTATGTTATTTTAGCCCTTGTATAACTATTCCCGTATGTGTTGGCAAAATATATAAAGCATCAGCATAAATTTAAGTTTTGTGACTTAAAACCAAGTTACAACATACTATATACATATTACCATAAATATATTAGAATCTCGTGTACGATAATCTCCGAAACTATTTAAAAGATAGGATATTTTTAAGTATCGATTAATCACACATTTTTTATTTGTAATCAAAGTAATCAACTTAAGACTACTTACATTAATCAATTCTGAGACAGCAGGAAGTTCGACAGACTAACTTCTAGCTTTATAACTATTGAATGGTTTCGTGTATTCATCTAGCTTGTGGGTCTGTTAGTAATAGTATTACTTACTGGCGTATTTAATATAAGTATATTATTAAATTTCGTAAACACCAATAGGTATGTAAATAATTAAGTAAAATCTTAACTTACTATGATAGTCAGAACTTACAGCGGACTTTTCTGAAGCGGATTTTCCTATTTTGTTGACTTTCATATAAAATGGTATAGTAGAAAATTATTAGAACAATAAAGGTATCAATCACATTATGAATTAAGTTAATGAGGAAGTATTTTAAGAAAAAAAAGAAAGCACTAAAAAGCACCTCACTAGATGGCGACTCTAGCAAAAGATGATTTTTACAGGAAAAAAATGGACTAAAGATATTCATTTCCGTTTCTTTTAAACTGACATATTAAAAAACTGATATTTGAAAAGTTCGAAACTTAGATATCAATACAAATACGAAAAAATACAAATAGATAATAATTTGTTTATTAAGTTTTGAAAATTAATTTACTTTTATACATGAAAGAATACCGGAATGGTTGTCATGGAAAAATCAAGAAAGTACTATAGCAACATCTAGTTTGATTTCGGGAACAAATGTTTTTTTTAAATACCTCCTCATTGCGATACACGAACACTCTTTAAAACCTATTGAAAATATGTTTCTATTGGCTAGAACTCTAGAAGAAATATCGCAGGCTTCAAGCCAAGGGGTATACGCAAAATTTTGTATTTTTTATAACGCCTAATCTTTTCTTATTCGATCAACAAAGTATTATTTTAAATAATCGTCAAATTACTTATAAAGATTTAAATTAATAAAAATATACTTTCATGTCTCCTGAAAAGTAAGTCGCGCCCCTATGGCTACATGAAAAGCCCGCGATACGTTGAAAAGTTTTATATATAAACCGAGTGGTGAAGCCACTTCAAATGTATCTGTATTTAATAATTTCCTTTTTCTATTGATTTCCCTTTGAATGCACTATTAATGGAATATATTGTGTGCTTGCGGGGGTCTGCAGCAGTTCTGTGTCGCCACTGTGAGCGCTACGAATTTAAATAAGGATGCATAAACCTAACCTCATCGCTAGCCAACGCCATAATGGGATTAAGAAGAAAAAATGTTATAGGTCTATTGTTTTGGTTACCGGAATTTTTCGGAAATATTGGTTTTATGGCTATTTTAAATTATTGTAGACAATGCGTCCGTCGCTGATTCGAGTTCCGATGGTGTACATAATATGACAATCTTCTTAATTTTTTTCGCTTTTCTTTGAATTCATAAATTATTCAATCCAATTAATCCCGCATGAGTTCTCGGGCTATTTACAGGTCCCCCACTGGGTTTTAAACGTAAAATAGAGTTCTAAGTCGAAAATGGACTGATCAACCATTTGAAGCGTAAAAATTGATTTATTTATAGTATAAATATTAAAAACATATTGAAAACATGTAAAAGTAAAAAAAAGTCTGAAGAATTTTGCCAACGAATTTTCTTTTTATTCAGGAATACACGAGGGATGACCGAAACGTTAATCAATCCAATAACGGGTATCGACCGCATATAACTGTACCTACCTACGTAGGATGGTTTAGTTTTATTTCGCTGTAACGGTTCACCGTGGGCTCAGCGGGAGGTGAAAACAAATGGTACTTTGAATTGCACTCGGTATTAAAAATGTCAGACACACTTTGTAATATTCGATAATCCTCTTGTAAGTACCTACTCAACATTTTTAAATCGTTAATAAACTGATTTGTTTGATTATAATCGAAAGTTTAACGGGACGTGCCACGAAAGAAGGTCTTGACTGTTGTTTTGCTTTTGTTTTCGTATAAATCTCAGCGGTTGCGACGTGTGGGTTAGCAGCTCGTTACGTTCCCTAAAATAGGGTTGAACGAAGTACCTAAACTAGCGCTAACTCAGGCATTTGAACATTGCTGGCAGTCTACTCTGTTTGTCGAACGAAAGGCATTTTGAATATTTCTCGTGAACTGAGAGCCTACTGTGTTGAATGTATAATTTTCAGTTAAAGTGTATACATCAGAAGCAATGTCAGGTTCCACCTGAATCATTAATTATAGAAAAATGCATTTCTTTGAAGTCCTATTTGCATTTCGATTATAGACGACAGCTTAGAGAAACAGTGTAGGCCTTCTGGTGCTGCTTGTGGACATGCGTCTGCTATAAACTACTTACTTTTGTTAAAAATAACTGAAATAAAATAAACAATATTTTTAGTCTAAGATAACATATATAAGTAAATATTATTTTACTTCAAATAATTAATTACTCACAAACAATTACGATTGAGTAAAAGAGCTGCATGATTCATGAATTTTCCCTTAAAAACCGTTATAATTAAAACAAGAAATGTAAAAATAGCTAATAATTATAGGAATAATTTTCAAATTTTTCAAGAAATCGATAAATTTTATAAATTACCACCTTGTCCTTCAAAAGGGCACATAGGCAGAGCCCTTATCAACGATTAGCCTGAGTACCACCTGAGTACGGCCCGACCACAGCCCTGAAAAGGGCGCTATCAGGCCTCGGCGCAACCAGTTCTGTCGCTCCTCTCTGTGCGGCCCCAGCAATGGTACTGCCCGGCCCGGCCACCACACACACCAAGCTTTGTGTATGGCGGCCGGACCGGGCTCCCATGGCCAGGGTCGCTGAGGAAATCTCCGTACGTGGCCCGTACCCATGCACTTAAAACAGAGCAAGGGCAACGGGTCCAGGCGTCGAATCCCGAAACCGGGCGGAGGTCCAGCCGACCAACAGCCGTCCACTCCTGGCGAGAGTTTCGGCCGCCGCCACAGGGCACTTCAAAAGTGCTATGTTAAGCCCATCGTTGCCTCTGCTGATCGGTCCCACCACTATCTGCTCAGGAGGGCAATTACCCTGCCTCGCTAGCTCCGCTCTGAGATCATCAAAAGTCATTCTGATGGCAATACAACTCTTAGTCGGCGTCGATACAACAATTAAGTCGCCGAACAGCTCCGTCAACTTAGAGGCGAGAAGACTCGCCTGTTTATCGCTGTCGGGCCCCGGCACCTTCATGATTCTGGCCCCAGCAGCTGTCACCGCCATATCGACTCCTCCCGTGATGCCCAGATCCGTGAGAGCAATCCCTCTTCTCGCCCTAGTGACTCTCGACCTCTTAATAGGTCACCCCTTTAGATTCCGCCTGATGGGTGATGGTGATAACCACTGCAGAGGTGTTGGAGGCCCTCGTTTTGTGCCTCACTCTTCTTTCTGTGGGTGGGAGGTGGTTTCTGCGACGTGACTGGCGCTCGGGTCTCACTGACCCCTATATTCCTCTCCTTTACTCCCCTTTCTTACCTTCTCTTCCTTATGAGGAGGTAATGACGGCTTCTTCACAACAGTCGCAGGGGCCTTTTTCACTTCCGCAGTCCTCCCCTTCTTCTCCGTTCCCGTCCTCTCCTTCTCCCTGTTTCCTCTCCTTTTCTTCCGACCGACCACGCGAGCCCAGGTCAATTCCCGGGAATTCCCAGGGTCTGCTGAGTCCCTCGCAGTCAATACTCCCTCAGACTCTTACTCCGTTTCCGGATCCGAACTCATGCTAGGGATAGAGGAGCCCTCCTCCAGGCCATTCTCATCCATCAGATCCGTCTGATATCCCATCTCTTTCACCCCCGTCATACCCAGTACCGAGGGGTTAGAGCACTGTGTCTCAGCACTCCTGCTCTCCACGTCGAACTGGGTCTGCACTCCCTCTTCAGACTTATGGTCCACAGTCTGAACCCAAACAGCAGCCGAACTTTTAGGAGCCTTAAGCTCACTTATTTCCTCCTTGAGATCCTCCGCCTCGTTTCTTAGGGCCTCAATTTGGCCCTCCAGCATTCGCTTGCTCTTCAGCAGCCTTGACAATTCGTCGACCGCCACCTCAACAGTACATCCGGACATCTGGAGTAATTCTTCGGCAGCCTCCTCAGACTTAGACCATCATCTCGCACCTCTTCCTTATGCTCTCTACGTCTTTGTACGTCTCGACGTAGAAAGCTCTGTCAAGTTCGTCTTCCTCCGAGCTATCTCTCTCGAACTCCTCTTCAACCACATCAATCTGCTCGCTTACGCCTGAGCTAGGCCCCCTCACGTCGGTAGTTTTTGATATTTTAATGTTCATCTCCATAATGTTCCCACGAGAACGGTCGCTCAAACGGTCCACCCTGGCAGAGGCTCCGTTATATCAGGGTAAGCCTAGGTTCTGAAAAATGGGGGTCGGCAGGTCCCCATCTCCAGAGGTCGTGTTACAGGCAAACTACCAGTGCCCATTCACCCTGTAGCCCACGACGGCAAGGGTTGGTGGTTTTTTAAACAAGGTGTCCTTCCTCCCAGGGTCACCCAACGACGGGTAGCTCCCCGTCTCCGCTAAGCGCAGAGGTACGGGTCGGCGGGTGGTTGTCTTGAAAAGACACCTTCTTCACGTGTCGCCACGATATCGGAGGCCCACCGCCCTCGCCAGAACGCCCGCCCAGCCCGAAACCGCGCCGCCGCTACCCGTCTTACTAACGGGATGCCGGCCCGGAACCCTCACCAATCAAGACTCTTCCGCAAAGAAAACTCCCCGAATCGTGACCAAGAAAGTCTTAGCGCCCTAGTCACACCACCTCCCTAAAGGGGTTGAACCCTCCTCCTCTCTGTTCGTCGGCCGCTACCCGGAATAAGTCTGGGACGCCCGACGAGCCCTTCTGTGCTGTTTTATTAAGTGCGGGCGAAGCCACACGGTCCACCACAAAACAGCAAAACCACCTCGGGATGGTTGGTCTACCTGATAAAACCCACTGTAGGATAATACTCTCAGAGGGGGAAGGAGTCCGTCTAATCTGCATAAATATAGCCTCTATCGTATGACGTAGTTTCCCGTAGGTGAAAGAATTTTCATGATCTTATCAGTATTTCCGTAAAAGTAAGAAAATTTACCTGTTTATAATATTGGTATAGACTTATCATACATATCTTTTTTTCACATTCCACGTAGATCTGTGGAACTGCGCTACCAACACGATGTGGAATATCAAAACGTACCAGGAGTCAGGTTCGCAGTCAACGATTGGTTTTTGAATGATGCAGACGGATGTTTCTGCCTCAACGTGACGACCGGCATCAACAGAGAAAATGGCTGCCTACTGCAGGGTGCGATGGAATTGTTCTCCTGTGTTGGTAAGTTTTACCATAAGAAATTCCCTTTTGTTAACTTAAAGCCAGGGCTGGATCTAGGGGACAAGTGGGGGCCCCGGATGCCAGTGTAATTTTGACTGACACTAAAGAGTCTAAAAATTAGTTGCACTAACTTACTTTAACAATAACAAACATGTTAAAGTGCCGGTTAAGCAAATAATGAGTTCTCATCATTTAACATTTGACAGATACTAGCTTTTGTTTTACTATGCAAAGAAAAAGGATGGTGCAACGCATACCACGGTCAATGTTAAAGTCAGCTTGACAGTAATTATCAAATTTGACATAAATAAACCTTAACATTAATTACTTCAATTAATAACAATTGCTCATACGGTAAAACCAGCCTAGGATAAAAAGAGATTTAAAAAATATGTTTTTATTATATATGGCACGACATGTCAGTCTCTAAATTTAAAAATATAAGTTATGCAAAAATATGATAACATAGAATCGGGCCACACGAAACAGAGGAAGGGCACACTATCAAGTTTTGTCCCGGTGATTCCGAGTCTGCTTAAAGCTAGGGGTGAAGACAAAAGAAAAAAGTCTACATTACGCTAATGAGATAGATTACAATTTTTAAAATCTTAAACAAAGCGAGAATTGTAATAAACTGGTGACGTCGATACTTCCCTTGCCTTCTTCCGCTACAGAGGAACCTCAATTATTTTCTGACATAGCTTAACCGTACACTCAAATATCCGAACGTCGTCGGCGCAACGCGAAGCGCCGTCAATTTGTCAATCATAAAATCGATGTTGTAGAAAAACAACATAGAAGAGAAATAAACTTTCAGGTTTATTATTTCAACGTTAATAATACTCGTATTTCAAATTTTACTGTATTGTATTATTTTTGTTGTAATCTTGTCCCAAAAGTGTGGTTACATAATTTGGACCAAGATTATCGAAACAGTATCCATCCCGATTAGCTCGAATTATCTATTTTCTAATTTAACGAATCTGCAAATTCTTCACATTAAAGGTATCTACATTTTATTTGTACAAATACATATACGTATCTTAAAGAGAAATGATTTGATTGTAAGTTTGCGTTTAATAGGCTCTAAAACTACTTGACCCTTTTTTTTAATCCTTCACCTACGTAAAGCTATATTATACGCGGGCGACGTCGCTGGTAAAAAGCTAGTCATACAGGAGGTCAATGGTGACTTTTGTAACTCTAACAGGGCAACATCGTTAAGATACTTAAGTAACAAATTATCCGCTTTTTCTGAAGTAACAAGCAATAAATTACTATACAATGTAAACAAATTTAAAATCTTTCATATAATATCTCATATAATACAGGAGAGGAAAGCTCGTTTCCGCACCAGATGACACGAGGTGTATGAAATATAAAAATGTAAGTCTCACAACGCATATTTTGCATAACACAGGATCGTGTCAAAGATATGTAAGTGACAATATTGCGAATAAAGCTGAGAAATTGCTCATGATAACGTGTCTAGAGCTATATCCTCTTATTATGAAAACACGATTATAATATCAGGTTTAAACCTTATTTAAACCAAGAACTATTTAAAACATTATACCTAATACAAGCTTAGTGAAGCTTGTATTAGGTATAATGTTTTAAATATCAACTTAAAAGTTAAACCTACGAAACTCAAATTTAACTAAATACAAACTGTTTTAGAGGCAAAGGTACGTTTATTAAATTTTGCTAAATTTAATTTTGCATTATATAGTATAAAATATATATAATATTTTTCAGTTACCTGGTCTTTGATTTTTACTGTCCGAATAGCACTAGAAGTGTATCAGGATTTCAATACATGCAATAGACATTTTTGACTCTGTCCTTCGGCGACAGAATTCATAGAATATTTGTTAGAAATACCTTTGCTAAAATGGTGAATATTATTCGTAAAATGTCACTTCAAAATTGAAGTCTATATTGTCTATGACCGTTTACCGTATTGTCTATTATAGTTTTTTTCCTATTTATCAACTTGCTAACGACTAAGTATATAGTAATTTTATAAGCACATATTTACAAGACACTCGATATTCTGTTATAACCTAGACACATTATATCTATCACATTATCTATAAATTTAATTGGGTCTATTTACTGGAATATTGTAACGCGGTTCCTAGCTGAATAAGAGATTATTATTTTACCGAAAATGAAAGCGACTAATTAAAAGCGATACCGAATATCCCAATATCGATGAACTGCTGGATTTACAAAGCTTGTTAATTGTTAAATAAAGCTGACGCGCTACGTTTATTTTGCTTGTGTTTATTATTATGAAACTGAAGACAATATACAATGCGAATTTACTGCATTTGATTCATTATCATTTAAAGTAACATCTATATGAGCAGGTGATGTTCATTATAAATTCTTTAATACGGTAATTATAGTGTGGAAACATTGGCATGCAAAATATAAGTAATTCGCTATCATTCTAAATCTTTCAGACCCAATTAGAAGGGCTAATTACCTATTATGAATTTTATAGAAGTAAAATTTTAAAATTTCGTACCAAATGTAAATTATAAATGTACAGATTTTTTTTTTATTTAATTAACACAGTCACGACGCGCTTATGGACCACACTCAAAATTCAAATTATCGCGATAATTAACAGCTTATCTTTCGTCCGGCCACCGGTTTGTGGCGGTAGCAACAAGTACCCAGATACACCGATATATCCCAGACACAGCCCGGACGTCCTCTGAACTAGGACAAATCCCGGGATACCCAGATAGATTACAGCCTTTTACTTCAAAGTGTTATTTTGTAAACTATATAGAAATCAAGTGAATAAAACGATTACTTATTAAAATTTAATGCGACAGCGAGTAGTTGTTGATCGGTTTTTTATAAAAGGTTATGTTTATTATATATGATTTATAAATGTTTAAGTGAATATAGAACCGGCGATAAAATTAGGCAATAAAGGCCGTGGTCTCACCTATTGACCCGTGGATGCGTATTATTTACACTTTGGCAGGGCCGCCTAACCTTTGTCTGCTTATCGTGCCCGGTCATATGAAATTTTAAAGTAATATGCTTGTTTCTTACACATATTTTCACACACACTAATTAAAAAAACGACATTAGACTGGTTTAGTCGCGCGTATTTTAGACAAATGATTACATTTTTCAGACGTTTTCACTTCTTTCTTTATTCACAAGACTGAGATTTTGGACGGCTTTTAATTATTGAAAACATAACTAACTTCAAAAAATACTCTTGGACACATTCGTAATACTAAAATACTCTTATTTTATTAACAATCTCTCTGTATTTTAGTTTTAATAACCACATTTATGACCAATTATATTTGTGGTTTCTCAAATTATCCTAATATATAAAAATATTTCTTGACACTCACATCGAGAAAGAAAACCTATACATATATGTAAGTATGATGCAGAGGCCGCTATTCATTAAAAATTAATCTGAACTCGTACAGGATAACTGTAAGAACTCATACATACGTAAATAGTGCATTGACTTGACATACATTCATTACCGGTGACTCAAATAATGTACATAATCGTATCAATAAGATATGATGTGTCACCAGGTATAGTCAACTAATTTAATTACTAGCCACCACATAACTTTTTAATTTTAAATCAATAAACATTCGATATCGAATGACGTTAATGAATTTAATGTATAGCTTATTTACTAAGAACATACAATACTTATTTCATTTTCTAAAATTTACTTTCTTATCACTTAAAGCTATATAGTTTTGTAACGATCTTGAAATCAGATCAAAGACGAGTTCGTATCTGTCTTGAAAACAGAATAGCACTGCCTGTTCTTTAATATCCTCTTTAAAGAATTGTAATCAACATGAATAGTATAGGGCATACCCTTCATACTGTAACTAAGTTAACGAGAAACGTCTGACAGGTATCTTATTTAATTGACTGATACTATTGATAGATAACGTCAGCCGAATATATTTGGTAAGTTGGCAGAATTTCCGTGTATAATGGAACAAGGCCATAATTTAAAAAAAAGTACCCGATATCCATTCCACTGTCATAATTTTGTTTGGCTTTGATTACATATACGAGGGTCAAACTGAAAGTTCTTAGAAAATCAAAAACTGATTACATTAGCCAGTTATTAGTTTTATTATATCTTTTCAAAATATTGTCCATTCACGTCAATACACCGCTGCATGCGATGGAACCACTGGGAAAAGCACTTTGCCCACTCGTCCTTAGGGGTCTCTCCAATGGCATCGCGATACGCAGCCACCGCTTCTTCAGCATTCATAAACCGCTTTCCTTTAAGTTTTTCTTTAATTTTTGGAAATAAATAAAAATCACAAGGCGCGAGGTCGGGGCTATACGGCGGGTGACACAGTAATTCAACGTTTGATGTCGCCAAATAGTCGATCGTTCGCTTGGCGGTGTGCGACGAGGCGTTGTCGTGGTGAAGGAGGATCCTACTGCGAGGTCGTTTCTCTCGAACTTTTTCCAAGACAAGTGGCAAACAATTGGTAGTGTACCATTCTGCAGAAACTGTTTTTTGATCCTCTAACACAATTGTTGCAAAATGACCTATCCTTCCAAAGAACGAGGCCACCATTTTTTTTCCCGCACTTCGATCTCTCTTCACTTTAGTTGGCAACTCCTCGAAAGGAAACACCCACTGAGCAGATTGTCTTTTGGTTTTAGGATCATAACAGTAAATCCAGCTTTCGTCACCTGTTAGTATGTCGAACACAGCATTTGAGTCACCTCCGTTAAATCTTTCAATCATTTTACGACACCAATCCACACGATGGAGTTTTTGAGCCTCAGTCAAATTATGAGGTATCCACCGGGCGCAAAGCTTCCTGACCGCTAAATGTTCGTGGAGGATTTTGTGCACTTGACTCATACCGATGCCTAAGCTTGTCCGAATCTGTTGATAGGTCACTCTTTTGTCAGTCTCTATCATACGCCGCACAACACAGATGTTATCTTCAGTCGTCGCCGTAGAAGGCCGTCCCTCACGTAAATCATCAGTGAGATTAGTGCGACCACGTTTAAACTCATTAAACCAGTTGTAAACAGTCGCACGAGATGGGGCTTCATCGTGAAAGGCCAATCGTAGTCTATCATAACTTTCTTGTTGACTTAAATGACATCGAAAGTCATAAAAAATCATTGCACGAAAATTTTCTCGTGTTAAATTCATGATGACGTGACACAGACAATTTTCAATTTGCCGCCAAATCGTAAAACAAATGACAAATGAATGAAATATATACTCAGTAATATTGGCAAAGAGTTATATTTTCAAATTTTAGAATTATTTTTTTATTATATTGTTTATAAGTGGCCAGTTCTAAGAACTTTCAGTTTGACCCTCGTATTTGGTATAGAAGAATACTAAAAAATCACCATACCACATTTTTAAGTATTTTCTGTGAGACATATATCAGTGTAGCATTGTGAATAAAAATATATGAAATTTAATAATTTGATCACATGACTGACTGACTCTCTCCTGTACATTGGGTCATTTAAAGAGTACGTTGGTTCATTTTAAGATAAGACTTTTAATATTATGTTACCCATAACTATAAACAAAATATAGAGCACGAACTGGGAATAGGGTGTGTTGTATAATAATACTATCTGGAATTAAAAATGTTAATAATAATAAAACTTTTTTACTTCTTCGCTGGAGTTAGTTATTTGTGTATTCTTCGTGGGAATGCTTTATGAGGAAGTTAATAACAGTACGCGAAGCACGGTTGAGTACCACTGCTTCTTAGATGACGTGAGTCAACACGGCTCAAGGTAAACCGCCGCAGCCGCTTCGACGCCGGACACTATTCCTGCGCTTCACTCAGCTACCGGCAGATTTATCGTACGCATCACATCACGAAAAATATCATCCAATAATCCTTCAATTAAGATAACCGTTATACAGGTGCGACACCGTGCGCGAGCGCGTGGCGGGAGGCGTAAAATATCATGCGCGTTCACACTGTGACCCAGACACGATGTTTCACGCCGCGAGTTGGACGTTCACGCTACTTGTTCTCACCAGCGCGCGTGTGTACGAGCGTTGCGAACTCGCCCGCGAATTACTTACACTGGGTATCGAGCGCGACCATATCTCCACTTGGGTTTGCATCGCGTACCATGAATCCCGGCTGGACACTGCCTCACAAAACTATCAAAGCGGTGACCACGGTATATTCCAAATAAGTGAGCTGTACTGGTGTGGTCCTGGTAAAGTGTGCGGCCTATCCTGCAGCGATCTCCGTGATGAAGACATAGCGGACGACGTGCAGTGCGCACTCCAAGTCCACGAGGAACATACTCGACTTCAAGGCGATGGCTTCTTGGCTTGGGTGGTTTACTCACAGAACTGTAAACATAATACTAAAAAGTATATTATAGACTGCGATCAACAAATGAAAAACGTTGAAGTGAAAACCACGAGCAGATCGCGCAAAATAAATTTATATAATGCCACTGCATTCGTGCACAACCCCAATATTGATAATTTGAAACCGCCATATTTAGCTATTAATTCAATTTTAAGAGGACAATTCAACAAAGTGTTTCAGGAAGCTAACCGGAAAATTGTACGAAATAATTGGTTGAATTACAAAGTAGACAACATTGATGATTTAAATCTTCCTATATTTAATCTTAATAAAAACAATCAAGAAAAGCATGTTGTAACTACTCCTAGCCACATAACAAGCGCAGACAATTCAACAACTTCAGAGAAACCATGGAATAGAAAATATATAGAAACTAAACAATTCCGTAAAAGGATTTTTCACGATGACAAACCGAAGCCTATAGGAAATATTTACAATGAAATCTCAAAATCTTCCCCGAGTTACATCAATGACATCACCTCAATATCTAGTAGGGCAGGATTATCAGATATTGTTTCTACCACCACAATAATGCCCGTAATTGTGACCGCCACAAGAACATCGCCATTAATTACCACGAGTGAGCCTTCACGTACGATAGCAACCACTAATAAACCTACAACGTTAACTACAAAACAAGAACCATCTACTACAGTTTCACCTATATTTAATATGAAGCCCACCGTTACATCAAGACCTTTAATCCACTATGGATTCTCAAGATCTATCATTTCAAGTCCAGTGACAAGAACAACAATTCAAAAACTTAAAACAGATACAACCACAACAAAACCGACTAATGTTTTTAAACCATCTCTCTTAACATCTTTAAACCTAACAACGTTTAAGAAATTAGCTTCGAACACAACCCTGCAGAACAAAGAGAAAGATAGAGATTCTAGATCATTCAATAATTTTAAATTCACAACAAAGTCGCTTACATCGGTTACAACAAAAAAACCTGTTACGAGTCGAAATGTAACAGAACATGCACATCACAGGAAAGGAACGACGCAGCATCCTTTATCTACAAAAGCTACACAATCGATATTCGATCTATATTTAAATCCGACAAAGTCTCCACAATTACGCACTTACAAGTTTCCACAGTTCAACAACAGTGCATTCAAGTTAAAAATATTTTCCGACGGTACTACAACGCCAGGTCCAAAATTTAATAAGGCAACAAGCGGAGTTTCGTCAAACGCACGTAATTACGTCAGGCGACAAACGTAGCTTACAAAATTAGTAATGTTATTTAAATTACTAATTTTATATTGATACAAAGCTGCACATGTTTTTGCAAACAGAAAAATATAAATGAAGGGGCCGTGGACAATTCGAGAACCAATTTTATTCCTAATAATTCTACTGAAATGAATATTGGAATAAATTTTAATATTAATTTATCTAAGAAGACAGGTTATCGGCTTCGTTAATCGTTCTCGATTAGGTACTTTTTTTAAGTAAAAAATATGCATTTAATGTATTAATGAATTCCTAATATTATTTAATATAACTATTAAACGCAGTTTTTAAGAACCACGTTCTATTCTTTTCGACATAAAATAATATTTCCTTGTCAACTACGGTTGATTTGATTTTTGTTATTATTACACGTACACATGCGTCCATCATATCTTTATACGTACATTCCGTCATATATTTGAACATATTTAATTCATATCTACTGTCTTGCTGAAAGTGGTGAATACCATTGTGTTGAGACGAGAGTCAAGACTCATGGCTTTTAGAAACTGACAAAGCAAACTTATTATTTATGTGGCTATTAGCGTTTTTCACTAATTCACCATATATCTGAGTACCGATTTATTCACGACAAAACGAATATACTTATATTAAGTACTACTTATATGCCTTTTTATAGTAATGTTCCTTTTACCTGTTAGTTATAAATAAAATTCTACAATATCAAACAGAATCAAGGATTTTCATCAGCCTATAAATTCTGAGAATCAGCAAAAAGGTTATGATTACATAGATAAACAGCTGGCGACGTTATTCAACCAGAAAAGCGGGAAGTAGGTTTTGAAACAATAATACGTTTTAAGTGTATACACACTTACAGACCCCAAATGGGTCCAGATGATTTTGATTTGACTTTATATATACGAAACAGCTTTTCAAATGACTTTTAGTTATATTAAATTTGACTTTCAACAATGAATTCAGAAAACGAAAAGACACTTAAACCTAATTTTAACATATGCATGTGATACAACAATTTAAAATAATAAGATTCAAGTGCATTAACTTTGGATACCTAAATCGGATAATAAGATCCAAGTGCATAACGTAACCAAAGGGAGGGAACGCGGTGGAGACACTGCGGTTTACGAGAGATCGTAGAAGATATAGTTAGTTTCAGACATCAGATTTAATTACTTAGTGTCTCTGATGTATTTCCTTTTCATAGAATCTAATTCTATACAAAGTTTGTTTCGGTTCCTGGAGTCAATTCTACTACATACATTTAGTTTAAACCGAGAGCTTTTACAACAGTAGTTTTCTATTCCATGGTGAATGACACCGTTCTAGTTCTATTTTAGTCTAACTATCAATCGATGGACGTCTGGGATTCCAGATTTGAAACGCATACTCTAGCTGAATACGAACAGACACGTACCACATACAGTATACGACATTGTGAGTTTTAATTTGTTAAAAGCTCACCGAATTTCGCTTTATAAACCCAAGTAACTCAGTGGCTTTAGAAATAATTTTGTGTCCCTATATTGGATATAAACTTGAAATATAGCTTAAAATTCTCATTCAATTTCCTGGTTCCTTACCTTACCTGGTACTCACCCAGTGTATCTTATTTTACAATAGGGTAAAATACCTAGTAGTCGGCCTTTTAATGAGAATTTTAATTTGATTCAACTATATTAAATAAAAACAGGTATTTTCATCAGAAAGGTTGTTTATTATATTTTCTAAAGATATCAAGTAATTGTTATAATTACATCAGCATTACACAAATTATAAACACTATACGAAATATGGCACTTTTCACCAGTACTCAGTACACCAGTCTCAGGTGCAATATTTGTGTAATATTCTCTATTATTGTAAATGTTTTAGTCATAAGTCATTGGTTTGGTCGACAATAGATGAATATTTCTGTAGATATAGACAAATTCTAACTTTTGAGAGTCCATACTTCATTCAAATACTTATTCATTACTCTCCGCCAGCAACTCTCCTTCGAACGCGTGCTCTATTATTATAAATAAAAACCTTCCTTTCAAATCACCCTATCTATGAAAAAAACCGCATCAAAATCGCCTATAGCTACGAATGTAAATCTACGTCTATAGGAAAGTATGTGTATGTAGAGACTAGCGGCTAAAATATTAACTAAGTATTCTCAATAACCTAATTTTTTTATATTTTCAATTTTTTTATGTTGATTAATTTTATCAAACGGCTATCTGATACTGATTATTGATTATTAAAAAATCAAAAATTAATACCTGTTTAAGTAACGTGTAACGTGGTTAAGCACGGTTTGAGACGTACTTAACTTTAAATTATCAACTGACTAACCGAATGTGACATGCGTATACTATAGTCATGATCAGTAATTACTTGGGAAAATGTCGTAAATTAAGCAAACAGTTTTAAGTTTTACTAATAATATAAGAATTGTTAATTACTAATAAAAATAATATTCTAACTATTAACAGTTCTCAATTCATTAAAATTCTTGTTTATTTGGTAAAAATATCTGCTTAAATTATGACATATTCTCAAGTACTTAATAACTCCTCTTGACTACGAGTGTAATGAGTAATATTGTATACTTAATCCTTTTGCAGTCTGTGTTCATTGTGATTTAACAAATAAACTCATCCGCTGCATGCTAAGCGCAGACGGGTGTATGTAACGCCGCTAATCATCTTGTGTCCTGTATTAAAAGATCCACCGTTGAAAGCCGTGTTGTATTACCATCAAGGTATATACAATTAATTTATATACGCAGAATTTGCTGCCTGTATATATTATAAGTGAAGGCGAAAGTTTGTAAGTTTGCGTTATATTTCTTCTTATTTAATTCTTCATACAAAAACTACTCAACGGATTTTGAAGTTTATGATAATTCTAAGCCTAGATTAACATATAGGCTACTTTTATCCCACTAAATGGTTTCCTAGGGATAAAAGATACAATAAGATACACACGGACAAAGTCACTGATGGTAGTTGATCATAATTATTGTATTGAACTTTTGTTTAATGTTTATGTGCGAGCAAAATAATATTTCCGTGTCCATCACAAACAACTCTTCAAAAGTCAAATAAATTCAAATATATTCCTTAAGACAATGGCAATAGCAATATAATTAATTTATAACATTAAGCCTTTTTGCAATAACCATTTTTGTATTCAACGTGCGAATTCTGTTCACAGAAGTCTCATAATACGTTAAGTTTATAATCTCGACATATTTATTAAAATACCATATTAATATTCATGTTCCATCAGGTTTAGCCGGTCACCTGAAGCAGTGACTCATTAACCTTTGGAGACCGAACCAATGACTTATGAACTTAAATAGTATAGTCAAAAGGCCTCATCAAACATAAAGAGTGCGAATTCAAATGATAAAGTTGTCGCCGACAAGGAAAATCAGTTTTAAATCATCTACTAAAGTTAAAAAAAGAATTATAAATAACAATCCAAATATATAAACATACTAATATTATAAAGAATTAAATATTCTAACTTTTATTTGTTTGTTTGTAGGGGGTAATCTTGGAATTACTGATCCGATAAATCCCTTGGTAACTTTTTTGCTACTTCCTCTTAGTGTCCTCCTGCGGTAGATTTACAAACCGATGGCGTCATCATTTACATCGTCAGCATCATTGTGCTCAAACGTTATTAGAATTTACATTTAACAAAGATATTTTTTTAATATACTCTGATAGTCCACTCTAACTGTATTAGATAATTTCATAGAAGAACGTTTTCTGTTTTAAAAGGCCTTCAAAATATGTCTAACATTGGAAAATAATTACATTGCCCATTCGTTTCCCCCAGCTAGACTGTCTGCAACAGACAGTCGATATCATCGCAGGAAAAAGAAATATAAAAATAGTTTTAAATTAATTTGCAAGCACACCGCTCTCGATATTGTGAAATCTTATTTGTTGTGTGGTTTTTCGTGGAATATGTTTTCTATGATATTTTATTTAAACGAAAATGTAAAAATAGACCATATCAGACAAGGTATCGCCGACAGAGACAAGCTACTAAGTACTACCAGAATAGCAGGTTAGGTTAGAACTTAATACGTTAACCTACCATCATCTTTTAATACGTATACCATCATGTTCTATTTAAAGCTTAAAATAATATTGTTTCAATTCGTACTATAAACCTCAACAAAATAATTTTATTTATTGTCTATTATATCCTACTAAATAATTTTGTACTTTATTTGCTACGTTCTAAAACGTATTTTACTTCAGTGTGACTTCAATTTGAATATTTTTTTATGTTTTATTTAATTTGTATTGTTAATAAGCATTTATGATATTTGCCATCTTAGCTGTATTGTTGTGAACTTAATACTCGATAAGTTTATTGTTCCCTCGCATATGGATGGTTAAGGAGGATGAGCCACGACCCTCCACGCTGCACTGTAAATACAGCCTGGACCAATGGTTTAACGTGCCTTCCGAAGCACGGTGTAGCTCGAGACAATAACTTTTTGGTCACCGATCCCGCGGCCGACCCTTGCGAAAGTTGCTTAATAGCAATCGCGGGCCGCGGCGCTTATCTTTTACGCCACCGAGCTACACCATTCTATAATATACTATATCGATACATAATTTGTAATAAAAATCAATTATCTAAGTTTTCTCAAACAAATTCTAACAAACAATAGAAAATAGGATTATACTCGTAAATAGTGGTAACTGTTACATTGTTGTCAATAAAAAAAATTAAGTCTATAGTACTGTGTATTTACATTATTTTAAATACAGTTTGTTTGAACTTTACATTGTTCACAATGAAGCTCATACTAAGTACAATCACAATGCATAGGGTGACAGTGGGTCAGGTGGGGGCAGGGTGGTAGACAGACGGCTCTTAGAGTTCGAAGCATTGTTAAAACAAACAAACACTAAACTATAGTGTTTGTTGTTGCAGTTTTAATTAAATTATTCACATATTTTTAGTTCTGTACCGTTATCGCGTTCGTCAATTTTCCCAAAGGTTGACTGGGAGAGAATGCTATTAGCATTAAGTCCGCCTTTTGTACCTTTTGTCCGATCATTATATTGGTCGATAAAGTTCAATATACAAATTAATTAATTTTTGCCTTGACTTTTATAATTTGTAAACATTTAACGTTCAACGTAAGAATGACTTTGTTATTGCGGGATTGTAGATATAGCGGGATCATAACTTTTATTTAAAAAGTTTTTATAGATATTCACTATTAATTTTCAACAAAATCATTTCGGTATAACTTATCAAACTTTATAATAACCTTAATAAAATTTTTGATCTTGTAAGTTTTGAAAGCTTTTAGGTTAAATGTTAATTGCAATTTTCTTATTTGAATTACGCGTATATTCATTAAGTCTAAATACCTAAGCATATTTACAAGGGCTTAGCTTAACATGTATTTAACCGTTTCTACAGTAATTACTATACAGTGGACGAGTGAGGTGCGCGTGGCCACGTATTTATCTAACCTCAATTCTACATTGCAAGAGGCATTTAAATAAAACATCAATTCTATTGTCGCACTCCGACAAGCATTTAGTAAAACATTTACATATAATCAATCCGAAAGGTTCTGATGGTAGATCGATTGCCCAAAAGGTGAATGGATACTTTTATGGATACCGTTAATGTATCTAGTCCATTGGCGGATTATCTTATAGTGAAAATAAGTACATGCCAGAAGATCCTCGTTACAAAGAGTCGTGAAATTCGATAAAAAAGTACTTGATCTGGATCGCATCCTACATAGTCCAATTTCTAACAAAAGGTACCCTAGGCTCTATACCAACATTATAAGTCGACGTGTCCCGTAGTTTTATGCTTTTCAGTTATATTTATTAAAACAATGAGTGAGTTAAAAAAAAAAAACTAGTGCTGCAGCATATAAAAAATACTAAAGGAAAATAAAAAAAGTATCAAATACTATACAAATATTCGTTACATTCAAATTTAAATAGAAATGCTGGACAAAGGGAATCAACACTTCAGGCTCTCTAGTGGTAGTGGTGGAACAAGAGTAACAGTGTTTTAGAAAATACGTACAATTTTCAAAAAGCAATGAAATATCTTTGAATATATTTTAATGAAGTTCCTGCACCGCCACTTATATAATTCAAAAGTAGATTGTGTAATATAATATAAGGTTTCAAAAGAGAAATTTCATTATTTACTTACATCTTACTTTTAAGATATAATTCTTTAATAGGTTAAATTCAAAGAGATCTTTTTCAAAGAGATCTTTTTCAAAGAGAACATTTCCAATAAAATTCTAATAAGCTTTTTTTTTAATTGATTTACAAGGCAACGAACGATGCAAAGGGACTTAAAAATTCTTCAAAAGATAATAAAAAAAACTATCTGATACCGCTCGCGCGCTAGATCAGTATTACCCTCTATTTTCACTCTATAGTCTGTCCTTTGTTTGCCTTTGGCTGACATTCCATTTATATTAAGAATTCTGGCACAGTATACCTATTCATCTGTTCATAATAAAACTACGAACTGAATGAACAAAAATAAAAATAAGGTCCAAAGTGACATTTCTTATTGCTAATTACTTGTACGTTTACAGAAATATGAAAATTCAATTCAATTTAATTTCTTTATTGTACTCCATAATGTATAACAAAGATGTTTAAAAAAAATGTATCAACATGGACCCTGTCGGGCACGACAATTAGGACAGTATGGAGAACGCATAGTTAAAAGAAAATTCAAAATCCCATGTATAGATTCATATTTATACATTGTTTTACTATCTAATACTGTAACAGCTGAAACCACGGTTAGATTTGATAATTATATTCTTTAGAATTTGAAAACACCTGTGGCGCCTCACTGTCGAATGCTTCAATGAATTAATCTAAGTAAGATATTGATATTACGTCCATGGGGAGATTTGAGTAGTTTCTATTCAAAGGAAAAACCCAAGCTCCAGCAATGGGCCCATTAATAGGCTGATGATTATGATAAGTAATGATGATGATAACATTTGTATATCAGGAAAAAATATAGCCAAACCCCCTTCCGGGCTCGCGGCTGCAAATGCATGATAGAAAATAGTCCCTGATGAATAAAAGGTTAAGAACCACTGGCTCATAAAATCTCATCAGCCTATAACCTAATGTCCAGGAAAACAGAAAGAATCCTGTGGAGAATCAGACATCAGAACTCATTCCACATTGACGGCAACAAATTAGAAGATAGGGTCACATAATATCATAACCCACACAGGCAGATTGATCCATACCCAGAGAGGATTGGTAAGTAATAACAACTACAGATGCAACCGGGACCAAAAGAAATACGAAGGAGGTAGGGTTAAAAAAAATGTACTAACCGTCCAATACCTGGCCCTTGTAAAAATTGCTTAACGTCTGTATTGCAGATCGAACACGCTAATCATCGAGTTCCTCATTATCAATGCAATTTTGTGGTATCCAGCTCCCTGAATGGGATGAACTTAAACCTACTAAGTCAGTTCGAAATCAGGGCGGATTGGTAGTTCGTATTTCCGCTCAATTTTTCCAATTAAAATATTTTTTGTAAAAATATAAAAGAGCGACGTAATTGCACAGTGCAATAAAGGCATCAAAGCCTCGCACAAACAAAGCCTTTCATAAAGCTCCCTTTGATGTTTTCTTGTATAAATAAGTATATTAAATTGTTTACGCTGCTACTGAACCTTTTATTATGCTGGTGGAAAATTTCCAATACTTTTAACGATTGTTTTATGACGCTTGCATTTATTTAAAGACATTTTCTTATGATTTCTAATTACTTTATTTTCCTTTAAGTTGATAGGATTTATTCAGGTACATTTTTTATAAAATGTTTAAACATTACCATTTCTCATCCACACACACATACTATAAACGGTCCATGATAGGGCATGATTTATACCTATATTTTAAAAACATTTTTCTATTCCACCGTGCCATACCATGCTAGTGCTGTTAACGTATCAAGCACAATAATAAACATATTTCTTGTATTGAAAGAAAGACGCGACACCCTCACTAGGACCTCAATTATGCTAATGTAGAGTTTGGGAATTGCATTGCAATGACGTCTTCATTATTTGAATTTTGTCATTGTACTATCTACTTGACAACCATTATTATCAGTGCATTCACTTCACAAATCAATAGTGATAGATATACGCACGTTGAGAATGACAATGTCACTAACCAAAAACGACGTATTCTTTACTTTTGGCATACATTTTACTTTGTTAAGTATATAGCTTTAAAATGCAAAGATCCCCGTGAACGTAGCTTGCATAGAAACTGCTAGGTGGCGTAGTGACGGTACGTTGTTTAGAGGGGCTGACTTACAATTTCTTGAACTTTAAACGGTCATTACTCAAAATCGCAATTTTTGCATTGTGTCACTATCGTTCTCAACGAACGATATGTTAATTATCCAGTAACATGAACAACAACAAAACTTGTTATTAAAACACAATTGACTCGTCAATATTATGCTACATTGAAACGAAGCCGATAGCTGAGACAATCCAGTAAGACGGTCCAATATTGACTTTGGGCAAATGAAGTCATCCTCCAGCCAGTAATCGAGCCAATCCAAGGACATACAACAGTTTCTAACTTTACTGAACTGGCTTACTGAATATCTCGTCTATTAACCCCGTGTAAATGGTCCATTAGGGCCTATATCGTTTCACCGCTGAACAACAACAGAGCATGCCAAGCACGGAGGCCAACAGACTACGTATATGGTTCACACCGGTGTTGATTGGTGACGGAACGGAACGAAAGAATTTTATCAATGTAATGTTGCCCATTACATTAATAAAAGTCTAATTATTCTATAACAGCCTAGGTGAATTTTCTCAGGCCTATATATAATTTTAAAATTACTTATGAATGATATACCATGATAAATAAATATTGCCCATGGTAATATTCTATTGCTTTTTCACCACTTTAGAATTTCTGAGATAAAAACTTATATATCCTTACTAGAGTCTCATACTATCTTTATAACTATACTAAATAACAAAAGTATAACAGATGTACTGAGATAGTTACTTTCGTATTTATAATATTCATAAATTTATGATTTTAGATGTGTTTTGTATAATTTAGTATTTTTATTCGAACATTTATACTAATTTGCATTCTTAGCAAATGGGAGCAAATTTTGTTTTTAATTTGGCTGAAAAAAGGTAAGGGGACTTAAAAAAAAACAAAAATTCTGCTTATGTAAGACTTCAATGACCCTTTTCTCTGATACAAGATAAAAGGAGGTTAGGTGCTTATAATTATTGTGATTCAATATGATTTGATTCACATCAAAGCTCGCCTCGTGCTGATTGATATTAAAGGAGTATAATTAATTATTCGTAATATCTTTTTACGCGTACAGTAAATAAGTAAATTGCCCATTTGTCAATATTTGTATCTACTTTACTGTCTCCTTTTTAGTAGAGTTAACGCTAATGGATGTCTGTTTCTCATTCTAATTAGGTTTTATAACTGCATTGTCTTACTTTTTCTATGTTACGATTGCTACCTAAGAATAGGTCGCTGATCCGAGTAACTTATTTAAATTTATTGTTCCACTATAATTTCGAAGACAGGTTTTAACGTTTTAATAGGTCCTTGTATTAAAAATGACCCAAAAAATTGGTACTACCTGCCGGTATTTCGATACTATTGATTTTGAAGAAGCTCTCTATATTCTTATAGTTACTAAATATATTGTAATAATAATAATTTTGAAAATCATTGCTTTTTCTAATGATTCACCTTTTAACTCATAAAAACCTTTTATAAAACATAAGCGAATAAATACAATTTAAAAAACCCTTCGCAAGTAATGACATTGGCTTACATTTCCATACAGATAAAAAAACTAGTCTTTTTATAAAAATAAATTGCATAATCATATTGTTTCAACTCGTAAAATGTGCTAAAACGAACAATATCGCAGAACTGTAAAAATATATGTGCAATAAATTCGCTCAAATATTATTTACCTTTTACATATTTTTGTGTGAAATAGCCTTTATTGCTTATTCTCTGTAAGAAATAAAAAAGGGAGAAAATGCAGCCATTGCCGAGTATCTTGCCAGTCCTTATTTTTTTTTCAAAAGTTGTAGCACATCTTTTGCTGAACAAGTAGAAAAAGTGATTAAAAAAGCGTTGTACTAAAACTGTAGACAACCGTGTATAAGTGAAAAGTGTAGGCACTCTGGAAAAAGGCAACTTTGTACTATTGGATGGGTAATAAAAAACCTTCCATTCTATAATACATTTATTTAAATATCATATGAGACTTTATTATTATGTGTTGTTTTTGTATCGATGATTGACAATAATGATATTGTTTTTTTTAACTTAATGAAGGTAAATAACTTTATCTTCATTTTTTGTATGAATATTTTATATTTTTTATTACTTTTTTATATTTTATTGCCAAATCAAAGCAAATAGCGGTGAGGCTTTCTCTCCTAGTTATTTCTAAATTTCTTATTTAAAGTTACTATTTCTCCCCGCAGAGGTGAGATCCCATTTTGTATAATTTAAAATATCAGATAAATTAACAATTGCTCTGCATTAACATGTTTATGGGAATACATTTAAGTTTTTCTAATTGCAGTATATTTATAAAAAAGCTTAAAAATATGTATATTTTTTTATTTAAACGGTGTTATGATTATATGAAACGAAAAAAGCCCTGTAATTTTATTATGGAGAATAACAATCATTAATACTATTCTAAACTTTGAATTTGTGATTTTTTGCAATACACTTATTACACATATATTATAATATAATTATAATAAATTCACAATTTTTAAACAGCTTTGTATGTACGGCTGACTAGCCTTGATAGGTTGGTATACTTATAATCGAAATACAGAAACGGCTACAATAAACAAAAAAAAAAAAAAAACAGTTCGTACTAATTTCTAAAAACATGATAAGTAGTAGAAACAATTACATACCCCTTTCTTGGATTTATCTAGAAGATACGATACAAATTTATACACATACACTTTATAAATACAACTTGTAAATCACAGCATAGATTTAAAATGTACATACTAAAAATATTTTGTAAATTTTCTATGATGATCGTGTTGTTCCCGGAAGATTTTTTTGGGAACTGGCAATCAGGAAGACCATATTGCGTTACTCAAAATTTCAATTTTTTTTTTGTCTCTTACTCAAATATTTTCAAAAATAATAGCACTCTCAAGCGATCTATACCCATTCATTATAGCATTAGACCAGAAGTTAAATAAGGTTCTTTTTATGGTATACTGTGTGACAAAATATCAAAAATCATATTAGTCTTAAGACTAACGGCTAATTTGCTACATGTCCACTTAAATACCAGCCGCAATACTTAACCGTTGTCTTTTAAGCTATCTATTAAACAAATTTTTTACTAACTTAAAAAATTTAATAACTATTACAATAAAAAGTGGTCGTCTTAAAGAACCTAAAGAAGCAGGGTTGGATAATTTCGGCACGATTCTCATGTCACTCTAACTCTACCAAATTTAAAAGTTGCCTAATCCGTTCAAAGGTTTCAGCAGTATAGGTTTTAAATTTTGTCAGATTATGATGTATTCATAATAGTCTAAATACGTGCGTAATCTGGGATTGTCATTCATTGTGAATGCTACTGTTTCTTGTTGTTTTTCCATTTCCGTAATTGAGTTGTTATTGTTTTATTGTTATTTTCTTATAGTTTCGTTTTTGTTGTAATTTTTTCTAAATATGGATGATTCCGGGGCAGGCCCGAGTGGCCTCCAATAATTAACTATGACATTTCAAGATTTTTTTTCTAATGTCTAATATCAATAGTCTAATAATATCTGAATAACTTTTATAAAAGTAATAATAAAATTTTTATTTTGTTAACCTTTCTTTTCTGGGCAAAGATATAATAAAATTCTATTCTTATTATATACACTTATAATTAGAATTTATCAAAAGATAGATATAGTTCCATGTTGGCTTGGGAGTAAAAAATGAATTTAGAAAATGCTAGCCTCATCTCAGCCCCAAGAAAATGGAAAATTGCCCAACTCGTTCAGACTACCTAACGTTCAAAGTTTCAACAAAACTATTATATACATATTTTTAAATTTATCTTGAGAATAAAATGTTCTGCGCTGCTGCATCTTCGATCCTCTTTTTTCTAATGTTATAATGAATGGAGTATAGTTAGCACACGAATAAGCGTTTATAGTATCATACTCAAATATTTTACGCGTTAAAAATTGCAATGCGCTTTTGAACGTTTATTCATGTGAGAATGTAAATCATCTTACAGTGTAAAGATCCTTGCAGAATTTGCAAAATATAACCATAGTGTGTATTAACGTATTGTACTAAATAAATTAAACAACTAGTTTAGTGATGTATTAAACACCAATATTTTCCGATTTCTTATATAATTATATTTCGTACATGAACTTAATACACATAAATCATAGTTTTACATAACGTGTAACTTCATATTTGATACATGCCTGAGTCTGACGGTAATTTTTCAAATCACTTAGTGATTGTAACTGCTTTCTAATTAAATTTTTATCAAGCACTCCAATAATTGTTACACAAATAAGAACCAGTCTGCAAAGCTACAGATTTCATTTTGTCATAAATAATACAAAGAAAATATGTACATATAAAACTTTCATTTAATTCTAATAATATAATAAATTATATCCCATAATCGCCACATCGCCGACCGAATGCGTTAACCAGTGCAGCATCGAGTTAATTCAATTATCAGTTAAATACCATTACAACTAGTAAGGTACTTGCGGCAATGCGGGCCTGCGTACCATTGAAATTTCGTGCTAAAATACCTACTTCTATTTATGCTGTCGACACACAAACCTCATATCTATCGGTATTATGTATGTGTAAATAAAGGTTGAACGGGAATAAAAATATTTTGGCACGAAATTTCAAATGTTACGTTCGCCTTATTGCCACAGGTACCTTATTAAATTTGCTTAATCTACTGTACAGTGACCGGAATAATCTAATAATATTCCCGCATGACTGCGTTATTGTAATGTTAATATGAAAACATTCCAACTGTAATTAGCTTTGTGATTAAGGTGAAGGGCATCGTTATCTTTCATTAATAGATATCTTAATAAGTCGGTCAAACGATTTATCCATTATAACATTACAATTCCAGCTGTCTGTAGGTCCTTCTGTCATAGCTAGTTTGCTCCGACACTACCCCATCTAGGGTTGAGTTAAAAATAATGAAAAATGTCAAAGATATTGACTGTGACTTAAAATGAATGATTCAGATTTCCTCCATGAACTTGTATTTACTATAAAAAGATGTTAGTGTGCTACAATAGTATTTTAAGGCTGGCCGTAAAGACAAAAGCGGTTTCAATCCATCTCACTACGCCAGTTCAAAATCTATAGTCTGGCGTGCAAAGGTGTGCACGTATAGCCCTAGGCTAAAAAGTATTACTTAAATTATGAGAATAAATAAAAAACAATCGAATTATGAATTTTAGAGGTAATTATGATCCCTTCCCATCCCTTTAATCTCGTAAAAGTGGCTTATGGATAGATAAAGCTATAATAAATTTAGATGTTACTTCTTTGTACTACTTTAACATTTGTTCTCAATACAAACTGTCCTCTTACTCTCGAAAGCAAACGCGACCGATCGACATTGCAATTATGCCGCTCCGCACTCTTGATAGATTCAATAACATACTCTGGCGCTAGTGTACCCAATCAAGACTACGCAACGGCACAATTGCAATGTCGATCGGTCGAGATTGCGTTCGAGACTAAAGGGACTGTATTTGCACTCTATACTTTTCATGTTAAGGGTGCTGCAGACACCCATACCCATTACACGGTGAAGAGTCAACACATATCAAAAGTCTACACGTGTAACGAAGTACTGGTCTTTCAGTTATAACCAGCTCGAGCGTTAATAAATTCGCTAAAAATCAAGGTCAAATGAGTATGTGTGAATATTACGTATTTATGATAATTAACCGCATCTGTAATTAGCACTTAAGTTACAATATTATGTGACTAAGTTGTAAAGTTTCTTCTACAATGTCATGTCATATATAAATGTGTTTTGCTTTCCTCGATAATGCGAAAGCTAAACTTATTATCATCGAAGTAGTATTAATAATGGGATTAAAATGTCTAGTATAAATCGGGTATAATTAAATTGGTATTGGAAAATCATGCTCGTTCTATGGAACATTTGTAATCTAAAAAGTCCGACAACAATAAGAATTATGCTAACTCAAACCATAACAACTTGTTTTCTTTACTGTATAGTTCAATTTCATGTATTTAATTTTTTGAATATTTTTTCGTATAATAGAAAAAAATAAATTTCAATAAAGCAATGAAATAATATACAAAAATGTAACTTTATTAGGCAGATGGGTTACTGCGATCTTTTTTCTCTTACAAGTCTAGTAACATTTCAAGACTTATGTACTCTAGTAAATTAAAACTCATTAGTGTGATATCATCTCAAAAAGCTTACTTTTTAATGTAAGTATATTTTGTAGAGAACTGAATGTAAGGATGAGACTTTAAGAAATATATTATTCATAATAAAAAAATGTTTAAAATATCCATCAGCCTCAGGTATCCCGTGTGGGGCTTGAACCCACTACCTTTCGCTATCTGGGCGACTGCTCTAACCACTGAGATACCTGAGAACAGAATTTTTTCAAGAACTTATTACTTTTCACTACTAATGAGCGTATTTTCATTCATATTAAAGCAGCATTTTTTCATTAAGTGGGCGAATGCAAAATTGATAAAATACGACAAAGATATTATTTTTATTCAAGTAAGCTTATTAAAGTACTTTGCTTTTCTGTATCGTTTGTTAATAAATCTCTTTGACTACATCCTTTAAAGTGATACGAGTTCCCTCGTATTTAAAGTAAACCGTTAAAAATACGATGGAATCGTTGGTAAAATAAAATAAAAAAAATATTTGCTGCTACTCAAATCGAAATTCACTTCAATTTTCCTGGAATACCGAATCAAATTACTTAGTTCTATATTTGTTTTCAATATACTATACCTGATGAATTGATTGAACGTTCGTGTTTACATTATTCTTTGAAGTTACCCCATGAAATATATGTTATATATCGTCCTGATAGTTTTTCATAAAACACAGGAAATTTAATGAACACTAACATAACATCAAAAAAGAAAGAAGGGAAAAGGTTTCTATAAGAACTTTGCATTCTTTCTTTCTGCTTTTGCATTAATATACCTACCTACAGTTTATTTACTACATTATATATATTTTAACTAAATGTTAACTATTAATGTTACAAAACCGCAGGTAGGTTGCAGGTTAAATATTGTGTAGGTACTTGACTTTCAGCAGTGTGGTTAAAATGACTTGATTTATGTAAATGTCATTACTTATGATAAAGAGCTGGTAAGTTTCTTTCGCTTGTTTTTTTGTCAGCTAAAAGACGTCCTGAACGTCGTCGGTAGGTGAAAAAAATGTTTAGGCGATTCAAGAGTGCTTGTACCAGCTTACTTGAATAAAGACATTTTCATTTAATTTTCATAATTGCCAATATGAATATATTGGAATGTATTCTGATCTACTATTTATTTTGCTGCAACATAATAAAATACGATGCCTGTTTATGTTTAAATTGCTGACCATTGTCATGTTTGTTTAAAGAACGAGAATTGCAGCCTCTTATTAGTATGGCTGACAAAATATTTGCAAATTTTTAAATGGTGTACCTATTAATTACTTCTTAATATCATTTGCTTACAACCCAAAATGTCAGTATGAACCGCCTTTCGACCTTCATATTAAATATTTAAATATAATGTTAGATATCTTTATAAGTTTTGCTAGAGTCAACATTCGCAAGCAAATAAACTAAGCAACACTACTTTACAAAGTCTACTTATTATCGAACAACCCAAGTAAGCTTATATAAGTTTTCTTAGAATAGAATTCTAGAGCTATTGAAATGTTGTTGTTGTCTCGACAAAGGCCCCTTTTCTAGAAAATTCTATCTATCAATTCTTGCCAGGGAATATTTTACATTCGAATTGTTGACCACATCTCAAAATATGATAAATAGGATTAGGTATTTATTTGAGTTATTTTAATATACTTAATTAAAATATTAGGTTGGAGAAAATGTCTGTTCATATATGATAAAATCTATCTGGCTGGTAAACTTTATTTGTTTTCCTTACTGTCAAAATTAGAGAATTTAAAGAAAAAAATTCGTTACATTTTTAAATTTAATTACAAAAAGGCGAAAATGCAAAGCAAGCCACGAAATAAAAAATGACTTATGAACCTATGTATTGAAATTTCTGTGAGAGTAGCACAAATGTGGTCCGGAAATTTTGATGTCAAAGATACACGTTACTCCGGACGCCCTGTTACGAATAAAATGGATGCCATTTTTGAAAAGATCAGCATTTCAGTAATAACGATGTAGCTGAAGAACAGGGAATTTACTACAAAACAGTTTTGGCGCATCTGAAAAAGGCTGGGTGTTCAAAAAGGTGTATATTTGGGGACCTCACGAGCTCACTGAAAGAAACCTTATTGACCATGTACTCATTTGTGATTCTTTATTACGGCGTAATGAAACGGAATCATCTTTGAAGATGCTGATAATTGATGATGAAAAGTGAATTACGTATAACAAGAACGTGCGAGAAAGGTTGTAGTCAAAGGTCGGCAAAGCTTAACAAACTATAGCGAAACCAGGGTTAACTCGCAACAAGGTGCTGTTGCATGTATGGGATTTTTGGGAAGTTGAGAGAAAGCGACCAGAATTAATTAATAGAAAGGATGTGGTTATTCGTTATGATAACGCTAGGCCTCACACATCTTTTGTCACTCAGCAAAAATTAAGAGTTTGGCTGGGAGGTGTTAACGCATCCGCCGTATAGTCCTAATCCGATGTATAATCTGAAGGTGCAGTTCTGATTTTCACCTGTTTCGTCTCTTCAGAATTCTTTAGGCAGTGTCAGGTAAACATAACGCGAGGACTGCCTAAATTACTTGTCGCGGTGTTTTGATCAGAAGCCCCAAAAATTCTATAGCAATGGGATCATGTCTCTACCTACAAGATGGCAAAAAGTTATTTAACGAAATGGTACCTACATACTTTAGTTAAATATAAATATACTTTAATAGAAAACATTATGAATTTTCATATAAAATGCGAAGAATTTTTTTTTCCCCTTCCTATTACTTAAAGGCGATGAAAAGTATGTCTAAAGATGCCATATTTTCTTATCGAGGTAAAGTTTTTTAATTAAGAATGTAAATTATAATGCATCACCCATTTATTACATAAAACAGTTTTGATAATATATACGCGTTATTAATTGCCTTAAAATAATCACCTTATAATACATATAATATCTGGATCCCTTGATATTATCTTTGATATTCTTTCTTTCCTATAGCATGTCCTTTAATAATAAAAAGAAGTAAATGAGTGAAAAACAGCTAATTATAGAAAAAGCATAAATTAATAACATTAAAATTAAAGTTTTCCAGATACAGAAATAAGTATTTCATTAAAACACAAACAATGGTTAAAACTCAAAGATCATAAAGAACAAAAGATTGAGAGTTAATATAATATTTTACATTTTCGTAATGGAATTTAGTGAAACACGAACAAGTAACAGCTTTGTACACACGACAGCTAAAATCAATGTTGAACGTAACTCCCAACGAAATTAGGATGAAAATCAACTGCAGAATTTTGTAAAACCTTTTGTTCTGATGACTATACACATAGTTCGTGTTCACTCCAGTTGCAACTTGCATTTCACAAGCTTATATTTAATATAGTACTTACAACATTGTTTTAAAGTCTGGAAGTATAAATAATCGCACAATATTTGTCTCGTTAATATTTGTAATAGGGCACATATTATAACATCCTTTTTGCCCGCATCGATAAGGATATGCTGAGAATCTATAAGATATAATTGTTTTGTGTGGAGATAGTTGGGTTGAGAGCTATGAGCAGAGAGGGATAAATGCTCGTAGAAGGCTGAGGGTGATACGGTCAATATTGCCGACCTTTTTGTACATTTTTATAGCAGGTAATCGAATGGATTTTTACATAAAAATGTTTATTTGAATGATCGTTGTACAAATCTAGACTTCCTTTTTTTATGTTTCATACGAAACACATACTATATTTACAAATGGCCACTCAATTCCTATTGAAATATACGTTTGAAGCAAGCGGAATCATAGACTACACTAACTAGAGCGTTCCTATACAAATATATGCCAGTTACCTAAATAATTTTGTCGAGATGACAAAGTTATTTAGTTAGTGAATATTTCAGTAGACGTTTATTACAACTCTAAAATGTCAAATGAAAGTTTAGAATATGTTTTCATAAACCGTTTTAATAATCGGATATGCTGCTGTGCATATATAAAAGTGCTCACATCTCTGATGGCCGAAAGGGACGACTGCTTATTGACTTAGTTTTTTTTGTACATATTGCGCAGAAAAAAGCTATAAAAATATGTTTTTACATTTCTGTTATTAAAAATCCGTTATTGCAATGATCCAAAGCATTACTAAAATAACATTTCTACGTCTAGGGGGATAAAAGTAATTTGTGTGACTGTAAGTTGTTGTTTCAACTGGCAATGGCTGGTCATAGGATGGGTGACTAAAAATTTATTATCTCGACCTTCTCCGTGCTATGGTAGACACGCTATAACGTTGGTGCCAGCTGCATCTGAAGTCGTTAATACTCTCCAATCCGCATTGGGCCAGCGTGGAGGGTCATCCTCCTTCATCATCCATAGGGAAGGCCTGAGCCCCGACACTGGGGAAGTCACATATATACTTCCGGCTAAAGTAATATACTAACTAAACTACTTTCATGTCGTCTGGAATTTTTCTGTTAGGAAATGTTGCTGGCATGCTTATGATTTTGTATTGCAGACGAGAGCTTTTCAAGTAATTTTTAAACTGCAGATTCTGAGACAAAACAATCTTTATACAGATAATATAGTAGAATTAATAAAATTCTATTGAAGAATAGTCCGATTTTTATGCATGCTTTCTCAGAACTTTTTTTAGTTGTGTAGAATAAAGGTGTAACGTTTACAAAAAAAAGCGTCAGGCCTCAAGTGTCGCCATGTTTGAGTTCTCAGATTCGAGTCCCAGTCGGACCAATGCAGAAAATCAACTCTATATAGCCCAGTCAGGTATTGTAGCATTCTCGTTGTTTCAGATACTCGGTAATACAACGATAAGAACATCAATGAAATGATAAGGTTAAAAAATGTAGAATCGACTTAAAACTTAAAAAAAAAAGTAAAACATAACACTGAAGTATCTCGAAAACGACTAATTCAAGAAAATGCTATTGAATTTATACCCCAAAGACACGTTCATTAAGGATATGCATTTTGTTTTCGTATATATTATAGTTCTAACTACAAAAAATAATTATGGTGCTCAAAACGTAATAGTTGAAATAAAATATAATAAAGAAAATGCCAAGGCTGGAGTGTAGTAGATGTAATATAATAGTACATGCAGACAGAGTAGCTCGGTGGCGTAGTGGACAAGCGCCGCGGCCCGCGATCGTTGTCGTTAAGCAATTTTCAGTCGGTCACGGGATGGGTGACCAAAAAATTTTATCTTGAGATACTCCGAGCTTCGGAAGGCACATTAAGACGTTGGTTCCGGCTGCATTTGCAGTCGTTAATACCCTCCAATCAGCATTGGGCCAGCGTGGAGGGTCATGGCTCATCTTCCCCAACCATCCATAAGGAAGGCCTGAGCCCCTGCAGTGGGGACGTACAATGGCTGATGATGATGATGACATGCAGATCCTACTTGCTCTAAAACTCAAGTAAAAAAAAATCAAGTAGTATAGAATGGAGCTGTGAAAAATGCTTCTCACACAGACAACAGAATCAAGTCCCTTGAGAACAGAAATGATGATCTTAGTAATAGAAACAAAAATGTAGAGTTAAGAGTTGAAACAAGAAATGAAGCAATATGAACAAAAATTCTTTCAACTATGCTTGAAATTGATGGATTACCTGAAATAACGTGTAAAGAAATGGGTAAGGTAATGAACACTTTCGCTACGATACTCGATATGGATGAAAAAGAAATAGAGTCAACTAGATGCCAACAGAGACGTAAAGAAAACCGCGAATGATAATTGTCGAAATGAAGTCTCAATCCCTAGAAACCAGTGGATAGTAGCTCGTGAAGTATTTCCCCAAGCTCCAAGGGACAGCTCCAAGCGTTCGAAATCGTATCTTCATTAGATCCATACTGAGCCGCAGTCGATCTTGTACTGCCCAATCACCGGGCGATCATGTTTACCAGCACCAATTAATATACTGAAGGTAAAAAATAAATTTTAGATTATAATATATTAAGTGATGAAATTTACGAATTAATTTGACAAAGCAAAAAATAGCACCTTCGATTCAATAAAATGATGGGTCGGATCACATTGTTACTCGACCAAGCACAAGGACTAATGGAAAAACAAATTGCTAATAATTTTGCAAAGAAATTAATGAATGTTGAAATGATAGGAAGAATGTTCTTGTTGTATTTATAGACTTCTCTCGTACATTTGATATCCTAAATCATGAGAAATTATTGCATAAGCTAGAAATATCTGGTAATCGTGGAACATTATTTGACTGGTGCAAGAAATACCTACGAATCGCTCTTTTTGTGTAAAGTTGAGTGATGTTTGTAGTGACTCGGTAAACAACATTTAAGGCACAGCACAGTTTTGGGACCTCTTCACTTCTTATCTTAGCTGATAATACATGTCTGGTCATTGGGAAAAAAATACCTAAAAGCGGTACAGTCTGAGTTTGATGCTCTTACTAGATGGTGCCATAAATTTTAATAAACCGCATACCATTCAAGGTCAGACTTATGTTATACTACTCATTAGGTTCAATCATCCAGTATTGTCTCAGTACTTACGGTCGCAAATTCAATACATACCTTGAAAAAAATTATAAAATTCAATACAAAATATTGAAAACTATTGTAAACTGTTGAGAATGGGCAATTTACTATGAGAGTTGAAATTCCTTAATTTTCTATAATCGATCTGGGGGCCAATTCTACTAAATAATTTTTGTTTAAATCGAATCGAAAACGGATCGAAACCGAACGAAACTACAGTTTTTAATGGTTTTTCTATTCTAAGTGACATACGATACAATACGATCAACAGACTCATGTATAAAACCTATAAAGCGTAGGTTATAGCTGCGACTACGGCTACGTCCATGAGTTAGGCGGTCGCGCCTCTGGTCCCAGTGCGGACTGCAGGGCGTTAACGACTTTAATCCCGTCTGGAAACAGTGGATTAACATACCTTTTGAAACATCGAGGAGATTGAGATAATATTTTTTTGGCCACCCTTCCTAGGACTGGCCGCATTGCAGACCGAACAGTTCAGTATGCTGCCGAGCTAAGTAGATCATAACTTAGTTAATAATTGGTTGAAACTAATTTAACAAAAAAAAAATGCTTAATAATTAAGTTAAAGTAAATTCACTTATCATAAAATATTAAATCCTCTGTCATTGGCAAAATCAATAAATTATTGTTATGGTGAGTAAATTAAATCATTTCTATTTTTGTTAACACGTTGATGTTGTTGACATTCGGCTCAATCGGAAAACGGAATATGGCGTGTGTATCGGCTTGGTTATTAATTATACATATTGATTACATTTTTTTTATAAGTCAAAATGTACTCTTATTTATAGTTCTATTTAAAACTTCTTAGAAATTTAATAAGTGTCCGTATAGAACTTGATTGCCATAAAAAATGCCCTTGAAATATAGATGGATATACATCTGCGGTTATACTGTGGCCAATATATTTACTTAAATCTCAATAAGTAGGTATCACTACGTTAAAATTGCGTCATTGATTTATAGTGCAGGCAGCCCATATTAAAAAATCAAATATTCTTTACTTATACCACTATAACTAAATTATGTTGATTCCTATGGTGAAAAGTAGGTACCATGATGTTTTGATTATAAGCCGTTATAAATACTACGTAGTAAACGGGTGAGTGTTTTGAGAAATAAAATTCGGGAAATTAATACAGTCATCAGAACTAATGGGACTTCATTTCAAAATATCTTATAGGAAAAAAAATATTAGAATACGGATTGCATCGCGGCGGGATCTGCGTTGATACCTAAGGCGATGAAGCGATTGTCAAGCTTCATCAAAATGGAGAAAAAAAATATAAGAAACTAGGACACGAGACAATAGCATTGAAATTGGGACTGTTCCGAAAAATTCAAGACGGGTGGCAATCCTGCTTATCACCCGTTCTCCTTACTTGATAACATCAACGAAGAAGACCAGCAGTGCTATTCTCTTAAAAGTGCAGCGACGAATATAGCGCTGCAATATAAGAGGTGTTATAAACTCCATCTTCAAAATTGTCTAACTAGACTGATGCAGTAGGAGCACAATACATTAATGAAAAACAGATATTTATTTTCACTATAGTGTATAACCACGGCGTAGGTAATATCAGCCAGCCTCAAATTCAAAATAGTTTAGCCAATTCAGCCAGACTGTTAACAGAGCAAGTACGCCTAAAACGACAATGGTCACATAAAGCCAAATTGTGGAGAGATTATGGAATTGAAAATGAGAAATCTAAGTGCATCATATATATTTCTAAAGGTATATAGTCAAAAGCTGATATTCTTAAATTTCCTCTATAGAAAGAATCTCAAAGTTACTCCTTGGATTCTCCATTTCTTCTTAGTTTTAATCAAACCCATGTTTATGGCAAAATATTAAATATCTGAACCAATTTGTTGCCGAACCAATTATGCAACTCTTACAATAATCGTGATGGTTTTCGAAACCGTTTATGGTCCGTATTCTTATGCGAACGACGAAAAACTACAACATCATATCATAAATGGGATATCTCATACATACCTAGAAGTACCCTCAAGAAAGTACCTTAATATAAGAATAATATATCTGTGACGAAATGGAAGTAAACATTTAATTAGTCTAGCTAGATAGTGCGTTCACGAGATTGACACATGAATAATAATTTATCTGATGTTAAATTTAGTTGTGAAAGCAACCTATTAACAAAATTAGTTAGTAAAATCCCTTCAAATTGTAAAACAAAATTTATAATTGGAAAATTAGATGTGTGCCAGACAATATCCAACAATAGATTTATATTTCTCCAATCAGACTCTGTTATGTTCACTTTAAAATGTCTAGATAGAAAATTGATTGAAATCAACGTCCAAGGAGTCTTTTCATTACCAAATAAATTGTATTGGTTGTTAAAAAGTACCGTATTGTTTTCCCAATAAAATGATGTTAGGAATATTACATCACCTTTGTCTTTTACTGAATTTAGTCCGATCAATGATACATGTAGTAATTTAGATAAGCTGAAATTGAGGATTTCGGCTTATCTGAGTATTTATTTAATAACGTAGTATTTATTTAATAATAATAAGTAAAAAATACTTCCTATTCTTACTTTGCTTAAAAAAAATAAGGCATATAGTAGCCTTATTTTTTTAAAGCAAAGTAATTGAATAAATACTCATAGTGAAACGATAATAACGCTCGAACTGCTTTTAATTTTTTTATTAAAGATTTTCGACCATTTTCGTCAGCGTAGTTCACAGTTTACATTTTAATTTATTTAATCTTATGTAATTGATTAATAAAATAGGCGAATGGCGGACTTAATGTCAAAGAGGACTCGCGAGAGGCCGTCGTCGATGCATGAAGACCTGAAAATGCTGTGGCTGTCAAATATTGGTACAGCATTTACAGGTACATTTTCTAGATATAACACCTTCTTTGAGAATAAATTTTAAGATTGTTTTCGAAGTTTATTATTGTTATTTTTTTATTTAGTTATTCTGATCGAGGTTTGAGGAGGTAGTTCACGGAGCTGTATTTCAGAATCTATATTAGGCTTAGAACGTTTGGACTTTTCCTTATTCTTTAAACTAACTCGAGAAACGTCGCATCTACGTCCTTTAAATATAGCTATAAATTTATATAAACCAAAACTTATTGTTATTACTCATATTATAAATAAAATGATTAAATTGGAATACTGTCTACTATATTTTACAATGTGAAATTTTCTTCTATTTTGTTTAAATCTAATACAATATGTTTTGATTTATTATTTTCCAAGTTAACATTTTTAAGATCTGTATTTTGTAACTTATCTGTTTGTTGTAATTAAGATAAGCTGAAATCCTCAATTTCAGCTTATCTAAATTACTACATGTATCATTGATTGGACTAAATTCAGTAAAAGACAAAGGTGATGTAATATTCCTAACATCATTTTATTGGGAAAACAATACGGTACTTTTTAACAACCAATACAATTTATTTGGTAATGAAAAGACTCCTTGGACGTTGATTTCAATCAATTTTCTATCTAGATATTTTAAAGTGAACATAACAGAGTCTGATCGGAGAAATATAAATCTATTGTTGGATATTGTCTGGCACACATCTAATTTTCCAATTATAAATTTTGTTTTACAATTTGAAGGGATTTTACTAACTAATTTTGTTAATAGGTTGCTTTCACAACTAAATTTAACATCAGATAAATTATTATTCATGTGTCATGCTCGTGAACGCACTATCTAGCTAGACTAATTAAATGTTTACTTCCATTTCGTCACAGATATATTATTCTTATATTAAGGTACTTTCTTGAGGGTACTTCTAGGTATGTATGAGATATCCCATTTATGATATGATGTTGTAGTTTTTCGTCGTTCGCATAAGAATACGGACCATAAGCGGTTTCGAAAACCATCACGATTATTGTAAGAGTTGCATAATTGGTTCGGCAACAAATTGGTTCACATATTTAATATTTTGCCATAAACATGGGTTTGATTAAAACTAAGAAGTTATATCTAGAAAATGTACCTGTAACTGCTGTACCAATGTTTGCCAGCCACAGCATTTTCAGGTCTTCATGCATCGACGACGGCCTCTCGCGAGTCCTCTTTGACATTAAGTCCGCCATTCGTCTATTTTATTAATCAATTAAGATTAAATAAATAAAAATGTAAACTGTGAACTATGAAAACGAAAATGGTCGAAAAAAATTTAGTAAAAAAATTAAAAGCAGTTCGAGCGTTATTATCGTTCCACTATGAGTATTTATTTAATAAAGTTCATACTTTCTATTCTTACTTTGCTTTAAAAAAATAAGGCTACTATATGCCTTATTTTTTTAAGCAAAGTACATCACGTAAAATCCTTGTTAATATACTAACAATCAAAATTCATAAAGATGCAAACATTTTGTATTATGTTAGTTTTAATTTTAGATTTCAACAACATCTCAATTATTTTAATTACATATGCTTAATAGTATGTCGTTATAAATAGATTCGCATCACAAAACATCTATTTGACAAAACGAGTCTTTGTTGAAGTAATATGCTTAGATTAATCTCCTTAGATTACTATAGTAAATAATATAGTAATATATAGGCGGGTAATACGTACAGAAGGTAAGTATTTTTACCAATATCTAAGCTAAACTAAAAAATCTAATATTATTTAGTTTTGTTTAAACTTTGTTTTATTTTTAGTCATATGAAATCGTAAAGATATAATTAGGTATGTAACGTATATCTGAATCCTGTACACTTTATCATAATAAGTAACTTTCTTATTGATGTTGTTTATCGATCGTAACATAACATAATCAATCCGCTCACAACTCATAATTCCCCTTTTTAATAATGTCCAACACCCACTCCAACACCTATCATAATGCGAAAACATAAACACTTGTCTTTTTTGTAGGGTTGTCATGATATCGTATACTGAAAAGTGGCAAAATAAAAATATACCTCCACACACAGTGTCGTGGTCAAATCATAAGAAATTAATATTAATAATAATCGATACAATGTATTATATTAAATATGTGATTTTTTACAGAGTAGGTACTAAAATAAAATCTTTATTTTGACAAAAATTATATAAAACCATTGTGTATATACTACTAGTACTACAGGTCTACCTAGTCAAAGTAAATATATACTAGCTTTTGCTCGCGACTTCGTCCGCGTGATATAGTTACCTTGGGCATCATATTTTCCAAAAACGCTGTTATTTTTTGAGTTGATGATGAAATTACCTTGATGTTTAAGTTCGAAGATAATACAAAAAACACCAACGAATGTCCAATACCTATGTTTCAGCACTTTATCTTTGAAACTTTAGAGATATTAATCCAATTCAATGCAATTTGAAATAAAGATGAAAAAAAAAACAGTTCTAAAGTTAACACAAAACTTAATCAAAAACGTAATCTACGTAAAATTCTTTGAAAGAAACGTTACCGCAGATTACTTTAGAATAAACGCCATCTAGGACACAGCGCCATCTATTGGGTGTTACCGCAATTTACTTTCATAAAACTTAACAGTAAATAAACACTTGCTTAAGAAACAATTAATTAGAACATTTCATTTGATTACATTCACGACATAAGCGAATAATTGAGATGATAACTATCATATCCAGTAAGTTAGACCAAAATACGGCTACATGTGAAATTTGATAGAAATCGGTTCAGTAGTTTTGGAGTTTATTGGCAACATACATCGTGACACAATTTTTTTATATATATAGAAGATAAGTAGGTGCACTCGAGACCCGAGCGAGAGATAATAGCCTAAACATGTAGGGCTGTCGCTTATAGGTTATGCAATCGTCAGAAATGCATGTTCAATCAATCTCTAAAATATAGTTTCCCCCGTTATGGTAAGCATCCGGAAACTATAATACAACTTTTTAATGTTTAATGTTTTTTAATGGAGGGATGGTTGGCCTATACTTGTATAACAAATATTGCATTTATGTTTATAATTTAATTTTTGTAACTACTGATATGCCTATTCTGCATATGCTGCATAGTATATGCTAAAAAAGAGTAGTTTTAAAAAGTGGCATCCATTTTATCTGTAACAGGGCCACCGGAGCGACGTGCAACTTTGTAATTTTTTTTTTCCCAGCTTATGTTGCATTTTTACCTTTTTTGTAATAAAATTTTATATATAGACCAGACTACAATTCCTTTTGTAATGAATTATGTATATATTATTTTTTTCCCAAATAATCAGGCTACGAATGAAATAAGACCATGCAGATCTTAATTTTTAATAATCATGTGCTTTGTAAAAACTGTTTCAATCAATGGCCCATATATTTTTTTATTGCATTATCTAATACACAAATATACAATTCAATATCTATTTCAATTTGGAGGCATTCGGGCATAGAGATTGAATAAATTAAACTACAAATTGATATGTTACGAAATCTTGTGTAGAAATAATTCATAAACACTTTCAATGGGTAAATAACTACACAAAAAAAAAAATTACCCGAATGCCTAAAGAACGAAATACCATATACTTGATTTATAAAAATGTGAAATACCATATACTCGATTTATAAATGCATACACAATATTTTGGTTTGGGTTTCTAAGCCATCTTGCTTACGTCCAGAAATTTTATAACGAGCGGCAATACAGCGACGCGGAATATACGCAAGCACGGCGTACTAGCCATAAAGTAACTTATATAGTAGGGTATTAGCCACGACTGGCGAGTTGCCACTCGTGCCTTGAACTTCTATGTATAACTTCGATAATTTTGTAAGTGTGTGCGTGCGATTACCCATACGTACGGGCGCGCTCACATACAAACCATTTTCGGTGCGTATGTATGAAGAGCACCTACTCTTATACTCTGACCTAGGTTATGGGCCCAGCCGGAGGGGGGGGGGGGAATAACCCCGTGATCACCACCCTGGATCCGCCTTTGATATCTATCTAAGTAATGTGTAAATCCCCCATCCATATCCATATGATTTATTGAAAGTTTTTTTTTTTTTTGTTATCGTCAATGTCTTCTCCCCAGCCAATAAAGTTATTATTTTACTATATACTTGCTTTTACCTAAAATAAAACGTTCAGGCCCCTAAGACATTATTTCTTTTCTTTTTGCTGCCCTACAACTAAGCTATTGATACTTTAAGCACTAGAAAAGCCGCTGAGAGCAACGCTCTAAAGTGTGTTTTTAATTTTTATTAAATTTATTTAATCATTACGTTAAAAATCCAATATGCCGCCCCTGACATTGCTTCCCCAGACAAATTCCCGCCCAGCCGTGAGCCACCTCTAGAGTGCACCTTGATCTCTGTTCACGTATTATGCAAGCTTATTTGATTTACCTGAAATTTTCTTTATATGAGTGATGTAAATACACTTATTACAAACGAACAAAAGAAATACTTGAGACTCAGTGAGTGGATAGAGTAGATACTTAGACGCTCGTTTAGAGAAAGACAGACTAAATTGTTTGTTTTAATAAGCATACTATTAAATAAGATTTCGACTTCATAAGTAAAAAGCTCAATCTTAAGGTTTTAAAAGTTATTAGTAATTTTAATACAACTGTTGCGTGCTTATCTTAAAGAAAAAAAAATGATTTTAATAAGCATATTATTAAATACGATTGCGACTTCATATGTAAAAAGCTCAATCTTAAGGTTTTAGGAGTTATTAGTAATTTTAATACAAATATTACATGCTATCTAAAAGAAAATTTGACAGACAGACAGACAGACAGACAGACATACAGACAGACAGACAGAGAGACAGAGAGACAGACAGACAGACAGACAGACAGACAGACAGACAGACAGACAGCCAGACAGATAGACGGATAGATTTGAACTCAAGAAAAAAGTGATAAATTACTTACCAAACCCGAAATAAAGTTTTTTTTGTTACTTTTAATTAAATCAAGTTCTCAAGCCTAATCAGCCTTTTAATCGTTTGCCTAAGCATCGAACCTGTCACATCAATAAAAGCTCATAATGACAAATGCCCTTCCAATCCCACCATACACATATCATCACCTTCTAGCGTGTTAGCCCGGGTTTCGCCACACTCTGTAAAGCTGAAGACTAATCAACCTTTCACCACGACCTTTTTCGCACGTTCTTGTCGCACGTGGTCCACTATTCATCACCTGTTTTTTGTCATAAACTTTTAAAATATATCGAACTTCTTCATTAAATGCACTTATTTTGACAGTAAGAAGAACAAAAGAAAATCACATATTTACCTAATTTTAATTACGAGTTATCTCCTCTAAAATTTATACTTTTTAATGATACCAAAACTAGCCATTTCAAATGGTATATAGCCAAAAAGATTTTATTACAAGTTTATGCATACTATATGCGAAAGGACTATTTGCCAACCTAATAGTAAAAAAGTTATTAAAACAACTAGAGTGGAGTATAATAACGCATTTTTCCTCTGTTAAAACTAATATAGCGAATAATATTAGTTTCCATATATTGTTACGGTAACTGAAATAGGTAAATTTTCTCGGTTCCAGGAGCGTACATGGTGCTAAGCTATCCACATTTCCTGTTTGCCGATTTTCGGTACAGAAATGGAGTGGTGGGCATGGATCCGATCATCGACAATCATAGGATATTCGTCGACTTAGAACCGGTTAGTATTTTTTTTTTTTTGTTCTAAAGCAGCACTCAGTTTCATATTCGTTTTTTACAACTTAATACCTAATACTTATTCGTACTGATTTTTTTTCATGTTTCCTAGGATAGTAGATTCGAAATGACTTGTCTTTTTAAATTAGCACCTACCATTACCTACTATAATTTTTCCAAATTTTTTATTAGGTTCAAATTGAGCATGTGAATTTAGTAATTTTATTGATTTTGTAATGTTGTACCTAAGTGAGCAAATATTGTTCCTAAAGACTGTGTATTATTGCGTGTAACGAACCAGCTCTACGATTCTATAAAAATCCAAACCCAAATTTGAATTCACTTCAATTATCGAATAATAGAAATAGAATATCTTAGACACGTATAATCAATCAATTTGTTTTGTACGTTCTTCACTAAATGAAGTGAATTCGTATCGGAGTCTGGATTTTTACAAAATCACAGATCAAGATAATAAATTTTCAGTCACCCATCCTATGACCGACCCTAGCAAATGTCCTTAATTTCCGCAACGTAGACCTAACCACTAACCATTGCGTTAATATATTTTATAATTTCAGAACACAGGGACGATTATTCGAGGTGCTAAAAGAGCTCAATTCAACATATTCATGCGGCCTGTGACTAATATCCATGTCACTGAGAAATTAACGACTACATTGACACCGGTGCTCTGGGTAGAGGAAGTCAGTGGATTACATATGTTTCTTATATGTTCATATACTGTTTCTCATCCATATTTTTTTGAGTAATAATAGATAAAACTCAAAATAAGAATTTTCCACGTCGCCTTTTTAGCAAACATATTTCAAAATGTAATAGATAAACAAAGAAAAAGTAGGGGAGACCTAGGTGAGTTGTGACAGAGGTGAGTTGTGACAAGGAGGATTTCTCTCTACGTATTATAGTAAGCGAGATGGCATTAACGCTTGTTTGTCGTTCTCGACACGCGCTACACGACTCAGTACCTGTCGACGGTGCATGTGGCACAGTTGCGTAAATATATCGTCAGTGTACAAAAAATTACGAAAAGTAAGTTTTTCTTCAAAATATTATTTGAATATATATCATATCTTAGTATATGTGCATTGGTGTGTAATTTTTTCTTAAGTTATGTAGTTATTTAAGTCTCAATACGTGGCACTGATTTTTTGTATGCGCATCGTGTTTAGAAAATATGAATTTTTATTCGGACCAAGACGTCATTTTGAACACCTAGGAGAGTTGTGACAGCCTGTCACAACTCTCCTAACTTACTCCAAATTTCTGCTGGGCTATTTATACATTTTTTTTATTAACTTTAGATGTTTGTTGGTGTGTTAGTAGCTACTTAAGGTGTATAGTGGCATACCGCATACTTATTTTTTTGAGAATACCAAATAACTATACACAAGAGACTGAAAATCTAAGAATGTTAAGAAGCGTGTCTTAAGCGAAGAAAAAAAAAGAAACCTAAAAAGCAAAGAAGACTAATAAGAAGAATAGAACAAGTGATGAAGAAGATGTAGAAAATAATTGCTTTTATTTGGTTTGCCTTGAAGCCTATGCAGACAGTCCAAAGCCTGGAATGCAAAGGCTAGGCACAGTTAGATTGTACTGGGGACGAACTTCATTACGTTTGGCATAAATGTGAATCTGATTAGATTAAGATTTTATACTGATGAGAATATTCTCATAACAAGTAATTATAATATTTTCATTAACTAAATATTGTATCGCTTTGAGATCAATCATATTATTATTTTTATTTTTTTTTATTATTGTAGTATTAATATTAATACTATGTTGTTTTAGTTGGTAGGTATTAAAAGATGATTAATCAAATCAAATCAATCTTTATTGTTGATCGCAGGTTATATAAAGATATTGGATGCAAGGACTGAATAGGTACACCGTGATCTGCCTGAAAAGCATACAATATTTGTAGGTTAGTAATTGTCAACTAATCTAATCAATAACATGTTATGTCAAAAATTCAACTAATTCATTAAGTATTTATACATTTACAAAGTACTGTCAGCTAGATACTCGTTTACACTATAAAATGTTTTAGCTACTAATAATTTATAAAGTTTTCTTTTAAAAACATTACAATTATCCAGATTACGTATTGTTTTTGGAATTTTATCAAAAATTTTTGGAGCCATATAAAAGATACTTTTGTTCAACTGAGCTGTCTTAGAGGGTATCGTACACAATTTGTCTCGATGACGCAATCTCGTCTTATTTTCAAATAGTTGTTGATCCTGTTTGACAAAAATACCAACTTCGAATATATAGATTGATGGCAGGGTCATAATATTTAGTTTAATAAAATATGCTCCTAACACATTTTTTCTGGGCTTTAAAGGCAGTTACAGAATCAGTCGAATATCCCCAAAATATAATCATAACATATAACCGTATCGAACAGTAGAAACTACGTACGCGTGATAAGCTGTAAGGACCGTGCACTGATTCGCGATCCTACTAAGTTTGTACAGTGCACAAGAATACTGGGACAACTTTTTGCAAACATGTTCAGTGTGTGTTTTCCAAGTCAAATTTATTATTATAGTACTGATTAAAGTACTGATTTGATAAAAAAAACGTGCTTGATTTATTTATGTCGTATGTAATGGTATTTTTATATCTTATAGCTTAAATACAATGATGTCACAACTTACCTCGGTACCTGTCACAACTTACCTCGGTGGTAGGAGAGTTGTGACAAGGGGAGTGGACTTGAATTTTGTTATTTTTTTCAGAAACTATTATACTTTAATTAATTTTAGTGATGGTTTTGAAAACAGAAGGAATGGCGCTAAACTAATTCACATGAGTCATAACTGTGGAATGTTTCTTAAGCGAGATAGAGCCCCTTATGTAAAAATTGTCACAACTCTCCTAGGTCTCCCCTACCTATACCTAAAATATTAAAAATATAGTATTTATGTTTGTGTCATGTAAGATATGGTGGACACTCCACATGGAATATTTTAAACCTGCCTTCTTTTTTTATTTATGAAACGCGTCAGTTACGAAGGAAAATGCAACACTGACACTAAACCTTTCCTCTCACGAGCATTTCTTCTCCTTGACATCGAAAATGTATGTTATCTTACCGTTAATTTATGCGTTATTTATGTCACATCCATAATGTGCCATCCGTTTATTAGATCAGACTATTTAAAGAGAGAAGATCGACCATCTCTTATTTTTACTTATAAGGAGAAGGAATCTTCAAAATTTATTACACAGAGATAACCTATGTTCTTACATAACAGTAGGTACAAGGACCCATTTGTTTGAGTAAATAAGAAGTTATTAAACCTACATAAAAAGGATATTAGAATATATATATATAGACGCAATATATATATATATATAAATATTGCGTCAAGACTTGCTTACGTAATAATTATTAAATAGGGCAAGAGAGTTTTCTATTTAGTAAAGCCGGGAAATATCATCTTATTCTTAAATAAGGTCTCTAGCAACTAAGACCTGCACCGAGGGACGAGGTCATAGTGTGATTTGCCATCTCGATAAAACCCGCTGCGGGGTAACGTAAACTAACGTGGGAAAAAGGATCTAGGATCCGGAAGATCTGCCGATTCTAATTTTTCTTTTTTACCTAGAAAGGGGGAGTCAAAGACTAACAAAAACCATCGAACTAATCCTTTATAAATTAATGATGGTCTTAATGAATTGTCAGAAACTGAAACAGATGTTTTCGTTTGCAGGCCATGTCGTTACCAGAAGTGTATACCGCACAACTCACTACGGATTTGCTTTCAACCCTGGACCTGATAGCTATACTGGTTCCCGTGGTTGTAGCTGCATGCTGCGCGGTACTGCTCGTAGGAATCATAATAGCAGCATGCATAAGACTCAGGAAGTCAAAACAGACAGATATTTTATCTAATACTTCTTCAGAATAAAAAATAACTTTAAACAGCTTTTTGCTTTACTTACCTTTTTTATGTTAATTACCTATTTATTTTCGATTAATTAAACTAAATAACTCTTTTTGAAGTCGAAATAGGTAAATATTCAATCATCAGCCCTTTTACGTCCCCACTGCAGGGGCTCAGGCCTTCCTTATGGATGGTTAAGGAGGATGGGCCATAACCAATGAGTTTAATAACTAGAGAACAATGATATTAATATGTCTAGATACGCAATACATACCAAAAATCTGAAGCTACTAAAACTAAGACGTTTGTCTTAGTTTTTTCGTTTTTCACTTCAATACTCATTCACTTCCCGCCGAGAAAGTACAAAAAAATGCTCCGCAAAAACGAAGAAAAACAGTGGATAATATACGATTCTTTCTCACAAGTACACATAATACGAAATAATATTAAGTTTCACACTTAAGTCATTAACATTTTTGCCAATAAAATCAAAATTAAAGCAAGTTTATTAAATAAATATATTTAATTTTTTAACAAATAATAATTTGACGTTTTGTTGTCAGTGTTGCCACTGTTATTCACTTTTCTATTTTCCCAACTATATGGGAGCCTTTTTTTTTATTTTACGTGGCTATAATTTATCTAAATATCTTCTTTTAATTGATTATATGGCTTAGCTTAGCTTTAGTATAGGCAACTGCGCAAACTGTGTTGCTAATTTTATCATACATGCACACAGATGTAAAAGTGGTTTAATTTTTTAAAGTTAATTTAATTTTTTCAAGGCGTGGAATTCGTTAGTTGTCGAGATACGACTTTTGAAAATACGTAAAATTGAATCTTTGTTTAATGAACTTTGACAAATGTTTTTGTCTTAAACACGATTCGATTTATATGCACAGAGCCTTTTTTTTTTCAAAGAAATTTTCAAAGTTACAGTATTCATTACATATATCTAATTGATTTTATACATATATCTAAATCACTCGTTCATTCATTCAATAATCATAGTGGGTGAAATTTTCGACAGCTGGCAATACAATATCAATTACCCATTTTTCCGTTCATTATATCGTTCGCACATATTCTGTCTTTGTTTAATTTAAAGTTTAATCGTAGATATGAGGGAGACAAAAATAATGTACCTATTTATATTATACAGTATAAATATTATCTGCAAAGCTACGTCCTGATTTCGGAAAAGTGCTACGCATTTTGGCGCGTCTGTTGTATGGAATTGCTTCTCTAGTTATTAAACTCATTGCTAGAGAAGCAATCCCATACAACAGACGCGCCAAAAAGCGTAGCACTTTTCCGAAATCAAGACGTAGCTTTGCAAATTATATTTATACTATATAATATAAATTGGTTTATTACATTTGTCTCTCTCATATCTACGATTAAACCTTAAATTAAACAAAGACAGAATATGTGCGAACGACAGAATGAACGGAAAAATGGGTAATTGATATTGTATTGCCAGCTCTCGAAAATTCACCCATTATGATGAATGAATGAATGAACAAGTAATGTAGATATATGTATAAAATCAATTAGAAAAATACTGTAACTTTGAAAACTTATTTGAAAAAAAAAAAACAATCACGAAAGAAGGCTCTGTGCATATAAATCCCTTTGTTAAAGTCAATGTTTAAGAGAAAAACATTTGTTAAAGTTAACAAAAGATCAAACAAAGGTTCAATTTTACGTATTTTCAAAAGTTGAATCTCGACAACTAACGAATTCCACGCCTTGAAAAAATTAAATTAACTTTAAAAAATTAAACCACTTTAGCATCTGTGTGCGTGTATGAAAAAAATATCAACACAATTTGCACACTTGCCTATACTAAATCTGAGCCATATAATTAATTAAAAGAAGATATTTAGATAAATTATAGCCACGTAAAATAAAAAGAAAAGGCTCCCATATTGTGGGGAAAATTGAAAGTGAATAGCAATGGCAACACTGACGATAAAATGTCAAAATTTTATTTGTGAAAATTAAATATTTTTATTTTATATACTAGCTTTAATTTTGTTTTTATTGCCAAAAATGTTAATGACTTAAGTGTGAAACTTAATATTCTTTCGTATTATGTGTATTTGTGAAAGAGAATCGTAATTTATCCACTGTTTTTCTTCGTTTTTGCGGAGCATTTTTTTGTACTTTCTCGGCGGGAGTTGAATGAGTATTAAAATGAAAAACGAAAAAACTAAGACAAACGTCTTAGTTTTAGTAGCTTCACTTTTTGGGTATGTATTGCATATCTAGAGATATTAATATCATTGGCCATAACCCTCCACGCTGGCCCAATGCGGATTGGAGGGTATTAATGACTGCAAATGCAGCCGGGACCAACGGCTTAACGTGCCTTCCGAAGCACGGAGTATCTCGAGATAATAATTTTTTGATCACCTATCCCGTGACCGAACCTTGCGAAAGTTGCTTAACGACTACGATCACAGGCCGCGGCGCTAATCCACTACGCCACCGAGCTACACCTAATCCACTACGCCACCGAGGTATATATTAGGTCCTTACATATGAAATGGGTGTTTGGTATTGGAGGAACAAAAAGTCGAATATTTTTTAATATAATATATTTATTTAAACAAAGTATAAACCATTGTTATCTACGCACTTTTGACATCTCAATGAGTTCATTGATGCCCTTACTAAAAAAATCATTCGGACGGGAATCAATAAAATCTTTGAAGGCGATTTGCACTGCCCCATCGGAATTGAATTTTGTCCCTTGCAAAAAGTTATCCAAATTTCGAAAAAATGGTAATCTGTTGGAGCAAGTTCCGGGGAGTGCGGTGGATGTCTTAGACATTCCAATTGAAGCTCTTCTAATTTGTTGTGCCGGTTAAATAATGTAACGCAGCAGTCGAAGCGCGTTTGCCGGTTTGCACAATTAGTGAGGTACCCATCTTTCAAACTTTTTAATCTTTCCGATTTGTTTCAAGTGGATTAAAACAGTTTTATCACTAACACCGCAACCTGCAGCTAACTCGGACATGGTTTGTGATGGATCCACTTCCACAATAGCCTTCAATTCTTCATTATTAACTTGGGTCTCCGGCCGTCCACGGGGCTTGTTCTGCAGGTCGAAATTTCCAGAACGAAAACGTTGGAACCAAAAACGCACTTTTTTGTTTTCTTTTACGACACAACCGCCATACACATCATTCGCCTTCGAGCCGTTTCCAAAGCACTGGTACCACGGTGGAACTCGTACCTACTTAACACTATAATTCAAGTTTTCCATTTTCTATACTGGGTGATGTACATAGGACAAACAGAAGAAAAAAAACAAATGAATGCCCCCTAACGAAACACAAATAATTACATGTGTAAATAGCTGAAATAGCTGTATAAATTTGAATTTGGAATTCCCAATCAAAGTCAAAGTCAAAGTCAAAATAATCTTTATTCAAATAGACTTCTTAAAAGTACTTTTGAATCGTCCAACATTTTTTCCCTACCACTCGTTCAGGACGTCTTTTGGCTGATAAGAAGAACGAGCAAGAAACTCACCAGCTCTAATAAAAGTAATGACATTTACAAAAACCATGTCATTACCAGATCAATACATTATAAACAGAGATAAAAAAAAAAACTATGGTTTTATAATAATAACATAATCATTTAATAATAATGGAAACAAGATAATGAGTTTAGAAGTAATCACTTATCCAGTTGCTGGATCATCTCAAGTCCAAGCGTTCTTATCTGTTATATAATCGGATACCTTATAATAAGCTTTTTTAATAAGTATTTTTTTAATAGTAGATTTAAACTGCATGATATCTAATTGTTGTATTTTGCTTGGGACCTTATTGTAGAAGCGCACACAAAGACCCTTGAATGAGTTATTAACTTTTTGCAGTCTAGTGACAGGCACCGTTAATTTATTTTTATTTCTTGTATTAAAATTGTGTAAGTACATCACTTTTTATAGAAAACAAACTAATATTTTTACGAACGTACATTAAGTTCTCGTATATGTATTGAGAAGCAACAGTCATAATGTCTATTTCCTTAAATTTCTCCCTTAAAGAGTCCCTAATCCTAAGATTATAAATTGATCGAATTGCTCTTTTCTGAAGCACAAAAATTGTTTGTATGTCGGCAGCATTTCCCAACAATAGGATACCGTACGACATAACACTATGAAAGTAACTGAAGTAGGTATACTAATCTGGCAGTATCTATGTCAGTTAACCTACGTATCTTCATTACGGCATATGCTGCAGAGCTAAGTCTACTCGACAATCTATCAATATATGGGCCCCACTGTAGTTTAGAATCTGATGTTATTCCTAAAAATACTGTGGTATCCACAAGGCCCATGTTCTTATCTTTTATATTAACATTTATATCTACTTTTTTAACATTAGGTAGTACAAATTTTAAGCATTTTGTTTTTCCTTCATTAAGGAGAAGATTATTTACATTAAACCAATGTACTACTTTAGCGATAGAATTGTTCACATGGTCATTTAGAGGTAACCCTCTTTTAATTTTAAACAAGAGTGAAGTGTCATCCGCAAACAAAACTATTTCGTGATCATCCCTTACGAAATAAGGCAAGTCATTTATGTAAATCAAAAACAAGAAAGGACCAAGTATTGAGCCCTGCGGAACGCCCATCTTAATTTTCGATCCAGGGGATCTTTTGCCATTGATATCAACCCTCTGTACTCTCTGTCAGTCAAGTATGAGACAATAAAATCCAATGAGTTATCTCTAAATCCATAAAAATGCAGTTTCCTCATCAATGTTTCATGAAAAACACAATCAAATGCCTTAGATAGGTCACAGAAAACACCTAACGCATCATGTGAATCCTCCCAGGCATTAAAAATTTCTTGTATTAACTCGACACCGGCTTCGGTTGTCGAGCGACCCCTTGTAAAACCAAATTGTTGTCGATTCATAAACTTATTCTTGTAAAAGTACGTTTGTATTTGATCCAACATGATTTTTTCGAAAATCTTACTAAACGTAGGTAGCACGGATATAGGTCTAAAGTTAGTAGGGTCAGATGTACTACCCGATTTATGTAAAGGAATAATTTTACTATATTTCATGAGCTCAGGAAAAATACCACAATCAGTACATTCATTAAATATACAAGCTAAGATTGGAGCTATTGTCTCAATTGCCGATTTAGAAACTTCAATGGAATTACCCCATAAGTCAGCAGTTTTCGTTTTCTTTAGCTGATTAAAAGATTTTATTATATCTTAAAAATCAATGTGTTGAAACTTAAATTGGCTATTAGAATTATTTAAACTTGCCTTTAAAATAGATTCAGCAACAGTGGAAGAGAAATTCAAAGATTGTGTAATTAAGACTGGAATTTCAGTAAATAAATTTTCAAATACTGTAGCAACTTCAAGATCTGATGTTACTTTTTTATTATCAATGTTTAAATTAAAATTTATATTCCGGGATTTTTCTCTTCCAGTTTCACTATTTATGATATTCCACGTCATTTTAACTTTGTCTTTACTATTTTCAATTTTTGCATTTAAATAATTACATTTGGCTAAACGACACACTTTTTTAAATAATTTAGAGTAATTTCGTACATATTCTTTGAAGTCCTCACTTGTGTTATAATTACGTTCATCATATAGTTTATAGAGCCTTTTTCTGCTTTTGTAGATTCCTGGTGTAGCCCACACACTAAAAGTTATAGGATTACTAATACTTATTTTTTTTGGGACAAAAATCTTATTGAATTCTGTACAATAAACATCAAAGGAATCTTTGTACAAATCATTGGGATTACTATTATGTTTCAAATGATACAATTTACTATCTAATTGATTTTTAAAACGTTCCAAGCGACTCATACTTTTTGACACAACTGTAATGTCTCTCCTAGCCACAAACGTACATTTATGCGGAAAGCTAACTAGTTGTCCAAAATGATCTGACGGTGGTTGTTTAATTATCTGTTTTGAAAGTGGTACCAGATCTGTAAAAATGTTGTCAATACATGTGGACGAAGTAGCAGTTACTCTAGTAGGCTCCTTAAACATGTGCGCAAGATTATAGGTCATAAATAGATTTACAAGTCTTGTACATGAATTGGAGTTTCCTAATAAATCAACGTTAAAATCACCTCCAATCACTAATCGTTTGCCTTTGCTATATACCTTTTTTAATGCTTCATCCATAACAGTTTCAAAAAGATTATAATGAGAAACTAAACTTGAAGGAGGTCTATATACGCTCAGTACAATCAGCTGGTCCAGCTCTATACAGGCAATCTCTATTATTTCCTCAACCAAAGAGGAGAACCAAATGGCCAGTACGACAGAACGCCAATTTCATATGTAAGCATCTAATATTAATGAACAGTATCGATAGTCCAGTGGTTCCATCGTTTTGAATTTCAAAGTCTTTCATAATTCAAGATGGTAGCAATAGTGGAATTCTTGATTAATTTCATTATGTAAGTTCGTAATTTAGAAATAGTGTTGCCGACTTCCCTGCTTATTTTCCGAAATAAAAGAGTGTCTGTCGTTGTCTCGAATCTCGTCGTCGAAGTTCGTCATTTTTCAAGTTAGAAACATGAAATTTGTTGGGCTATTGATTGAAAATGATATTTATTGATAATGAATATGATATTTATTATAATGACAAATAATAAATATCATATTCATTGATTGAAGGAATTCTTTGTTTCATGGTTGGAATAGGGGTTGTAATTTTGTATGGAAGTCCGTAGTTTTAGAAATTAGAAACTTGAAACTTTATTTTAGGGTTACCGTTTAAAAAAAATAAATACTTATTAATTATGAGTTGGAAGAAGATAATCATAGGACTTCCGTATAAACTTCCAATCTCTATTCCACTCCTTTGGAGTAATATTTTCACAAACGCTTGAACAAGTATTTATTCTTTTATATTCAGTAGTCTGAAAATAAAGTTTCACGTCTCTATCACCAATAAATACTATCTTTCACACAAATTTTTACTCCCTCAGGGATAAAAATTTCCAAAATCGGAGAAACAGGTATTTACTCATTTTTAATATGTACCTACTATAAAATTAATTTATAATGTTACTAACTTTATAACTGATATGTACTTTCATACAAACTTTTGACTAATCCTCATAAGTGTTGAATTTCCGAGTGTTTTCTCCATAATTAACGCTACTCACTAAAGATCATGAATCAAACTTCAATAGTTTGTGCTCGGCGATGATGAACCCTTAAAGCTCAATAACGCATTGGCGCGCTCGGTCTGCGATACGGTAGTTAAGAAACTTTCGCAATGGCCGATCATAGGATGGGTGACCAAAAATTTGTTTTCTCGAGCATTGGTGCCGGCTGCATCTGCAGTCAATAATACCCACCAATCCACACTGAGCCCGTGTGGTGGGTCATGGCTCATTCTCCCTATTAGATTCCTTCCATCGGGATGGCCCGAGCCCTATCAGTGAAGACATTAAAAGGCTGGTGATGATGATGATGAATCAGTCATTGAACAAGGAAAAGTTATTTTATTTGTATAGATTTATGTATTTTTATTACTATTTGTCTACTTTTATTATGTATATTTTTTAATTTAAAACACGAATAACTCAATTAGCTGAACCGTGCTGAACTTTCGTTTATTTCTCAAATTAGTTTTGTTAAAAATGCCCAGATGCCCAGTGGGCGGGAATTTATGAGGTATTATCAAGAAATATTTTTTCCCATCACTACTTAAATTTGCAATTTTGACCCTCCGTATTCATTTCCAAATCAAAGATGGTGGCGCTGATGAACTGACGGACTCTTATTTATCAGTCTGGAACATAGCGCCCATGAATGGCTAAAGTAATTACTTTTAGAGATATATAAGAATTACTGTTTTATCTTGGTGATTGATATTATGGAAGTAGAGACAACAAAAAAATAGATGTCCTTATTTATTTCATCATAATCTTTTCTTGAAGCAGTCTTTCTGAACAAATATTTAACAAAAAAAGTTTTGTTATACCTACCACGATTAAAAGAAATAGCGATACAACCTATGGTTTGGAAATAAAGATGAATCGTCTTGAAGGGCCCGTAAATCTGATAATTAACGTATGCACCTTTTATATACATAGGTGCAAACGCTAAATTTATGGTGCGAACGACAGACGAAACTTTTGTAAGGCCTCGTCGAAAATCATATCAAAAATACTGATAGGCTTTAATAAAATAATGAAGAAGCAGAGCCACAGTATTTCTTAATTATCTCTTAAGGTATTTACTTCAACCATTCATGGGCGTTGTCTCAGACTGATAAAGGGATTAGTTCACCTGCAAAGTTTTTTGATATATATTGTTAATAGACTTCTAGCTGTTGCGCTGCCAGACTAACATCTATCGTTGTTCTCCGAAACTACGTGACTTGGCTATTTGTCTCTATTTCGTAAGGAGTGATAAGGGCCTAGGTGGAGCAAGAACTCATTTCAAATTTCTAAGACGGAGGGAGGGACTTACGGACACAATAATAGTTTTTAAACTCATGCTATTTGTATACATTATAATTATATGTAACCGGGTCTTGTTCGTGCATTATTTTGAAACTATTAATTTACCAGCAGCCGTGGTCACGAGGAGACTGGAGAACTGGCGGGTGTTATCTTCTGATTTAAGTTGAGGCGTGAGGGTAATCCGGTATTAAAAATATTTTTAACAAATTGGAAATGGAGCCAATTTTGTCCGTTACCCCCTTAACATAATGTTAAAAAGCCCGTTGCCTGGGAACCTTAGGTTAACCACCAGCAACAATAATACTATCAAGCATTTTACAAATTATATTAATAAAAACTTAAAAGAAATCAGAATGAAACTCGGACTTTTAAACATTGAGCTTTAATTAAGGATAAAGTTTATTTAATTATAAACAAATTAAACATTACACACAAGCTACTGAACATACTTGTGTAAATTTAGAAAATAATAAGTCTTCTTTAAATATTTGATAAATCACATGGTACCGAGGCTGATAATGAGGCTTTTAGTCTTTATTTTTCTGGACTAGAAAAAAAACAATAGCTAATGCATTGAGATTTCATAATTATAATGTTAATTAACATTGACTACATACGCAAATCTAATGTAAGTATAAAAATAGTTAACAAATGAATCAACTCAAAAATACACAATTCATCACTCCCACCACGTTATCAGCCTCTTACAGACAGTATCAGACAAACTTTCCTATTAAAAAAAAACTCACCTTAATAAGCAAATCAAGAAAAATCAGGTGTATAAAAATTGTAAACCGATGCTTCCAAATAAAAAAAATCGGATGCAACCCTGATACTCCTTCACAAATTTATATTGCCAGGACGGCACAAACACCAGGTATATTTTCAAATTTTCTAAAATGTCTTATTATTCACCTCCTGTTAAATAATAATATACGGAGATACAGGATATGCTAACTAAGGTGATAATAAATTTCCCAAATAAAATACATTTATAATATTTATAATTATCATATTATGCCATACCTCATACTTTGACGATACAAATACCTAATTGTCCTCAACAAATGATTTATTTAAACTAACCAAAAGTTAGTCAAACAACGAAAGACGGGGCAAAACTGACATAAAATTCGAAAACTAGAAGGAACTGTAAAATAAAATAACACCTCACATTATGTACACATTGTAAATGCCACTTTTAACGTAGCGATAAGAGAGCCCTATAACATGACAATAATTACGAATATATTTCGGTAACACTAATATGCACTTACAATAAACGGCTATAACACATAGAACTTGGACTATCTTGTATAAGCAATGGTGAATAAGAGTCGAACAAGAATGCTTAACACCGCAAGGTGGATAAAAATTAGAAATCTTCACCTTTGAAATGGACACTGAAGTAAAACAACGTCACAATTAGCTAATAGTGTTGAAGTAAAATTATTGATACGAAATGTTAGCCGTAGAACATTACCTAACTTGATTACATTATGGCAGAAAAAAATTTGAATTACACATATTACAATGTAAATATTGAATACTGTTATTAGCTACACCATATAATCTGTACATTTAATGTACCCCGTCCGATTGTCATAATTACCATATTAATTAAAGTAGACAATTAACCATCAATTCGTACAATAGAGGACTTGAAACATCGACAAAATTTATTAAAATCCAATAAAAATAATTTTAAGATTCAACTAATATACATACTGTAAGGGCTGTTAAACAATCCATTAAATAAATCCAGTCCTCACAGTATCATTCATAATTTAACTAAGATAAAAAGACATATGTACAGCGGCTAATGGTCTATAAGGTCTCCTGTTTTAATTCAAGAAACATATATAAAGAACTATTTACAATATATTTACAACAATAATAGTAACCTAAATAACCTTATTCAACCAAATTACGCTTATCATCATTGTTGCGCTTACGACCCTTCGCGTGTGCTAGCATCGTAACTAATTTTTTATGGCTGTCGCCCACGATCCACCCGTGCTGCTGCTGGTGCTCCTGCTCATCGTCACCTTCTGAAGACCAGTAGTAGGCAACGGACCGTTGGCGACCTTTCTGGCCAGAGGCAGTCGGCGCTTGCGACGTAGAAGGTGCGGGCATGGCAGCTGCTGCAGCTGCTTCTGCTTCCGCTGCCGCCGCTGATGTACTAGGTACCGACGCTTTACTTCCTAAACCACTCGGTCCAGGTGTTATTCCATCATCAACTGTTGAGGTACTTGGTCCAACCGTGCTACCACCACTCGACGTATTACGGTTACTACTATTTACCCTGCTTCCGACGTCGTACCTTTTAAAAGTCATTTGACGGTTATTACCTCGCTTTCCGGTATTTTGCTGACCGTCCTTCTTCTTTCCCTTTTTTTTACGCCCTGAACCAGCTACTACAGATTCTGCACTGTTAGGTCGCTGTGGTCCGCCATCCGGCTCCGACTCTGAACTCCAGGATTCAGCTAAAATGTTTTGTTTTCCAACAGTGCATTTTCGTCGTGCTCTCTGTCTTGCTACTCCACTTTCATCAAATACTGATGCATCGTATATATCCTCACCGTAGTCGAAGCTCGAACTGACACATCGGTCTAATTTCTTGGCCGATGATTTAGATTTAAAATCATCAAATGGTTTAAAGATCTCATCTTGTTTCGATGTAGAAGCCTCACTGTGTTTCGATATCATAGTATCACAGTGTTTATGAGACATTTCCTCATTTTTCTTTAATGATACTGAATCATAACTTTTTGGTGATATATTTTTATATTCTTTCTGTAATTGTTTGTCATATTTTTTAGACGTACTTGGTCCGTAATCTATAAATGAGGGAGAAGCACAGCTCTCTAAAGGCACAGCTTCTAAAGAAGATTTATGATGAGTATCAAGTTCTTGAAACTCTTCTATGGACTTCGATGTAGATGCTGTAACAAATTTAGGTCTGTCTGGTGAATGAGAATCGTAAGTCTTTTCATCATCTGACATATTAAAGTCCAGATCGGAATGGTATGTAGAAGAAGTCAAAGTATGTTTCTTTAGAGGTAGCTGTTTATTATCTTTTCTGGGTGAATCTAATTCGCTGTTCAACATTGATGTGCTGGGTTCTTCTTCTAGTAAACTATCAAATAATTGATCAAGGTTTGCCTTAGGCTTGACCGGATCCTTAGGTACAGTAATTTTCTTTTCTGACCTCACAGCATTATGCTTAAATATTTTCCCCATCACAGCATTCTTTTCAACAACATCCTTCCTTTTTTGTGGCGATACGTTCTTCTTGGCATCATTTCCCAGTTTTGCATTTCCATTTTCACATGAAAGTAAACTATTTTCCGTTTCATCGTCGCTACATACATAATCATCCGACATATACACGAAATCATCACCATCCGATCCACTTTCACTGGAATTATCCTTTACCACTGAAGTCAATTTGGATGTACTTGGTGTCTCTTTGTTGCTAATACTTTTAAACCTCTCCATAAGTGTAGACGGTCTAAATTCAAATAATTCAGCATCTTCGTTATCCATAAATTCATAGACATCTAACTTTTTATTATGGCTGATAGCACTATCTTTTCCACGGTGATCGCTGTCATATTTACCACTTGATTCTGAATCTTTTTTATCTCTTCTTTTCTTAGAACTATTTTTCTTTTTCTTTCTATCTTTTTCGACAGCAGGGACCAATGATGGCAAATTAATGTCAGACGTTGGAATAGAAACTTTGATGCCGTCGAAACCTTTCAAGGCACCTTTAGTAGGTACTTGTGTACTTTGGTGTCTAGTCTTTTTAGAGCTCCTTTTTCCTTTCTTCTTTTCTGATTTCCGTCGCGATTTATGGCTGGAACAAATATATTTATATTAATTAAAAGGTAACGATAGTAAAACAAAGAACAATTTTGTGATTAATTTACCTGGTAGTTATTTTAACAACCGGTGGTGTTTGTTTCGCAGCAGCAGCTTGAGATCTGCATTTTCTTTTGATTTTATCAAATTTATCTTCAAACATATCTATGTCCTCAATAACATCTGGATACATTTTTTCTTTAACTGGAATCAATTCTGTACAAATACTATGTTTTTTAGCTCTGCTACTTCTCTGTTTTTCTGGCATATCAAAATCAGTCATTTGATAATGATCGCCAGTTTCATTGGGACTTGAAATCTTATCATTAGGATTGTCTGATCCTGTTTTGAGATTAGAATTTTGACAATGATTATTACAAGATTTACGAGAAGCGTTAGCAGCTTCTTTAAGACCAGATATTAAATCGTTTTCAAGATTTCGAACTTCTTCACTCTCTAAAATATTTTGAGCGGTTATTGAATCTACATCATCATCATCACTCTCAAAAGTATTTGAAAAACTTGCATTAATAACATTTTCTAAAAGATCTAAGCCCGACATAGAAGACTTGACATCATTTGTTGTATTAACTTTATCACCATTGTGAGATTCCTTCAAAAGTTCACAGCAGTCAATGAACAATTCTTCATCATGACTTAACCCACGCTGGGATAACTGTTGCTCTCTTACGGCACGATTAACATCACTGAGAATTTCTTGCATGCTTGGTAAAACAATTTTTGCAGCTGCCTTAGGATTTTTTCTTTTCAGTTTGGATATTTTGTCGGTTAATTTTTTAAACCTTTCGAGATATTGTTTGTAAGCTATTAAATAATTAGGTTCTTCTTGAACAGGAGATGTTTTAACTTTTAATTCTACCTCTGATAATTTAGATATGTGTAATAAAGTGATTTGGTGTCTAAGAAAATTATCTGGTCGACGAAACTCTTTCTTACAAACGCCACAATAGGAAGGTAATATTTTTGTGCAGCTCTTTCTTTTACGTCCACGTTTAGCAGCTTTCTTAGATGTACTAGGCTGAGTCAACTTAGAGCCTTCATTATCGAAAGATTTTTTAGTATCTTTATCTATCTGTAAACTCTTTTTCGATGACCTTCCTTTAAAACCAAAATACATATCATCACTTTCGTTGTTGATATGAAAAGTCTCAGAGATTTTCTTTGTTGCTAATAAGTTCGATTTTCTAGGTTTTCTTTCTGAAAAGAATCCAAAGCTTTCCATAAACTGATCAGATCGTAATTTTTCTTCCGCTTCATTTTCAGCTAAAGTAATTGTATCGCTAGAACACTGCTTAAGCGATTTAGTTTCTTTTAAACTTTCACTGATTTCATAATTACTCTTTTGAGTGGAAAATACTTCAGTGTCGATGCTTTTCTTTTCTTTTTCTTCAACATATTTTTGTAGAGGTATATCACTTTTAGAAGACTCATCAGAATCGCTCATTGCAGATTTACCTTTTACTGTAACATTTTTTTCAATTGTGGTACTTTCATTTTCATCTATTGCTATCCGTTCACTCGTTTTGCTTTTCTTTTGACTTATATCAGATTTATGATCCAAACTCTTCTTTTTTCTTCTAAACGATTCATGTTGTTCAATCATATCTTCCAAGTCGATATCATAAGGATCATACAAATCGGCGCCCGATGATTTTACTACGACAGATTTAGAACGACCTCGCCTGGCTGGAGCTGATATATTATAACAAGTTGTTCGGGGCCCAGAAGCACAACTGTCGTTAGATTCACTTGTTTTGACATCTTTATTTTTAATATGATCATCGACTTCTATCATCATGTTATTATCAAGTTTTTCTCTTTTTGTTGTTTTACACTTCTTCGGTTTCGAACTTCCGCTGACCTCAAATGCCAGTTCATTGTTTATTTTACGTTTTTCTGGAGAAACCGTTGGTTTTTCATTATATTTATGATAAACATTAACTTCTAAAGATGTATCCACTTCATTAGAAACATGAGGAACCAAGTTATCATTTTCTTTAAAATCAATTAATGACAAAGATTTTTCTTCAGTACTATTGTTAGTATTTGGCAAAGAATCTACAAGAGGGTTCTTTATCTGTGTTTTACTACAGTCATTAAAATTACTCTCACAGTTATCTAATGATTTTTGTTTCTTTGATTTCCGAGAACTATGTGGAGATATTGTACGTTTACTGGCTTTGTTCCTTTCAAAAACATCGTTATGACTATCAGTTTGGGGTTTACTGGAAATTTCTTTATAAACTTGTTCAGATACATTCTTCAAAAGATCTTCCTTTTTATACTGATCTAATTTGTCCGAAAAAAATTTTTCTGGTTTCCCTTCATCGAGTAATAATTTAGAAAATATTAATTGCTTTTTAGTCAGTGGTGCCTTATTTTCTGTGGTCGTCTCTGAAGTATTTGTTATTTCCTTTTCAAGAGAAGTATTTTCCATAAATAATGATTTACCACGTCTACTACGACGAAGTGGTATAGCAATGTTCATTATTGTATCTTTATCATCTGTAATATCTTTATCATTGATATCAATGTCAACAGTTTTATTTTTTTTACCGCTTGAAGTCTTTTTATCATTTGCCTCTAATACTTCACTGCTTATATTATGTGTTACACCTTGAGGCTGACCACTATCTCCATCCGTCACATCCGAGATCGATGTTGTTGACAAAGGTGTTACATAATCAAAAGCTTTGCCGTCTCTTTTAATATTAGATATATCTTCTACTGCTTGCAAGCAACTTGCAGTCAAATTTACAAGAGTATCTGCTTTTAAATTTTGTTCTATTGACCCACCTTTTTCATTTTTGTCTATATCTGCTGATTGAGAGAGGTTATTGTCAATTCCGTTCAGTAAAACGTCGGCATTTAAATTAGTTTTACTTTTACATTTCTTCTTATGTGGTTTCAAAGACACCTCGTCAATATTTTCTATGATATTTTTATGAATTTCGTCTTTGGTATGAGCCTGACATATTTCTGAAGAAGCTGCGTCTATAGTAGTTTCATTATTCTTTGGATCAAACGTAACTTCATTTTTTTCATTATTATGTGTATTTTTCTCAGAAAATGATAGAAAATTTTGATAGCATTTATCATCACTAATAGTTATTTGAGAATTAGGATCTAACTTTACTTCATCTATATATTTTTTTAAAGGCTTTTCCATAACAATATTAGTATTTTGATTAGTTGCCAATAAAGGTACTTTATTTATTTCATTATTTATGGGAATCGTTTTATTAACCTCATAATTTACGTTTTTATCAGAAGTTATGTCGCTAGTTTTATGCGCAGTTTTTTGTTTACTTTTTTTAGTTCTCTTGTATTTTTTCTTTTTATTATCAATCTCTCTGTTCAATTCTTCTAAAACGTCTTCTTTTTTATTTTGATCCTGTTGTTTTTGTTTCACTATCACAGCGAGCGAAACATCATCCTCGGAATCATCTGGATCTAATGGACTCAAATCTTGCTTTGGAATACATTCGGCAGGTTCAGATACCACACTGGCAATAACTGGTTCCCCCAGAGATATATTTACTTTATTTGTTGAAATTTGTATTGGCTCGATATGATGAATTGGGGAAATTACGGAAGAGGCATCCTTTGCATCTTTGTTGACCAGGGGTACAACATTAGTTTCATTTATTACTTTATTAGAAATCGATGATGAAACCTTACTAGACTTTGGTAAAGACGCATTGTACATTTTGTCCTGAATATTTTCTGGCACCGTGCCTACAACTGTTATAATGTTTTTCTGTGAAATATTTTTACCAGCTTCGTCACTACTAGATTCAGTGCTAGCAGGTGAAATCGCGAGTGGATATTTACTAGTAGTATTATGTTGAGTGCTGCTTACCTCAGCTTGTTGAATAGCCATTGTTTTATCAATTTCCAAAGGTCTTTCCGTTATACTTTGTAAATTCTGGAAATTTTGAACATTAATTTTAATTTGTTGTTCAACATTTGTTTTAAGTATTTGGTTTTCAATGCAAATTGATTTATTCCTTTCCGAAGCGGTTTTAATTCTTACTGCTCTTAAGCTAGCAGTTTGATCATTTACTTTTGTTTTGTTGAGTTTTGGTAAAGGTGGATCTATAGTAATAGTGACACTGCTTTTGTATTCTTCTATCAGTTTTTTAGGCTTAGATTCAAAAGTAGGATCATCTTCTGTTAAATCTATTATACGATTTTGGTCAATTTCAGGGGTTTTTGATGCAATGGGATTATATGTATCAAATCCAATTGTAGGCGTTTCATTCATTGCATGAAAACGTGTAATCGGTTTTATTTCGTCTTGACATGTCTGTTCCACGCCAGTCAAGTGAGACAAAACATTACTTTGACATGTCAAAGTTGATGTTTCCATAACAGTACATAAAGTTGATGATCCCATAGAACTCTCTTTAGATTGAATAACTGGAGGAGACTTTGATACGTATTGTGGAAGAATATTCAATAATTGATTTCTGTGATCAATCGGCATTGTACCTAATATTTCGACTAATTCTTTTGGTAACATTGCAATTTTCTTCGCAGTTTCAGTATCAACATCTGAGATTTTAGGCGAGTTGTCGTCTACAGTTTTCATTACTTCTACAGACGGTGTCGTAAAAGAAACAGATGTTGAAATAATATGTGAGATTGTAGTTTGAGTTTCCATCCTTGCTTCAGAACAGTTTATAGCACTTGTTTGAGACTCCGATAAATTTTCAAACTTAGACATGGCATTTTGAAGCTTAATAGCAGAGTAATCTTCTAATCTTATCGAACCAGCTTGTGTGCAAACTTCTGAACTAGTATCAATGGACTCAGGAAATTTGATAGGCTCTACCTTTGGTGCCCTACGTGTTGGTTCAATTTTACTCATTGATATACATGCATTAGCCAAAGTGTACACTGGCATAGTACTCTCATGCTTACTAGTAGAAATCAGCGTCGTATTTGACATCGTATATAAAGGAATAGCGTTATCTGACAGACAAATAAGATTATTCTTCGGTTTGTCCATACTTGAGTAATCAGTCTGCGGCTTTGTTAAGTTTTTCAGGTTTATTGATGCTGATGAATCTTGACTATTCAATGTTTGAACACTCTCATAGCTTAACACTTGATCAGCTGTCGTTACTGTAGAACTCTGGTTGTAAAGAATCTTTGTATCTACCTCAGGATCGTCTAGCCTTTTATTTAACAGACAAGTAGAATCATTACTGACGCAGGCATATGAATCTTTATTTATGAAAGGTTCTTGTCTGTTAATGATATATGACTGAACTTCGTTTACATCGTAGCTATCTTGACTTTTTTCAACATCTATCTCTGATTCAGAGTTTTCGGCAGTAATAACGACCTCTTCCTCGACAAAATTTTCTTGATTTATTTGATTACCCAAATCTTTATTTGAAGATAAGTTGGCTGGGCATGTGTTACTTAAATCTTCATCAGTACAAGGTATATCTTTTGGATTGTCTGGTACATTAGGTATGTCTTTTATATTTAGACAGTGCTCTAAACCTTTTTTCCCCGACAAATCAGTAGGTATGTCTTGAACAATATCATTTTCAGCAATGGGCAAAATTTTAGCAGAGGTTTCACAGGTATTAAAGTCATGTTTAGAAAGATCTTGCACACAACTGTAATCGTACTCATAGGCAACAATTTTCTTTTTAACAGTTAAATCCGTTGGTATATTATCCATTTCCAGAGTCTTAATTGTCAAATCAGTTGCGATTTCTATGTCAATGTCATCGTTTTTAGTCGCCAACCCTAAATCTTTCTGCGATTTGTCACAGCTTTTTACACGCAAATCGACTATACCGTCGTTAATGTCATCTATTGGTTCTTCCACACTTTTACTTGACAAGTCTAAAGTCTCATAACTATCATAATCATTTAACTCATATGAGCTATTTTGTTTTGACGTTTCTGTATTGTCATTAATAGTCACCGACAGATCCAAAGGTACAGGTAAAACCAAATCTAAATTGTTTGAACCTGAAGTCGTTGCCGTAAGTGTAACTCCCATGGAATCAAAGTTGCTTTCAGGATAAAGCTCATGAGTTGTTATTATTATTCTAGGTACTTCACATTCCGGGAAGGTCTCTGGAGTCATTTTATTAAAATTGCATTCTGTATACGCAGCAGACGGTTTTTGATTTGGTATTTGAGTTTGTAAGTATGATTCAGTAGAATTTACTTGAGGTTTTATGTATACATCAGCCTGTTTTATTTGTGATGGTAAGTAGGCCTCGACCTGTTGAAGTTGCGATGGAGTAAAGACTTCCGCTTGTTTTAATTGCGATGGCATGAGAATGTTCGTCTGTTTTAATTGTGATGTCGTAAAAGGGTCTATCGGTTTTAGCTGTGATTGTGTAAAGGCATCGGCCTTTTTCATCTGGGAATGAGAACAAGTGTCAATCTGTTTGAGCTGTGATTGTGTAAAGGCATCTGCCTTTTTCATATGAGATTGAGGACAAGTGTCACTCTGTTTGAGCTGTGATTGTGTAAAGTCATCGGCCTTTTTCATTTGAAATTGAGGACAAGTGTCAGTCTGTTTAAGCTGAGGTTGAACATAAATATCAACCTGTTTTGATTGAATACAACTTTCAACCTGTTTGATAGGAGATCGCTCACGTATTTCTACATGTTTAGAATGATGTTTGCTAGCTCCTGTGTGTCTGTTTTCATATAATTGAGCGTCATTAGAAATGCAATGCGATTTTATTTCTAATGCCGAACAGATTGTGTCACGCTGTTTTCTTTGATGTAATGCTGTTGGCATGCAAGATTGATTCTGTTTGCGTTTAGATGAATCCCGCCTTGAATTGTTTTCTATATTTTGGAAAAGTACAGAATCAAATTTAGACAAAGGTGAGACTTTTGCACTGTAATTTTCGTTAGATTTCTGTTGTATCAACTCAATGTGTGGAGGCAAAACATATTTCTTATTTCGCACATTATCTTTCTCAGAACGTGTAGATCTTCTCCTCGTAGATTCTCGTTTAGGTCCCGGTAGTTGCTTCTGCTTTGACACTTTGACCTTTTCAATTTTATTACCCCGACGTGGTATTTCATACATATTTTGTGCAGATAAGAAATGCAAAGGAATATCAGTGAAACTTTGATGCATTAAATTACTTTCATTTCGTAGCTGTATAAGCCTGTCTTGAATAAAATGATGTCTTGAAAATATTTCGGCAGGCCTTGTGTTTACTTGAAGTTGATATTCGGCATCAGGTACGCGTCGATTAGTAGTTGCAGATTGACACATCAAGGAATCGTCACTTCCAGATTCCACAGATTGGGTTGACTGATTTGTAAGGATTGGTTCAACCAATTTATTTTTTAACATTGCAATACAGTCATTTAAACCCTTTCTTGGTCTATTTAGTTTATTTCTTTGAAACGCAAAAGGATCTAACATCCCTCGTTGGAAATGTAAAGGCGGTTTATCAAGTTTGGTAACCACTGCTTCATTTTCAAATAACCGTTGTTGTCCCACAGGTACATGTTGATTAATACTATTGCACTCTTGTTGTAATAAAAACATCTGATGGTGAAAATGTAATGATTTATCGTAAATATCTGTATCTGCTGTTAATCGGGCGATTGAATGTTTAAGCGGTTCATTTGACGTTGGCGCGAATGCATTATTTATATTTCCATTCTGTTCACTAGAGCCCGGTCTATGTTGGTCATTATTATTAGACCTACCGCGACCTGAATGTTCTCTTGTTTGATAAGGACTATTGTTGAGATCAATTTTTTGAGAAGTGCCACCAATTGATAACTGTTCAATAGATGCAGTTCTCGAACAAACAGTTGTATCTGCAGGTTCTGTGCTTTGGTTTTCGTTTGGTTTATTTTCTGATTCTTCGGTCTCAGGGACCGTCATTTGTTCTTTGAGTTGAGCTCTCCTTTTAGCTCTATTTAATACCACCTTTCGCTTCAATGATTCCTTTTGTCTTGAGTTTTTTGTTAGTAACCTCTTTATTCTTGGTTTCAAGGGTTTATCGTCATCGTCTTTACTAGATTTATCATCATTATCTTCTATAGTTGCAACTAATCGAGCACGATTTTTAACATTCCGATCGTCTTGTTGTTTACGTGTCTTTGACATTTCGGGAGGACGTCTTTTCAAAATTAATTTGCTTCTTTGCTGATCCAATTTTTTTCTCGGTCGTAATATTGGATTTGAAGGATTTACCATAACTCGATGACGTTTGGCTGGTAAATCAGCTATCATCTTTCGAATGGTCTCCGCTGAAAAATGTAACAAATTGTTAGAACACCTATAACATTAAAGCACTTAACACAATTTAATACATAGTATTGAGTGCCAATAAATATGGTCTAGCCTCGACCTTGCTACCTGCATCTAGCATTGGAGAACATATAAAAAATGAAATATTCTTGTTAGGTACTGATAAAAAAAAAATCTTAAATAATGCAAAATCTAATTAAGTTATGAGAGATAAAATAATTTTAATTATATTACCCAGGACTCACCAAGTCAGTTAGACATTATTGGAAACTTACTTTGCTTTTTGAATTTATATGAATCGACAATGTTTTAAAAACGAATTTCAATCGAAAGTAGTTGGTTATTTTTCAATAATAATATTAATCACTCATGATTATTATTGTCACCCACCAACGATAAAACTTCCCATAAGTGAATGATTTTTTAAATCAGTCCAGTAGTTTCAAAGTCTATTTGATGGAAACAAACAATTATTTCTTCCTCATAATATTATTATCGATAGACTTCATAAGCTCGCTACATCGACAGTCCTACACTACCCTACCCTACTTCATATAGTTAGTCTATTTCAACTATTCTCCTACCTAAGCCTATTAATGTAGGGAACATTAACAGGTTGAGGAGAATAATGACATAAATAATATTTGAATGATTAATTCTTCGTTGCTGCCTATATAAAAGATATTAATTCAATTTCGACAGCCGACCGAGCAATTACTTCGATTTTTAAAATAAATTCCTAGTGTTTAAAATAATAATATTGAATTATTGTATTGAGAAAGGTTTATTAATAATTAAGATTGTCTTATTTTGCCGATTTTACCCCCGACGCAAAAATAGGGGTGTTATAGTTATAAGGTGACAATCTTTCTGACCACCTCATAACTAAACTGAGATTAAAAACAGACTAGATAACAAGATAACGCTGTTCTTAAATCGTAAAATATGCATATATTTTTATAGCAAGATGGTTAGACTGTATATTAATACTCGACGCATCTGTTTTGTCTATAGCATTTTTGCGGGTACAAAAAAAGTTTACCTTTTGATTTAATTTTAAGGCAATAACACATGTTACATTTTGAATACTTTTAGTGTGGCTTATTTAAATTAAAAGAAATACTTATAAGTACTTTTTAGAAGATCACTATAGATTCTATTACTCTACTGGTTTTGCATTTCTAAGCATATACTATGAAAATATTTTATGAAATGCATCATGAACCTAACTGTAATGGAATATATACGATTTCTTAATAAATGAAAAAAACAGCACGCATAGTCATATCGTCACCGTTTGATAGAAATATTATCATAGAATACATTTTTTTTACAAGCAACAATTATTTTAGTTGATATTTATTTCATTACTTACCATCACCAACCTCAGTACGAATCTTAGGTCGTGGCCTCATAAGGTTCTTCTGCTGCCTTGTTTGTCTCCTTATATCTTTCCTTATCTTCTTTCGAATTGTGTTGTCAGGTAAACGAGGACGCCTCCTACGTACACCGAAAGGACGATGTCGACATTTCCGACGGACTGTTGGTGTGTCGCCTGCACAATCCAACATATGCTGATGGAGATCCTCTAAAGTGATCGACTTTTTACATTTCGTGCACTCGCGAAATCCTCTCAACGGTCGAGTTCTATTACTCAATAAGCTTGGGGGTACATAAAGATGCTTTAGTATATCCGCATTTAAAAGAAGTTCTCCCACGATTTCGTAATGTTGCACCTGGGCATTAGGGTGATGTGTTGTTATATGAGATGAAAGACCACGTGAATCTCTTGTCTGAGCTCCGCAAGCACAACAGACATAGCACCTCGGTCGCACCCATTCGCCGCTCAACACCGCCGGCTGTAAGTCGTACGCTGCCATAGATGGACGCAGTCCTAATGATGCCGGGAAGTCTAGACTATCACCAGGAGGCATCGCTTTAGCTGAAAATTTCACTACATGTGATGAAGACGATGGTATTTCTCGACTTTCTAAGATTTCTTTTAATTCCTTGCTAATTGTATTTTGTTTCTCAGTTTTTTTCTCCAACGGAGCGATACTGAATTTGTCTTCAAATTTACGTCTCATACATAACTGCGTCCAGATGTCTAAGCTAGACACCAAAGTTATGATGCAATTATTAACATGCGAATCACGCTTTATGTCATCCGGGTTCAATAGATGTTTTTCGTTATCCCACTTCCACTTATGTTTTGGTGCAATCGTTCTTGGAAGATACCCATCAAACGTGGTTCTTGAAAATTGTTCGCATGCTAACAGGATTGGGAAACCTTCAGCAGTATTAATGACAACACTGTTTTTTAATTTTCTTGTTTTGATTGTAGTATCAGCATCCGGGTTGAAGTTGAACGTTCCGTCAAGAAACTTGCTCAAATTTTCTTGTACGTTACTGGCAACTTTTGAGTAGAAGCTGGTATCAAAGCATTTTTCGAATTTTTGGTTGGATTCGTCAATGTTTTTGAGCCAATCTTTTTTAGCAAATTCACTGTTTCGTGGAGACCTGTGTACTACGCCTAGTCTGGAAAGTATCTGATCTGCATCAGTATTATGGAACGAAAAGTTAGCTGGCATTCGTTTGCTCCATTGTAAATCATCCAGTACGATTACAGCGTTCTTTTCTATTTCAGCATTAGTACCTAGATTCTTGCTGGGCGGTAAGATTAGATTCGTTGTAATGTTGTCTTCAATATCTGCGTTATCGGTTATTTCAGAAGGTTTTAGCTCACAAGATATTACAATTCCATTAAATCGGTTCATATCATTGTAGTTCTTACCATCTTTATCGTCTACATTAACGGACTTTTGATTCTTCTTCGCCCCCGATGAGGTTTTTTGTCGCAACTTGTTGCGATAGGACATTTTATGTCTGTCACAAACATTAAGCTTATGTTCAGCCAACTCTGTCGTAGAAGGAAAACGTGTGTGACAGTCCAAACAAGCGAAGTATTGATTTGGATGACTGTCCACCATATGTCCAATGATGTTTTTGGAATCTGGCACAGCATGATTACAGAAAAGGCAGTTAAAGATAGGGTCCTGCTTAGAACTTGAAAAATGAATGCGGCGGACATGTTTGGATATCGCTTGTTTAGATGCGAATGTCCTATCACAGTAGGGGCAAAGCAGTTGCAGGGTAATAGATTCATCAGGCTTATTAGAGAGATCATCTGGTTTGGTAGAAGACGCCTTGGATGGGGTAGATGTTCGCTTCTGTCTGTCTTGTGACTTGCCGTCAGATTTGCGCACACATTTATTAGTTTGGGGGCCGAGGACAATATTTTTTCTAGGTCTTAGCCTTCCATTTAAACCAGACGATGATTCATCTTCACCCGCATTCATCGTGTATACGTCGTCAAACCTAAAAAGTAAAAAAAAATTGAGAACAATTATAAGGCAAGATCCCAGGGCCGCCAGATATTACTTATTTGCTTATTGACAAAATGGGTAGAATGGAGACGTGTTATTGTATACCTACTTGAATAGTATTATAGATAGGCATACGATACGACCTAAGTATTTACTAGTACCACTCTATCCTACGCATTTAAAATTAGTTTCTAATGTCTGGCGGCCCCCAAATCTTGGTCTATTATTGCCAATTACATATTTTGTTCGGTAACATTTAGAACGGGGCTATGGCATGAGCATTCATGTTGGCATTTTGTATGAAAATCTTGATGAATGACGCTATCACTGATAAAACAATCATTATCAATACACATATAATTTTTAAAAGGAAAGTTCGTACAAATTAGTGGACAAACTTAAAAGCTCCTCGAATCTTAATTTGAATCCTAGGCTCGTTCCTATTTAAGATTATAATGTGTAAAAGTAAACATAGTAGAATTGGGAAACCAGAATCAAGAAAACCGCAATTTCAGAGTTCCGGAGTAAAAAATAATTTACTAGAAACTTTAGCAATGGTCTAGGACCCGAAATTATGTAAGACTTTCCTGAAGGCTTATCGTAGAAAGTCTGTGAACCAAAAGCATTTAACTCATATCAATGGTTATTCCATTAGAATTGTGATGTAAAAAAAAGTTTGAAATATAATTATTTATAATTATTTAAAGATAAGACTCTCGCTAATGGTATACTTTCTGGTTTATATTATATTTTTGAAATGTTGAGGGAAAAAGTTTCTTCGTATTTTATATGAAAGTTCAAAACATTTTTTAATTAATTTTATAACTTGCAAAATACTTTTATTTACATTTAAAGTATGTAGGTACCATAATGTTTGATAACTTTTTGCCATCTTGTATGTAGAGAGCGGGGTTGTTGCCACAGAACACGGAAAAGAGGTTAGAAAGGCGATCATGCATCCCTTGTACGAAAACCGATATCGCCAGTTACGCCCCACTTTTAGTCCGCCGCACGTCAGACGAAATATTAGACCAATTATACAAAAGATATGCACACACTTGCATTTTAAACATGCTAATCAGAACGCTCCAATATAACTAATCACGCTCAACCATAACAGACATCTAGAGCGCACTCTTATATAAACGTGTAAAAGCCATTTTAATTTGACATATCACACAAGTGATTGACATAAAGTTATTTACTATCAATATTGAAAAACAACAAGTCGATTAATTGAAAGTATATTAGAGTAATGATTTGGAATTTCTTAATGAGCGTTATGAAAACTTTAAAACAGACATGAACGCTATTAATACTGAGTTAAAGTCCCTACGTAAGAATAATGACCTACTAAACTCTGAACTACAGGTATTGAAGTTACGTTTTAGCCAATTCGACCAAATATCTCGTTCAAGTAATTTAGAACTACAGTGTGTTCCCGAGCATAAAGGAGAGAACATTATAAGTATAGTGAAACAACTTGGAAAGGTTATAAAGTGTAGTGTGGAGGAAAAGGAAATTATATATTGTTCTCGCACTGCAAAACTTCAACCTGGCAACCCACGTCCTCGCTCAATATTAATTAAATTTAGCACGCCACGATTGAGGGATTGCTTCTTGGCAGCCGCTATACAATTTAATAAAGATAACGTCGATAATAAGCTGAATTCGAAACACTTGGGATTGTCATCTTCCAAAGTAAGTCCTATCTACGTGAGTGAGAACCTCTCTCCAGAAAATAAATCTCTTCATGCCGCAGCGCGCAGCCGTATAAAGGAGCTTGGCTATAAATATGTGTGGGTGCGTAACGGGCGTATTTATATTCGCAAAACAGAAACTTCCGAGTCCATTTTTGTCCGGAATAAGGATATTTTAGATAAGCTTAAGTAACAACACATTTGATGTTTATATGTATATGTTTATAATAAATAACATTATAAGTGTATCTTTATTTTTTATCGTTAAAAATGACTTCTAATAAGTGTATAAACATCGGATATCAAAATGTAAGAGGCTTACGTACGAAAACAAATAACTTATTTTTGTATACCTCCCTTTCTGTCTACGATATTATAATACTAAGTGACACTTGGCTGAACACTAGTATAAAAGACTCGGAGCTATTTAGTGATAGGTATAACGTTTATAGACGTGATCGTGAATCAAGTTCATTTTATAACACAAAGGATGGGGGTGGAGTTTTAGTGGCAATCTCAAAAAAAATTTCTTCTTTCAGAATTACAAATTATGATAGCAAATGCGAGGATATATGGTTAGAAATTGACATTAGGATAAACAGTAAGTTAGAAAAACTATTGTTATGTGCTATTTATCTACCTCCACCTACACCCGCCCATACTTTGCAACATTTCTTTGACAATGCGAATTTAGTGATTAGTAATAGTAATTATAAATATATCCTTATTTGTGGCGATTTTAATCAAGGACATATAATGTGGAGGGGTATTCAGGGAAAACCACTTACACCATATACCACTGATTCTGGCGTCAATACACAGAATTTAATCGATTTTATCAGTTACAATAATCTTAATCAATATAATTATGTACCAAATAAAAATAATCGAATTTTAGACCTAGTTTTAACAAATTTACCAATAAACCACATAGTTAGTTCCACGTCACCTCTTAGTATTATTGATCATCACCATCCGCCACTGGAATTTTCGATTTACATAGGAGATTATGCGAATAATTTACAAAACAATAACGATTGCATAAGGAAGAAATTTCATAAAGCTGATTACGACAAAATTTGTAAGTATTTCGACGAATTTGATTGGAGTAGTATTTTAAGTTCAAATAGGTCAGTAGACGAAATGACTAATGAATTTTACAAAATTTTAAATGACGCTATAAAGGCATATGTACCCAACTCACGAGCTAAGTTCAATAAAACTCCAATATGGTTCACAGCTGAGTTGAAACGGCTATTAAAAGAGAAATACAAATATCGCGCTCGCTTTATAAAATATAAAAACCCACTAGATAAATTGACATTTAAAACATTAAGAAAAAGATGCAGCATTTTAGCCACACAGTGCTATAAAAATTACATTTCGTTGATGGAAGACTCTATTAAAAGTAACCCAAAATTGTTTTGGTCATTCGTTAAACAAAAAAGAAACAACTCCAGCACATTTCCATGTAAAATTACACATGAAAATTTTACAGCTACTACAGGCCCTGAGATATGCAATACATTGGCTTCCTTTTTCTCTTCTACATACAGCACCAGCACAATCACCTATGCTGATACGAATAAAGGGGTTGAAACTGGCTTCAATGCTTGTGTTGCTGGTATCGATGTTGGCGTTGTCGGCGGGAATGGGAATATTGCATACCAATATTCCCGTGGAATATTGGTATATAACACGCAATATATGATATGCAGCAGACTTTTGAGTGAAACACATATTCTACTAAATATCATTAAAATCCATTCATAAATATTTAAATATTAAACTACAACAAAAAAAAAAATTAAGTAAAAAATTAAGTTTAATAAAAATCACTATTTCCTGTATTTTTTTTTATTGGATTTCAGTAATTTTCATTGTCGCTGTGATAAATAAAAGCAAAATTTGTAAAAAAAATCGTGTTAATAATTTTGCGTGAATAATTGAAGGTTTTTTGATCTGATGTTTTTTTTTATACCTCCCGTAGCTAAAATGAGATGGATTCTTAAATATAGTCTCTAGTAATTGGCTCACAAACTCGATTAAAAATATTCCAGGCTTATATCGAATTATTTCCGTTTTTCTCGTATTTGTCAGGCTATAAATGGAACTAGTAATATTAACAAACAATATAATGTAAATAAATATCTATATTTACAAAATAAAAAAAATAGAATTAGTACAATAAATGCTATTGGAACTTATTCCGAAAGGATTCCATTAATTTAAAAAGTATTGTTGTTAATGGTTCAAAATAAAAAAATAAAAACTTATTTTCTGTTACAACATTAAGAATATTAAAAACAGACTTATTACCACACTCATTATTAAATTAATATACAAACGTATACCAAACGAAGTCAATATGGTAGTTAAGAATAGGGTTAAATTTTATTTATTGCTATTGTTAATCTCTGATTAAATTTATTTTTTATTACCACTATTTTTGTCGTCCTTACTTTTATTAAGTTCTTACTAACTAACACACCAAGATTCGATTAAATGTTTCCAGGCACTTCACTAGCCATCTACCGTAATCTAATATGTTGCTATTTAAAACGATGATTTCGCGATGTTCGTTATTTTTTGTGATTCACGCTTTTCAGAAGTGTTCTACTTACTAATGGAAAGAAATCCTTCCTTTGAACCTACTTGAGGATGGGCTTCTTGTTTTGCATTAATAACTGCGCAAGCATTTTTAACACTTTTAGTGGCGTGTTTCATAGTACTTGCAGCGCGCGCGTTCGTGAATAACTAAACATCGCTATCGCGTGGTGGTCACGATCCTGTACATTTGTCCAGGATCGTGGCTACACTGCCACGCCCACAAGGCCCTTCTAACTTCTTTCTGAGTTCTGTGGTTGTTGCATATATCAATTGATTATCAGTATTGTTTCTAATATCAGCAACAATTTATGCTGATTTTAATGCTGACATTTAAGTCGTAACGTAACACGTTCGTTGTAGGCAAGACCGAGCGCAACTCACGTGGAGAAAGTTTAAAAAACAAGCTGGCACATGTTCGCTCAATAGATTGTTTTGTCAATCTAATTTGCTTGAGGCTGTCAATATCTATAGAGATGATGATTTATTTTGTTTGTCTGTTCGTCAGGAAAATTATTGAAGAATATTGAACGGGTATTATTTATATTTTTTGCGTAATCAATAAAATACATCGATACATTGAGTTAAAATGTCGCATGATGTCACACCTTTGTATTTTTTTTACAGTTTTGACGTAGCGAGCCCCCACTCTTCAACTTTAATGCTTATAATGTACCTCTTACTTTGAAAAACTTTGACTCTAACCAAGTTAGTTAACTTTGAAAAACTTTGACATTTGATAGGCTTGGAAAACGTTTAATAATATAACAAATGATCTACTGAATGATTGCCTATGAATTCACGTTTTTGTCAATCAAAAATTACTCGATACACACAAACGTTTTATAGAACACAAACTAATATTTTTACGAATTTACATTAAGTTCTCGTATATATTATGTATTTTTCCTTAAAATTCTCCCTTAAAGAGGTCCTGATCCTAAGATTATAAATTGATCTAATTGCTCTTTTCTGAAGCAAAAAAAGCGTTTATATATAGGCAGCATTTCCCCACAATAATCTGTATGCCTATAAAATAGCAAATGGCGGACTTAATGCCAAAAAGGCATTACCTACCAGTCAAACCGGTGAAGGTGTACAGAGCATACAAAAGGCGGTATCATTAAAAGAACAAAGCTAAAATTTCTAACTAGTGATACCAACAGATTATATATAAAATACAAATATATACATTCACACTATAAACTTATATAAAAATACATTAACATACAAATAAATATATATATATACACATACTAATAAATCAAGTCAGACTAGGACACACGAATTGATTGGAGATAATATTCTCGTACTTCTCTCTTAAATGCGAAACTGTTTGACGCATTCCGGATATTCAAAGGAAGTGCATACCAAAGTCTTATGGCTGTGAGGGTAAAAGAATCTGAGAGACAGGAGTCTCAGATCTCAGAGAGGCAGGGGTTTGAAGTACCAGATTACAACTGGAGCGAAGTTCCTTCTGATGCGCAACTCCTAAGAATTGAAATCTAGATTTCAAATACTCAGGAGTATGTGGATCGTAAAGAATTTGAAAGAGAGTGCATACTATTCTCAAGAACCTGCGTTCACGGATGGGCAACCATTTCAGTTGATAACGAAATTCAGTGATATGGTCGTATTTTCGTAGACCGAAAACAAAGCGTATAGTAATATTCAGATAACGATCCAACTTGTCTAGAAATATTTGGTTCCTGTTAGAAAAACAAACATCAGCATAATCAAAGAGGGGACGAATAAGCGCTTGTACGAAAACAACCTTAGTACTGGACGGGAGGAAATTTTTTAGTCGGTACAAAGCTCCAAGAGTGCCATGAACTCGTCTACTGACACTATCCAAGTGCCCCTCCCAAGACAAAGTACGGTCAAAGACGACACCCAAATTTTTGACGTTTGAAAAATAAGGAATTGCCACCCCATTTACATAACAAAGACGGAGTTGTATTCAATTTAAGTAACGAAATCAGCCTTGGACTACCGATAATAATAGCCTGGAATTTGACAGGATTCACAGTAATGCCGAAACTTTGAGACCACTCCCAAATTCGAAATAGATTTTGATTCAGCTGCAAAATGACCCTATCCAAATTCTCAATTTTTTCTTGAGCATACTATTGCCAAATCATCAGCGTAGAGATGATAATAGGTTAAAAGAGTAGATTTTAGAAAATTTATAAATAAGGAAAAAAGAAGTGGAAAACGAACGCCGCCTTGAGGCACACCAGCAATTAAGTCGACCCAATCGGAAAACGATTGATCAACCCGTACAGATAGCTGGCGCCCGCGAAGGTAAGATGAGAACCAAGCAAGCACAGAGGAAGAACATCCAAATTGAGCGAGAAGAGCAAGTAAGACGTCATGGTCAACTGTGTTAAAGGTATTGGAGAAGTCATGTAGAACTAAGACAGTAAGACATGTATCATCTATGCCATCACGTATATCCTCCACGATTTTGAGTGCTGTGGTGGCTTTATAGTCATAGCTCGATGCGTTGCAATTTTATATCGATGAGAAATATCGCACGAATCGCGCGCTCTTATAAAATGTATGGAAAATCGCAAGTGTTTACAACCTAGATAGGACTTATTAACATAGACATAGGTCTTAATAAGTCCTATCTGGCAAAAAACGAGGGATGAAACCCCAACACATTTTCTGTTATCCAATAATGCACTCCAAATTAACACCTTGGAGAGGATATTAGAAGATATAGCGGAGAGAGTAGAAGAGATGGGAGACAACATAATAGAGAGAATAATAACTGACAAAAATATGGACGCTCATAATGGAAGAAATAGAAAAAAGCCTAGAAATTTCACTAACAGATCACAAATAGGACCTTTTCAACACTCTAACATACGACGGCACCTGAGGATAATACTGAAATACCGGACAGACTTGGAATTATGAAGGCGTACCTGAAGAAATGCATCCATGAGACAAACGAAGAACTGGAAATGGATATTCAATACCAAAAAGCCGACAAGGTCCAACAGCGGAACACGTAGTACCAGACCACAGCACTAATTACTTGAAACCAGAACATCATTACAGGGTACAGGGATAAAAAGGAACTGAGAAATATCAAAAAGAAACTTGATGGAGAGAAAGGCCTGAGGATGACTAAATGATGAGACACTTTGATTGTGAAAATAGAATATAAATAAAATAGAAATAGATTTTAATACTATTTTTATACAAATAATCAAAATAAAATTTTATATTTAGTCAGTACATGGACCATACTACTATTTTTCATAGTCTGACAATTAAATGTATCTGCTTCAGAACACTGCAGCAGGTGGCCCATAACCAGCCCACGAAGGATGTGCACCTCTTGCATGTAATTGTGTTAAAACAAATCCATCAGCATCAACAAGCATCCCTGATGCGCTAAAGAAGCGAAGCAGCCCCAGCATAGCCTAAATGCATTATTATATTGGATTCGTAACGCGCTGAATTGATTCAGTGTATAATCAGCCTACAGGGTAGAAAGAACTACAAAATGCCCCAAAGAGGGTGATTTTGACGCTCACCGAGCTAAGAGCAAACCTACATGCCATCATTAGCCAAACATTAGCCTTTACAAACAACGCCCTACGCTCGCTCTTTATTTTGGAATCGTACTTCAGATCAGAGTTCACTGGATGCCATTAAGTTTTTATAGATGGGATGTTGACCAGACACCGTCTCTTGGCCTGAAAGACCATACACTCACTCTTTTTAACATTATACAAAAAGCCACTTTTATGAGACAGCATATGTCTCACAAATGTCAAGCTGCTTAGACAAACTACATGAAGAGGCACTCAGCAGCACCATATCATCTGCATAGCTTATGTTATTTAGACAGATTCCGCTTATTACAGCCAACGTGGGTACCGCTGAGCTCCTCCACAAGAGCATTGACATCCGCACTCCAATTTGTAAGGAATTAAATAGGTTCCTGCCCATCGAACAACGTTTACCTGGTTGCTAATATATCAATATACCAATTTAGAAATTGACACACCATTATAATATACCATATACCATTATAATATATATACAGTTTAGAAATTGTAAAAGTAAATAACAATAGAAATAAGAAGAAATAACGTAACAATATAAGGCAAATATGTAATAAAAAATAATAAAGGTATAAAGTAAGAAAGAAACCGTAAAATAATAAAGGGAAATTGGGAGTACTATATTTAACCGAAAGATATATATAAGAACAGACAGCAAACCCAGCTTGTAAAGTAGTACGATTAGAGAAGGATAAAGAAAAGATGTAGTATTAGGAATGAAGGGTAAGGACATAGGAAAGAGAACTGAAAAAAATACATATTGACAATTAGAATTACAAAACAGATGTCATTTCATGCGTAAATACTGAACTTAGTCTTCTCTATTATAACAAAATAATAAAACTTCATTGAACGCGGCTAATTTTTCATACATCGTGTTCTATGAAAATGCAGCAGTTGACACAAAAAGATATGCTAATCAATGTTCCAAAGAGATATGCTGAAAATTCTGATAGGAACTAACTATTGATTTCTTAGCGCCCTTTGTGGTAATTATATTATAATGTTACGCTAACACAATACAATTTACGCTATTTTAATCAATGATATTAATATGTCTAGATACGCAATACATACCAAAAATCGGAAGCTACTAAAACTAAGACGTTAGTCTTAGTTTTTTCGTTTTTCACTTCATTACTCATTCAACTCCCGCCGAGAAAGTACAAAAAAATGCTCCACAAAAACGAAGAAAAACAGTAGATAAAATACGATTCTCTTTCACAAATACTCATAATACGAAAGAATATTTTTGGCAATAAATACAAAATTAAAGCTAGTTTATAAAATAAAATATTTGATTTTCACAAATAAAATTTCGACATTTTGTCGTCAGTATTGCCACTGCTATTTACTTTCAATTTCCTCAACTATATAGGAGCCTTTTCTTTTTATTTTTCGTGGCTATAATTTATCTAAATATCTTTTTATAATTAATTATATGGCTCAGCTTTAGTATAGGCAACTGCGCTAATTGTGTTGATAATTTTTTATACACGCACACATTTATTAGAGGTAGTTTAATTTTTTCAAAGCGTGGAATTCGTTAGTTGTCGAGGTACAACTTTTGAAAATACGTAAAATTGAACCTTTGTTTGATGTTTTATGAACTTTGACAAATGTTTTTGTCTTAAACACTGACTTTATCGAAAAACAAAGGGATTTATACGCACAGAGCCTACTTCCGTGATTGTTTTTTTTTTTCAATTTTTTTTCAAAGAATTTTTCAAAGTTATAGTATTTTACTAATTGATTTTATGCATATATCTACACTACTCGTTCATTCATTCATTCATTATAATGGGTGAAATTTTCGACAGCTGGCAATACAATATCAATTACCCATTTTTCCGTTAATTCTGTCGTTCGCACATATTCTGTCTTTGTTTAGTTTAAAGTTTAATCGTAGATATGAGGGAGACAAATATAATAAATCTATTTATAATACATAGTGTAAATATTATTTGCAAAGCTACGTCCTCATTTCGGAAAAATGCTACGCTTTTTGGCGCGTCTGTTGTATGGAATTGCTTCTCTAGTTATTAAACTCATTGATTTTAATATACAATAATGTACGGGTATGACGTGTCTAATGATAAAATGTCATTGATAATAACAATATTTTTCGCAAGATAACTAAGTAATCAAATCGTCTCGGCGCATAATGTCTTTTTCTCAAAATGTCCTTTCTCGGAATGTCCTTTTCTCCAAATGTCCTTTCTTAAAATGTACTTTTCTCAAAATGTACTTTTCTCGAAATGCCCCTTTCTCAAAATATCCTTTTCTCATAATGTCCTTTTCTCAAAATGTCCTTATAATATGCAATATTGAGTTAACAAAAGACACATTAAAAACTTTTTAGTCAGTCTCTTATCTACCTATATTATCATCAAAACTATTTATTTTTAATAAGTCTAAAAATGGTATTAAGTAATGAGTAATATAGTGATAAAATTATAGAAATATGATGGAAAAATTGGATATAAAACAAACAAATAATAATAATCATAAATCGGTCTCTTTATTTGTAGTCAAAAATTATTATTTATTTTTCATTATTAACATTAAACCTTGTATTAATTAACAAAACAGTAAGTACTTCATTCAGTATTTTTGTTTTATAATAATCATAATTTAAGGAATTAATCAACATAAGTTATTATTCTTAAACCATATAGTAAAAAAATTACTTGAACATGGAAAGTAATCAACTTATTAATATAACACATAGTAAAAAAATTACTTGAACATGGAAAGACGTAAATAAATCAATTTACGGATGAACTGCGGTAGGGCTAAATTGTTGTTTTGTAAGAGATTCAAATAATTATTATATTTTTTATCGAATACAATATCTCTATTTCGTCTCTTACTCATCATGTTTGTGAACAAAGAGTTCTTAAGTGACTATCCCAATGACTGCACTCTTTTTTTAATTTATAGATAAAGAAATAAAAATTTGGCCTTTTTGGGATACGACCATTTAATCATTGATGCCAACCTTCTAGGGCATTAGTTGTTCGATGACGCTCGCCCGCACAACTCAGTGTCGTTGATGATATATGTGGATACCACTGCCTCTCAGAATAACGACTGAACTTTCTCACTTCTTCGTTATTTGGCGACGATTCTAAAGTATGCTGCCATGCTGGAGGTATAACATTGGTTGGGATCAATGGGATTATTGAGCACATTCGCGTTATATTACGACCTTCTTTAGAATTATTTAACTTCAAATTTTTTGATTTTGTGTATGTTTAAGTAGATTTTTTAAATAATGTACTTAAATTTAATATATTCAAAATAGTTTTGATGATAATATAGGTAGATAAGCGACTGACTAAAAAGTTTTAAATGTGGCTTTTGTTAACTAAATATTGCATATTAAAAGGACATTTTGAGAAAAAGACATTTTGAGAAAGGGACATTTTAAGAAAAGGACTTTTTGAGAAATGGACATTTCGAGAAAAGGACATGTTGAGAAATGGACATTTCGAGAAAAGGACATTTTTAGAAAGGACATTCTGAGAAAGAACGTTTGGAGAAAAGGACATTCCGAGAAAGGACATTTTGAGAAAAGGACATTATGCGCCGAGACGAATCAAATCCCGTAAACAAAATAATAACACTGTTGATAAACTTTTCTGTTCAGTAACATCGAGAAAAGATTCCGTCACAATCACAAGTATAAGGTGTTAAAGTATGAAATTGCCGTTTTATTCTAATAAGTTCCTTGAATTGACATAGAATCCTCATGGTTTGAGGTTTTCAATCTGCGATTGCGAAGATTAATCGACGATCTCCTCCGTCACCAGAAGGGGACCCACGAAAACCGCCACGGTGTAGTATATACCGGGTGTACCCTCTGCTGGGGAATGCCATTAAGAATTGTGTTCTCGTACCATCAAACCGCAATGGGTCCTACACGTGGGCCCAGATGCTGAGTGGAATTTTTCATCCGTTAAATATTTACGGCTTAGCGGCACCACTCCGTGTGAGAACCTACACGCAGATCCAGTAAGGAACGCTGGGTGGATTAGTTCGATACTGAAGTAGTTAGCGTGTTTGATCTGCGATTGTGGAGGTCAAGCAACGTTTGCAAAGGCCGGTAAATCGATGGATGGCAATTTTTTTTACACGTTACTAATCAGCTGTGGTTGGTGAATACGATAAGAGAGTAGAAAAGAGCAAAAACACACCGAACCGCCCTACAGCTCCCCGCCCCATCTCGTAACGCATTTATGTGCCGCCCCATCATGATCAGCCAAATAAAAAAACTTGATCAGTCATCCCATTACTGGCCTTCGCAAACGCTTAATCTTCGCAATCACAAATCAAACACACTAACCAAAGGTACAAATGAGAAAAAGAACACAGCAAAAACCCGCCACACCCCGCACCACCCCACCCCATCCAGCAACGCCTGTCAAACCAAAGAAATTGATCACCCATCCATTACTGACCTTATCGAAGGTCGCTTAAATTTCACAATCACAGATCAAACATAGAACAAGAAAAGAGAGCAAAATCCCGCCATACCCCGCCCCACCCCGTTCAATAAAAATTAAATAAAACCATCCGATTACCGGCCTTTGCGATCATCGTTTATTCTTCGTAATCGCAGATCCCACAGTACACACTATACGTAAATAAAAAATATTATTGAATTTAGAAAAAAGTTTTAATATAGGGATCTCCAATAAATCGGTCGAATTGCATCGCGCTTCATCAGTACGCTCAAGCATATCGCATCAGTCGCACTAGAGTTTTAAAAAAAATCGAATAATATTTTTTTATACACTAAAAGCAGTTAGCAAACTTTGTTAGAATTTTTGATTGAGCGAATCATGCTTCTAATGGCTTTACTTTAAACTCTGTTTTTGAATTTGCTAACCACATTTTCGATTGTTAAAAATAACTATTTTAGCTTGCTAACTGCTCGACTTCAAATAAAATTTCTTGAACTAGAACACCGCCTTTATGATTATTAGAGATTTCTATTCGATTTTTTAATTTTTTTTTTTTTTTGTAGTTTTACCACCTATTTCAGATTATATTTTTTGCCAACCATTTCATTTATCAACTATCTTAGTAGTCTTAGAAATATATTTATATTTCTTAAAACCGGATTTAATTTATTAACCAGATTTGCGATTATAATTTTTAATGTATATGGAACTCGGATTTAGTTAAAACCGCCCATTTTATAATTACGTTTTCTTTCATTCAGCATTTACATATAGTCAATAGCAATTTTATGTATAGTAAAAAATCTCTTCTGAGTCGTAGTGAACCTTACCGTTTCCAAAACTAACAAAGACCGAATTACAGTTATTAGTTTATTAGAAAGAGTATTTGTCATGTGTAAAACAGGCCGTATGTTAATATGTGACCATTAATGATGAATGACGAGTCTTAACAGAAAATTTATAGGTATTTGAAATCAGCAATATTGATTTTAGTGTTATCTTTACGTCGCGAGTAAATGCATCGTCGTTGATCAAACGTTCCAGAACTTTTGGAAAATGCTAGCTGAACAGCGGCATATATCCGGATCAAACTTATCAACTACAGTACTAACCTTGTCAGTAGGAGCTGATGGTCCGGTGAAAAGACATCTAAACAGTCGTCTGATGCGAATGGATCCGGGGCAATGATGTGAGGGTTCAACCCTACATCATTCTTAGATTCCGATGTCAATAAACCGACATCAGGCCGGTATCTAGACAAAATTATTGTACATGTCAATCACTAAGAATAAAATAACACAAGATATGCCGAACTAAATACAAAAGTCATTATATTCGCCAGCAAAAGATAAACTTTATATTACGCTAAAAAGGACAAAAAATTCTCGCCTGAAGTGTATATTAGCAGCTTTGCATTTTAAAGACATCCTCGAAGACAATTATAAAAACAGAGCAGCTATCATTCGCTGACAATGCAACGACTCAGTTTCGCTGAAGCTACTTAAAACTATGGGAAATTTATATATGAAATAAAACAGTAATACTTTATCAATTTAGTTTGTATAAAGAGCACTCTCAACTAACATTCACATGCATGAAAAGAAAAAATCTAAAATGACACAAATCGCAACGGCTTTTAATTATAAAGAAGATAGACACAAAATTTTAGACTTATTATGTACAAAACATTTATTAAACAACAGATGAAACATTAATGCAAAATCACTCGAGTCATTAGCTTAAAAGTGAACTAAAAATATTCTCCCAGGCCGGTTTCAAGGTGTGGTCATGTTTAAGATCCCGGGTTCGATGCCCGTTGGGACAATGTAAAAAAGTGAACTTTTCCAAAAGCTTCTGCATTTGTGATCTGAGCAATTATATGATGTCTAACGTTTATTTATATTTGTACTTTGAAATACAGATTTAATTCAAATATTTAACCACTACCAAACATTAAAAAATATTTATATCAATGGCATCAAGTGATAATAAAGATTGATAAGGTCTCGGCACATAGCTGCACTACAACTAACACAATAGATAATTCATCTTAAAGTCTATTCTTCAAATCACATAAATAATACATACAAAACGGACTGAATAGATTGTTTCGGTATAGACATACATGTCTCCTTCGCATTCACAGCAAAAATAGCAAATCATAATTCAATGCTAAACTAAAATGGAAGCTTCATTCTCCAAATTTTTTGTTTTAAATTGTCCTACCGTATTTATCCTCTCCTTACAATATTTCATATATTTCAATAGATTTCTGTAATTATCTTATTACGAACAAAGTTCGGGAATTAAAAAACTTTGTTAATTTAATAGAAAAGCCCCAATACTTCATTGTATAGATCTTAAAAACAACTTTTGAAAAAACTTCAGATTTATTGTATTTAATCAATTTTGCATTTTGAAAAATATTCTTAATGAGCAGTCGCCCTAATAAAGTAGATATATTAAGCATTTTTCATTATAAACTTCAGATTTTTTAAATACACGAATCATTTATATATACTGTAGCTACAAAAAGTATATTAAATACAAAGGAAGCAGATTTTTCTCTAAAAACTTTTACCTAATGTAAATTATGGTGGGAATTTAGTTGGCACAAACTAGACTAAATTTAGTATTTAATATTTTTAACTGCTTTTTCAATTATGTGTAAAAAGTAAGTTTATAGGAGTTAAATTTTTATACCATATATTTCTTACATGTGACAACAAAATAATTTTCAAGTAAACCCAAATTATAATATTTTTTTTTTTATTATGGCTAAATCAAGAACTAACTTCACTAAACTCATACTTATAGCAATTGCAGGAATTACAATAACAATTCTCTTTGAAATATCCTTTTCCTAATTCAATATGATGACAAAATTTTGAAGAATGGAGACTAATCATATTGTTTTCCTATACTAAGCACTATCTAAAAATAAAGGATTTACTATTGAATTTTAAATAACACACAAAAACAAAAAACCATTATCTACACAAAGAACTTTAAAAAAAATAAAATGACAACAAAAAGATCTTCGCATATTAAATTCTAAAGATCTAACCTGCAAGTTGCTTGGTGAAATTTTGAACACACCATCTTGCAACCGATTGAAAAATTGCAATAATATAAAAGGTTAAATAAAAATCACGTTAATCATATTTGAAATTAATAACGAACGCATTATTGAAGACAAACACTTTAAAATTATAATAAAATAAATAAAACATATCAAAGAGATTGAAAACAGAGAATAATGTATTTTTATAGACACGCGTATGAGATGTCCGTCCGACTGCACGGCCAGTGGCGGAATAACGCAAATCCCGACAACAGGTAATATTTATAAAATCAGGGCTATCTCCATGACGACCGGGTGTATGTAGTCGTGAAGCTTACAGTGTAAGACACTTGTGTGTATACAATGCACTTACATATGCAGTTGTGGGGCGGCGCAAAGCGCCCGCCCCCGGGTGTACGCAGGCCCACACGTGGCGCCTTCTCCTCGCTGTAGCCAATACGCGAAAAACCACTACAAATTATTTCACAGTGGGCATGCGTCGTCACAGCCAGCTTGATGCGTCTCCTGGCTCATAACCAATAACACCTGAAAAAAACACTGTTTTTCAGTGTATTGAGTACACTCACACTAACGTCGCAATACTTGTTGCGCTCACATCTACGATCTGTGTTTGTGACAGGGCGGGTTGGCGGGTGCGGGTGGCATGGAGAATGGGCCGTGGGTTGTGAAAAAACTAAACAAACTGAATTCCACTTATTATTCATTTCACATAAGTTAGAGGTAGATTGCCTATAAAGGCATTATAATAATTATTATTACTACAATTATAATTACCTATAATGTTAAAGGAGAAAAGTTGGTTAGAAAAACATACGTACAAATATAACTACAAATGGATGTGTCGTGATCGGTAAAAAAATCAAACTAATTTTTTTTCAGACCTCGTAAAGTAACCATCAAGTGGTGAAAGTAAAATGGCCCGCACCGGTCGCTATGCACGCACGACACGTAAAAGATTTTCTTTGGCTTATAAGGATTAGTATAGTACTATTTAGTACATTAATGAACAAAAATACATTGCGTGCTTGACGTCAAACTAATCGGAAGCGGTTTAGATGAATTATGGCTATAAGACAACAGAAGATATTTCCATATACACGTCTGTGGGTGGTCTGTGACATCCCAAAAAGTAATATTTCCTGAACTTTTTGTATAGATTGCAAATATGCCTGCTAGTTTCATTCTTAATAACCATCCATAGATGCATGCACTAATAAGACACCGCATCTAATGATATATAATACACAGTACTAGCTCCGCCAGCGATTTCGTCCGCGTGGAATAGTGACTTTCAGCAGCATCTTTAATTTTTAGGGTCCCATACCAAAAGGGTTAAACGACAACCCTATTACTAAGACTTCGCTGTCTGTCTGTCTGTCACCGGGCTTTATCTCATGAACCGTGAAAATTAGACAGTTGATTTTTCCACACATGATGTATTTGTTGCCATTACAACAACAATATAATAAAATAAATATTTAAGGGGTCTTCCATACAATAAACGTGATTGTTTGCTGTCACCAGGCTGTACCTTATGAACCGTGATAGTAAGACAGTGGAGATTTTCATAGATCATGTAATTCTATTGCCGCTATAACAAGAAATACTAAAAAACACAATAAAATCAACATTTAAGGGGGCTCCCATACAACAAACGTGATTTTTTTGTTTCACGCTTCCATTTACCTCTGCAAATATCAGTGCCACTTAATTTCATGAAAAAATAGTAATTCATTCGCTGTGCCCAGTTCAGGCTCGTAAAATCACAAAGCTTCAGGAGGTTTGCAGTTATTCCTTAAAGTTTTTTTAATTTGAGATTCAACGTGGTTCTAGCACAGCTGATAGTGCCAGAGCTTTTTTAATCGCTTTAAAGTTCTTTTAAGATAGTATTTCGAAATACTGCAAAAGTGATACAAATAGGCCCCTAGTATTTGTAGTCCATGTGACTTTAGTCCATGTTTCTTCGCGCAATAGAGTTTGTTAAAAAATGTTATGAATTTTCATACAAAATTATGAAGTTTCATAACATTTTTTAACAAACTCTATTTACATCTAACTAAAGTATGTAGGTATAATTTTATTCTATAAGTTTTTGCCATCTTATAGGTAAGGACATGATCACATTGCTATAGAAATTTTAGGGCTTCCGATGAAAAACCGCAACAAGTAGTTTTGGCAGTCTTCGTGTGATGTTAACATGACAATGCCTAAAGAACTGTTAAGAGACTAAATCAGGTGGAAATCTGAAGAAAAGTCAGGACTATACGGCGGATATATTAACACCTGCCGACCAAACTCTGTTAATTTTAGCTGAGTGGCAAAAAATGTATGAAGTTTAGCGATATCATGATGACACCCCTTGTATTGATTAATTCTGGCCGTTTTCTCTCAACTTCTTGCTTTAATCTGATCAGTTTTTCGTAGTAGAGTTCATAATTGATAGTCCTGCCTGGCAGTAACAGCTCATAATGAATAATGCCCTTCCAATCCCACCATACACACAGTATCACCTTGTTGCGAGTTAACTCCGGTTTCGCCACAGTCTGTAAAGCCTGACCGACCTTTGACCACGACCTTTCTCACACGTTCTTGTCACACGTGATCCACTTTTCATCACCAGTTATCAGCATCTTCAAAGATGATTTGGTTTTATTACGGCGTAATAAAGAATCACAAATGAGTACATGGTTCATTGGGTTTCTTTCAGTGAGCTCGTGAGGTCTCCAAATATACATCTTTTTGAATACCCAGCTTTTTTCAAATGAGCCTAAACTGTTTTGTGGTCAATCCCCTGTTCTTCAGGTACATCGTAACTACTGATATGCCGATCTTGTTCCAGTTTTACAAAAATGGCTTCAATTTTATTTCCTTATAAGTCGACCAGAGCAACTGTAACGTGCATCTTTGACAACAAAATTTCCAGATTGAAAACCGTTAAACTAAATTTGTGCTACTCTCACAGAAACTGCACTAGATCCATAAACGTCGGCATTTATTTTGAGGCTTGCTTTGGAGTTTTACTTTTTTTGTCATCAAATTAAAAATGTATTGAAAAGTTCTACGAGGGTGTATTGAAAAGTTCGCGGCCTCAGCAAGAAAACAATATAAAATATAAGCAAAAGTAATTTTATTTTTCCACGTAATCTCCACTTAACACTATGCACTTCTTCCATCTGGTTTCCAACGCCTGTATAAAAGTTTCTTCAAGGCCTTCAAAAGTCTCTCGCCGCAGCTTCGACCTCCTCATTTGATGAAAATTTTTGACCTCCAATGAGTTTTTTTTAGGTTTGGGAATAAATGAAAGTCTGAAGGTGCCAAATCAGGGGAATAGGCGGGATGGGGCAGTAATTCAAAACCACAATCACGAATTTGAGCCATAGATTCAACAGACGTGTGGACGCGTGCATTATCCTGATGGAACAGCACTTTCTTGCTGAGTAATCCTCGCCTTTTCTCTTTGATTGTTTCGCGCAAGCGACATAAGAGGGTGCAGTAATAAGCCGAGTTTATTATAATTTCACCTTTTGCAAGATAGTCTTACCATGTTGACATCCTTAGCATCCTAAAAAACTGAGGCCATCACCTTGCCAGCCGACAAAATTGTTTGGCTTTTTTTGGAGTCGGTTCATCACGTTTTTTCCACTGCTTGGTTTGCTGTTTTGACTCTGGGGTGTAGTGGTGTACCCAAGTTTCATCCATTGTTACAAATCTGTATAAAAAATCGTGTGGGTCAGCCTCAAACATTTCCGAACAGTCGCGAGAAATCGTGAGGCGTATTCGTTTTTGTTCGACTGTAAACAATCCGGATACCCACCCACCGCACAGAAACATTAGAAAATTCAAGTTCATTGACTATAATGTTTTGTGTTCGTTCATACGAGATGCCAATAGTGTCTGCAATCTCCCTGATGGTCAATCTCCGATCCGTCAATATCAGATCACAGATTTTCCCCATATTAGACGTCATATGCCGGCCAGAGCTTGGGTCATCTTCAATACTCTCTCGTCCGCGTTTAAATTCAGCAACCCACTTTTTCATAGTTGTTTCGGACGAAGCAGTTTCCCCCTATATCTTCGTGAAGCTCTTTTGGAGTTAGTTTTTTTTTTTTAAACAGGTATTTGATGACCGCACTTTGCTCAATTTTCTCCATTCTTTAAAAATGCTGCACAAAGGCTCACTCAGTCTAATTTAAATACAATTAATGCTACTGCGATAGAATTTTACAATTTGACAACAAGAGAGTAAACTAATCGAATGAGGTCAGTTACATTAAAATAGTTTCAGTATTTATGTGTTAGGCCGCGAACTTTTCAATCCACTCTCGTACTTTCTTATTAAATCCACTCATTTTGACAGTAAGAAAAACAAATGAAAATCACACATTTTTCTAATTTGAATTCGAAAATATCTTCTATAAAATTTGAACTTATTAATGATACCGAAACCAGCCAGATGCAAATGGTATAGCCAAAAAGATTTTATTATAAGTTTATGCATACTACATGCGAAAAGACATACACACCGGCAAAAATCGTAACCCTCCATTCGCTTCACCGTAGTCGGGTAAAAAATTAAATCGTCGTCATTTTTAAACGAGTTCTGTGCGTTACACCTAGGTCAGAAGTCTTAGACGAATTTTCTCACCATTCAGACCAATGGCTTAACGTGCCTCAAATGAATTGATTTGTCCTCTTGAAATACTTTTGTTATCAGATTTATAGAACTGTCACCTATACGCAAAAAATAGTTATTTTCTTATAATGCCAATCTTTTCTAATTTTGCCAATTAACAAAACCTATTTTTTAATATTAGGCAAACTAATTAGATGTTGTTGAAATGCTTTTTTACATAAGACCAACAGTAATATCTAGTCTTAAAAAGCAAGAATATTGCTTATACGTCCCTATAGTTTTTAACCCGCGATATATAAAAGATGGTCCTGACTTACTGACTGACACATAACGCACAGCCTTAACTGCTGATCGTAGGAACTTGAAATTTGGAGAGTACTTTCTTGTTATTACACCTGTACTTAAAACGGAATTTTGTAAATTTGACTCCGAAGGAGCTTAAAAAGGATGAATATATTTATAAAAAAAGTGTTTATTTTTGGACCTACATCGATGTAACTTGATTGCTATTTTAGTAATTTAAGGCAGAGGGAAGGTATAAAAAATATGACCATTTTATCTCGATTGAAACTATCACTAAAAGGGATGAAAGTTGGAAGTTTTAATAGATAATTAAAAATTTTATGATAGCAACCATTTTTACATTTTGATGATTCATTGTAAAAATCTTATTTAAATAATATATTCTAATATAATAAAAATCTCCATAACTAGTGATAAAAACTGTTATTTGATAAAACCATTTATAACAAAAAAAGATATTTTAAATATAAATTTTATATACGGAAAATGAACTTTGTATATGTTTTGAAGTATACTAGATGGCGTTACATATATTCTAAGTCGCACTATTTTTAGCCTGATACAAATACGGGAAGAACGGAAATAATTCGATATAAGCCTGGAATATTTTTAATCAAGTTTGTGAGCTAATTACAAGAAACTATATTTAAGAATCCATCTCATTTTAGCTACGGAAGGTGTAAAAAAATCATCAAGTCAAAAAACCTTTATTTCCTTCACGCAAAATTACTAACACAACTATTTTCACAAATTTTGGTTTTATTTATCATAGCGACAAAGAAAATTACCGAAATTCAACTAAAAATTTACAGGAAATAGTCATTTTTATTAAACTTTTTTTTTTGTAGTAGTTAAATATAATAAAACTTTTATTTAAACTATTGCAGAGTGGATTCTAATGATATTTCGTAGAATATGTGTTTAACTCAAAAGCATATTAATATTTATTGTTCGTGTTTTTATTAAAATATGAGTTTCCAAATATAATATTAGGAAAATTTATCTATTTCATGGAAATAATATATAAGTAACAGCGCGAAAATACGTAGAAGTCACTTTATAAGTATTTTGCTTATCATGCCATTGAGAAATTAAAGGATTTTTTTTTCTAATAATCCAAAATAAAATGTCGATGGATAAATTCATATATTAAAAAGGAAATATATGATATCCTGATAATAAAAAAAACAGCTGTTTTTGTTTGTTATGTTTTAATGTTTGATCTCTATACTGAAAGTTGGTATGTATTTGTATCAGGCTATTTCATCAAAGTTGAGTTTAAAAAATAAAATGTAGTAGAGTGATTCTCAAGTCACCATTTTTATATCAATCAAATATTAAAGAAGTTTTAGTGATTTAAAAATATTTTTTACCATTGAAATTAGATATTGCCCAAAGAAATTATACTCGTAGTAAATCAGGCTTCTTAACAAAAACCTCTAGCTACTCTATTCATTAAAAAATAACTTTACCAACTCATATCCATCTATTTTGTGTTGTCAATTATCTGGTATAAGTAATTTTCACAATTTCTTTATACCAAATCTAATTTCTTTGTCGCAATTTGCCAAAGAAATTAGTATAAATCCGACGAAATGAATGGCAACGAAATCAGAAATATGATATTATTTTTTTGTTGAATGATGAATGTTACCGACTTTTTAGTAATACGTTATCTATAAATGTTTGATTATGAAAATATGCACAAAAAATGTCCAATCAATTAGTACATATAAAAACATTAAAATGTGTAATGAAGTAATTAGGCAATTAAGGAACAAAGTCCAAAAAGGAGAGAAAAAAGTATTTCTCATTAATGCACTTACGCACGTCTATTCTGGTGGCCCAATGAAGTGACTGAGAGATGCTGGGTACGGTGAAACGAATATTCTATAGTACTAATAGAAATTAGTTCTGTTTTGCCAAACAAAATATATTGGCGTATTTGCACAAAACTAACGGTTTTAAATAAAAGTTGGTAAGTAAGTTATATCTTCTAAATCTTAAAAAAGCCTTAAAATATGTACACCTTTTTGATTTGGAAACCGAGCTTAACGTTAAAATATTATGATTTAATTGACAATGTTACATAGTGTTTCGAAAAAATACATTAACTGGCATATTCTAAAGTTTTAATACCTTTAAAACTTTAATAAACCTTTCAAACCCGGACAGGCAGAACTTGCCATCTCCAGTAAGAACTTTGTGTAGTAATAAATGTTTAAATTAATTGGAAACTTATTGGAAAACCGATAAAGCCCTTTTAGCAAATATACATTACGTGGAAAGTATCTTAATAGTACGAGTATCTTATTATTCTCCTGTTCCGTTTTAATTTATACAATGGTATTTTGTGTTTTCAAATGTGCTGAAGTATAATTTTGAACAATGTTGTTTGAGCCATTTATTGGAGGGAACATCCTTAACACACAATCCATAAGAACGGATTTTTGGAAATTCCATCCCGGAGGGGGACAAAAAAGGTGAAAAAGTTTGTATGAAACTTCTTTGTTTATGGACCTATGTCGCTGAAAATTAGTATTTGGTAGTTTATGAAAACCACCACTTACAGGGATGAAAACGGGAGTGGATTTTTATGAAAATTGAAATATTACCACAACAACAATATAATATTTATTTACAAATATTAAATTACATAGCGATAAAAATTGGTGTTTATGTAATTTATAACAAAACAATATATTTAAAATTTGTTTTTCTTGATAATGCTCAAATGTAGTATTACATTTACGAAAGAAAAAATATTTTTATATATTTTGAACTATTATACAAGATTGCATTAAATATTCTACACCGTACTGTTTTGCTCAAAATATAGTAAGAAATTTAAGCTTTGCTATACTAGATGGCGTTTATTCTGAAGTAATCTGCGCTAACGTTTGTTTCAAATAATATGCGGAGATAACGTTTTCAATTAAGTTTTGTGTAAACTTCAGAACTGTTTTTTCTATCTGTAATTCAAATTGGATTGGATTGGATTATTATCTCTAAAGTTTTCAATAATAAAATGCTGAAACATATTGGATATTTGGTGTTTGAAAAACAACAGCGTTTTTGGAAAATACTTATATACCGCCCAAAGTAACAATACAACGCGGACGAATAGTTAATAATAAAAGGAAATATTTATTTGATTTAAATATGTAATGGGATGCCTAGAGGGTTAATATTATTTTTAATGTGACTAAAGTTAGCGCCATCTAGTCTTTTCATAGCTAATAACTATCACAATTTCTTTGTATGCTTTATTTCAGTGGAAAAGCAAGCGATAGCGAGCAGCGCCATCTTTTAAGTTCTAGTAGAGAATTATTTTCCCATTTTAGTGTCAATAGATATTATAGATGGCGCCATCGGTATCAAATCCGTAACAATTTTTAAATGACAGATATTTGTTGAAGTACATGTTTTTAAACTATTAAAACATGCATATTTTAGATACAAGATCCAGTTTATACCTACTTTTAATAAAGTGTTATAAACTCTGTAACTATATAAAAATAAGAAAAGCACTATCGAGCACCACAATTTTCATTATATGTTTCATATGACAGCACTTGTGCAAGTGGTGAGTGCCGAGCGCCATCTATTCTCTTCGTACATTGTAAACTAGTGTATATGTATATTGTAACAGTTGCTATTCCGTTTAAAACAGCCTAAAACTCGTCGTCGAGCGAAGGGTTTTCACGTTACCATAGAGTCAAATAAAACCTATAATACCTTTTGAAGTGGGTTTTATTATATTGAAAATGTATGTATATAGAGTCAAATAAAACCTATAATACCTTTTGAGGTGGGTTTATTATATTGAAATTGTATGCTTTTACAACGCTGCGTTTGACTACGAATGTGGGGCTGTTTTTGTAACAGAATAGCACTGCTAATTAGGTAACAAAAATAGTTCGACTAAATTGCTTGAATTAAGAAGGTGACAAATTTAATTCGTATATCTGAACTTGTAGTATTAGTATTAACAATTCATCAATATAATTTTAATAAATAAAATCTCTAGTTATATACATTATGTATCAGTACATATTGTAAAACGAGTGTCTAGATCAATGAAATCAGGTAATAAAGGTTACACAAACGTAACCGTTTTTAGTATGGGGCCCCATTTTGAAAAGTTTGCGACGGGAGTCTTTGTCTGAGATTTTTAAATATCTAAGCAAAATGAATAAGAGCGAGCTAACACCATAACGCCTTTAGAGCCGTAAAGCCGACATAGGAAGTGATTCCTTGGTTGCGTTTTACATAAAACACTTAATCATTAAATTTTATCGATTGTGCATTAAAAATGCTGTACTATATAACTCTTAAATTAAAAAACAATGTCTAATTGCTCATCAGGAACAATCAGTGTGAGACACTACCACACTGATAAAAAAATCATAATAGCAGCACAATGACAATAGCGACAAGTTTTTATAATAAATATGTCGCAATGGACTAGTTAAAACAGCCATTCAACTTGACGGCTAGATCTTTTCAATCGCATGTCTATTGTTGAAAACGATCTTGTGATGATTGGAATTTTGTCGTCCAATGATGAATTTGTATAATTTGAAGCCGAATTGTTCTATATATCGGCCCACACTAACTCAATGGGGTTGAGATCGAGATGATACGGCGAAAAGCGAAGAACGATATGATCTGCCTTTAAAATTTCATCAATGATGTAATTTTTTTCAGACTGACTTCTTTTTATCAGAGAAAGACTAAACCCTAACATGTTTAGTATTTTCTGGTGTAAAGTCTACATACTCAAGTGCGCTATGGTAGGTGGCATTGTCCACCACGATCACTAAATTAGGAGCTAATTTATTTTTCAATTTGTGATTAACCCAGTTATGAAAATTTGTTGCATTCATATCCCCATGGTAAACCCCGCATTTCGAATCTGATTTGGAAATAGTTAAAGCACCGTCAACTAATCCATCTCGACTACTTCCATGAACAATCATTAAACGACGCCCTTTGCCAATATCATCATTAATACTAGGCTCAGATTGGGATTGCAAACACTTTTTGAAGTTGTGGCTACTGTTAACGTAGGTTTCACATTACGCTGCGAGCTGATACTCCTATAGCCTCTGCTACTAATTTATTAATGTCCATATCGTATTTGCGTGCTATACCTTCCTTGTCCACCTTTCGTCTGTGAAAAAATGGTGGACATTGTAAATAAAATTTTTCACTTGTCGTGTAATTGACGGACCCATCTTGGGATATTTTATCTCATGTATGTTTCGAACAAAGTGGCACGAACAACTGAATCGTGTAACAGTCACGGCGGTCCATGGCAGACTGACTTAGATTGACGTTCAATTTACCTCCTTCGTCCTGCCGCTCACATACCTCAGGCAGTGACTAGCACTTCTGCGCACATTATCGTTAAATGATTATGACTTTTTGAACTTTTAAGGGACATGTGATTTAAAAGTCACTTAAACTTTCGTTTAGGTACTAAGCGAACACTAAACTTGAGTTTGTATCTCCGCCAACGCGTTATAAATTTTGCTTTATTTAAAAAATAGCGACTATTGACGTGTATGTGTCTGTATTTTTGATTACAGTCGACTCTCGTTAATTCGAAACTCGAGGGACTCCTAAAATATTACGAATTATCGAGTGTTTGAAATATCAAATAGTTCGAAATTTGTGAGAGTAAATAAATAAAACTTCGAATTATTAAGTGTTGATCAATTATTTTTTATGTATTAACTCCTATTCTATAACAATGACAATAGTTTAGAGGTAAATTCGTATACATACAGTTGAGAATCGTTAGGGGTGTTACAGCTCTCCATGCCTTGTCAATGAGTAAAATATCTGTCAGAACCGTGATATTTGCAGTTAGCTGCTTGTCGATAGATTCTAAAACGAGTTTAACAATTTCTTTGCGATAGAACGTCTTAAAATTATGGATGATCCCTTGGTCCAATGGTTGCAATTTGGAAGTTGTATTTGGCGGAAAGAAGTATAGTTGGACAATGTCCAAACATCCATTTACTGAATATTCGTATCGGAAGAATAACATCACAAATATGATCTGTGCACTAGGTAAGTGCGACCGTATCTATGCACTATATTGCCTACAATTTGTTCATTATAGGATGATTCCTGTGACAGATGATAAAGTGGCATGCCAAGAGTTTAAATAAACTATACTCAATCTAAAGTCCACTGGGCTTTGTGATTACAAATTGCAGTTACAAATTGCTAGCCAGTCAATCTAGATATGTTTAGGGTTTTGTACCCAAAGGGTAAAACGGAAACCCTGTTATTGAAACTTCTTGCCTGTCACCAGGTTATATCTCATGAACCGTGAAAATTAGACAGTTGAAATTTTTACTGATATTGTATTTCTGTTGCCGCTTCAACATGTACTAAAAACTACTTATAAAATAAACATTTAAGGAGAAGCTTCCTTAAATACAACAAACCTAATGTTTTCTTCTGTACGGAACAATTCGTGCGCGAGTTCGAATCGCGATTGACCGGTTTTTTTTTTAAGTTTTCATTTTCGGATACTGGTTTTTTGATTAAGAAATAAATAACTTTGTTTGTAGCTAATGAAACCATGTTGAAACTTGTGATTTGGTTGAAAATAGGAGGGGGTAGTTTTAACCCTCACCATGTATCACCAAGGGGGAGGGGGAGTAAAAAAAATGTTGAAAAAAAAATCACGTGATGTGAAAACAATTACGATCACTCGTTATGGTGGTAAAAGATACTAAGAATACTTGATTCCTTTTGTATTTACAACTATTTCACAAAATGGTTATTTTTTTAACTACCACAAAATTTGCAAATTTCACTAAGGTGACTATTACATGATGTAAATAAATTCCTCCAGTATTGGGTTACTGATCTTTTTATACGTGGATTTAGAACTCTAAATACAACAAAAAATAATAATAAATATCTGAAAATTAAAATGAAATACCAGGTTTATCCTACTTTTCTGACAGATGATGCATAGTTGATGGCATGACGAGCTTAGAGATTCAACAAATGATGGTTTTGTTTATGTTTTTTGTTAAATTAAAATATTGAGTTAGTCAAAAGCATGAAATAATTTAACATTCTATTTACATGAATAAAATATTTTTCTTCTTTAGTCAAAATAGGAGAATTAATTATAATCATACAAAATTGTAAAGATTATTTCACAACTTAATAACAACAGAACGAAATAAATTATTTATGATATTCAAAGTATAACATTCAAATCATTATTCGTTCCGAAAGCAATTATGACTTTTAAAGTTACACAATTCCTTAAATCACTATCACAACCGCTGTACATTTGAAAATGATTGTGATAGATTTAAAAATTGGACAATTAGGCCACTGTTCTAAGGAACCACAATTAATAAATTAATTTTTAGTATCATCATTTAAAAAAATAGTGCCTGGTCTATTTTAGTGAGCTTATAACAAAAAGTAGATCATAAAGGTAACCTAAATAAACAATAAACAAAGGTAAAGTAAGTTGACAACAATGCATCATTAATTAATAGAAATAATAATCTTGCAATACACTGATTTTTTTTTTCAAAATACCATGAATATTAATTCTTTAAAAGTAGTAGCACATACCCGACATATAATTTTCTTATGAAACTTGTGTGTGGGTTTTTGTATTAAAATTAGTTATTTACAACGTTCGTAATTATCAAGACAATTACTTTTTTAATAATCATCCAAAAAAAAGCTGATAGTTATCTACAGTTACTGGCAATTTTTATTTTTTATTTTCAGAAAGACATTCATAAGTGACTAAACTTTCATTCTTACACTGCTACTTATAAACAAGGTTTAGCGTCAGAGTAAATTTATGCTAAAATTGCAATTTTAGTATTAGTCCATATTCATATCACACAGAGAATAAGCAATATTACTCCTGTAGAACCTCTTACTAGGTTAACCTTTGTTAAGTCTCTGTTTAATAATATGAATTTTGACTAATACAAAGAGCATCCTCAGCATAAATTTACTCCAACGTTAAACCTCATTTATAAGTAGCAGTGCTATTGTTTAAATCATAAAATATAGACAAACAAAAAATTTACTTAAATAATTGTATTGAACAAAAAGTGAATTCAATTTATAATTAAATAAAACACATTTTTTTTTATAAAAAGTGGGCTTTTAATTTTTATTTTTGTTTTCAATCATAGGCAATTTTCTTTATCAGAACAATCATATTTGATAGTTGTTTAAAGATGATTCCTCTTTAATAATAAGCCCTAAAGTACAAAACTAGTTTGTGTAGTTTTTTTTTTTATAATTCTCAAGATAATTATTGTGATAATTATCACTTTTAATAGCTCAAACACAATATGGAAAAATTTACTTTTTGATGGCAAACCATGTATATCAAACTATCTGCACACTATTATTACTACAAAATATAATACCTGTAGAGGATGGCAAAGTGATTGGCATAGGTAGAGTTTAAACAAATTAATGGATTTTAACTGTTTTGACATTTATGGATTAGTGGTAAATATTTATAAAATATCTAAATTAAAATATAGTGTTATTTGTCAGCCATCAGGTAGATTTTTAAAATAATTATGTATCCAATATTTTTCTACCACATGTCTGACGGACTAAATAGAAATTATTTTATCTTTATTCAGGTGTCATGCCTATTACTTGTTATAAAGTTATTAAAATTAACTGCCTTATATTATAGTAATTTGGTAGAAGTTTTACAAATATAATTGGTAGTATTGAAAAAAAAAACATATTAATGAAATACATCAATAAATAGAGGATAACTGTTACTTAATCAAAAATATTATTTGATGCTGAAAATAATTTCTACAAATACTTAAAGGATGTTTGTATGATACACGTCATATACACTACCGGTCAAAAGTTTGAGACCGCTGTAAAAAAAAATAAGAACACAAATAAAAGTCAACATGTTTAAATTATTATGAAATAGAGTTTTTATTTCCATGTTATACATAAGATTTCAAATTAAAAAAATTAAAAATACAAAAGATAATACTAAATTATTAAAGAAAATACAAACAAGAGGGTTTACACAGATTTTTCATCAAAATATCCTCCTTTACATTTTATTACTTGTTTTACTAATCTTGGCATGCGAGCAATTAATTTATTTATTGTCTCTTGCGAGATATTCTTCCAGCTGTCTTCTAAGGCATTCCACATGGCCTGCTGTGAAGAAGGACATTGATTCCGAACGTTTCGGTCAAGCTCTTCCCACAAAAGCTCTATGGGGTTAAGATCGGGACTTTGGGGTGGCCATGTCATGTTTTCCAACACTTTTTCCGACTGTTTCTCATCTAAATAGCCCCTACATAATTTTGAACTATGCTTTGGGTCGTTATCTTGTTGGAAAATAAAACCTTTGCCGATTAACTTTAGTCCGGAGGGAATAGCATTTTTCTCCAAAATTACTTTATACTGCTCCTTTTTCATAATTCCTTTAATTTGAACCAGATTTCCAGTCCCATAGCCTGAGAAACATCCCCAGACCATAACAGAGCCGCCACCATGCTTGACAGTCGGGACTACACACTGTGGCATCATCTTTTCTTCGGCGGAACGTCGAACGAAAATTCTTCTTTTTGAACCAAATATTTCAAATTTAGATTCGTCACTCCAAAGAACTTTTTTGAAATCTTCCTCGGTCCAGTATCGATGGGTTAGGGCCCATTGTAACCTTTTTTTCTTATTCTGCGGTTTTAGAAGAGGTTTTCGAACAGCAACGCGACCAAACAACTTGGCGTCTCGCAATCGTCTTTTCACGGTAGACACCGACACAGGTTTTTCCCGAGATTTATTCACTTCAACACGAATTTCTGGGGCTGTTAGGCGTCTATTTCGCTTGCTGGTGACCACAATAAATTTGTCTTCACTAGAAGTAGTAGCTCTTGGTCTCCCGGACCGCGGACGATCTTGATTACTGCCAGTTTGTTTGTACCGCACAATAGTGCGATGAACACATGTCTTTGATAACTTAAGTTGAGATGCAATCTCACGTTCAGATTTGCCTTCATTATGGAGAACAACGATGGCAGATCTCGTTTCTATACTAATTTCACAAACTTTTCCCATTTTAGAGACGTCTCGACTGTAGAAATCACAAAATCAGACTAACAGCGGGTATTCGTAGATAACCATAAAAATATCGGGTTAAAATAAAATTTAAACATATTTTAAGAACATAGAACAATCGCATTGTAAGTTGATGTAAAAAAAAACGAAGTTTCAGCTGCGGTAATGAGGTAATAAAATGTTTACAATTGGTTATCGGACTATCTTTTCCTCGGCTCACATTGAAGTTTGAAAAGAATGCTCGTTTATGGCCCTTCCATTGTCTAATATACAGAAGAATAATGTTTTTAGGCAATCTTTAAAAACAATTGAATATGCAGGTGTGCAGATTACTTTTTATCACCAATATTTTGAGAATATTTACTTATAACAAAAGTTTTCTATTAGTGGTCTCAAACTTTTGACCGGTAGTGTATGTAGTTCATGGTTACTTTTCTAAACTGTAAATAATACCTTCTGTTAACATACTGAAGCCTTTTCTGTTTGATTTTTACAGGCAAATAAAAAAAAGAACACTTGTTTACTGCCAGCAAATATAATATCACATAAATATTTCTTCCCATAGATGCAATAGAAAATTACTTAAAAGCTCTTGTAAAATGCGTGAAGATCTATACAATACATGCATACAAGATTATTGATGATATTTTAGATTGAATATATAGATAGATTCTTTAAATTTTAAGTTGTAATAGGTTACTAGTTGATAATTATTTGGATAAATTGTTTGAGACTGGTCACAACACACAAAATACATACTGTCAAATTAAATAAAAAAAATATTTTACTGTTTGTGCCAAACATCAATTACAAAGGGAAAGTTTGAAATGTTATCTATATTTTATGATACTTATTCAGAGTTAGAAATACTTTTAAACAAAAATTAGACAATGCTTTCCAATTGCTGCTTAATGCCAAGTAACATTATGAGCAACAAAATCCATTCAATTTTAATTACAAAATCATGTTTTTATTAGTTTTAAAAGATAAATATATGTGTATTTGTAGCTATTTAGCATTATTAGGTTTCAGTTTTCTATTAAAATTCATTGTCAAGCACAATCTTAAGAAAGTTTTTGGTTTATAATAGGTATTCAAAATTGATGTACATGATATCTGTTATATGAAAATTTATACCTCATATCCTAACTATAGCTGTCTACTATTATGTATCACTTTTCAGTGGTTGGTCATTGAAGGATTCCCAGCATTGTATATAGCTATACATGTAACACTTGCATACATAACACAGTAGATTTTTACAAATAAAAAAAGAATGTTGTTAAAGTTAAAGATGATTGTAAATTATGATCCTTAGCGTCATAATATCGTTCTAAGAAGCCAAAAATGTCTCGATATCTACATAGAATTATGTAGTTGGTACCATGCACGTAGCAGTAAAATATGGAGGATGCATATCCGAAACCATCAAAAAAGTCGTCCTATAAGGAATAAGTCAGAAAAACGACTTTGAATTAGTCGTTTATTAGCAATATACAACTAATATGACCATTTTTATTGATAAAAAGTAAGATAAAATTATGAAATGCTGACAATTACTGAACTATTGTACCGCCCTAAGGTGATGTTGATGTAGCTTTTAAATCTTACTTACCACGCTGAAGAATGACATATTCCGCAAAGAAAAACAGAGTTCAGGAACGACTAATATTTAGATGTCTTTTTATATAGGAAATAGTGCAGAATTTAGTTAAGATTCACAATTTTTTCCACAAAACAATAACACTACGCGCAATCACTATCGCACCACCACACCGAAGTTAAAGACTTAACCAATACTACCAACCTATCAAATGAAAATAAATCAATTATTTCAACAGCACTTCAGGCTTATCCAAGACAAAAGCGACGGACATAAAGAGATCACTTGCTCTACTAAATTACTAAATACTTAATTTTACTTAAATTGTGCATATTAAAAAAAAGCTAGGTGCGTGGCAAAAAAAAAAAACACCCCATCGTACTTAATTATTTCAAACACAGTCCTGCATGACTTGTCGGCTGACGCGGCTTCCCACATGATGGACTGTACAGATGTAAGCTTCGTGTACAGATGTGAATAGCTAGTATTATCAATATAAATAAAGAATAAAAAAACTACACATGGGGAATTTCAATAAAACGTGTACAAAGTCTTCTAAATAAAGTTTTATTTTGCCAAATTAAGTTCCCATAGAATATTTTGATTGCATGCATTGCACGGAAATATTTATTTGTAGAAACATAAGTCGGTTATATCGAAGAAACACGTTTAAATAGACTTTTTTTTTTAATTTAAATTGGGGCAAATTTTGTAATGAAGAATTATTTAAAAAAAACCATTAGTTCCTGAAGTCAGACTAGATGTCGCTACGGTACGTTCCTGATTTCTCCATGACAACCTTTCCGGTTTTCTTTCAAGGTTAAAAGTAAATTAGTTGTCAAAACTGAATAAACAACTCATATTCTATTTGTACTTTTTCGTATTTGTTTCGATATCAAGTTTCGAACTTTTCAAATTTCAGTTTTTAATAAGGAATGGAAGTGATTGTCTTTGGTCCGGTCGTTTCCTGCAAAAATCAACTTTAGCTATAGTCGCCATCTAGTGGAAGTGCTTTTTTAGTGCTTTTATTTTTTTTTAAATACTTCCTCATTGACGTTTGGATCCAACAATTTGTGCTGCCATCTAGAGACATAAATTTTTGTAGTTTCTTTATTTTTTTTAAATACTTCCTCATTCTCGACCAATGCATAAAGAGAATAGAATTGTTAGCATACATACAATGCATAGTATTGTCGGTGTTGCTATGAATGAGATAACTCGGGTTAATATAGAGTTTAAATTCAATCACTACGACTTATGCAATACAAACGAAGCTACGTTCTTCAGCTTCATTTGTCATAGGAAAGTGGAAACTAACTTAATGAAAGTGAAAGGTTTTTAAAAAGCTATGGAAATCAATAGAATTTTGCTGGCCTTAGCCTGTTCCAAAGGGAATGAATAAAGAAATATATATCGATGTTCGTTGAATATCCACTCCCAGTGTAGGGTTATCAGCCCAACCAACCATGTGGCTTTGTGGTTTGTGTCGCAAAGAGTAAATTTAGTTTTTTTAATACGATATAAACTCAACTTATATAACATATACTAAAGTCTTATATTAGTATTTGTAAACTCATTATTTATTCCTTACCTTTCATTCATTTCATTTTCATTTTACATGTAAAAAATAATTTATTTACTTGACATTGGCAGAATTGTGCGAAATGCGCAGATAGCTATTAAATAAAAAAGAAGAAGAAGGAGTAGTATTTGAAGCTTGTCAAAACATGTGAAGTTATGGAAGTTTTATATTTTTGTAATGCAAAGATTAAAGCGTTTAAGAAATTTAATAGAAATAGTAGATGTACAATTTTCGACACTAGAATGCGTTCAATTAACTTATTTAAAAAAATATTTGTAATGGCTATTTTATTATGCACTTTTCTTTCATTACTCTTCTGGTCTGACTTGGGAATCCTCAAGTAAGTGTTCAAGATAATTCAATATTTAGTTTAATTAAATGGAATACAACAAACTTTCGCTTACCTACAAATGTATAGTAAGGTTTCATGATAAATTAAAAATTTACCACAGAGAAAATAATACTTTGCAGTTAAAATATTATATGTTTACAGTTTCACCAGTTTAGCTGTAAAAACAATTCCAGTAAAAAACAAACTGTGTTATGTTAGTATGAATGATGAGAGAATACAGATGAATAATAAGACAGATTTAAAAATGATCTACTATATCACACCAACATATCCAAGGCCGGAGCAAATACCCGAATTAACAAGACTCTCTCATACCTTAATGCATGTGCCCCGTATACATTGGGTCATAGCAGATGATCAACCAACATGCTCTGAAGTAGTGAAAAATGTTTTGAGGTATGTGCCTTCATTACCTCATAGTTACATTATGCCCTCAAACTGATACATATATATTACATATTGGTAGAAAGACATAAACAAAATTTGACTGAAAACAGAAAACATGAGTATAAAAAATTTAGGCTTCTTTAGAATACAAAAATATTGATATGAAAAGGAGAATCTATTCTGTATAAATTTGAAACTGAAATATTGATAGACCTTGACATTTTAAATGTTGTGAAAATAGTAGTATTCCCACACTACTGTTTAAATAAAAGTATCTATAGCTTTATATAAAATTTAAAGACAGAATTAAAACTTAATTAATGTCATTATTAAAAGTGTTTCTTTTATTTACTGGTTCATAACTGGCACCATATCTGACTAATAACTGGTAACCCACATTATTTTTTTAATATAAATAAAGTTATAAGCGCTTTCAGATACCCACCCTAATTGAACTAAAACCTCTTCAACAAAATTACACCAAGGAAATATGTTGCTTTCCATAAAAAAAAGTTAATAAGCTACATGGTTTCAATGCAAACAAACGGTCGAATGTTTCCTCTTTTTTTATTATTAAAATTGATCTAATTCTCTTTTTAATTATTAATTTTCAAATTAATATAAATGTATCAATTCGAAGCATAATCTACATAATAAAATATTTTAACATTTTCGAATGCGTAGTATACATATTAGCAGTTGACATATAAATTCTCATTTGTATTGTATTTTCTATAATGTGCATATCAACGCTGGAAAGCAAACACGTAGCAACCTGCAAAACCAAAATGGATATTTAGAGTGGAAAAACTTTATATTTTTCCAAAAAAAAATATCTAATTTATAAATTGATTAATACGTCCTGAACGAGTGATAGGGAAAAAAATGCTGGATGATTCAAAAGTACTTTTAAGAAGTCTATTTGAATAAAGATTATTTTGACTTTGAATACTTATTTGTTTTACTAACTAATTTGTTACCATGTACGTTTATAGGAATTATTTATCGAAAAAAAATGAAAGTTTTTCTGCTCTGAAGAACAATTTTGGTTTTGCGGGTTACTACGTGTTCAATTTCCAGCATCAATATGTTATAGTTAACTATTTCGATGACTGAATACGTAAAAAATATACCTACCTATGGGTGATAAATATCTAATAGATCCAGCCTATTTATTTAACATTGTTTCTAAAAGCTCAAATTATAGATCTTAAATATAAAAAAATATTATCAATAAAATGACAATTGCAGGAAATCAGGCATACCTTTTACACATATTGCAAGTCCCAAGCCATTCCACTACAGAAGTAACAACTTTCCGCGGGGTGTTGCAAACCGTCGGGCTGCTCTTGATTGGATACGTCACAATGTTCGCGAAGGTATACTATACTTTGGTGATGATGATAACACCATTGACTTGGAATTGTTTGAAGAAATGAGATTAACTAAGAAAGTGTCCATGTTCCCCGTGGGACTCATTGGCGGTTATGGAGTATCATCGCCTATTATTAAGGATGGAAAGGTAGTATACATATATATATATATATACCTTTGCTTAATTTTTAAGAGCTCAATTTTTTATAAATTTTGATTACGGAATGTTTATAGAGAAATATTATGGGATTTTTTTTTGTGGTGTCCTATATATATAGCTTGTTTGGAGAGACTTGTTTAAAAAGATGACTTTATAACAAAAAGGATTCAGATAAAGTAATAAAGTGTATAAAAAATATTAATATTAATATGTAAAAAAATATTAATAATTTTAACATATGAAAGGGTGTTACTGTCTGGCTGGCTTGCCAGGTCCCAGCTGAGGGTACTGTTATAATATACCTTACTTGTATTAGTTACTATTAAAATGAAAAACGTAACATAGATGTTGTTTCCTATTGCATTGTCATCATACAATAGGAAACCGAGCTTGAATACAATAGTGGTATCAATTAAAGTTAGTTTTGGATTGGACTCCCGTTGGACAAAACATTCTTCATACAAAAGAACGAAGTGTTGTTCATACAAAAGAACGAAGTGTAAAGTAAAATAAGTTATTTAAAAAAGCTATTTCTGACCACCCCTGTAACAGTACACTGTAAGGGTTTTTGGTGGGTTGAGAAAAGCCTAAAGTGATTACTAAAACCAATCAAAAATATATGGTGTGTCACAAGATTCAATCTTACACTAGTTGCTATTTCTAATCATACCTAAATAACCTAACTGAAATTATATTAAGGTGACCAAACCTTGTACGCCGATGATACAAGTTTATTTTGTTTCGGCAATTCATCATTGTTATTGATAAACTTTTTAATTATATTGGTTGTCCATTAAAATTAATATCAGTGGTAACAGTATCTACAATCTCTTTAAAGTAAATATACATAAAACTTCACTATATTTTGCATTGTTTGTTAAATATTATTTCGAGGCGAATATTTGTAACTCTTAATGAAAATATAGATCCTAACCTCACTTAAATAATAAAGACATTCAGATTTGGTTTGAATATTTTTTGATATGAGTCATGTGGTCATTGTATTTATACAGGTCGCCGGATTTTTTGACTCTTGGCCGGGTTCAAGAACATTTCCTGTGGATATGGCAGGTTTTGCTGTTAATATCGAGTACCTCACTTCAACGGCCAGTATGCCTTACATAGCCGGACATGAGGAAGACAAGTTTCTCGTCAGCTTAGGTTTGAAAATTGAAGACATAGAGCCTCTAGCAGACAACTGCACGAAGATATTGGTGTGGCACACAAGGACAGTTAAGTTTAAAAAACCAACACTTAAAATTAAACTTGATAAGATTACCGGAGAGACATATAAAAATTTTGCTGATTTAATAAAGGAAACTTCTAAACTGGGGATGGCTACTATTGATTCTACTAGCGGTACAAAACCATTAATCACATATGATCGTAAAACATATGAATCTCTGACAGATATCCTATAATAAACATATTAATTACAATACTTTTAGATATGCCAAATAGAATACAATTTAGGTCATAAAATTTTCATGGTTCGTCTTCAATTAAGGCCTTAAAGGAGAAATGGTTACCATAAATTAAGAAAACTATCTATGTGGATTATATACACGAGCGTGTAGTCGTGCACTTAGATCTTCGTATAACTTCCTCCAAAACTTGAAAGGAACAAGTAAACGAGAAGTTTATTGAATGCTTTAGGAGTATTACGAATGACTAAATAAAAAAAATGCATGCACGTTAAATTTAAAATTTAAAATATTATTGTCGTAAATGTTTGTATGCCAAATAAAGTCGACTTGTGATTTAAAATATAATGGGTTAGGGCTCTGCTAGACAAATGGCTGTCACTTTGCCTAAGTAGTTAAATAGTTGGATTCGCAGTTAGAATCAAATGTTATTTTTTAATTATTTCTATCCCTTGGTACCATTAGATAAGTAGTCCAATAGTAAAAAAGGCGACATGATATCTCTATATCGAATAGATTCGCTCATCATAATAAGAATGCAACTAAATTTAGTCGTTCCACATATTTATACCATTTACATATAATTTGTGTGTTCGCAGTTAGAATATATTCACGCGCGGTCGCCGACCTATCACAGCGCGACTAGAGATCTCGCTACTCATATGGGTAGCGAGATCTCTAGTCGTGTAGCACGCCTATATAGTCTATATACGACTATATAGTCGTGTAGTACAGTAATTTTGTTCTATTCAAATTGAATACCCAAGTATCATTTCTAATAGTTGCGTAAAAAACAGTAATTTTGTTCTATTCAAATTGAATACCCAAGTATCATTTCTAATAGTTGCGTAAAAAATTAAAACAATTAGTTACATAACAAATATGACATAGTTATGTTAATCTTAAACTAACTAGGAACTTATTAAGTAACTATTAAATCTTCTTGTTTTTATGAGTGGTATTTAGACTTGCTCAAAGGGTATATTAAGAAAAAAATAAATAATAGAAATTAAAGTAAAATAATGGAATAGTGCAAAATAAACATTGAGTACCCAAATTTAACACTATTCGTAAGACTCAATAAAACGAAAGATGCAATAAAATAAGCAATTAATTGGTTGTTGATAACTGTTATTTATCCTGTTTTGTGCTTTTAAAATTACAAAATTTCCTAATGACTTCTTAATAAGATAGAATTAAATAGGTGTTGTAATTAGAAATTTGAATCTTATGATTATAGAACAATGATTTTTTAAACAAATAAAAATATATTGCATACCTACAACTCGTCCGTTTATATATCTAAATATAGGTGTGTAATAAGTTACTTTTTAATATTTGGTAATATATTTACTAATGTATTTTATCGTCATAACAACATTTAGAAATTATGTAAATCCTACCTAACAATGTATAGCAGCGAAAAAAGTAATGATATTGAGACAGGAGAAGTTCCTTTTATTTGGTTCTAAATTTTAAATATACTTAAAAATATAATAAATATATATTTCATAGAACTTTAAAATTGAGATTGTGAAAATGAAATTAGCACAGCACTAATGCGCGTGACGAACGACACCTACCTAACGAGACACATTACTCATATTCGCTTGGTATTTATCGATTCAGATACTTGCATATTTTTCATGATTTTTATTACACGGTGGCTGTTATTAATATTGCCATGAAATAAAAAGTGTACATAGAGGTGGGGTGATTGTCACAGACTCTTAACTCATAACCAAGATTATTATTGCTTCTATCACCCATAGTCATTTTTACCATCATAATCAATAACATCACACTTATAGCCACGATGCCAGGTATTACCACTATCTTCTTATTACCATGATATCTTATACCAAAATCACCCATGTCTCACACAATCTGTGAAAACTGAGATCGCCTCGTTTACCTCTGTCATGGTATCGCCAATCGCTTTAACACCGGCTCCACACTGTGGCCATGTTGTAGTGGAGCGTCCTTTTGGTATGATTCTATAAACATAAATGGGTAACTATTGACATTTGTAGACCCGAAATAGGTATCTACCTATCGTATGGGCGTACCCTAAAAAAGTGACATTTGGTTGTAGACAAAACGTTCTCGACTTCATCCTTATAACGACCATCAAGTCTTGGTACAATATTTACTTTCTGCTATATAACTGAACAACTTTTACTAGTTTTACTTTTACTAGTAGAAAATTGTAATACTTACAATCGCCAACAGTATGAAACAGTTGATTATATTTTCGTGAATTCAGTGTTGCTCCCATAGTACAAGTTGTTCAGTATATTTAACTTGTTCACCCCACAAAATTGTGGCACATATATATTATACCTAAAATATTATACTTAAAATATTAACATTTTATCTAGAAAATTGCGTATGAGTCGTTGTGATTTGTAGTGCAACAATCTCGACAAGTTTTGACGCCGTTAAAATTAATTTAGAACAGCGTTTTGTAAACTTCTTTAGCCTCAGACGGACAGAACGGACGGAGCTTTAGAAAAGTACTGACCAGTCCAAGGACCCAGGAGGTTGAGATAAAAGATATTGAGTTTTTTTTTGTTATTCACATTTGACAGGCAAATCGTTTGCATTTTTATTTTTTAATTAGTATATCTTATACAAACATATTTATGGGTAGACCACCCATGTTTAATCTTTGTTACCTCTTTGTTTATTTAAATTCTTTCGAGTTATTTGTCGAATGAATATCATGAAGAGTCAATTGTTGATCATTATCAGCCAATTGCACTCACGTCCATTAAAATTTTCCTTAATTTAAAGCGACATTACCGATACAAATTTGGCATTCATTAGAACTTAAAGGGGTCATTAAACTTTAATGGACGTTTGTGCAACTAACTGTAAGTAGTTAAAAAAGTGAGTTTTGGTGCTCCTGTTTTGAAATTATTTTCATATTAGTGATATTTAAATTGTTTAAGAAGTTAATCTAACTTGCTATGTGCATGTTTGCCGTGCTGAGTGATTACATCGAGTATCAGACTTTTATTATTATTGCTAAATAGACCATAAGCGAGAATTAGGACCACTCATACCTATATATATAGACACACGGCATGTTGCGATAAATCGAGTTAGAAATGATAACCATTTATGTCTTAGTAATTTTATGATAACATTTTTTAAACCTGTGCATTATCAGAACGTATTAGGTGGTTACACAACAGCGAATTGGTTTATGATGAAAGTAATAAAATATATTTTTCGGGGTGTCCCATAAATCCCAATGAATATAAAGATAACGGAAGCTTTTAAAAACTAACCGATTGTATAGATTGTTTAAAATTATTAAAAAAAAACTAAAAAGAACTTTACAAAAAACGTCTATGAAGTTTATACCTGTCTCATATACAGTATATGATAGTTCATAGTACAAAAACTGCTTGGGGTTTATTTTTGTTACTTTGCCATCACAAAAGTTCGGTAAAAATATAGGATTTTAATATATCGATTGATTTCCATATACTTTTTATATTTTCTCGTTTTTTTTGCTTATTTTGCAAAAGATTCGGCGTAAAATTATAAATGGTTAGCTATTTTCTCGATTCTTAAAGATATTGGTGACTATAAAAATTGGAATCGATCAGATTGTGTGCCTACTCTGGCCTAGTAGTTTGTTATTGCCAAATGGTTGTACGTGGATAGCATTCTATCACCGTATTTTTTATTTTATTTTTATTGTTTATAATTTGAGCTTTGTCCTTGTTTTTTTATTTATATAATATACAATAATAATATAAAATAATATTATAATTTATTATATACATTACTACTTTTGTATCTATTAAACCGTTCTAATTTCTATGTTTTCACTGGCACCTTTGATTGTAGAATCACATGCGTAAATCATTAAGGGATAGGCACATATACCATTATGTTAACAATCTGAGAATTACGGTGTTAATGTAGAACGGTCGTACCGTTATGTGGTATGTCCATAAGAATTTATAAATAATATGAAAATTTATGGTGGTTTAACTACCATGACTGATTCTTTAGGATAATGCGTTCGTTCCGATTAAGGTACTATTGATTTAACGGTGAGATAATTCCGTTCCAATTCAATATATAAAATCAGAAAGTAGTCCGGATCTACTGAAACTGGTCCTAGTTTAAGCATGGCCAGAAATAATGAAAGATACTACGCCCAATACTATAAACGCCTTCTTTCAAAAGTAGATAACAAATGTGATTGGATTAAAAAGTTTTGGTAGTTGATTTGATGCGACTTAAATAGTGGTATGACATATAAATTGTGACGGACAGACACTCCTCTCACAGCACCATTTTTCAAATAAATTCAAATCTAAAAGTGCGCTCATGGACTTGCCTTATGCACATTCAAATGTAGTTTTGTACATTTACACTGACCTCATAAGCTAAACGGTACCTCAAATATAAAAGTAAATGTAAAATCCAGAAAATGTTTCGTAAGATAACGAGCTAAAAACACCTTTCTACGAGCGCTTCTGAAGAAAATTGAATTTAAGAAGAATATTTTTAAATTTTTAGAGGAACCAGTCCCAGATTTTCGACTTTTTTCAGATTAGATTTTCGGCTCAGTGAGGAGAATTTTATATCAACATAATTTTGCACTTTATGACATTTATGATTTTTTTTTCACCATATTGTTGATTATGGCCGGTTCTGGGGCGAGGAGAAGTGGGAAAACTTGCCACTGCCCCACAGCAGGCCCTGGCAGCAGGATACTGTTCAGTTAACATCATTATACTCTTGTTGCCTTCAATTGTTTTCTTTATACCTAATCTAGTCCAATATTTATTCTGTAGATACCTTTAGAAGGTCATACTAACGGTAAATGTTATTAATTGCAGCATTTCTCCTTAGTGTAGCCCAAAAGGGTTTTTTTAATGATCTGCAATTTGTTAATTACAAAAAAATATAAGTAGTATAATTAATGATATAGTTTCTATGCTTTTTTTATTACATATCGAAGTTTTCTTAGATTTGCTTGTTATTAATTTGTCCCATTTTGATGTTCAGCTAAAGTGGGTAATTTGACCCTCAATTCAATGTTTTTTTTCTTTTCTTGTAATTAAGCTGCATTGAAGTATGATAATCGACGACTATTGATTTATTTCAATTTCAAATTTAACACCATTTCCTGGGGAGTATATCATGTCTTCCGTTCCATCATCATTTTGAGGATTTAATATTTTTTTGTATGGCCTTTGCTCTCATGAGCAAAGTACATTCAAAAGATTGCTGTCTATCAAACTCTTACTTCTTGAAAATCTGTCAGTGAGTTCCCTTTCGGACCCAAGGCTCCCTGGATGACACCCCTGGGGGTGCCATGGGAACTTTAATTCGGACCCATGGCACCCCTAGTTTAATTAGTACAGTGCAGTGCCTTGAATGTAATAATCTATATTACCTAGTAATATATTATGATTTATCTTTATCTCTAATGTGAAGCTAACGTCACCCTAACCTAACCTTTTTCGGTTAGGTTAGGCTAAGTCTTTGGGGCAATCAAAAATAAAGGCTGAAAAAAGAATTGTGGACCTAACAGCAGCTTTACCACTTCTTCCTTCTGAGAATATTCGAGAAACCTTTGAATATGTCAAATCCGAATGTGTTGTCGATATGAATAAATTTATCAATTTTATAGAAAGATTTGGTCTCAACGTACATTCACCTGCGATTTTTAGCGTCTTTGGAGAGCGTCATAGGACGAATAACATTCTCGAAGGTTACCACTCCAAATTAAACAGTGATCAATAAAAATACTGTTACCGTGATGTGCTTACTAAATATAATGCAGAATATCCACAATTTGAATGCAGTGCCTAAAAAACGAAAAGGACAAACATTAATAATGATGATTTATTAGAGCAAATTCTATTGCAATTTCTGAACCACGAAATTATATTAGGTCACGCATTAGAAAAATTGCCTTAAATAAATATTAAAATTAAAGCATAGTATTTATTTTTATCGACAGTGATAAATCCATCACTGATCCACTTTTCGTTCGGTGGTTTCATGGGAAATACTAAAATAGAACTTTTGATACCACTGGTACACTGTTGTAATAGATTTGAAGACTGGGGGTGCCATAGGTTCGAATTAAAGTTCCAATGTCACCCACAGCGGTGTCCTTAGGTCCGGAAGGGTGAGATCTAAATAATAATAGAAGCTCACGGGTCTCAAGACTGCTTAGGTTATAATTCCTAGTATGTACCTGTGTTTGGATATGCCAGACATGGTATATGATGATAGACTTCCTTACAATACCATGAAACAGACATCATCCATTTATTACGTAAGATATTTTAGGGGGTATGTCTTTTTTCTTACACGTCGGAGGAGGGGTCTACGTAAGATCACACCAAAATAGACTAAATAAAAAATATAATGTATCTACAATACTTTCTTAAAATTGGTGATTATCAATTTAAAAAATATTATTAATTTATTTTCCTTCATTTTTTGACGTATTAATTCACAGTGGGAGGGGATTTTTTTTTCTTACTTATAGAGGGAGGTAAAAGTTATTAAGAGCCGTAATATATGGATGACGCCACGTATCTATAAAGCTCTATAAAACTTGGTCGAACATATCTCATATATAAGTTTTTATTAAGTATCAATTGTCCAGACAAATACGTTTTGTCTTGGTTTGTTACCGGATGTATTATTGCTACTAAATAATTTGACCGATTATTACTAAATTAAAAAAAAAAACCTCCAACGTATAATTTTTTGATGTTTTTGTAAGATTACTAGATTTGTAAAACTGCCGATGGACGTAAAGTGATTATTATCTGTGCCTTCAAATTAATTAACGATTTAAGTAGGTGTTGTTTCATTTAATATTTGGCTTAGCGTTAGTTACTAAAATTAAGAAATTTGAACAAAATATTTGTATAATTGGTACTTAACTAATTACTTAGTTGTGATACTGTGATTTGTAAATTAATGCTGAATCTCTAAGATATTTGAACTCTTAAATGTTTGGTGATATTTATTTATTTATTAACGCGTTAATATTATTATATTTTTTTCGTAAACACTTTGAGGACTTTCCTGAAATTAGTAAGCTATTGTAAATATTTCTTTTTATTTTAAGAAGCGTACGGCTAATTGTTTCGTTGGCTACTAAAAAAATAATGTGTGACTTGCAGATGAATTATTGTCGATATTTTTCCTTTTTCTTTCACGTAAAATTCTCTTAAGAATCTCAATAGTTATTGCGACTCTGTTTTAAAATAAAAAAAAATATAAAAATATATATTAGCAAGTAGTAGATACAGCGGTACATCAGATTATCACAAAATGCAAAACCTTTACAAAATTTTTGCAAGGTGGTTTAAAATCAAATCATCTTTTGAAATTTGTTAGTTTTGGATAAGCTGACGTGTTGACTGTACAATACTCAACAATTAATTAAGTAGATGTATGTTTTTATTTCACTTAGATATTACGGAAGAATTTAATTGTAATATCAGAAACACATTGGCTAAACTGAAATTGTGAGTCGTGTAAATTGTAATAGTTTGTCGATGAAAATTTGAACAAATGTTATTCTACCCTGCAGATATTCTTTTAGTACAGTGGATCAACATTTTATAACAAAAAAATTATTGCCTTTATAAATTAATTCGGCATGCGTATTTATAATTAATTTTGATTATATTTAGATTATATATGATTATAATTATAATTGTTTTTTTTTTAGTCAGTTTATATATTAATTAATTGTTTAAGTAAGCACTTATGTATCTCTACAATGTTAAATGTAAACCAACAGCAATCTGGCGATAATAGATAACCATTAATAACAACATAATTATAATATATGTGTTGATTGCTCATATTTTCACGCGCATTATCCATAAATGAAATGACTTTTAAACTGCTCCATCGCGTTTGTATTTTTCTATTATTGGCGTTTCGGACCCTTTACAGATTCCGTGTTTACATAAAACTAAGATGTTGATTATTTATTTTTTTTATTAAAAGTAAAGCTACTATTAGTATTATGAATGTGGTATTGTTTGGAGGTGGTTATACTCTTAATTAAAAAGATAATCAACACCTTAGTCTTATGCGAACACGGAACCTGTAAAGCGTCCTAAACGTCAATAAAAGAATAATACCAGCGCGACAAAACCGTTTAAAAATAAATACAAATGTTAGTTTTCTTCCTTTCTCACACTTATTGGGAGTAAGACATTTGGCTATTGCTCTTTGATTAAAATAAATTAGGGAAAATACGGCATACTCATATTAAAAATGGTACTGATAAAATTACATAAACAAACTCCCTCCCACTATGGTATTCCCCACAGAACAGGAAAAAAAAGAGTAGAAGTACGCCAGTTGTAAACCGAAAACCGCTGTAAGCAAATTCACATAGTGAAAGATACTATTGCGACAACTAACATATAGCGATAATACATAAATTATTTCGTGCAGATTGGTCTTCGAAATTATTTCAAAGAAGCGTAAGGCATATTACAATTTAATTAAAATTAAACCTTGCTGCGATCAAGACATATTTTTAAAAAGCAATTAATTCAAATTAAGTATTTAGTATTTATAACTGATTTGTAAAATTCAACTACTTATTAAATCAATTAAGGGATAGTAGGTATTTTTTATTTTAAAATAGTCTTATTACATCAATCATAACTCCCGTCGGTAGCGTCATTCCTTTATAGATAAAAAATCATTGTATAATTACCACATCCATAATCGAGGGGCGCTCAAGATAGTCTCTGTGTCGGAAACTTCGAAAAATTAAATGAATGATTTGGAATCGAACCTTACGTGACTTAGTTACGTTACGTGACTAGTTATAAAGTTGATTCCACACAATTTTTTTTAATAACAGTTTTAACAAAATTTTATGATCTAAATAAATATTTCTTCAAATATTACCAACTATCCGATGATAAGATATATCTCCATTGGTTAAATTATTGTTTGCACTCTTGATTTTACAGTGTGTTATTGCACAATAAGAATTGTTTTAATTTTAATTAAAAATACCTGTAGTAAATTTGTCATTGACGACTGAGCATAGTCACAAAGGGCATATGCCATCCAACGCACATGCTTCTGAAAACGGGAACTCCCATTTGCGACTTCTATTCTTTTTATCTGTTCTGTGGTATTCTACGAGCAAGAGCTATGCGTTGCTCATACTATAGCGTGTGCGAGACAGTAACGAAGTTTCAAAAACCATAGAACGATTGTTATTATGTTAGTTATCTAGACTTGCGAGATTTTGGTGTTTTGCTGCTAACCCTTTACCTATGTATGTGCTGAATTTGTTGACGGATATTTTAATCAATTATACTGTAATATCATTACCTTACCACAGTATAATTTGTTGAGTATAATTCAGACAAATTGGTATGAACGGCTGCACGTGAAGCTCTCTACTGCTCTAAACTAAAAAAAAACTTATCTTAATTTACGTTACGATATCGCGTGCAATCTTAGAAATTATACTCTTGTATATGTAATATAGTTAGCTTTACTAACAAATTGATGAATCTGTTGTCTTTGTTATTTACTAAACTGAAAACGCAGTTTGACGGGATTGAAACAAAATTTAGTCTTAGGGTCGGTGCAAATGTGATAGGAGATTCGTCAAACGACTGACAGAAGTAAGCGTTAGTATGTATGCGATTGTATTTCCATCGAGTATACAAGGTCGAATGTCTTATCATATAATTTGTTTGTACTGACATTCCGCGGTCTACAAGAGCGATGCATCTAACATCAGATATGCACCGACCCTATCTATTATACTATGGTATATAACTAGTAGCACAGAATTGCAACTATTGGCGACTGGCGTAGAAAGGGCTACGTTCCTATCTAATTAGTCCTTGAGATCCGATTTTGATTAAGAGTATGTTCCGATATACACTGCGACCACTGAACAGTATGACGTCAATTTAGTATACTGGAAGCCCGTTCCTTTATAGCTAGTTATACTGGTGACTTTTTAAAACGGAACGCAGTCCAGTATACTGTTAATCCTATTTTTTGCCGCCATTTTCAAATTTGTTAATGCAAGGTGAATATAAATATAAAGATTCCCTCTTTTCAAAAGAAAATTGGAAAATTGTATAAAAAATTATTTATCAATTAAATCCATCTTATAAATAAACGTAACTATTTTTTTTTTGTTTATTTAGAAACTTATCATTTTCTCATTCTGTTTCGACTGATGACGTGATCAAAAGCACTGCGAGCACCTTACCTCGAAATCTCCAGTGCTCACAGTACAATTATGGCGGCAATTTATGACGTCATAAATTTCCCTAGGATACTGTAGCAGTGTACTGGCAGCAGTGGCGTAGCTAGGTAATCTAGGGCCCTGGGGCAAATAAATAAATGGGGCCCACTGCTATCAAAACTGGTAAGGTTTTTTGAAGTTTATCATCAGTTCTTTTTCGTGCATGGCAGGTAATAAAACTATTAAACATGAATAACATAAATTACAATTATTTTTATACTTGGTGTAGGTATTGGGCAATAAAACGAAAAAGAAAAGATTCAAGGGTTTATTATATATTTATTTATTCATAGATACGTTTCACCAGCTTACTGTTATTTAACCTATCGCCATGCAAGCTATTTACAAAAATAATCAATAGAAATATTTTGTGCAGAAATACTTGACAAGTTTTTTTGTCAGCCTTCTGACAAAAAAACTTGTCAATTTTGGGCAATTTTTGTTTACTTTCTCCTCTTTCTTGGCGTTGTTTGCATTTAAATGCACCATTGGGTATCTTTTTTTTTTGTTCATAATATTAGCTTTCTAATTTATTTATGCAATATTTATGTAAGATTGTACTCAAGTAGGTACTCACTGTTCACTGACAACGTTACAAGTAAAAGGAAAGCGAAAAGTAATTATAAAATACAAGACGTCGTTGGGGAATCCCCGGCAAACATTTTATCGCCGCCAGTGTTACCACATTTGACGGTTTAAAAAATGACAAAAAAACATCACGTACCTAATTAATGGACGGCCCCCTACCGCATGTGACTTGTATTTTTCACGGTATTTTGAGTTATATAGTGAGTAGCCGAAATCTATAGATTTCTTTACGTAACTATGTATACGTACTATAATCAAATAAAATTGAACTTTTGTATGGACTAGTACAAAAAATTTATTGACATACACTTACTTACTCCTGATACATTAACTTTTTAACCATTCTCGAAAAAAAATCTTGACTCGAAGTTCACAATTGCGAATCACAAAAACGCATATCGATAAATAATAATATGCAGATATTGATATCCGACAAATTGATGAAAACGTTAATAACACTGTCAACCCGCACAAATAATTTAGGGGAATTTTCTTTTTATAACTTTGGAATTTCTCACAACTAAGCTGCCATGATTAAAATTTTCAAAAGTTGTGTTCGATTGAGATTTTCTGGTAAAGATTCGAGGGCCCCCTGAGCTTGAGGGCCCCGGGGCACTGCCCCGCCTAGCCCCTTAGTAGCTACGCCACTGACTGGCAGTCCATAACGGCACGAATTTTTCAGCAGTAAGACCACTGCGCAGTGCTCGCAGTGTATATCGGAATATACCCTAAACCAACATGTCCTCAGATTTATGTTTGAATAATGAATAGGGATGACGACTATTTTTTTTGCGTATTCAATAAATTACGGCGATAAATTGAGTTGAACTGTCGCAAGATGCCACGCTTTAGTACCTACCTACATTTTCTGCAAAACTGACGAAGCGTTTACAACTTTAATATATCTAAGCCATTTCTTGTTTAAATTGAAGCAAAAAATACTAATCTAATATTTTACTATTCTCTGACTGACGGACTAAATAGAATTTCTTTTTTCTTACCTAGTCGTCATCCTTATTGTAATCTGGTTTAATTATCGTTGCGAGAAAAGCATCATCAAATGTAACTTATATTGATAGATAGGTTTAATGTGTCCTCTAAAATCCTTATTCAAATTTTTTTTAGTCTGAAATCATGTAGTAAATCTTCTAAACTAAATTTAGTAATGACCCGATTTTCTTGTTGGTATAATAAAAGTAAATTTGTAAGTTTTGAATTTATATAACCGAAAACTTATATACATAGGTACAGATTTATTTTAGGTTAGGTGCGACCTACTTTATTGCCCTATATACGCCAATGCTAGAATGCTAGGCGCTCTAAGAGAGCCATATAAAACTTCTTTAAAGTTACTATCCATGCGCCATAAATATTCTTGAAAGTTACTAACAATGCAACGATTTGACATTCTTAGATGAAAATAAAAAAAGGATAGGTCCGCCTAACTCAATCGTGCATCAACCAAATGACCGACCTAAACTCATCTTTACAAGAAAAAAAATATAATGCGCGGCACGTAAGTCGAACTAAAATGGTGTCCGCGCATTAGCAAATTCTCGGGTTTCAATCGAGATGTGGGGGTGAAACGCAACGCGGTATTGTATGCGGAAAATAGGTATGGTTCAACTTACTTGCCTCACGTGTGTGTGTGTGTGTGTGTGTGTGTGTGTGTGTGTGTGTGTGTGTGTATGTGTGTGTGTGTGTGTGTGAGTGAGTGAGTGAGTGTACTCGCCAAATTAGCAGTTGCTACTTGTAAAAGCGCCATGTCATATTCCTTTCTTTATTTTCATCTAAGTATAATTTAATAATAGGGATGATGACTAATTTTTGTTTGTTTGTCCGTCAGGTAGTGTTAAAAAATATTAAACACTTATTTTTTTCTTAATGATAAAATTACGGCGTTACATGCAGTTGAAATTTCGCATGACGTCACGTTATGGTACATTTTCTACTCAACTGTGACGTAGCGAGCCCCCACTCCTCAACTTTAATGCCTGTTATCTAAACTATTTCTTGTCAAATTGAAGTGAAAAAAAATACGTATCTAATATTTTTCTATTATCTGACTAACGGACTAAATAGAATTGTATTTTTTTTTACCCAGTCGTCATCTCAGTCGTCATCCAGAGATGACGACTGGATTGGTAGTTTTAACAATGTATAATACCAGAAGGCAGCACATCAAGTTAGTACAAATTGTTTACTATTTATTTTGATCTTTAACTACAACTTTAATAGGGTTTACAATAAATTGAAGTTTGTCAATTTTGGATAACATGATGTGCTTTGTGTGTACATTTTCTGATGTACATTGTCAGTTATAACAATTAATATTGTATCAATTATGTTACGTTAGCAATAAGTAGGTATTAAAAAGACATCTTGTGTATAACCTACCTAATGTGATGCTTTCATTTTGAAGCACTATGTAAGTGGTTTGTGGTGTAATACGTATTTCACAATAATAAATTTTAATACGAAACAAATTCCTTTTTGACTTTATTTAAATCACGAAGTCTTCACTTCTGCTTCAGCGAACTAGAGGCCCTGCGTGGTTCAATAGTCATAGGTCGTTACGTGAAAATGTAGTATAAAGTGACGCAACCACTCACAATCAGTGGATTACATGTTTGTACGGCACCAGTGATCATGACGTCCGCAACTGGACGATGCACCGACGAGGTGGTTGCAGATTGATTTATTTTACACCATCCACGCAGCAGAGGATCGAGGAACCTGACCTGGTGCGTGATATAAAGCATAGAGATCACGCATATAAAGACCCTCAATAGTGAGGAAATATATTTCCAATTGCTGGAATAATTTTAGAATCGGGCCAGTAGTTTTTGAGCCTATTCGATGCATACAAACAATTTTTTTCCCTTTATTCTATATTTTAGTAGCAAAAATTAAAATTAATATAAAGCATGTTACCTTTACAAATCTTCAAAATTAAAACATTCGACCTTAACGGACATTTGTGCCAAATAAATATACAGGAATAATTTAAACAAACACGTATTTTTTGATATGTTCCAATACTAAAAAATAAAGTTATCGCTTATCAAAGATCGAGATTTTAAAACTTAATTTATGGACACCGCGCGCCGTGCGTTAGCTGAGCGCTCGCTCGACGCCGTAGGTATGTACTCGTAGGTACCTATCTACACGGGTTACTGACCGCTCATTTTGTAAAAAATATTAACGTTATGCCGAAGTTACATAGGTACTTCTGCGTTAAGGCGTATTTAAAAAAATTGGAATCAACTACATATTTACAATAATGTTGAATCAAAACAAATACCTATAGTATGACCATTTAAATGAGTCCTCGCCCGCGCGGTACAGGGGCGCGGGGTATGACGAGGCGGGCGGCAGGCGCGCGCGCATGAGACGAAATGCACACTAGACAGATCCTAAGATATGTGACGTCATAGTGGATAACGGTGAACAAATTGTGATTTTTTTATTTGAAAATCAATTGAAGATTACATAAAATTTAAAAGAAAGGAAATGTAACTTGTGTAGGTGTAAATAAAATATTTAGTAATAAACTTTTGTACTATTTATTAAATACAAGAATTATCAAAATTATAAATCAATCACTTATGTCCATATCAATATCAGTGGAACTTGATTCTTCACTTTCAAAGCTGCCGTCATCAGAATCATCAGAGTCATCCTGAGTGTTAATAATAAAATCAACAGCATCATCCCGAAGTCCGTCATGTTTACAGTACTCGTCCTCGATTTACGTGGTTAACACAATGCTCCCACTTCTCTATGGAATATTCAGCAAATAATCCCTCTAATGTAATTTTTTTTGGTCCAAATTTGAGTCGACACTTTTTTGTGCTAATTGTCCCTTAATATCACCCCAGACCATCTCAATAGGGTTCAGGTCTGGGTGGTATGGAGGCAAACGCAACACTTCATGTCCGTTTCTCTTCAATAACTCGTCAATTTTATAAATATCTTCCGTTTCTGTATTTTTAATTAATTTAAATAAGTCATCCTTTCTAAGCTCATCATCAAAAGCCACGCCTTGTCGTCGTAACCATGTTTGCATAACTGCCTTGGTAGAAGCCATAGTCGGCTTTTTCTCTTCTCGAACCAAATGGTAAGCTGCGTTATTCATAACGATGATAGAATTTGGTGGTATATTAGGCATTAGCTTTTCATTTATCCATTTACTGAAATTCACGAAATTCATAGAATCATGATAATCACCTGTTTTACATTTGGATTTAAATATCACAAGTGCTCCGTCTACCAATCCAGTTTGACCTCCGCAATGTACGATGATCAAACGGTTCCCTTTACCGATATGAGATAGCACGCCATGTACATCCTTTGATTGCCAGCATTTTGAAACGTTATGAGACGCATTTACATAAGTTTCGTCAAGATATAAAATATGTCGTCCTTCTCTACGATATTTTTTAATAGTCTTTAGGTATTTCCACCTCGACGATGTTATATTTGGCTGTTCAATAAGAAGTTTCCTTTTAGAACCGCACTTCTTAAATTTAAAACCAAGATCACGTAATAACAGCCTTAAATATTCCCTGCCGCAGTGTAATATATTCTCTTGGTTAAGTACAGCATTCAAAGTTTTCAGAGTAGGTATATTTTATTCAATTGTGTAAAACTGAGTCACTTTTCTTCTTACCACTCCTTTTGTGAAATCGTCTATTTCCACTCTTTTTCTGCGAACTTGTTTCGATTTTCTCGGTGAGGTGAATCTTTCGTTGTCTTTCAATAATTTCCCTTGCTGTAGAATTCTAGATACAGTCTTTTCCGATAGCCCAGTAACTTCTGCTACGGTTTTATTTAAAGGTATGTCTTGTTGATATTCAACAGAATTTGGGCCCAATTTTTTTTTCTAAAGTATTCGTAAACCTTAAAAGCCATTTGCTTGCACTGACTATTAACCTTATGTCCGAAAATATTGCGATTCATCTTGAGAATGTAATCTCATGTATATCTCTCACAAAGCCTCCGCAAAAATCAGCACATGTGTTCGCTACTCGCGTAACGATCGAAATGAGGTAAAACAAAAATGCGCCCGCCGCCCGCACCTCTCTCGGTCCCCTTTGTCGTCATACCCCGCGCCCCTGTACCGCGCGGGCGAGGACTCATTTCAACGGTCATACTATAACTAATTACTTACCATGTATTTTAATATTTGTTCAAAATGAAGCCCACGTCTGTCCAGACATAAACGTGCACATTTCATTAAATTGTCATTTATTTAAAACACTAGTGTCACTTTTCACTTCACTAAAAGCGTTATTATTTATTATTGTTAAGTCTTCTAGACTTTGTGCCTCCTCTACATCCCGGCATTTCTTCCCATAAGAAACAGTTCCTCACGTGTGAACAATGCCTCATCCGTCCACAAGATGTTTACATCGCGGTGATGTAGAAGCCACTCACATAAGGCTCGACGTGGTACTGGGTCTAGGTCATGGAACTGCTGAACCGGCTGAAAGTGGTACGGATGGAGTCCGGCTGTTTTTAGCAGCTCCAATACCGCAGGCTGGCTCACACCAGAGACATGCCGCATCGTGGGTACTGACTCTGGGACTTCGTCTGTTAAAATGGTTCGAAGCATTTGGGACCGCGGGGTTACGGATCCCAAAGGCCCGCATACGAGGTATGCTCTTCGTCGGATACTTTCTCCGAATTGCGCTTATGTAGGTTCTCACCACTCAGAAGATAAACTCGTACCATCTCGTAAAACTCACGAAAGCGGGCGCGTCGCGTGCGCGGGAACGCGAGGGCACGTCACATCGACGCGTGCGTATGAGTCTCACTGCCGCCACAGTCGCGCGCGTCGCTCGGTCCCGGCGGGGTGTCGGGGCTGTGGCGGCTGGGATGCACGTTGGTATACGTAAGAGAAGACGTTTTCATTGAAGTTTTATTTAAAAAAATGTGTCCATATTCTACCGTTTCGATAGAGATAAAAATATTTAAAAAAAAATTAAACTAATTATGGAAAAGTGTTCTATTACTGATACTGAATCACCAAAAAAAAATGTTTGCACTGGAAAAAAAATATTCCTGTATAATAAAGTAAATTAACAACAAAGTAAAAATATTATGAAAAAAGGAACACATAATTACTTCGACAGCATAAAATATTATATTCATCTTAATGGTGGATCATGTTCATAAAAAAATCTATTGAAGTCAAGCCGTCAATACATATTAACTTTATAAACCTACACAAAATCTCCGCCAGACTTCCGGCAGGAATTTCATTTAGTATAATGGCTAAGTAAAATTCTTCTAGATTAATAGAAGGATTTTACTTTTGTGGCCATTATACGAAAGGGTGGAGTAAATAAAATTCTGTTCTAACAATTTTTAAACCATTTTTATTTTGATATAGAACACTTTCTTAAAATTCACATAAAATATCACTTATCTTTACATACTTTGGAAAACTTATATTTTAATTTTATCATAATCAATAAATTTGTGAACTCAACACATGGGTTTTTGCCATTACTTACTGGTGCCAATTCGTCGCCGTAGCCGAAGAAGGTACTAGAAGTGCCGAATGAAATATCTGTTGCACAAACATCCATCGTCAATAAAGCGAAGTCCTATAACGTTTTATCACTTTAAACTAGCGAAAATTTTTAAATATAAACATTAAACTTTAAGGAACGTTTGGTCAACTAGACGCAAGATTACTTGATTTGATGTCTTGAGCAATCTTCAATCACCAACATGATGTAAACTGTATTGATGTTTAAAAATACATATTCAATACGAGACTGACTGTACTACTTAAGCATAATATATAAAGGTAAAATTTTTCAAAATGGTTACATTTGTCGTAGCAAATTTATTTATTCTGGTCCCCAAGCCGCGGCACCGTAAGCAACTACTTATTTTATGTACCAGCACTGATTGTTTACATGTGCTTAAATAAGTCTTGTACAAAATATTCTAGATACTTACGGCATGCAGTCACCCGCACAAGATAACAAAGCTATTCTTATATAACTTAAAGCTATTTGGATATCACATTATATCACATTACTTATATCTACATAACAAAATATGGAAGGGAAGAGCTATAATAACATAATAAAATTATACAAAGGATATCACAAATCTGATTGGACTGTAATTACGTACAAACCTACTGATATTTCATACATATTCAAATACAATATTAACACAATTAATAAAATTAAAAAATAATAATAAAATTACAGTCCAAATTAATTTTGTATTGAACCCTGTTTATTAACTATTAGTTTTGCAATTTATTTAGTTTTTCTTTGTACGCCGGCAATTCTACATCGTCCCAATTAAGAGTCACTTTGTCGAAATATCTGAAATAAGAATACAAAAAAATCAAGAATAAGTTCTATATTAGTGTATAGTAGGTGTACAATGTTAATAATGTGCGAGCATTATGTGGTCATTATTATATTAGGCGTGACACGGTTTACTATACCATGCTAATTATGCCAAATAATGAATCAGATTGTTGGTTAGGGGACGTCCATAAATTACGTCACACAAAATCCATGATTTTTAACCCCCATCCCCCTCGTGTCACATCTATTCAATTCATTTATCTATGCAAATTCTACTAAATATTGTTCTAATGTCACAGTTCGTTACCCCCCCCCCCCCCCCCCTAACGTGTGTAAGTATTTTTAACAGATAACAAAAAAAAAAAAAAAATCATTAACGAGGTTCGAGCAAATGATCTGTTTTTAAGAGAAACAACCATGAAATCATCGCATTTGCGCGCGAACAAACATTCTTTATTTTTAGTTTTTATTCTTCCTAGTTTCGTATATCATAATTTTTTCAAGAGAAAAATAAAATAGGCCAACATTTTAATTATCCCGATAATATAGTTATAAAACTTTTTTTTTTCTGAATATGTTTGTAAAACTCTGTCCAAAATTTTATGAACAATTATGTACAATGCCCGGTCAATTTGATTTTTTGAATAATAATTTTAAATCGCATATGAGAATATGGGGTATTTTTTATAATAACCGGGCATTTGTTTGTTTTGTTATGATCAGTGGTAACGCTGTCCTTGGCATAGCTAGCTATCACTATAAAATAAAGTTCTTGTTTCAAACTTTTTAGAGCGTGATTGTCCAAAATTAGAAAACATTTCGTTTATTTATATTGTTACATCATTACATTTTTGTCTTTATATATAAAGTTCCTGCTTCCATCACTAGATGGCACTGATCGTTTCTAAATCTCGCAAGTACTACGTTTACCTGTTTTGATATATGGAGTAACGTTTGTTTGTAATAAATTGCTGTTTTACCACAACGAGTGTTTAAATTCACAGAACAGATAAAAAGGTTAGAATGATAACGTACTAACATTAGTACTAGGACCGCGCGTGCCAGATATCACACAGACATAAAACTTCACCTATTCAGCTCACAAAGAGAGCGATGCTTCCATTGGCTACAAAAGTTTCAGCAAAATTAGTATATACTAGCCTATTAATACAGGTGATTTTACAGTAATACACAAAATGTATGGCTAGCTATAATAAAAATTTGCACAATTACTTTTGTTAGTTCTAAATATTATATTTTGTGCGCGGATATTAAATTAGTTAATGTGTAAACATTTGAAATACATGTTTCATTACATAAAAATGTTATTGCACGACGTATCTGCATTAAATCAATTTTTCAAAATATAATGCAAAGAATTTTACGCTTCTGTCAACACTGAAATAGTGATGTGCCCTGTGATTCACAATTTGATATCGATAATCAGAAAATCATTGATATATTGGGTTTATATAATAAAATAATTTATTAATTTATCATTTCGCATATTCACGAAAAAAAATCCAATGAAAATAAATACCATATGTATGTAATCACTTCACAATGATTGTAATCAACTTTCACTTGAAACGGCTCGATCAATTAGACCAATTCCTATCTTGCTAAAGTAGCAATGTAACGATTTTTGTCAGTTTTAATCAGAAGTAGGCTGCAACGGGGTCACATATCAAGAGCAGGTGACAGTGATGATAATTTGGCCCTTTGGGGGTTAGATTTTATAATTTGAATTAGCCTTTTTTCTATTAGGGGTAAGTGCTTTACCTTTGGACGATTTCCAGAATTTTGAATAAAATTCAATTTTGCAAAAAAGTCTTTTAATATTAACGAAAATCAAAAGCACTATTATCTTAAGTAATAATCAGACTTTCAAAAATAATTATTATTTTTGCTTAATATGCTACCATTTATGAACAATTATCACATTTTAAAAAAGTTCCATAATGTCCAAAGGTACAGCCTAAGTTTGTACCTTGGGACACGACTATTCTACCTTTGGACGGCAATTGTACCTTAGGACAAAACATTTTAATTAACTTTAAACAATATAAACAAAACAAATTAGTAGGATTTCTTATTTCTAAGATATTCTTCGTATAACTGATCACTGTCAACATCTGACAATGTATCTGCAACATCATCATCATCTTCTAAAATATAGCAGTCTTGGCAAATGAACTCTGCATCATCATCAGATTCAAAATTATCTTTATGTGATTTGGATATGCATTTCTGATGACATCATGAGTTACATAAAGAGCAAGAGATCATATTTTTTGAGTTTTTCTCAGATTTTTTGCAGGTTTTACACGCCACAATCGGTAAGTGGGTATCACTTAAATTTTTTTATGTTGGTAAAGATTTCTGAGATATTTTTTTTTTGTATTTTACATGTTTTTTTAGTTTTAGGTTCTGTAGATTTTCTTTTCACTAAAAATACAATAAAACAAATATTAAAGTTAGAAAAATATATTATGTCCATAGGTACAGCATAACAATAACATTGTACCTTTGGACAGTCCAAAGGTACAAACAACGCCATGTCCAAAGGTAGAAATTCAGTAAAAAAAAAATTAACGGCCGCGGCTTTGAAAACTATTTATATTAGACCTATGAAATCTAATGAAAATCAACGACATAGAATCAATTCCCAATTTGTGAACTTAGTAGCGCTTACAATTAATACTAAGTCATAGAAAATTTACTCAAAAAATGTAAAAAAAACTTACTTTTTATGTAGAAAACTTTTAATAACCCGTCAAACTGAAATCTTATGCCGAATGAAATGATTTACAGAATTCGAGATATCGATGGTGTCCAAAGGTAAAGCCGTCCAATGGTACAACACTTACCCCTATATAGTCATTGTTTTATTTTTTGATACCTAGCTATATTTTTTTGTATATTTAATGATCCATATTTTTTTTACTAACTAGGTATTATATGAAGCACAATATATTAAGAATGGAAAATAATAACAAAGATGTCTCATTGAAACTATATTTCAATAATATCCCAATATAACATTTAATTTCACAATATAATCAGAAAATTAGATGTAATACATAATATTTCATTATAAATTTGTAAGTAATTTATCATATTATTTAATATTAATGAAATCATTTACAGAAAAATATGTTGAACAAATGTAACTAGTTTTAGAAGGAAACCATTGACCATTTCTATCACGCGTCAATCCACTTTTCTTTTATGAAAACTGAAACATACAATACAAAACTCTTTATTGTTCACATTACACAATGAATTACAAAATTTAATAGTAAATTAACACTATTATGTAACAATTGGCGGCAACTATTATGTAACAAATTAACACTATTATGTAGCAAAAACATACAAATCTCTAAAAAATTTCTGTTAACTATTTATCTTAATAGATTTAATGTTATAATTGCATGTAAATTGATTGCCATTCATAATATTAGGGTTAAGTACTATCGATAGCATTTTATCGATATCTGCAAGCACTATGTTAACAACTGACACAATCTCACGGAAAAAAAATGTGATTATATCTCGATATACTGATATATATCCAATATTTTTTACTTACCGATGAAATGAAATTTCTCCTTTTTTCAGAATTACATTTTCATTACGCAAACGACTCGTATTAACGGCACTATTCGGCATATTTTCGTATTTTTCGACGCACCATAGACCACTATGACATTGTGCAAATAATAAACTGGAAATTTGAGTAACATGACGTTCATATGACCGTTTTGGGCATATGGATGGTCGCACGACCCCGCCCACTTAATCGTTCTACCTTTTTATCTGTTCTGTGTTTAAATTCATCCTACGAGCGACATCTGGTGCCGAAACCCGGGAATAGTGAAATAGGACTTAGCAAAATCGTGAGTAAAGTGAATAGTGCGAACAAAAGTGAAAATTTTACAAGTGTTGTGTTGGACTTAGAAAAATCGCGTGTGTTTTACCAAAGACTTAGAATAATTTCGTTGTTTTAGGACTTAGAAAAAACGCGTATATTTTTCCATCGACTTAGAATAATTTCGCCATTTTAGAACTTAGAAAAATTTGTAATGAATCTTGGACTTAGCAAATTTTAAGTGAATCTTGGACTTAGAAAACATTGAAAACTTGAACTTGGAAATTTTTTATTTGGACTTAGTCAAACATGGATAAATTAGTTGCAAAACAAGAAGCTCGTTATGATCGACTATTAAAATCTTATTCAAACTATAAAAAAACACCCAAAGAGAGAATTAAAGTGGCTTATGTAGAATCAAGGTTAGAAAGTTTGGAGAAGTTATGGTTGGATTTTTTCGAACAACATTTAGAAGCATACTCTGTGGCCTCTGATAAAGAAAGAAATGAACTTGAGTATTTTAAGCAGGATAAGATAACATCGTTTGAAGAGATGTATACTGATCATAAGACAAAGTTGAAAGAAGATCTGCGAGCTTTGACATCTGTCACATCCATCCACTCTTGTAGCCATGAGAGTACGCATCATACAACATCAACTCCCAGTTGCGAAGTGAAATTACCACAAATTCAATTACCCATGTTTTCTGGTAATTATGAAGATTGGCAAGCTTATTATGACATGTTTATATCAGTGATTCATAACAACGAAAGTCTATCTGCGGTTCAGAAGTTGCATTATTTAAAAGGTAGTTTGTCAGGGGAACCTGCCAATTTACTCAAGAATCTCGCGACAACTGATGCAAATTATTCCGAGGCCTGGTCACAATTGATTCGTCGATATAACAATAAGCGATACAATTGCAATGAAATAATGAAACGTTTGTTTGCACAGAAGAATTTGATGATCGATTCGGCGAATGGAGTCAAACAAATCCTTGACACAACTAGTGGTTGCCTAAAATCTCTTAATAATCTGGGAGTAGAAACCAAAGAATGGGATACTATTATCAATCATTTAGTGCTGACAAGGCTTGACCAAGAAACCCGTAAATTATGGGAAATGCACATTGGCGGAACGGAATCAGATGAATTACCAACGTGGCAGCAATTAATGAGTTTTCTGGAGTCTCGATTTCGTACTTTGGAAATGACAGATACTAGTCGATCCATACACAAGTCAACAAACAATATAATAAAGAAACAAGGTTCGAAGCAAAATTCATTTCACGTCGCAGTTCGAGATGAGAAGAATACAATGAGTCTTAGCGTTTGTGGGATGTGTACAGGACAGCATCCTTTATATCAATGCAAGCAATTTGCAAAGCAATCTCCTGAAGAGAGATCTCACTATGTCCAATCACAGAGATTGTGTTTCAATTGCTTGTCACCTACTCATGGAGTACGAAGCTGTCGTCAATCATCGTGTTGTCGTCGTTGTGGTAGACGCCATCATAGTTTACTGCATATGGAGAAAAAACAGGAATCTAATTTAGAGCACAGCGAGTCCAACAGGACTCCAATAATCAACGATTCGGAACAAAAAGTAGTTGCACATTTTACAAAGGACAGTAAAATTAATAAAGTGTTATTAGCAACAGCTAGAGTTAGAGCCAAATCTGTGACCGGCTATTCGCAAACTGTTAGAGTTTTAATTGATCAAGGATCTGAAGCCTCTTTTATTACCGAGGCTACTGTACAAGCATTAGGTCTCAAGCGTAATATGGTAAGTGGTCTGGTGTCGGGTGTAGGGGAGAGTCAAACCAGAACTAAAGGTATGGTTATCTTAAGCTTAGAGTCACTTCATGACCCTGAATTTTGCGTACAAGTTAATGCCTTTGTTTTAAGAAACTTAACTTCCTTCCTTCCTTCTTCCAATTTAGCAGTTCTCGATTGGCCAGAAATTAATGCATTGCCTCTTGCAGATCCAAAATTTGGATCACCGGATCGTATTGACATGATTTTGGGTGCAGATGTTCATGGAGAGATACTTAAGGAAGGATTATTAAGACACCCTACAGAAGAATGTCCAATCGCACAGAACACTCATTTTGGATGGGTCTTGTCTGGGAGAGTTCATAAGAACTTACAAAAATTCGAGAACATGTTTATTAACCTTCATATTCAAGTAAGTACTGATGAACTTTTGAGGCAGTTTTGGGAGATCGAGAGAGAGCCAGAAAGTCTTATAAAAAAATTAACTAAAGAAGAACGCAGATGCGAAGAAATATATGCTGCAACTACTATAAGAGACAATGATGGACGTTACACTGTGAGATTGCCATTCAAAGGCCCCAATCCTGAATGTCTTTATGGTGGAACTAGAAATATAGCACTTCGCAGATTTCAATTTCTTGAAAAACGACTTCTAAAGCAACCTACATTTCATGAGAGTTATAAAAAGGCTATTGAAGATTATTTAGAGCAAGGTCATATGAAACAAATTACAACAGATAGAGAATTGAGTGATCCTTTTGTTGTATATCTGCCACACCACGCAGTTGTCAAGGAAGATAAAGAGACAACCAAACTTAGACCTGTTTTTGACGCATCATGCAAGGGTCTTCATAATAAGTCTTTAAATGATAATCTGCTCGTTGGGCCGAAATTGCAGCAAGATTTAAGGCACATATTAATGAGATGGAGACGTCATAAGATTTGTATTGTAGCTGACCTAATGCAAATGTATCGACAGATCTGTGTTGACGAGCGGGATACGGATTTCCAGCGACTGTTCTGGAGGGCTAGGCCTGATCAATCGATACAACACTTCAAGCTACTGAGACTTACTTTTGGAACCGCGTGTGCCCCTTATCTGGCGGTTAGAACTCTTCAACAGCTAGCGAAAGACGAGCAATCCACATATCCTTTAGCTGCTAAAATTACCCTCGAAGACTATTATATGGATGATTTGCTTACCGGATGTGAAACGTACCAAGAAGCTGTTAATATCTTCGAACAAATGACTAAATTAATGAAGTCAGGGGGATTTACGTTGCAAAAATGGGGTAGTAATAGCGAAAACTTATTAAAATACATTAAGGAAGAAGTTCAAGAAAATGATAAAACACTAACTTTCAAAATTAATGATACTGTCAAAGTGCTGGGTATCAGTTGGAACCAAAGATCTGATAATTTTGAATACACATTAAAAATGCCCACTTTTGATGATAGTGAGATAACTAAAAGAAAGGTTTTGTCTGATGTGGCAAGATTGTACGACCCCATTGGCTGGATAGCACCCATCATAGTTACTGCTAAAATATATATACAAACGTTATGGAAGTCGGGATTGTCTTGGGATGAACCATTGCCTTCAGAACTTCTCGAAGAGTGGCATACATTCAGGAGTGACTTACGTAGCATAGAGGATATCACTATACCAAGGTGGTTAAATTCTAAAACAAACGATCACGTTGAATTGCACGCCTTCGCTGATGCATCTCAACTTGCATATGCTGCAGTGATTTATATGAAGACTAAAGATAAGGAGGGCAAAACTCATGTTAATTTGATAACGGCTAAAACAAAAGTGGCTCCTGTCGAGAAACAGATTTCAATTCCTCGACTGGAATTGTGTGCCGCATTGCTTGCCACAAAATTGACGCAAGAGGTATCTGAGATTATGCAAGTACCTAAGAATAACTTGTTTGGATGGACAGATTCTACAATCGTCTTAGCATGGCTTACTGGCGAACCTAGTAGGTGGAATACATTTGTGAGCAATCGAGTGTCAGAAATTTTGACAATATTGGAAAGACCTCAGTGGGGTCATGTTAACACACATCAAAATCCCGCAGATTGTGCCTCGAGAGGTATCCGTAGTTCAGAATTACTAAATAATGAATTATGGTGGCATGGACCAAATTGGTTATCCATTACATCTGATTATGAAATCGGACTGGATGGTAGTGGCTATATAACGGACGAGGAACAGAAACCAATTAAGAATTTTAGCACGACTGTTTCACGGACAGAAGATTTCGAGTGGAATAGATTTTCGTCATTGTCAAAAGCATTGAGAATTTTAGCGTATTGCAGACGGTTTCTTAGGCTAAGGATTCCAAAGGAAAAAAGATCAGAACTGACAGCATATATCACGGTTGAAGAAATGAATGATGTCCTGCGCACATGGGTGAGGGAAACCCAACATTTTTACTTCGAATCTGAGGTTAAGCAACTGACAAATAAGTCTCAAGGAAGCGTAGCTAAAAAAAGTCCGCTGCATACTCTTTGTCCCATTTTCGATGATAATGGGATCCTAAGAGTAGGTGGTAGGATACACCAAGCCCCGGTAGAGTATAGCGTGAGACACCCAATTATTTTACCTAGTGAAAGCCATCTTACTAAGTTATTAATATTGGATGCTCACACAGAACATAGAGAGAGAATAGAAGTAGTAAGTGGGCGGGGCAAGCGTCGCTGGCATATGCGCTTTTACTCATATGTCGCCCTTTCCTCGGTTTTATATTTGTCAGTCGTTCGTCAATCGTCGAGTGGTGATTTTACTGATTTTTTCTATAAAAAATACCGTTTTGTGCTATTATCACTTGCAAAAAGCAAAACAAAGTATACAATCTAACTAATGCAAACATTTCCTTTCACTGGTAAGTACAATTTTAGTGCTAAAATATAAAAAACGTAATAATTTGACACAATTTCAAATAAAATATACATTGTTTGCTCAAACCAACATGTTTGTTTCTAACCCCGTTTCTAGACAGCAATGTAAATCATATTGTGCACTTTTGCAAAAAATAGTGCTGTGCCTCCTGAAAATAAATGATGAATTGATACGAAACAGATGAAATAATGAACTATTCAGGCACTTTTTTACGAAGATTTGGTTAATTATTTACACGCAGATAAATATTAAAAAATACTGATGTGCTATAAATATCTAAATTACGAAGTATATCAACGTTTTATGAACAATATATAAATCAAACGAAACTTCGTGAAAAGCTACGAGTGTTGGCCTAATAGGTCTTATTAGAAACTGGTGAAACTGGATTTCACTTATTTTGCATTACTTATATTTCAGTTTCCCTAATAACTTTACAACGGATTGCCCTGTTTACATAATTTATTTTGTCCTATCCGTTTTAGACCTAAACCTATCAAATGAATTTCAAAACAACATATTATCTATACAAACAAAAAATCATGTTTTCAACTAACGTAATATTGTTGGTGGTGTGAATTTAATTTACAAAATTAATTTATAGGCGTCAATTTAATTTACTTTATTATGCTGATTCATAATCGGAAACCATTATTATAGAAATCGAGTTAAGATAGCCACTTTAAAGAACCGCCCACAGAACAGCTTTTATCAGCTTTTTTGTTGCTTCATATTTGCACATAAGTTTATAAACGCATGTCTCAAACGGATGTGACTTTATATGTAGATTGACGTTTGTATGTACTTATCGCTTTTGTGTCTGTCTTCAAACTTTTTTGTCACGGCTTTCAAACTCATACTTGACCAGCGATTCCTTATTGTCCAGTCGTTGCAATTAAAAATGTAGGTACTATTATTATTACAGTTAGAATAATAAACTTAGAATAATAAAGTAAAACAAACATGGCTATGATCAATTTATTATTGTAATGATCATATTAGTTATTATGAAATGAAATGAAAATATCTTTATTCAAGTAGGCTATTACAAGCACTTTTGAATCGTCCAAAAAATTTTTTTCCCCTACCACTTGTTCAGGACGTCTTTTAGCTGACAAGAAGAACAAGCGAAAGAAACTTACCAGCCCTAAGATATTTACATAAATCATGTCATTTCATATCTTATCACAATAATAAATACAACTTTCAAAGTCTGTAGGACATAGGTTGAACATATAATTAGTCTTAATAGAACAAAGCGATGGCTATTCATTCCATGCATTGCGATTCTTAAAATAATCATCAACTTTATAATAGCCTTTACTCATAAGTATGTTCATTACATGAATTTTAAATTTATTTATGGGTAGGTAAACTACATTTTGTGGAACTTTATTGAACATAGCAATGTAAATGCATTGATCCTCTGGTTTTCTGAAGTCAGAAGCTTGGAACGGCAAGTTTATTTTTATTTCTTGTGTTATGATTATGAACACTACTTTTTTTGTGAAGGAATCGTAATGTTTTCTTGCGTAGATAATATTTTCATTGATGTATTGAGAGGCAACAGTCAAAATATTTATTTCTTTAAATATTTCTCTGAGAGATTCTCTAGACCGTAAATTATATATAGCATGGACAGCTCTCTTTTGTAGAATAAAAATATCTTGAATGCTAGCCGCAGAACCCCACAACAACAGATTATACGTCATTACACTATGAAAATAACTAAAATATACCAATCCTGCCGTTTCAACATTTGTCAAGAGTCTAATTTGCTTAACAGCAAATGCTGCAGAACTCAGTCTACTTGACAAATTATTAATATGAGGATGCCATTGCAGTCGGGAATTTAGTGTAATACCAAGGAACTTTGTCGATTTCACCAACTCAACTTTTTCACTATTTACATTTATAAGTGTATTAATATGCCTCACATTAGGTAATGCAAACTTTATGCATTTCATTTTATTTGAATTAAGCTTTAAATAATTACTAACAAACCACTGTAGAACATTGTCGAACTGAATTACATTTTACTGTTTCATAACAAAATTTAAACCTCTTATTTCATGAACTACTATTATGTCACATCACTAATATGCACAATCGGAATGATACCAGTAAATGAACGACAAATTAGGCTTAATGTAATTAATACAAAAATTCTGTTGGTTTCTTAATTTTTGTTTTTTTTTACACTTTCCCTCGCTTAATTATATTACTCCGCAGACATATGATAGAGTTTATCATTAAGTTTTCTTAGTTTTTGTACTGCGTTTTTTAAAAGAAGTTATATAGGGAAAAGCGTTATTTTTTAATATTCACTTGGTTACAGCAAAATCTAATCTTAATAGTTCGCACATAAAATGATGTCCCCAATTTTTTAAAATGTGCTTAATCTTAAAATATTTTTTCCCTTCTGGTATCCCCGTATACAGCCACGTGACAGTTCAACATTCATGTTAAAGTAAATTATTTATTATCACGTTGAATTAGAGTTTGTTTTTAATCGTGTGATTTCTTAGCTTAGTATCTTTTTGGGATTCTGTTTATGCTATCACGAACGAATCGCGTGGCAGTTTTTCATGTAGTGAACAAAATGATCATTTCATCTAATCTGTGTTTGTGTGCGGAGAGGCGACACTCGGTTCCCAAACTAAATCAATATCATTATACTTCTATTCTCTCTCTATGTTCTGTGGATGCTCACATTAAAACCATGCATGGAGGCCCACAACTAATGTTAAATTATCTGCGTTCCAAATATTGGATAATCCGGGCGCGACATCTAACCAAAAAATGTTATCGGCAATGTGTGACATGTATAAGATACTCACGTCAAAATAATTGCCAGTTGATGGGGCAATTACCAGAAATTAGAATTACACCAACTAGAGCATTTGAAGTCTCCGGAGTGGATTTTACTGGTTATATCAATTTAAGGTTTTCCCCAGGTCGAGGTTCGAAAACGTACAAAGGATATATATGTTTATTTATCTGCATGACGTCGAAGGCGATACATCTTGAAGCGGTGTCAGACTTGACAGCAAAAGGATTCATCGCAGCTTTTCGTCGGTTTGTATCTCGGAGAGGTCACTGTAAACATATGTACAGTGACAATGGCACGAATTTCTTGGGTGCTGATAAGGAATTGAGGCTAATGTTCACCAAGGCGGTATCGCAACTACCCAATGAGATTGCTAAATTTTTGGCAGGGGAAGGCACAACTTGGCATTTCATCCCTCCGCACGCTCCAAATTTTGGTGGTCTGTGGGAGGCTGGAGTTCGATCCGCCAAATCACACTTAAAAAGAATTTTAGGGAATTCTACTGCCACTTTCGAAGAGTTATCGACTATTTTAGCACAAATCGAGGCCTGCCTCAATTCGCGTCCACTTTCATACATGAGTAACAACGCCGATGCTCCACTACCTCTGACACCAGGCCATTTTCTAGTAGGCGAACCATTAATTGTAATTCCAGATGAAGATCACACAAAATCACATATTTCGGGTTTACAGAGATGGAAAATAGGACAAAAAATGATAAATGATTTTTGGCGAAAGTGGTCAAACGAATATTTAGTTTCTTTAAATCAACGGTCCAAATGGACTACAAAAAAATCTGAACCTGAAATAGAAGATATTGTTGTGATCAAGGACCATAATTTACCACCAGCAAAATGGTTGCTGGGAAAAATTGTAGAGAAACATACGGGAAAAGACAATGTTACCAGGGTAGTAACGATTAAGACCGCAAATGGTTACTGTAAACGTCCTTGTAACAAACTTTGTTTTCTACCACGATCTGAGTAATGAATGTATCTTTATTTTATTAATTTTGTACTTGGCATATATGTTCTATCTATATATTTTTTTGTTTATCTTGAAACTGAGACATTGTTAATAAACGTGTTAAGTTGATTGATAGGTATATGATTGATCTATCGTAACAGAAGATGTGAAATTAGAAAGGTTCAATTTAAATTTAGCTTTAAGTTTTATTTTTATATAGTATAACTATAACTATTCAATAAAAGGCTGAGATCCTTTGGTGGGCGGAATGTCCAAAATTAGAAAACATTTCGTTTATTTATATTGTTACATCATTACATTTTTGTCTTTATATATAAAGTTCCTGCTTCCATCACTAGATGGCGCTGATCGTTTCTAAATCTCGCAAGTACTACGTTTACCTGTTTTGATATATGGAGTAACGTTTGTTTGTAATAAATTGCTGTTTTACCACAACGAGTGTTTAAATTCATCCTACGAGCGACAGTGATTTAGATGAAGGGTTTTACTTTAACTTATTTTTCACTTAGATATTGGTTATCAATGATAAATAATTTTCATTTATTAATTGAGAAAGTGTGAGTGGACGATCCGAACAATTTTTTTTTATTAAAATACAAAGTTTGCGCTGAAATATAAATATAATTACCTCATTTGTACTTCCGCGAGTACTTTATTTTCGTGTTCACTGAGACCCTGTTCCATGACATCGACGGTGTCAACCAACTGCTCCACATTATAGAAACCGCAAACGTTTGTATCTATATTTGGTTGGTTGAGCGTGTACCAAGTAGATATGCGAGCTAGTTCTACGTTCTGTTCCTAAAAAACAATATAAATTTTGTGACACGTATTATCTAACAGTAAAAATAAGCATATTGAGTAGCTGCGATGCGGCCTGCGATCTGTTATATCTAGAAAATGTTCCTGTAACTGCTGTGCTAACGATTTCCAACTGACACAGCATTTTCAGGGCTTCGTGCATCGAGGACTGCCTCTCGCGAGTCAGTCTGCCACATCCCGCCGGTTCGGTCAGTCGCATCCACGGACTAATAACCCAGTAGGTATAGTTTTAGGGCTAAATAAATATTATTTTTTTAAAAGACTCTTTAAATCCCCAACCTAACAGATCGTTGTTGTTAAACAACAACCGGAAGGGTCGATCACGGGATGGGTGACCAAAAATTAATTATTTAATTGGTTGGTCCCGGATGCAATTGCAGTTGTTGATGCCCTCCAATCCGCATTGGGCCAGCGTGGAGTGTCTCGGACAATCCTCCCTAACTATCCGTAAGAATGACCTGAGCCCGTGCAGTGGAAACGTAAAAGAGCTGATGATGACGATGAGTTAAAATAGGAAGGTGTTAGGCACGAGACCATGCAGAAAGTCACCGATGCGCTGGACGGACCAGGTAAAGGCTCCTTTTAATGGTTCTCTATGCGGGATGTACAAAGAAGCAACCATCCGAGACGAGTAGCGACCTATCGTGAAGTACGTTAAAAACCCTCAACAAACGACCGCGGCCAATGCCACAATGCCAACAGTGTAGCGACTAAGTAGAATCAAAATAAGCAGTCTAAATACATTTTTAACAAAACGATATGCGCTTAATGAAGTGAGTCTTTCGAACTATTGTAACAACGTTAAATGATTATTTGTTGCTATTGTGACAGAAATCATTATTTATTGTTATTATATAAAAAATAGATTGATACAATAACGAATTTTCAACATGTCAGTGAAAGACGTTATCGTACAATTTAATAGAGAAAAAAAATGCCTCGCCCAATCTATGCTCAAACATGTTACATTATGGAATAGTACGGCCTTGATCCAGTGTCTCGAAAATGTGCCACTTTTCATATTTCTTCTTATCTTTAATATTAATAAATAATACTAATAAGCCTCTTCATTTCAATGACACAAAAATAGGTTAAAATTAAATAAATACAATACCTACTTACTGTCCACCCAGCCAACACATAAGCCAGATAGTAGCGAAAATATACCACAATAAGCAGTGTCAAGCTTTATTACTTTTGTATTACAGCTGAGGTTATGGCTTTATTTTGAATAAGAGAATTCTTAAATTAAAATAATGTTGTAAGCTTACTAAATTCTGTATAAAGTTCGCGGTATTTTTTTAAGCTGAATAGTAAGCAAGAGTAGCATCTGCTAAACAAGCGATATTCAAATAAGAGTAAATGAAACAGCTATTATCTGCATAGTAGCTGAAGTTTTTGCATTGTCCTGTATAACATATTTAAGCAAAGCAGTTAAACAGCAAAACGCTGAATATTAGACGAAATATTTTCTTTTAGCTGCATAGTGTACGAAATGGTACTAATTTATTCAGATGCTGAATATTTTAGATTTTTTTCTTCTTTACACAGCTGACTTCTGTATACTTGAAAATAAACTCCTCGTTTTACCTAACTTATAGCGTTATAAGCCTACAATTGTCTTTATGTGAAGCTTAAAACAATATCAGTTACAAATGTGGGTATCTTAAGCAGCAAATAACTGATTAGTTGAAGATATCGTATGTTTATATCCAGATATTTCACCATTTTGTGTCAAAACTGATAAATACTGCATCAACAATATGCCTCCTCAGAAAAATAATAACATAAGCGTAAATGATTCATGGAAAAAAAGAAAGAGAACGGGAGGAATAGTATATGTGCAGTAATAGAAAAGGGTTTGACAACTAATACAAATAGGCCCGGGTCAAGTGCGACCAATACAGTTGAAGAGGGTTCTGCACACGATGATTGTGCATCACCATCAGGATTAGTGATTCAAACAAATAGACCGGGTCCAACTTTAGGTGCAGATAACGAGAGTTACATGCGTGGCAACTTTGCATATCAATCACAGGCTACAATTGATAGTGATTCAAGTTCTACTGATTTGGAAGAAAACTCGGAATTCAATAAAAATATTATTATTATTTTCAATAAATAAAAAATTATGTTATTCGAAAGCAATAAATAAAAAATTATGTTGTTCTAAAACCGTATCAGTTCTGTTCAACATTTGATATAATTCTTCCTCAGCTTCTTCAGAAGTTTTGAAATGATGTCGTTTTAATGTATGTAACAGTTGTAGATGTTCCAGTCCGGCTGTGGAAGGATTGCAGGGTTCTTGCAAAGTTGTTCGCCGTTTTTTGGCTAATATAATTTTCCTTTGTTTTCCCAAGAAGCGTTCTCTGTTGGTAATTCAACTTGGCCTTTTTTACAAGTCGAAACGATTTTGAACATGTTTCTGAAAAAAAATATTTAGTTTTTCTATAACACTTCAAAAATACTACAACAACACTATTGATACTAACATTATATAATAAATCTCGATGTTTACGTTTGTATCTTACTTATTGACTACATGAGCGCCACAAGTCAGAGTGTATAAAAAGTACCTACATTAGTATAGGTCCCATCAACCTCAAATATTCTAAAAAAAGAAAAATCCTCAAAAAAGAACCCTAAAAATCTGAATTATACTGCATTATGTAGTTTAAGACTTTTATCTGAGAAATGTATAATAATTGTATTTTAAATCAAATAATTTCTGGATATGTAGTCGTATGTGAACTATTATGCAGAAATAAGCAAAATAACCACTGAAATAGACACTTTTATTCAAATTGGCCGTCCGCCATTAACTAACGTTCGACATAACCTCTTCTTATAAAAATCCTCAACATTTATCTTATGAAACACTTTGTTTAGTGTGTAGGAAAAATTAGCAGTTATACAAAATTTGATTCTCATTATTTTCTGAGACTGAAATTTGATAAAAAGTAAAGATAATTTATTTTTAATTTTATTTCACATTTGTTTACCTTTTAAATTGTAGCTTTATCTGAAGGCGCTCAAAAAATGTATAATAATCATATTGATAATTCACAGTAAAGTGCCATGCGTTTATATAATTCACCTTAAACTGACTTAAAATGTATGAAACAATTTACTTACCCAATTTTTGAAGACGTGAATCAGCGACCATTACAATTTTTTGAAGTAAGTCACACAAAATAATGAAACTCGTCGAAAAATACATTTATACTTCTTTTACTTGCATAATTTCTTTGTAAAACTACCCTTGAGATCGAAATAGTGAATATCATTTGAATATCTGAACTCACAAATTAACAACTGCATAAGAGATGTATAATTTCTGGACTACAGAAAAAAACAGAATTTATGCAGAAGATATTCAGTGTGTTGTTCATTTATTCAGCTACTATGTAGCTATTAATCAAACGTTATCCAAATTGAAGCAAGATATTTTGTGCCCAAATTGCTTGAATACCATCTGTATAAGCGCTTACACAGAAGTTATACAAATACTTTATGCAGCTTAAAGTCGAAAGAATTGCTTTTATGCAAAATTTACTCAGCTAATCTGTGTTGGCTGGGCAGTCTTGCCATATGGTGACGGGAATTGGCCATCTGTCTCCATAATAGGGATGGCGACTAATTTTTGTTTATTTGTCCGTCAGGTAAATTGTTGAAAAATATTAAACAGGTTTTTTTTTTGTTTTTTCGTAATCATTAAATTACAGTGCAATTTAAATGTCACATGACGAACTCCCACTCTCAACTTGCCTGTTATTTAAGCTGTTTCTTGTTAATTGTATATTATTTTTCTATCTTACTGACGGACTAAATGGAATTGCTTTTTTTTACCCAGTCATCATCCCTATAGTGGGCCATATGTCCGACCCATCTCCGCTTCAGACGTCGTGTGCATTGCAATACATCTAGTACTTGGGTTTTTGTCTTAGCTTATTGTTCTTCTGTTTATTTATGATCTTAATATTAAGCATGCTTCTAAAAATTTTTATACTTTTATTTTATCTTACCTTACAATATTCAGATGCCCGTTTACATATAGCTTTTATGTCATCACTCGCGGGATGCCACGGCTGCGGGCCCTTATTGGACAACAGTCCCATTCCAGTTGCGGCTGCATTGATTACACCTATGCCCTTGCTCTGCGAAAGAGATGGAATAAAATAAATATATACTTAGTAGTACATATTAAAAAGGAGGACGTTTGTCGAATCAACCTCAAAAAGTTTCTAAAAACCAATATTTTTAAAACAACGTTAAAATGATTGCGCCACAAAAGTTATATGTAACATTAAAATAAGTCTACGTTTGACGAAAATGTAGAAGATTAAAAAATCAGCAATTAAGATATTCCTACTTTGGTTTCTATTAGGTATATTAACTTATGTGACACTGGATTAAAAACAAGGCCGATCTATATACAGATCTTGAAATGGCAATGGCCGTGAACGACACTTTATTCACTTCCGCAGTAGGTACATTTCATCAAGTTGCAGATAGGTACAATCAACTGTTAACGAGTGCCGCTACTATAAGATCACAATTAGATCTTTTTTATCTCTGACTCGTTAGTGTCAATTACAAGATCTTGCTTCCAATCATTCGGAATTAAATTGGGTTAGATGGTTGAATCTATTACAGATTTGAGATGAATTTTATCCAGGACAGATTTGTATCTGTTAGATATAGTTTTTTTATAACGATAAATTATACATTCGAACTTTATTCAACCCCACGAATACATGTGATGATATTGAATAATAAATACTTGAAAAATTCTCCCCAGGCATCTCAGTGTCTCACTATTAAGAATACAGTATAAGGGCGCGTCGTATCGTTTCCGTCATAGTAATAAGTGAACGTCTAATTAAAATGTAAATTTTATAGGTTTGCGTTATTTTACAGTAGCATCCTATTAATTATAAATGGCAAAATCATAAGTCACAACTGCTAATGTGCCTCTTGTGTCCTCTTACAGTGGGCCCTACTACATTTTGTTTGACTGTGATTTTTACTTAAAACGGTCAATTTTGGCGACTTTTTAATCAAACCAACCACCAAACCAAAATTTTTGAGAAACATTTTCTTAAAATTAGTGGTGGCGCTTTTTTAAACTTCTAGTCTGAGCTACTGGTGTAAACTAATGAAATTGGTTTTATATAGTTCGCGGCGGCTTGCTATATTAATACAAAATGTCATTGTTTTAATATAGAAACAAGAATCTTATTATTAATTAAAAAATCTTCGTAAATAGCTATTTGCTGGGTGCGCGATGACGGCGCCAACTAGAGGTTACAATGACGTCGGATTTTGAAATATCAAATGGCTGGCGGGTAGTACCAAGATTATGTAAACATACAATAATTCCAATGAAACATCTTAAGTAGTTTGCTCAGATTTTATTTAATCCAGTAAATAAGTGTAGGTAATAATATCGATATTTTTTACTTCCCGTCTAAAATGCAATGATCAGTGAATTTTAGATAGTACACATGGACAATCTCATTGCTAACTTCACGGGAAAGAAGTATAAAAATAAACGAATTTAATCAAATAGAGAGTTTTAACTACCAATAAAACTTACCTATTATTTTTCCTAAAGATATCCGGAATCCATCTTGAGTCAAGCATCATCCTTTTTGTGACGTTTCCGGTCCAAAATACTACCTCCCCTCTTACTTCCGGCGCCTGTGCTGCCATCTAGTTTGCGGGTAGCGAACCAATGACTTTTAGGCACGAACGCTTACCGTCATTATACCTACTCTAGATGCACCAGGTAGAACTTACCTGGATTCCGGATATCTTTAGGAAAAATAATAGGTAAGTTTTATTGGTAGTTAAAACTCTCTATTATTTGTTCCGTTCGATATCCGGAATCCATCTTGAGTGATGTGTTTGTTATCTCCTGGTGAGTGCCAATTGGTGACGCTATAATGTGTTGCAGGTATAAAAAGTCAAATGTAGTCTGATGAGAAAAAATAATGCATATTATAAGTATATTATGCTATTACATACATAGTACATATATTATGCTGTTACATAACAATGCAATTATAATAATTATTCAAGTATTTCGGTAATCTAAGCTAAATAAATATTGGCTTATCTGTTATCGGTCAATATCATTAATGAATTGAATGGAATAATAAAAATGTAAATACATAGATATCGGAAGTTTCTTGATTGACCGATTTATCAGTTTTCGATAGGACTTCCTAAAAGTATGTTCTTGGCGCCAGTTTTACAGTTTCAGTAATTTATCCATCGGAAACAATTCCAGTCAATTTAGAGATGGAACTGCAGATGTAATGGACCCTGAAGAATCTTCCACATTATGTGCTTCTATTTAGCATTTTTGAGAACAGAGTAGTTAACTCGTGAAAATAACTTCTTTTTGGGGCTCTTTCAATACAAAAATTGATCGCGTGTCCAATACATGCAATCGAATGATTTGTGTCAGTTAATCATTTCTATCCAGGCTGTCATAATTACTATTATCTGTTTTTAATACAAAATGGGGTCATAAGACAAAAAATCATTTTCGTTACTTCAAAGGTTAAAAGGGTTAAATAATGGATTCTGCGATCTTGAAGATTGTGAAATTATGCTAAATTTCCAGCAACTTAAATAGAGTCAATTCTGCCAATTTCTACGTAAAATTTCCATTGTACTATATACCTGAAGTCTAATATTATTAGTGCAATGTTTTCCTAACAATTCAATATTGACAGATATATTTATTATTTTATGATCTAGTAACAAGAATGTGTCATAAAGGGTTGTAGTCGAAGCGCTATTGACCCTCCACCATTACGCCGACATTAGCAGAACTTCCCTACCGGGCACTTGTTATTTGCAGAATTAATACTAGTAGATATTTATAGTCGCTTTACATTAACTCGATAGTTTCAAGATTTTCTTTATTTTATTTTATTCTGCCCGACTTTTAAATAAATTTTCTGAATTTCGGGGGATGAATACCTATTGCAGTATTTGCGGAAACAAATCGTCAGCCAAGTCACTTCGTCCCATTTTGGAACAATCATAATGTACTTACTTGCCTTGACGCTTACTGGAGTCGAGAAAGTATTTGCGGAATCATGTTTGAATAAGGCCAGCTTGCATTTGCACTGATGACGTCATGCGTTATGACCTATTAGTTTGCTCGTCCGTCACATCCATTGTCATGTACCTGGGAATGACGTGTGCTTTTGTCGATGGAATAAGTTCACATCTGGTGTACGTTGGGCTGCTAGATTTAGTATTCAGGCTATGCATAATTTCTGAATCTGCCTTGTTCGTATCATAATTACAATAATATCCTAGATTTGGTTCCCCATCTTTGTTTATGTACGGGAATCAGTACAGTTCTCTTAGCATTTACATTTAGGCATTCCGCGAAATGAAGACTCGCGTGAGTAATTGCCTCGAGTTGAGCACTCGAACAGATTTCCTATGCACCTGTCCTCGGATGTTGAGCGATTTGCGTTGCATTTATTGGAAGGTATCATGATACAACAGTTACTTATCATTTAAAGTCATTCAGTACTGGGTCTGGTAATCCGAATAGGTAGTAATAGTTTTAAGCTGTCGATGTTAGTATTGCAGTGTGCGACAGTGTAATCACCCTCTTCGAATCACAAACGAGGCAAAGTCGAGTCTCCCCATTAGGAACTGGGCCTGTCTGAGGGACTAACCGCCTTGTACAATCTGATGCTGAAGTGCCATGCGTAGCGTGAAGCGTTCGGTTCAAACAGGGACTTCACTAAATGTTCAGTACTGAGTCTGGTAGTTTGATTCGGTGGTTATGGTGATCTTTGGGCAACTGTCGATGGTAGTATTGCAGTGTGCGACAGTGTAGTCACCCTCTTCGAATCACAAACGAGGCAAAGTCGAGTCTCCTCATTAGGAACTGGGCCTGTCTGAGGGACTAACCGCCTTATACAATCTGATGCTGAAATGCCATGCGTAGCGTGAAGCGTTCGGTTCAAACAGTGACTTCGCTGAATGTTCTGTACTGAGTCTGGTAGTTTGATTCGGTGGTAATGGTGATCTTTGGGCAACTGCCGATGGTAGTATTGCTGTGTGCGACAGTGTAATCACCCTCTTCGAATCACAAACGAGGCAAAGTCGAATCTCCCCATTAGGAACTGGGCCTGTCTGAGGGACTAACCGCCACGTGTAGTCGCCTCGTGCTGAAGTGCCATGCGTAGCGTAAGGCACTTCGGTTCCGACAGGGACTTACCCCTGACTTCCCCGGCACTTCCCGGCACCCCGTGAAGAAGTGAAGCAACGCCGAGGAAGTTCAGAACCAGCACGCACTGCTCGAAGTTGAGAGACCACCCTAAGCGCTGCTATTGTGGTAGCGCAGTTGTTGTGTTGGTCTATGTAGCAAAGTTTTTGAGTACCGATGGCAGTCCAAAGAGACACGTCAGTTGCATTAGGTAGGTTGTTGTATGCCAGTCTCAAGAACCTGTGAACCAGATGTTGTTCGGCGATACTCAAATGAAAATATTGTTGGCTCGGATATATTTTCGTAAACCATTCGTTTTGTATGAGAATGTTCGGAATACGAAAATTATTGATCAGTCGAAAAGGTTTTATTTTGACAAATCAGTGTCGTTTTAAATGAAATTGTCGGGCTTTAACATTAGAAAAGGAAATGATCAAAACAGGGTGTTTTTTGTAATCTCTAGTATATTAATTTGAGCATTGCAAACGATATTTGAAGATGGCTTAAAATCTCATGCATAAAAATATATTTTTTATACCATCACATACCTACATAGTTTAGATACCAAATGATATAGTTAAACACTTGTATTATGGAAATCTGAAACAACGAAGGTAACAACACCCAGACCAGAGACAATATAGAAAAGCTCATTATCTGCATTAACATGACCGAGAGTGGAATGCGGGAGCTCAGAAATGGTGACACCTTGGAACTGGTCAGCCACTCGCTCAAGATCCGACATATGCAATCTGGAACATCCTGATTGTTCCACAAACTTACAGATCGCATTAGATAGCCTCCTCCAATGTGTCATGTCATGCTTTGTATTTATTTCTAAAGTTTAATGAACTGGTCTCATTACCATTTAAATATTGGTGTGTACTTTTGGTAATCTACCTTGAATCAACTTGCAGTTGCAACCATTTTATGCACCCCCTTGTTTTTTGGGTGCAATATACTATTATCAAAGAAGAACTTGTTCGTTCTTCCTATCAGCCAAAAGACGCCCCGAACGAGTGGTGGGGAAAAATGTTGGACGATTCAAAAGAGAAGTCTATTTGGATAAATATTATTTTGACTTTGACTTTGAACTCTGAATTTGGCAAAAAATTCTGTAAAGGCACCTCAAAAACTTCTCCACGGCTCTGAACACATCAGTGCGTCTGCCACTTAATATTTGGAAAATATAATCCTTGTTGAATGTTGATTAGATTTTATCAAAAAGCTCTTTAGCATTAAGGTCTTTAGCAATAGATCAATCTACAATTTGTTGTAAACTAGTTCTAAACTAATTGTTTCATACTTTAATTCTGTTAAGGTATTTGTTAATGCTGTAGATTGTACCATTTCTATAAAATATAACTATAATGATTTCTATTCTCGCAAATAAAGATCTTATCTTAAATCATCAATTGTTGTAGCAGAAACAAATCGCCTCAACTTATAATTTAATTTGAGCATGTTTCATTTAATTTGGTTTCACCATAGACTGGGTCTTTAACGTTATTAAGAAAAAATAAATCCTATTTGAATTTGTGTTGATTGTTTTACTATAGTAGGTACATAAAGAAAATTATCACCAGTCGTAACCGCTGCAAGTAGGAACTGTTCAGGACCGTGGGGTCGTAGGGAACGTGATGGTGGCTGTGTTTGCCATAATTGCGGTCCTGGTATGGATACTATGTGCTATTTTGTTATGGAAAAATGCACAGGTGGATTTAGTTTTCCAGTTTTTATCATGCATTATCAAAAAATGTCACTGGTTGGGGTAACAAATCGAATGCAAATCACTTACAGTTTTTCTCGCCTCTGTACCTTACTTGCTCTCTCCGAGCTGGAATCCGACGACACTGTTCGACGAGCTCGAAGACAATAAACACGCCTGCTTCAATGCTGTTTTCTTTGTTTATTTCGCTGTCCCGTTGCTCCATCGCGAAGGGAGGTTAATTTTATATTCATTTCATTTTAATTTTAACACTAAACTATATAATAATAAGTATAATTTGTGCACATTTTATGTAGGACCGATGTTTTCGCCACGAAAAACGACGCTATAATGACGGTAAGCGTTCGTGCCTAAAAGTCATTGGTTCGCTACCCGCAAACTAGATGGCAGCACAGGCGCCGGAAGTAAGAGGGGAGGTAGTATTTTGGACCGGAAACGTCACAAAAAGGATGATGCTTGACTCAAGATGGATTCCGGATATCGAACGGAACAAATAATAACTCATTTCAATATTGCTTTGTGTATTTTGAGTCAAAACATGGACAACTTAATTTTAAAAACTAGATACCGAACAATCACACACAACGTGGCTCTCCAACCACAAATAAACATAAAAGTAAATAATTGGTTTTGGCTTAACTTGTGTTAAAGTCATTACATCATTTCAATTATTATAGAATAAAACACTTTTCTTAGTATTTATACTAACATTGTTGTGGATTCACATATACTTAGGTATTCGTCGATTAATGCAAACCGGTAAAATATTGCTGCTCTAAAATGGTACACTTTAATATCGTATATGGCGGTGGCTAAATAAAAATATTATCGGGTAGAACACACACTCAATCTCTTCTATAAGAATATTGTAATCGTCTATACATAATATCCTCTTTATATAAATTGGTATTTTGATAATTTGGTGTTTAATTATCTGCTAGAAATACAAGAACCAGACTCAATAATGTATTAGAATAAACATGTTTTTAAATAAAAGTACCGCGTTATGATGTTTTAATTTCATTTTTTTTTCTTAGAAGCATTATGGAAATCTACAAAACAATCCCAGAAACATACACGGGCTTATCATTAAAAACTATTTCTTAATAGAGGACTGCAAATTTCTTAATACACGGTAAATTTACCAAACATTATCAATACGACAAAAAAAAATTTGAGGAATTTTATTTAATATTTGATTTGGTCTTAGCCGTTGCATTATACTCTCGACATTGATCGAGCAATTGCAAAAAATGTTTTTGTAATTGATTACACAGATCGTTTTGTGACGCGTGCAAAATGCACGTATACGATAATTCCTCTAGTAAAAAGTGACAGTTCGTCCAGCAGCATTTCCTCTTTCCGCCACGGTGTGCGCTACAATCGTTCGTGTTCCCCCAACTCCTACTTTGCACCCAGCGAATAAGTTAACCGTGAATTTCTTTTTTTCACAATATTATCGAACAAAATTTGTACCAGAATAATTATTACTTCATAAGGGATAAAGATTTCTTCATTTTTAAGCACAAATTTATTATTTTTTATCTGCAAAATTACTAAAAACTGTGATACATCTGCTCACCGAGCTTAATTTATATGGCTGCGTATCGAGTTTGTTTGTTATTGTAATAGGGCTGCAGAGCTTTAGAGAGGTGCTTCTTTCGCTAGTATTAACAAAACTAACCTTAAAGTATTTGGTGTAGTTCTGTAGACGATTATCGAAAAGTGTTGACTTAGCGTACGACAAGATCGAGGAAATTTTTACATCTGATTCTTCAATGATCTCCTTCATGAGGTCTATGTCGTAATCCGCTAAGCCGATGTATCGCGCCTTCCCCTCCTTCACAGCCTTCTCCAAAGCTGGCAGTGTTTCTTTTAGTACTACAGATATGTCAGGAGCGAATGTTGCATCATGAACCTTTGTAATACATAAATAAGAAGTATTTTGGTACACATATTACGAAGATGACAACTATTTAATAAAACGAAAAATGTTGGTACTACGCTTAAAGACTATAATCAAACTACTTAAATCATAATGGAATATTTCTTATTTCATTCTATTTTAAACTATATTTTTAACCTTTTATGTGCCCACTGCAGGAACTCAGCCCTTCTTTATGGATGGTCAAGGAGGATAGGTCATGACCGTCCACGCTGGCCCTATGCAGATTGGAGGGTATTAACAACTGTATATTAACAGCCGGGACCAACGGCCTAAATTGCCTTCCGAAGCACAGAGTAGCTCGAGACAATTTTTTATTCCTCATCCCGTGACCGAGCCTTGCGAAAGTTACAAACAACAACGTTTATTGTGTAAAGATTATCCACTACGCCACCAAGCTATAAGTGATAACAAAAGGAAGGAATATGAAAATAACATGCCAACAAGAACAAGTTTTGAATACTTTATAAAGAGTTTATAATATACTAGCTTTTGCCCGCGACTTCGCCCGCGTGGTAGTTTTAAGACCAGAAATGAGAAAATTCCATAAAAACTTTCATCCCCTTATTTACCTCTTAAGGGTCGAATTTCGTTAAATCCAACCTTAGTGAGCATCTATGTCCTAAGAGAACCCGCATGCAAAATTTGAATCTCCTAGCATTTGTAGAAATGAAGTTTCATACAAACTTTCATCCCCTAATTTAGCCCTCTCCCCAATCCTTAACAACCTTCATTCCAAATTTCAACTTTCTACCCACACTAGTTTCGGCTGCACATTGTCTGTCAGTCAGTATATATATTTATAATATATTTAAAACTTTAGAAAATAAGGTACTGGCAACACTAGCCAGTACATAATATAGGCAGAGAGAGTCTAAAAAGCTTTTTGTATTTCTAATAAAATAAAGGATTGTTTTAAAGAACACTATCCTACAAACATTAGGTAATTATTAACCATCTGACATATAGAACAATAAATAATCCTTATATGAGATTAATTTAAAAGCAGTTATAATTGGAGTGAGCATTGTGTGCTACTGACCTGTATCAAATCAACATAATCCAAATTAAGAAGATTAAGTGTATTGTCAACTGCCGCCTCAGTTTTCTCTGCTGAGAAATCGAACATTTTTTCAGTTTTCAATTCATATCGCCCTACTTTGCTCCCAATAAAAAATGTCTCCCGTGGAATGTTTTGCAATGCCTATAAATAAAATTCAAGCCATATATATTATATACCTATAGAATCATAATTCTATCACTTCACATATATACATCAGTAACTCATACATCAAAGCAAAAATAAGAAAACCTTTGAAAATCATAATATATATAATGCTGACAAACTTTTTATTAAACTAAACAATATGTAATTTAAAAGTAAGTAATATAATTTTGTTTGGATGGTTACCTTCTATTTCTGTAGAAAAAAAAAATTATGCCTCACAAATGTGCAGTGCCCATTTTGAATTGACACTGATGAAATTATTGTATTTCATCTACTATGCTTTAGTGTAAAAAAGAAAGTCATGTTAGTTTCACCAATACTAAAGAAACATTGGACCAACTTATATGATTTTTTGCAGTTATTGGATAAACGCACCTGGTATGTCTATGGTCCAATTTTAAATCATCTCAAGGTCAAGATGACCAGTAATATGTTTTGTGTCATAGTGTGAGTGTCATTACACTTATCATTATAAATAATGAATCTTAGAATTTAATATTAATTTTAAAATCCTAAATATGCTCATTCATTAACTGTTAGGCAGAACAAAGATCACTGGGTCCACTAATAATATATATAAATATAAACTGTGATTAAATTTGTATCCTATTATACTTATTTAAATGTTACATATAAGTGATAAGAAAAAATCTAATGCAGTTTTCCAGGTCACAAATTAGCAGAAACACAAGTAAACAGATTATAACAACTTTTGACATTCACCAAGTAATTAAATATGAGATTACTTACCTTACCAATGGTTCTTTCTGAACTACCTTGACCATACCATGGTCCTGTTTCCAAATAGTTGATGCCTATTTTTAAACTCTCCTTAATAAGTGCCAAACTTCTATTCTCATCAAATGTTCTGAAAGTGAATATTATATCAATTGAAAAGAACAAAAAAAAAACAATTAACTTTCCTAGCAGTTCAAATGAATAATACTAAAAATTAAACACTACTGGCTAAAACTCTTAATATTCTTATAATATTTATGAATAGCTGTGAATCAAATTAAATATCATTACTCTAGGCTCATAGTTTATGTAAATAATGTTTGTAATTACTGATAAGATTTGATATATAAATAATAGAAAAAATATATTGCTTAAATTTAAATAATGTGGAACATTAAAAATAATATACATATACATAGAATTATCTCACAAATTATATTTTTCAGTTAATCACAATTCTCGGACATACCCGTAAATATTGCTAAATGCTGCTCCTCCCAAACTAATATGGGATACCTACATCCCCGTACTCCCCAGATAGTTGTATATCATATCGACTAATTATCAAATAAAAATAAATATCAAGCACGACCGCTCTTTCGTTCGCTGCTGCACTACTGCAAAGAGAGGGAATTAATTAAACAAGTGTTTTGCGAATTGGAATGATTTGATTAATAGTGTTACATCTATCCGCGTAGTATCGCACTACTATATTAAACAGAATGATGTTAATTTATCAACCAGTGATTACCTTAGGTGATCACATTAATTTTCAATCTCCTTCTCATAACTCAGCATTTCGCACAATTATTCTATCAATTACTAATCTCACGTGGAAAACTGTCATCTATTACACGGTCAGTCGGTAGGGATTTCCATGTACGAACTTTCCTTGTAAAGATAATTGAAACACTACCTACGGTTTTTATTGAATAGAAAAAATAATTAAAAATTAGACAATAAATAAGCTCTTGACACATGTCATCGGATAGACCGTAAATAGATAGGGACGTTCAACAAAATCGAGACATAGGTACTATTCAATTATTAGTTATAATGATAGATTTCGATTTGTTGGTTGTAACAAAGTTGTAAAAAATTTTCAATACCCTATTTAAAGCTTTCTTCTTCTTCTTTTAATAATGTAATTATCTGCGCATTTCGCACAATTTTGCCAAAGTCAAGTAAATAAATGAAATGATGAGGATGATGTGGTCTCAATTGGGGCGAGAAGTCTTCTTCTTCTTTTTTAATAAATGGCTTGTCTGCGTGTTAAGTCGTAATCAACGAAAGAAGTGAGCAATTCCAATGTGTCAAAATCATACTAAGTCGTATTTTTGAAATGATTTTATATCGACGAACTGCTATTTATTATTCCGTAAGTATTTAGTACCATCATGTGACCTTAAAAGTGGACTTCAAGGAGTTCCCTCCATATAAATTAAAAATTATTTCAGATGACAAATACTGATTTATCAAAAATAAGTTACAGAAAACCAAAACAGCTTTTTAAAAATATTTTAATCCTTTAAAATAATAACGCAGTAACACATTTTTCTCTTTATTTTAAATGAAATAATGTATAATTTTTGTAGATTGCACAATATAAAAAAAAAAATCTTAACATTTTATCTGAGACAAAAAGGCCTGAGACAAATACGATGACGTCACACGCTAGTAAATACGACTTTCTCTTTTTATGTTTGTTGTTTTCAGCTTTGTTTGCATTGTCTTCGGTTTTATCAAGTTTTAAATTTTTTCAATGGAAGATTTTATATACTTGTGGGGGCAGATTTAAGTAAAGTCAAAGGTGAGTCTGCCATAGCCAGTTCACACGACCACAACCTTATCTGGATTTAGTTAAGTTACTCTATGGGTTTAGCCAATGCTATTGTACTTATATGACACAGTCTCAAATGTAATATCTAAATCTTTATAGACAATGAGGAAGTATTAAAAAAACGAAAGCACCAAAAAAGCACCTCCACTAGATGGCGACTCCGGAAGGGTTGTCATGGAGAAATCAATAACTACCGTAGCGACATCTAGTTTGATTTTGGGAACTAATGCTTTGTTTTTAAATTCTCATTATGAGTGTCACAATTTTACAATATAATACGCTGCAATGAGCCAACTATGCATGCGTGTTGGATTTTATTTGGTTATAGTATAACTAAGTTTTGATATAATAAGAGCAATGTGGTGTCACATAGCTTTTTGTTTGCTGTTCTGTAGTTTGTTTTTAAGTGAAGAATAAGTGGTAGAATTTGACCATGGCTATAGTAGATAGTGGTAGATTTTAGATATTTTTTTAGTGTTCATGTTGGTAAGTAAAATGTAAATTCCGCGGTGCAGCGTCGCGTTGCGTGCAGTGTTGTATGGTTTGATCGTGGTATACTCCGGCTCAGACGTCCAAGTTAGGACTCTTAATTAGTGTTATCGTCAGTTTTATGAAGAATTTAGGTTTTAATCCCTAAAAAAATTTAAATAAAATGTGATCAATTTTGTGTTCATAAAATTGGAGCATTGAAAGTGAGTAAAAATAACATTTTTTTGTTATATTTGTTTACTTGAAGCTGCAAGAATGTCTCAGTATATAATTTATGTAAAAACTTCGCAAATTATGTGTTTTTGAAATGCCTTAGGAATTTTGTATTGTAAATCCAAGATTATGTATTCTAAGCCCACAGTAGCCACAGTACCCGGCTCTTTAGTGTCCATTCTCGTACAAAAGGAAATTCAGGATACCTTTAATCGAAATAGTAATTTAGAAATATTATAATACTATGTATAAATATTATCATAATAGATGTAATAGTTTATCATGGTAGTTAATAATATTTGAACAAAAAAAAACAACATTAAGTACAGTGTTCACATGAAGTTCAACACATATTATAACTGGATATAAAAAATGTGTATAATGAAATTATAACTTATTTATTATACATTCCTCATCTCAGTTCATTACTAAGTAGGAATAGGAACTGAAAGACAAATCACATGAAATACACATTGACAAAAAACATTTGAGTATTTAGCATAATTTATGCAAAATCTTATACAACTGTTTTATTTGAATATAAATAATTACCCCAACCTAAGTGGCATACAAACTTCTGTTCTCTATTCAAATTTAGAATACATATTACCTAGCTTTGTTAATTTAAAAAATAGAAATGTAATATGTAAATAAAAAACAATTGAATTTTAATTTTTTAATTTTAGAGTTTAATCAATAAGTTTTTGTCATGATAAATTGCAGTAAAATATTATTAGCTAGAAACTATTTGAGGGGACGAAAAAAAAGCATACATAACCATCAAAATGAAAACTCCACCTTTTCAATTTAAAAACAGTTAAAAATGGGTAAAGCTTAGAAAGAATTTTCCTACTGTTCTTCCCTGATGTTGGGAAGAACAGTAGGAAAGTTTGTGCTACTTGAACACAGGAAGAGCTACTGCCAACTTCTCTTTTATATCGCTTTAACATAATATCAGAGTCATGTTTAAAGATATGTCTTTATTGCAGTGTCTACAATGAGGACCCGGCTTCCCCGTTGCCGACCTTTCTCAACTCGCTTGTTGGCATTGTTGTGTCTGGTGCTAGGCTTTGGTGCTTACTGTTATTACTACAGCTCCCCTTCAGTAAATAAATCAGGTAAGCTCTATTTTATGAACATGCAATTTGCAGTTTTTTGTATTCTGCTATCATACTTAATTTGCTGTTGTAATATTAAAATAAATTTTAGTTCGGGACAATGGTAGGAAATAATGAAAATAGAGTAGAAAAACTATAATTGAATTGTAGGTTACTCTCTACACTAAACCAAAAAAATATATGAGATATTTATGGGATTGCTTATATGGTTATTACTAGCAATCCCATATATCTGTTATTAAAGTTAATGAGTGAGGGCTTGCTACATCACAGTTTTCTAGGAAATGTACAAATGAAAACATGACGTTATGTGACATTTTAACTCAAATAATCGCCGTTATTTAATGATTACATAAAAATATATGTTTGATATTTTTACAATTAAAAACAATCAACCTGACAGCCAAACGAAAAAATTTGTCAAAGTACCTATTACGCGGAAGAAAACTATCGACGAGTGTTATTATGGATAGCTCAGTATATGATAGGAAAACCCGAGGGAAGCATAAATTATACAAGGGTTAGGTATATTGACAAGTGAACGATTTAAAATATGGAAAAATCAAATACAAAATCTACAAAGAATATAATTCCAAAAAGATTATAAAAAGTATAAACTATGTACAAAAAGGATATTATTCATAACAAGTCTAGATTTCTTTTGTCATCATCTACATCATCACAGGAGTCTGTCGTTGTCATCTACATCATCACAGCAGTCTGATGCTTACCAGTCAAACGCCAACGGTTATTACTTGCAATGTTTTAAGAATCATATTTTATGGTGATCAAGGATAGTCAAGGGTATTTTTAAAAACTTATTCTTTAAAAAAATCTCACGTAACTTATAGAGACTAGTACTGCGGTCAACTTGTGGGGCTCTTTCTTGCCGTTCATTACAGTTTTGCGGGTAGCTTTAGGGGCTATCTCTTCACCATAACTGTTCAATGAACCATCTAATGTATCTGTGTAATGACTACGACAGTCCTATACTAGCTAGATATGTCAGATCTTTAGTAATGTGGTCTGGCAGGCATGTCTGCAGATTTGCCCGCGGGAGCATGCCCGTCTAGTGAAGCCGTTATCTCTTCACTCATAACAGTTTATTGAATTTTCGAATTAGGACAGAACCAACTCGTTAAATCCAACTCGTTCAGGGAGATTCTAAGTATAGAAGTATCACAAGACAAAGATTAAAAACCAATGTATTTTACTGAGGCTTAATGTGTGTTTTGAGTTATAGTGTTGGCTTTAGGTTCTGTGACGTGGTCGCTAACTGTGAGTTTCAAAAACAGACTCGAAGTCACTCCGAAGGCGATGTAGAGACATTTGTTTGGAATCTTTGCGATGTCTATTCCGAAATGAGATTTGCAGATGAACATAAGTGGCCGATATAGAATTGTGAGCCTGAAGTGGCAATAGGTAGGGCACATTGCTCGAAAAATAGATAAGTGATGCTGCAGTAAAGACCTCAGGTGGCGTCCACGGCCCAGAAAACGGAGCATAGGTAGGCTTCTCACGAGCTGGACCAATGATGCGTTGACCATTGAATGAAACACAGGACCAACCATTGTGGAGATTTTTACCTTTTTCCGGTGGGCGTCATCCGGCTGGCTAAGACGCAGCGAACAGTAAATTCACTTGGGTTTTTGGTATAATTCAACGTCTAATAACTTTTTTCTCCAATGAGTCACAAAGTTATCGCCATACTAAACCAAATGTATGTATTTAATGGAGTTTTCGAATGGTACTCGTTTCAACTTGTTACAAAGAGGTTACATATGCTTTGTAGAATTATCAAAAAATATCAAAATTTACCAAGGTTGCCAATTATCAAATTGTCATTAAATTCAAAAGTTTCTAATTTCTTAAAATCAAAGTTATTTAAATAAATTAATGAGGTGCACCTTTAAAAACTATTTTCATAATGTTTCGTTTTATATTTTACATTATATTTCACAGGATAAAAATTTTAAGAAATTGTTTCTGTTTTATTTTTAACACGACGCCCAGAAAAGTTAAAGTGTAAAGGTTAACTTTTTCAGCTTTGATCTGATAACTCTTGTAAAACGATTTAAACAATAATCATCAACTCGATTTTTAATTATACGATCCTTAACGATGGATTTCTCCACTCAAAAAAAATAAAAACCAAATCAGTATATTTACCTAAGTCCTAAGCGTTTTCTTCAGTCATCTTCACAGAAATATTCTTCGATATGTGATCTAATAGGTTTGATTCGAGGGTTGAAATTGTACACTATGTATCGAGTTAACGATCCAAAATCGACAAAGGCAAATGAATATAACGAGACGGATGATTCACATGGGGACGCTGATATAATGGGGCTATTATTATTTTTAGCATACATTATACTTCGGATACGATATTGAACATTCCACCCAATATATCCAATTGATAATATAATGCTAAAATTATGCTACCTACACGTATTTGGATAAATGTGAGTACTAATACAGTGACTATTAAGGTACGATAGGCACTCACATTTTTTGCATTCATATAATTTTAACCGTGGGAGAGCCACGCTTCGGCATGAATGGGCCGGCTCGACTGGAGTGATACCATGGTCTCACAGAAAACCGACGTGAAGCAACGCTTGCGTTGTGTTTCGTCGTGTGAGTGAGGGTACCGGAGGCCTAACCCTTCCCTATTCCCTTCCCTCTACCCCTCAACCCTTCCCTCCAAGGCCGGCAGCGCGCTTGTAGCCACTCCGATGTTGCAGGTGTCCATGGGCGACGGTAATCATTTACCATTAAGTGATCCGTCTGCTCGTCTGCCCCCTACCCCATAAAAAAAAAAGTTATTTAATGGTTTACACTAAAATGGCTGACTATTGGTGCTAATGTACACATGGCTGTACGTCAAATTACCACAATATGTCTTTCCCCAATTGATTTTGAACTTTACTCTCAATTAATTAAAGTTAAAAAAATGTGTGGAGAAATTTGATAGTTTTGTATAACCTGACGTACTGTTGACTGTACTTTCTTCTTTTCACTTCTGATAATAACACGGGATTGCGAAGGAATCGATGCTCTGATCAGAATCGTTCGTTCCCTCATGTCTATTTTAGAAACGCCTCAGATCAGAGCTTAGTGCTTCAAATGTGACGAACTCTATTTATCTTTTTGCTCATTAATTAAAATGAAATATGTATTGTAGGTATCCTTGAAATAAGTTTAGTTGTAAAAATTATAAATAAAACTTTAATCACGACAAAAAACGGATAAATAATTTGAGGAATTTCTATTGAATTCGGGCGGCGGGTTTGTGGATAGGGTAAATATTAATTCACATATTTTTTTATTTTGAACCTTTAAAAAGGAAACTACTGACCCGATTTTGATGAAACTTGTGCTGTTCCCTAAGTGTAAATCTAAATAGTCAACAAAAATATTTCGATCCGGTGTCTCATTCTGAAACACGTGGACCAACATACATACATTTAGCACACGTGCTTAGAAGTCCCTATAGTCTTAACATATATCGTGCCATTCGTACGAAAGTACAGTCCATTATTTCTACCTTGAGATCTTAGATCTTCAGATAAGTAATAAACAAACAACTGTCAAATCCAAATCACGAGATAACAAGGGAATCGCCTAATTTGAGCTGTGATATAGTTATCATATATGTTATGTAGTCATAAATACACTAGTTTATACTACATTAACACATTCATTTTCACTAATAATAGCTTAATATTTTCATCTATAATCGTAATTCTTACAATGTGAAAAATCACAGAGTAATTAGATGATGCGTAAGTTGATTAAATTAATGAAAAAATGATTTAAAATTATGATATTTTGGTAGGTTTGAAATGAATCTTTATTGCGACATAACCAGATAACATTAATGAAACCATTGCGGTTTGACATAAACTGTTCTTATATACCTAGTCTAGCCATAAATTATGTTCTTGGCTGTTTACGAACGTTAAAAAAAAAACATTCATTTGAATTTCGAACATTAGCTTCTACGAAAAAAAATAGACTTCTTTCCCGCCATTATTGTATGCTTTTTGTTTAGAAATTATTTGTTTTGAAAATGTATGGGGCTCTAAAGAGAATAGGATTGCAGTAATTGCCTGTACAAAGTAGATAAGTAGCCAGCCGACATTCTTGATACATTGAAAAAGCTAGGGATTAGCCGATTTGTGTATCGTACCATCCAAAGGTACACTGAAACCATGTCTGTTGATGACCGTGAGAGATCCGGACCGCTGTCTATTCGAACAAAGCAGGTCGTTAATGCAGTCAAGGCCAGAACTCGTTGAAATCCCATAAGGAAGCAGAAAATCCTTTCCAGAGAAATGAGAATCTTACCGAAGCCCCTTTCTCGGATTATCATACAAGACTTAGATCTAGGGACTTACCGGAGATAAGGTATGTCCACCTTAAATCAGGCACTAAAACAAAAGAGAGACTTCGATACGCGGACGAAAAGCACAGAAAAATTAAAATAAAACAATCGAGGAGCTCTGCAACAAACAAAATGATCGTGTGTATGCACACAGCTTTAAAGAAGCTTCCGAGGTTGTGGTCAAAGTTGAGCGAGGTCATGATCCAGCATAAGTCATGATTTAGTGTCTTTTACCAAGGGGTTACAAAACTCCATTTTTGCGAAAAAGGAGTGAAAATTTAAGTCAAAGTGTATCAAGATACCGTGTTAGAAGCGGTAGTTGCACTTTGTTCAAAAGCGAAGTGTGGACATTCCAACAGAAATGGCCTATTTGCATTAACAAAATACTGCCAATGTCACGTTAGTCGCCTTTACATTTAAAGAGACAATAGGACTCTGCTCTGTGGTTTTGTGCTAGCAACGATTGTTGGCATATTTTCCGTGTTATTTGTGGCTGTTTTCCTTTTTTCCCGTATCCTGTGTGTTAATTTTAACTTAAATTGGTGGTGGATTAATCAAATTGTTATACGTGAGTATATTTTGTGTTGTGTAAATGTCTGATCCTCCGGACCCCGGAGGGGGTGATAACGAGCCATGTGCTCAATCATCACCTCCTGTATTCTCGCAGATGGAGATTGAAGTAAGTAGTGCTACATCCAGAAAACGCGTAATTGAAGATCAAGTCACTTCATCACCCGCTAAAAAGACAAACACTTCCCAGTCAAATCCTTCAATTCAAACCACTTACGTCAATCCTCAGTTTGTTGATAATAAACCAAAATATTCGGACCAAGACCTTGCCCCTTTTGTTGTCCATGTCAGTAAAAAAATCTCAGAACCCAGCTCAGGCTCTGTACTACGCCCTATTAAATTCGGACACTTCCTATTCAATAATAAAATTAAAAACATTGTTAAGGACGGTATTAAGCGAATCGGCAGAAACAGAATCTCCGTCGAATTCAAAAATTATGTTGATGCTAATGCTTTCCTTGAACACTCTGCCCTCATTGCTGCTAAGTATGAGGCAATTATTCCCAGTTTCAGCGTCACAAGAATGGGTGTGATTCGTCAAGTTCCTGTAGACTGGACCCTGGAGGAATTAGTTGAAGCTCTGGAGATACCTACTGGCCATGGACAAATCATAAAAGCACGAAGACTATGTAGGAAAACTTTTGTTAATAATTCACCTGAATGGGTCCCCACTCAGACAATAGTAGTGACATTCTTAGGACAAAATTTACCCTCTTGTGTCTACTGTTTTTATACATCTCTTCCCGTAGAAACATATGTCCTCCCAACAATCCAGTGTAATAAATGTTGTAGATTTGGGCATATCCAAACGCAGTGCAGATCACAGCCACGCTGCTTCATATGTGCAGGTTCTCATGAAGGTTTTACATGTTCTAGAGACATACCAACATGTTTATTTTGCTCCGGTCAGCATAAGGCTACAGATCCATCTTGCCCTGAACAATCCCGACAAAAACAAATAAAACTTGTTATGTCACAAGAGAATATTTCTTACACTGAAGCATCTGTTAGGTTTGCACAGGTCAGGAGGTCTTTTGCTGATGCTGCACGGTGTGAAGTTAACATCCAATCCACACCCCCCTCCCTGCACTATTTATCCCCCAATTCAACACCCATTACTCCACCTACAACCTCTTACCGTAAAACAGTATCATTACCTAGACACCATCCCACTCCTGCTTCAAGTCCAGGATATAATCACCAGGATCACAGTAACATCACTAAGAATCCTAGGTCCCAATTATCCAATGGATGTGCTTACCCAAGTGAACCACCTGTACCAAATGATAATTTAATATCCTTATTACTGTCAACAATTATTAATCTTCTCGGCCGTTTTAGTGACATAGGCCTACCGAACAATATCAGAGATCAACTGTCTCAGCTCCTTACACTTGCATGTCCTAATGGCTCCAATCGTCCAATGGAACTGTCGCAGCAGTAAAATGAAAATAAATGAACTCCTGTATTTCGTAAATAAATTCTCTCCTATTGTTTTTGCCCTGCAGGAAACGATGCTTAAACCTGGTGTAAATTTTCGTATTCCAGGATTTGCATGTTTCCGGGATGACAGAAACGATGGATATGGAGGAGCTGCCCTCCTGGTTTCAAGATCCTTAACATTCTCTCTTGTAACACTCCCTTCCCATAGTGAAAATATTAACATTGTGGCTGTCAAGGTTGTAGATGTTACATATGTTTCAGTATACATCCCCCATCCAAAACTTGAACACCTTGCTGAGTTATCTAATATTCTAACATCACTTACTCAACCCTTTATTGTTTTAGGAGATTTTAACATACACCACACATCCTGGGGTTCATATTATTGTGATTATCTGGCTCCTCACCTTCTGGACATTTGTGATAACTTTGACCTCTGCATTTTAAATGACGGGTCACCTACACGTAGGGTTTCCCCGACACAAAATATTGCTAGTGCTGTGGATTTATCCTTATGTACTCCATCCCTTGCTTCTCTGCTTACTTGGACAATTCTCCCAGTTACCCATGGAAGTGATCATTTCCCAATTGTCATTTTGATGCCTGAGTTACGTACTGATAGTGTGAATGTCCAAACTATCCCCCGTTCCCAACTTAAATATAACTTTGCAAAAGCGGACTGGGCTGTTTACAAAAATAATTTAGAATCAGAAATAAAAAACATTCCCACAGTTAATAGTAATAATTACCTATCTGTCTACAGTGATTTTAAAAATTGCATATTATCTGCGGCAGACAAGTCCATCCCTGTTAAAAATTCCTTTAAAGGTAAACCTCTTTCTCCACCATGGTGGGATTCCGAATGTACTTTAGTCTGCAAAAACCGAAAAGCTGCTGAAAAGTCCTATGCAGCATCCATGACTATTTCTAATTATATAAAATATCGGGCTGCGGCTGCAAAAGCGGTCAAAATGTTAGCACAAAAAAAAAGGATTGGCTGGCATAGATTCTGTGAATCCATATCTCCTAGATCACCACCTTCTATGGTCTGGAATAATATAAAAAGATTTCGCAAAGCTATGATCGATACAAGCAATTTTACTACAAATAATACTTCACAATGGCTTGACCCATTTCAGCATAAATTAGCACCTCCATTTGTTCCTACAAGCAATGAAGTTCCTATCTCTATAATTCCCTCACTTCCTTTACTAACTGAATTCGATGCTCCGTTCTCGAGAGATGAACTCTCAACAGCTTTAGACGGCCTTAAGGACTCATCGCCGGGTATTGACGGGATTCCATACTCTCTAATAGTTAACAGCAATGCCTCAACTAGGGACCTGTTTTTAAATATTCTTAATAATATTTTTTTGACAAGCATCCCCCCGGACGAATGGAAAAGTCAAGTTATTATCCCCATATTAAAACCTGGGAAACTCAGCAATGACCCAAATGGATATAGACCAATTGCTTTATCCTGTACTATGGCCAAAATCTTTGAACATCTTATTAAAAATAGAATTGAGTGGTTTGTAGAAAGTAGGAATCTCCTACCTAAAAGTCAGTTTGGTTTCAGGAAGGGCATGAGTACAATGGACAGTCTGAGTATATTCATTACAGATATATGGGTTGGACTATCAAAAAAGGAGAATATTATAGGTGTCTTTCTAGATGTTTCATCAGCGTACGATAATGTCTTGCTTCCACTACTCAGGCAAAAATTGCTTCAGCTGAGTATCCCCGTGAGGCTAGTCAATATAATTTTTAATCTTCTATCGGCACGCTCTATCCAGATATGTTTAAGAAATTCTCTTCTACCTCCACGAACGGTATGGAAAGGCCTTCCTCAAGGTTCGGTTTTAAGTCCCATTTTATATAGTTTGTACACATACGACCTTGAACTGACCCTTAACTCATTCTGTAATGTTCTCCAATATGCTGACGACTTATGCTTGTATATTTCTGATAGCAACATCGATACCTCAACGTCTCGACTCAACACAGCTATGTTCTATTTACACAACTGGTTAACTGATCATGGTCTCTCATTGTCGGTGGATAAGAGTAATATGGTTATTTTTACACGCGCAAGACACTCCCCTAACATCCAAGTCAAATATGCTGATCAACCGATCCCTGTCAAAAACCAAGTAAAGTTCCTTGGAGTTGTCCTCGACTCCAAAATGACAGGATACCACCACATTGCTCATACCACTAAGAAGTGTGAAAAAAATATAAATATTATCAGATCTGTGTCTGGTGTATGGTGGGGAGCCCACCCCTTTTGCCAGAAACTCCTCTACAATGCCTTGATTCGAAGTCACTTAGACTATGCTTCTTTTCTGCTGGAACCATGCCTGAAAACATCTTTAAAAGGACTTGATAAGATTCAGTCCAAGTGCCTCCGTATAATTACGGGAGCCAAAAAATCCTCACCTACCAATGCTTTACAGGTGGAATGTTCGGAACCCCCTTTGAATGTTAGAAGACAATATTTAGCAGACAGATTTTTATTCAAAATTATACAAAAGACAAATCATCCTCTTGTAGCCAAATTACATTTACTTTCGGAATTTATATCTGATGATAAATTTTGGAAACACAAAACCATACCTTTGTTATTCCGTAGTTTCCTCATCTTCCTCAGGCTCCCCAATCCTGTCTATCAGTGTGCAATTTTGCCATTATTTAATATCCCTTTTAACTCTCTCGTGTACCCTCCTAACATTTTATTAGATATAGGCATTTTTAAAGATTCTCCTAAAGCAGAAGAGCTACTACAAAATTGGATTAACAAACATTGGCCAGACTGGCTTTTGATGTATACTGACTCATCAAAACTATCTGATGAACATGATATTGGTTCGGCTGTTTGGATCCCCAAATACAAAATTATTCTTAACTTCAAATGTCCTTCTGATTCATCAATTTTTACTGGGGAAGCAATAGCTATACTCGAGGCCCTCACATATATAGAATCTCATAACCTTGATAAAACCATAATTTTTTCAGACTCCAAAAGTTGCCTCCAGGCAATCTTATCCAACCCCTTCCGTAATAAAACCAATCATCCTTGCATCCTAAAAGTAAGAAATATCTTATATAAATGTCATGCTAAAAAGGTAAGAGTTCTGTTAGCCTGGATTCCAGGACATTCTGGAATAGTCGGTAACGAGACAGTTGATCTGATTGCGAAGGAAGCCGCTAAGAATGGAAACCCCGCCTATCCTGAAATATTCTCACAAGATCTCTTCCCTTTGGCAACAAAACGTTTTCTTTGTTCGTGGAGTGTTCAATGGAAAGCATCAAGTAACACAGTGGGAAAACATTATGCCGATATCCAAGATACCATACCGGTTAAACCTTGGTTTTGCAAGTTTAAGAACTTGTCTAAATTGTGCACGTCCACTATTTGTCGGCTTAGATTAGGACACGTAAATACCCCCGTCTTTCTAGCGAAAATTAAAGTCAAAGACAGCTCGTTATGTGAGTGCGGGTTGGACGAAGGAACAGTTGACCACATCTTTTTTAATTGTCCGAAATACCCAGGCTCCTTATATGATGTTCTCCCAGAATATATTCCTAAACCCACGAATTTTAAAACTCTATTAAGATATACTAATTCCCCCTTTGTCAATGTGTTGTGTAATTATATAAACAGTAATAACATACGATTATGATCAGTTTGTCCCTATTTACTAACAACTGTTCTATATATATTGTGTCCGTCTCTTACAGGTAAAACAACAGCTCCAAATATTAACCAAAATTCAAAATCAACGTATGCTTTCACTACACTTCATATAAAGCAGAGTCTATAGAGTTTATATTAGAAGCATAACTAAACTGAGCAAAACACTGGATTTTGGCGAAATCCAAAAGGGAAACGCCAATAATTAAAAAGAAGAAGAAGAAGAAAGAGACAATAATAAAAATATGTATTTTAAGGTAATAAAACAAGAAAAAATATACGTGGTCTTGGTCGTTGGTATTTACACAAGTACTCAAGTCGTCATTATTCATACAACGTGTAACAGAAATTAAGCACATTCTTATACACACCAATCAGAAAATGCAGTTATAATAATAAAACGAAAATTGGAATTTTACTTATATGAACTAAAACATTGTTTATGTATGGACACAGTTATACTAATTGCTACTAATAAAAATTCTCGACATGAAATATTATTCTGTTTCGAGATTCAAAGTGTTTTTTAAGTTTAGACAATAATTTTGATTCTTACTTGTTATGAGTATCAGTTAGCATCGTATTGCGATCGTATATTAAACGCCGAGCACATTATAACCACATTGTGTATAACCCTTAAGTATTTCGATGAATTTACTGTACGTTAATGTAACGAACAATCACCGCAAGTGAATTTCTTCTTCTTCTTTTTTAATTAATGGCTTATCTGCACATTTCGCACAATTCTGCCAATGTCAAGTAAATAAATTAATTTTTACATGTAAAATGAAATGAATGAAAGATGAAAATAGTGTCGTAAGTGAATTTTCAAAACGCATAAAATTCGGTCACATATGTCATGTTTGTTTGTGGTGTCATTTATTATTTTTCTCTTTGTTTATGAATTATTTTACTCTTTGGTTTATGAACCTGTGCATTTAAGAGCATTTTAGATTCAAGTCACATTAAAAGATTTTCTTTGTTTTTTTTTTTTTCCTATGTTGTATTTTATTACAAGCTATGAATATAGTGCATTTTAGAAAGCCTTATTACATTCACTTAAATTTATTTTTTGTTTGTAACGGCTGTAATGGTTACAGGTGACTATAATTTAGCAAAACAAGATATATTAGAAGTTGTTGAAAATAAATCAGTATTTGATTTTAAACAAACTACTTTCAGTATGTGCGTTAATTATGTTACACGTTGTATATAAAAAGTTCGAAATTCAAAAAATCTCATTGTTTATATCTTAATGAGGAAGTATTTAAAAAATAAAAATAGGTTCTTGAAATCAAACTAGATGTCACTAGCGATGTTTGGATCTTGTCTATAATATTCATTCAAATTTTATTTATGATGTAAAAAAAGTAAATTGAGTATCGAAAATTAATAAATATGACATCGTTTCGTGTTTCTTATAAATCTAACTTTCGAATTTGTTTTATTTGAATCGTAAGTTTAACTTTATTATTATGTTACGTATAAAGGAACGATATTTGGTTTATATGTCAACATCAGTGATGAGCCAACTTATTGGTTACTTGTAACTTCAATTGACTCGATTTATCTGAATGAAGAAGTATTTAAAAAATAAAAATTAGTTCTAGAAATCATACTAGATGTCACTCGCGATGTTTGGATTTTGTCTATGATATTCATTCAAATTTTGTTTCTGGCTTAATAAAAGTAAACGAGGAAGTATTAAAAAAACGAGTTCCCGAAATCAAAATAGATGTCGCTAGGGCACGTTCTTGATTTCTCCATGACAACCTTTCTTGTGGCCTAATTGTCTATTTTTTTAATCTATCACAATCATTTTCAAACGTATAGTGGTTATGACAGTGATTTATGGAATTGTGTAACTTTTAAAGTCACAATTGCTTTCAGAACGAATGACGATTTGAATGATACAGAATGTCGTAGATAATTCATTTCTTTTTGTTTTCTAAAGTTGTGAAATAATCTTTACGATTTCGTATGATTGTAATAAATACTCCTATTTCGGCTAAAGAATAAAAATATTTTATACATCATCATCAGCCATTTTACGTCCCCACTGCAGGGGCTCAGGCCTTCCTTATGGATAGTTAAGGAGGATGGGCCATGACCACAGAACATAGAGAGAGATTAGAAGTATAATGATATTAATTTAGTATGGGAACCGAGTGTCGCCTCTCCGCACACAAATACAGATTAGATGAAATGATCATTTTGTTCACTACATGAAAAACCGCCACGCGATAGGTTCGCGATAACATAAATCAAATCCCAAAAAGATACTAAGCTAAGAAATCACACGATTAAAAACAAACTCTAATTCAACGTGATAATAAATAATTTACTTTAACATGAATGTTGAACTGTCACGTGGCTGTATATGGGGATACCAGAAGGAAAAAAATATTTTAAGATTATGCACATTTAAAAAAATTGGGGTCATCATTTTATGTGCGAACTATTAATATTAGATTTTGCTGTAACCAAGTGAATACTGAAAAATTAAGGCTTTTCCCTACATAATTTATTAAAATATCTTTTAAAAAACGCAGTACAAAAACTAAGAAAACTTAATGATACACTCTATCGTATGTCTGTGGAGTAATATAATTAAGCGAGGGAAAGTGTAAAAAAAAACAAAAATTAAGAAAACAACAGAATTTTTGTATTGATTACATTAAGCCTAATTTGTATTTTTTTCTTACTGGTATCATTCCGATTGTGCATATTAGTGATGTGACATATTAGTTGATAAAATAAGAGCTTTAAATTTTGTTATGAAACAGTTCAATGTAATTCAGTTCGACAATTTTCTACAGTGGTTTGATAGTAATTATTTAAAGCTTTATTCAAATAAAACGAAATACATAAAGTTTGCATTACCTAATGTGAGGCATGTTAATATACTTATAAACGTAAATAGTGAAAAAGTTGAGATGGTGGAATCGATAAAGTTCCTTGGTATTTTGTTATATTGATAATTTGTCAAGTAGACTGAGTTCTGCAGCATTTGCTGTTAAGAAAATTAGACTCTTAACAAATGTTGAAACGGCAAGATTGGTATATTTTAGTTATTTTCATAGTGTAATGAATGACGTATAATCTATTGTTATGGGGTTCTGCGGCTAGCATTCAAGATATTTTTATTCTACAAAAGAGAGCTGTCCACGCTATATATAATTTACGGTCTAGAGAATCTCTCCAAGAAATATTTAAAGAAATAAATATTTTGACTGTTGCCTCTCAATACATCAATGAAAATATTATGTACGCAAGAAAACATTACGATTCCTTCACAAAAAAAAGTAGAAATAAAAATAAACTTGCCATTCCAAGTGCTTGTAATAGCCTTCTTGAATAAAGATATTTTCATTTCATTTCATAATAACTAATATGATCATTACACTAATAAATTGATCATAGCCATGTTTGTTTTACTTTATTATTCTAAGTTTTATATCTGTAATAATAGTAGTAGCTACATTATTAATTGCAACGACTGGACAATAAGAAATTGCTGGTCAAGTATGAGTTTGAAAGCCGTGACAAAAAAGTTTGAAGATAGACACAAAAGCGATAAGTACGTACAAACGTCAATCTACATATAAAGTCACATCCGTTTGAGACATGCGTCTATAAACTTATGTGCAAATATGGAGCAACAAAAAAACTGATAAAAGCTGTTCTGTGGGCGGTTCTTTAAAGTGGCTTTCTTAACTCGATTTCTATAATCATAGTTTCCGATTATGAATCAGCATAATAAGGTAAATTAAATTGACGCCTAAAAATTAATTTTGTAAATTAAATTCACACCACCAACAATATTACGTTAGTTGAAAACATAATTTTTTGTTTGTATAGATATTATGTTGTTTTGAAATTCATTTGATAGGTTTAGGTCTAAAACAGATAGGGCAAAATTAATTATGTAAACAAGGCAATCCGTTGTAAAGTTATTAGGGAAACTGAAATATAAGTAATGCAAAATAAGTGAAATCCAGTTTCACCAGTTTCTAACAAGACCTATTAGGCCAACTCTTAGCTTTTCACGAAGTTGCGTTTAATTTATGTATTGTTCATAAAACGGTGATATACTTCGTAACTTAGATATTTATAGCACATCAGTAATTTTTAATATTTATCTGCGTGTAAATAATTAACCGAATCTTCGTAAAAAAAGTGCCTGGACAGTTCATTATTTCATTTGTTCAGTATCAGTTCATCTATAATTTTCCCTTGTAAACAGTATTTTTTAGTTTTATTTAATTATGGCATATATTTATCGATAACGTTGTTATGAAATGATGAAAGAAAAGCTCTAAATAAATATGTTTTAGTTATCGATTACGATCCATATAATTAACAATACGATTCCGAGCAGCAGCAGCCTATCGGTACATTTCAGATAAATGGAGGCACAGCACTATTTTTTGCAAAAGTGCACAAAATGATTTACATTGCTGTTTAGTAATGGGGTCAGAAACATTGATGTTGGTTTGAGCAATCAATGTATATTTTATTTAACATTGTGTCAAATTATTACGTTTTTTTATATTTTAGCACTAAAATTGTACTTACCAGTGAAAGGAAATGTTTGCATTAGTTAGATTGTATACTTTGCTTTGCTTTTTGCAAGTGATAATAGCACAAAACGGCATTTTTTATAGAAAAAATCTGTAAAATCACCACTCGACGATTGACGAACGACTGGCAAACATAAAACCGAGGAAAGGGCGTCATATGAGTAAAAGCGCATATGCCAGCGACGCATGCCCCGCCCACTTACTACTTCTATTCTCTCTCTATGTTCTGTGGCCATGACCCTCCACGCTGGCCCAATGCGGATTGGAGGGTATTAACGACTGCAAATGCAGCCGGGGCCAACGGCTTCGGCAACGGGAAGCACGGAGTAGCTCGAGATAATAATTTTTTGGTCACCCATCCCGTGACCGACCCTTGCGAAAGTTGCTTAACGACTACGATCACGGGCCGCGGCGCTAATACAATATTAGAAATATATCAATACAATATTAGAAATGATTAAACATTTCATACTTTTGATACACATAGTGTTTTATTTCAACAGAAAACAAACAAAACCAACGTACTATCGTACTTATAAAATGCGCCAAGTGCGTTTTTTAAGTCAGCTCGTCTAGAGATGCATCGATACGAGTAAATACAAGTACTTACTCGATACTTTTCTATCGAAATCAAGTACTTATGGCTTCGATACTTTAAAACGGAATAGTAAAAGTATCGTGAAATAAGAAAGTAAGAGGAGTGTCAAAAACTCGCGAGCATTAGTCTGTTTACTCTGTGTTAAGGTATCTAAAGTCTATCTCATGAAAATTCCTACAAACGACAGGGTCGCTGCCCTGTCCTTGTATGATTAATCATTACTAACCCCTACTAATTTTATGCAGTTAGAGATCTATATAGAGGGGGCATTAATTTTCGATACTCAATGAGGAAGTATTTAAAAAAACGAAAGCACTAAAAAGCACCTCCACTAGATAGCGACTCTAGCAAAAGTTGATTTTTGCGGGATACAAATGGCTAAAAAAGACAGTCATTTCCGTTCTTTTTAACTAACATATTAAAAAACTGAAATTTGGTAAGTTCAAAACTTAGATATCAATACAAATACGAAAAAGTACAAATATAATATGAGTTGTTTATTGAGTTTAGAAAATAAACTTACTTTTAAATTTGTAAGAAAACAATGGCCTAATTGTCTAAAGAAAAATCTTTCACAAATCACTTTGAATTTGACATTTGAAAGCCATTCGCGAACTTCACGCGACATTTTTTTGAACGATAACTTTCATTTGACGTTAATCGGAATTGTCTAAGCAAATTGATGGTTAAAACTACGGGGGTGATCTTGTATTGTGAAGAATCAGCAAGAAACTCAGCAAGGACAGCTATTTTCTTTCTGTTTTATTTCACTCAAAGAAGTCTCATTGGAATGTGACTTAATTAGATTAGTCTATTTCCATTACAATATCAGAAATAATGAGACATATATTTTTCTATTACTGATTAATATGCCGGTTACCGAGTCATTCATACTCATTGACACATCAATATACAATATTCATAATAAACGAAAATGGACGAAATAAATAATCCAGTACAGACTCACCCCCACTGGCAGCTCCCGTTGACGAGTTTGGCTCATGAGCCAGCTATCGCTTCGCTCAACTATATTTGAGGGAATGTAACGATCCGACGTATACGACACCACCGCAGAGATTTTTAAGATAGCGTGACTACTCTAGGTAGTTAAGAATTAATATATTTTAATAAAACTGAAAACTGTTCATAGCTTTTTTAATTCTTAATTTCGAAAGGAAACTTATTTGCACGTTATAATTTGCACAAACGTCATTGTAGCCAGAAGTCATGTTATTTTGTACGAAAATTATTAAACAGATTTTTTATTATAATTATCGTATTTATAACCTTTGCTGCTGATTAATAAACCCTCGTCATTTATTCACCCTCTTCATTTATTTATTTAGTTTTGTTGCTAAAAGTTCAACAAACAACTAATAAATAACAAAACTAACTTACCTAGTTATTATTTGTTCTCAGAACTTTTTTAATTTTTATAATGAAAAATTACTAGACCTATTATGGCATAAGTATATTATTTATAAAAACTATTTCACGGTAATATACCGTAGCTAAACTCCACTTTTAAAAATTTCACACCATTAATACCATTGATTTCCATAACTTTTATAAAAACCTTCTCTATGCTCATTTCCATTATGTTAGTTTCCATTTTCTTTTATACAAATAAAAAGAATTTCATAAGGACTCCATATTAGTTTACTAGTTATCTTAAGTAAGAAAAAATACACTATGTATGTATAGTGTATTTTTAGTGAATTTGTATAGTGTAGTTGGATTGTCTCTTTATATTAATTCTATTAAAAAAATATTTTAGGAGAACTTAGTTATATTTTTCTATCGATAGATTTTATAAATTGAACTCTTAAAATATTGTCGTATTCTAGAATTAAACTTTATTTAAAACGTTAGCGGTTCTTTCAACAAAACCAATTGAAATTTTACTTGTGTAATTTTTCTTCCATTTCTTGCAGTTTCTAAGTACGATGTTATAGATATCGGCCCTGTTGATATTAGCCTAGAATTCACCTTGACATTCAAATATAATACAACAAAGCGGGTTTATTATTATTATTACCTAATCATTTATTATATTAGATAGAATGTGCTGGAATCCGCCACACGAACACGAACGATTCATTATTTAAATATTATTACGATACGATGTCTAATAAATTTATTATTATATGCCTAATAAGTAGTAGGCTCAGACGAAAATGAGATAGTAGATGACTTAAGTAGATATTACTTACATGCTGCTAAAAAAAAATTGTTTTAACTTAGTATATTATGTAATAACTTTTTAATTTATTTAAAAATACTACTATAACAATAATTTTAACTAGAAAAACAAATCATGAATATTTCTTTCAACAATTATTTTTTTAATGGGATACATACAAATAAGTCAATATGTCCCGCGTTTACGTAATTACAGATTTTTGCGATTGCTCAGCCGTGCATCAGCACCAGCAGCGGTGGTAAGTTACTCGGTTTGTCTAATTCAAAATAGTTCTCCCTATAGGACAAATTTTAGGCAAACTACCATGATAGGCAATTGAAAACAAGGTTGTCGGAAGAAATATACATTGAGTAAATCAAACAATCACCAAATTAAAATTGTTCTGTAGTTAATTTTGAAGGCTTCGCTTTCTATCTGTCACCAGTCTGTATCTGATGAATCGTGAAAGTAAGACAGTTGAAATTTTCACAAATAGTGAAAACCAGAAAAATAACATTATGAAAGTATGTACAATAAGATTATATATGTATATTGTGTAATCAATCATATTATACAAAGAGCATTTGTATAAAATTTAATTGGATTTGTAGATATTAATAAATATGTCGCAAGCATATCCCAATATATTTGATAGGGTTTCTCAATTGATAAATGCCACAATGTCTAGTTCCATAAACTTATTATTTATGATCAGCACTCACTAGAATAGTGCCACATCTGTGTCTGGCATGGCCAAATAGTGAGAAACTTGACATCATATGTAACAATAAATTAAAACATCTTGCCCATAAGTTTTAATTGTGTATTATTTTTTCTGGGTATTTAATATCTATTAGCGAATATCCCTTAAATTGTTTAGATCTCAAACTTAGTAGCTAAAAGCACTTGTATTATGGAAATGTTAACGAAAGTACTACACACACACACAGACCAGAAATAATACAAAAAAGTTCATTTTATACATTGATCTGACCGGGAATCTAACTCGAAAACTCAACGGCGAAATCTTGTAAGAGGCATTGTAGAACTATTCTGAAAGTGTCTTACGAGCTACTCCACTGTGTCCACAACCAATGTCGTTAATGTGATTTTATTACGTAATTCATTCGCTGAAAATATTGTGAGCAAAGCTGGTCCGTCCATATAAACAGACTAGACAACTGCCTGGCGGCATGGTGTAGCAAACAAAATTGACTTTTTGAACACACTGTTTGAACACGAGTGCATGCCCACGGTATTGAAAACTACTCTAGCAGTTTTGTAATTTTCAAAATTACTCTAATCGGTGTACCTACAATTAGTCTTTTATTTTATTATTATTTTAGAAACACTGTGCGGGAAACTATTTTTAAGTAAATGGTCCAACATATATTATATAATCAAACTGACCTTCCGCGTGTCTTCGTTAGTATTAGAGTGGCAGAGCCGTCTCGATACGTCACGTCATTGTGGGAACTAGTCTAACCAGTTTCTTAGATTGGACAAATAATAATCGAGTCTTGTTAAGTTTATTCATTTGTCACTGTCAATCTGAATACATTTTGTGTTATTTTAATAAAAATAAACTCTGAATAATTCTGGGTGATGTGGGTTTCATTACTTGTAACCTTTTCAAAATATTTACCTGTATGTGTAATAATACTTTTTCAATGAATTAGATAGGACAATAAAAGTGACATTGTATGGATAGAAGATCTAAGATTTTTTTATATGGTTTCAAAATTGTACCGTTGGTATTTTTTTGACTCCTGCATTCCAACCCACACGGACATATATACTTTATAAGGATTTCCGGTCTACTACTACACTTGGTAATATAAAAATATTTCTGTGGTTTATACAGTATTCTTTTTTTTCAACAAGCTTTCGTTGTATATTATCATGTATCAAAGATATTGTATAGACGAATCAAACAACCCTAAATTCGACAGGTATACAAGTTATCGTATAGTTTATACAAGTTCACATATCGTTTTTCAGCTCTCACAATTCATACTTTAAATCAGAATCAATGTTGATTCTGATTTAAAGTATTATTCGAATATTTCATTGTCTTATTCGAATATCTACTGTCACTATAACTTAACCTGCTACAACAAGATAGTACATTTTGGATATATACAAAGTCTAAAGTTCTGTTACAAAGAAAATATCCGCTAATTTAAAAAAAAATAATTTTGTTTTAAAGTTGTATATGTGATTATGTAGAGTGAAATAGATATGTTAACGTACTAGTTATTCAAAGTGTCTACCCTTAGCTTTAATGCACGCTTTTAAACGGTCGGGCCATTCGTCGATGAATTTACGAACGGTTTACATTGGAAACTTAGTCAATGCTGAACATTTCCTTGAGCGACTGAATATTTTGGTGACGCTTAGGGCAGGCCATGTCCTCTAGCACATGCCACAATTTATAACCCAAAGGGTTAAAGTCTGGACTAGCCGAAGACCGATCATCAGCCTTTATGAAGTCTGGAACATTTTACTCAAGCCAAATTTGGATTGCCCGCCTTATGATCTCGGGCTGAATCCTGTTAGAATGTCCATACTTCGTTTTCTAATAAGGTGTTGTAGAGAGGTTTAACTATAGCTTCTAACACGGTATCTTGATACACTTTGACTGAAGTTTTCACTTACCTAACCTTTAGACCTTTTTCGCAAAAATGGAGTTTTGTAACCCCTTGGTAGGAGACACTCCACCAAACCTTGACGTAAGCTGGATGATGGCTTCGCTGAACTTGGGCCACTACCTCGGAAGCTTCTTCTTTAGTCTTGTTTGATAATCCGAGAGAGTGCCCTCGGTGGGATTCTCATTTTTCTGAAAAGGATTTTCTGCGCACTTATGGGATTTCGACGAATTCATCGACAACAGACATGGTTTCAGTGTACCTTTGCATGGTACGGTACACAAATCGGCTAGCTTTTTCAATGTATCAAAAATGTCGGCTGGCTCCTTACCTACTTTGTACAGGCAACTACTGCAATCCTATTCTCTTTAGTGCCCCATCCATTTTTAAAACAAATAATTTTTAAACAAAAAACATACAGTAATGACTGGATTAAAGTCGTATTTTTTATCGTAGAAGCTAATGTACGACATTCAAATTAATATATTTTTTTAATGTATGTAAACAGCCAGTAACAGAATTTATGGCTAGACTAGTTATTAAAAAATCAAAGGAATCTATGTACTTTTATCATCCAACATTTATTATTATTTTTTGTTATCTAGTAGGTAAAAGCGTTCCGTCGACACCCTTTGGTAAAAACATTGAAAATAGTCGCTTAATTGCCAATTATTCGCTAACTATATGTATTATATATTTTAAACATTTATTGCAAATATATATATATATATTTTTTTTTGTTCTTATCTGCAATCAGTCTCGAACTATAAGCAGATCCGTTCCCTGGCTTTCATTATGTACAGGAAGCTCCTCAGTAGGAGGTTCCTCGTCCTTCACCATCTATTGCCAAGATTTTGTATGTCATGGCGTCGTAGTCGTTTAATGTAGCTGATCGTCGCTAACTCGGTAGCTAGGTCGTTTGGATGATTTTCTAGTCGCGTTATATACTTATTTCCTGTCAGCTTCAATTCCTCTTTGACAGTTCTTATGTTCAGAGCTTTATGGATCTCAGAGTTAGTGATAAACCATGGTGCATTTGAAATAGTTCGCAGGATGCCATTTTGCATCCTTTGTATTATGTTTATATTGGAATCGCTAGCACTGCCCCATAGTTGTGCCCCATACATCCATATTGGTTTCAGGATCATCTTGTATATAAGCAACTTGTTGTCAGTAGCCAGTTTAGAGTTACGTGCTATTAACCAGTAAATGTTTCTAAATCGCATACTCAGTTCATCTCGTTTAGTCTTGATGTGCTTCTTCCAGGTTAATTTCTTGTCCAAATGCATGCCCAGATATCGAACAGAGTCACTTTGTGGCAGGACACTATCACCCATTTTTACCGGGGGACAACTACCCCTCCTCAACGTAAACGTTACGTGCACCGACTTAGTTGAACTGGCTTTGATTTTCCATCTCTGTATCCATTCATCGACTTTATCAAGGCTATTTTGTAAGATGGCGGATGCTGTGACCGGATCTTTACTGCTTGCTATAATTGCAGTGTCGTCAGCGAATGTAGCTGTAGTTACCCCTTGCGTTTCTGGAAGATCAGCAGTGTAGATACTATATAAGACGGGGCCAAGGACAGATCCCTGTGGGACTCCCGCCATTATTTCTTGAATATTAGATAGTTCTCCATCTTCTCTCACTTGGAATATTCTGTTAGTGAGATACGACTTCAACAACAGGTAATAACTATGCGGTAGCGACGTTTTTATTTTATAAAGAAGGCCTTTATGCCACACTTTATCGAAGGCTGCCTGGATGTCCAAAAATACAGCGGAGCAATATTCCTTTTTCTCAAAAGATCCTCTGACCTTATCACACACCCGGTGCACCTGTTCTATCGTGGAATGTTGTTGCCGGAATCCGAATTGATGTTGTGGTATTACCAGGTTTTGATTAAGTATGGGTGATATTCTGCTCAGGAGAACCCTTTCAAACATCTTAGACAGCACAGGCAGGAGGCTAATGGGTCGGTATGATGTCGCATCTTCCGGAGGCTTTCCTGGTTTGTGTATCATTGTTACTATAGATACTTTCCACAACCTGGGAAAGTATTGCACTCGGAGCACACCATTAAAGAGAACCACTAGAAAAACCAATGCTTTCCTGGGAAGTTGCATGATAACTTCTTTTGTGATGAGGTCAAATCCAGGAGCTTTTTTGTTTTGTAGTCCATTTATGGTTCTCTTCAGTTCCCCAATCGTGACAGGTCTTGGTGGAATGGACAGTTGTATGTCCTGTTTCAATGTATGTTCGACTTCATGTTCAAACTCAGCATTGTTGCCTTCGTTAGGTGTAAAAATGGCGGCTAGGTGTTTTGCAAACATGTTAGCTTTTTCTTTGCTAGTCCTAGTCCATCCCGTTTGAGTTCTAATGGGGCATTTATATTGCTGTGGCCTGTCTGATGCTTTTGTGAATTTCCAGAGAGAGTATTCTGTTGATTTTGTGGCAGTTAGAGTTTCTAATTTGTTTTGCAGTGTAGCGCTATTTAATTTGTCAATTGAATCTTTCAAATCTCTGATAGCTCTATTGAGTGTAGTCTTATCACTTTTATGTCTAGTTTGATGCCATATCCTACGTAATCTTCTCTTCTCTAGAATTTTGCGTTTTATCTCAAGAGGCACGTTTCCCACCGCTTGACAGTTAGTTTCTCTTTTTAGGGGAGTGTTAATCCAGGAGGCCTTTTGTATTAGGTTAGTAATGTATTGTGTTGCATCATCTATGTCATCCGGTGTTTTCAAGGAAACTTTTATCTCGATGCTTTCGTTAATATACCCTCTGAAACCTTCCCAATCAGTAAAACTATTGAACAATGTCTCAGGCTTCTCATGCCTGATTACAGTCGTACTAATAGTTAACAGGACAGAAGTGTGATCTGAACTACTGTCAAGACAACTTTCAGCCTTCATATAATTAGCTGAGAGTCCCTTTATAACAAAGAAGTCTAATAAGTCCGGTTTTTTATTTGGATCTGTGGGCCAGTAAGTTGGTTCTCCTGTTGAAACAGAGGTGAGTCTGTTTTTGCAAATATATTTCAAAAGATATATTTTATGCAGGTTACATACATGCATCTCATATATGTGCTCCAATAATTAAAAATGAATAAGTTTCATACATGCATATGAGCTTGATAGCTCGGAAGACTGACTTATAATATTGCTTTCCTAGTTTTACTTTATAAATAATACGGGCAGAGAGGCGTAGTGTTAACGTGTGTTAACGGTTTAAACCGTCGCCGCGTCATACACACGTTAACCAGATACGGTTTTAATATAAAATTAACACAATTTTTTAAAAATTAAAAGAGATATGTGTCTGTTTTCTTTGTGTCTGGAAAAGTTGATTCGGGCTAAATTCATTAGTAAGATCGCACGGTAGTTTGATTTTTGGTCACCTAGTGTGCTACGTATTACAGTTTTCAATCAGCAATATTTTAAAGTAGTGCCACCTAAAGGATTACAAAGATTCGTTACGTACTAATTTAGCTAATGTTAACTTCAGCAAGAAAAGAACATCTGTTAATATTCCGCTTCTATTTCTATTCTAATCTCGGTATGTTTTTCCCGCTGTCTGTACGCTAAGATATGTTTTAAACGACGCAACAGATTTTTTTGCGATTTAATCAATATTCAAATGGTCAGTTACAAAAACGTCTATTAAGGTTTAATGACGTCTTTAAGCTCTAATGAATGTCATATTTGTATAGGTAATGTCGCTTTAAACTAATGAAAAATTTAATTTACATTTGTGCAACTTGCTAAAAGTTATTCAATAGTATATTATAATATTAGTATGTAGGGCAAAGCCGCTGAAGATAAGCTAGTTACTTATATAAGAATGAAAATGTTTTTATTTTCAACCGATTTCGCTATATCCTGTAAAGGTACTTGCGGGTGTCAATATATTCTATATAAGAACCTGTTTAATAGACTTCTTTCAACAATGCATTTTCTTCAGATAGTCGTCCGTCTTATTGCGAATATTGCGCGTTCCTAACATACTAAGATGGAACTGAGTTGGCGTAAACGTATTATTGCGTGCTCCTTCTTTTCATTACTTTATTCCTATACCTATTGTTGTTATTTCATAACGCTTTAAAAAACACCTTTAAATAATTATTTCAAAAAGTGATGATGACGCATTTATGAAATCTTGTCGTTTGAAAGAATATTTTCTTTGGAGATACGATACTGACTGTATACGTGAATTTATTCGTTGAAATGAAACATTGGCACTTTGACACGGTAACAAATGGAAAAATAATGTAGTGTAATAGTGATGGTAAAAATGAACCGTCTGTTCATTTACATAGGTACTACAATAAATTTAATATAATATATCGCACGTTGAGAATGACAATGTAATTAACCAAAAACGACGTATTTTTTACTTTTGGCAACATTCTTTTGGTTAACTATAAACTTTAAAAACCAAAGATCCCTGTGAACGTAGTTTGCATAGAAACTGCTAGGTGGCGTAGAGACAATAGAAGTTACGTTGTTTTGAAGTGCGGATTACAATTTCTTGAACTTTAAACGCTCATTACTGAATATCGCATTTTTTTGCATTGTGTCACTATCGTTCTCAGCGTACGATATGTATATTATGAAAAACAAACTGATTTGGATGACTACATGTCGACTTTTTCAACATTGACTTTTGAGTAATAAGAAGCGACGCTGAATAAACTATAAGTCCGTTTTTTAGTGGGTCTACAGTCGATATGAACCAACATATGCTTGGTATTATAAAATAACTACAAGAAAATATATTTTTAGTTTTAACGACGAAAACCCATCTGAAAACGATTTTATTGGTTGAATAATTATTCACCTTCACAATGCAATTTTCTTTAAATCATATTATTGCAGGTACCTACGTCCTTCACGATGATCCATGACGTGGCCTTGAATATTTTTTTAGCCATTATCATTAAAATACCATAGTAAAGGTGTATATCAGATACAGCTCACTAGATTTTATTATGGAGATAAAACCTATACTGTTATAAAAGGTAATCCAACTTTAGTATCACGTTTAAACCATTATCCGACCAAAATAAGTCAAAACGTTTCAATTATCATTTTATCTTCTGTCATTGACGTTTGCTTTAAGCCAAGTTCTATCTTTAGTTCTCTTTAAATTAGTCTTATAATGACTGGATTAGCAGCCAGTTGCACAAGCGTCCATTAAAATTGTCATTATTTTAAAGCGACATTATCTATACAAATTTGACATTCATTAGAGCTTAAAGGCGTCATTAAATATTAATGATAATTTGTGCAACTGGCCTTAAAAAATTCGTATATAACTATCCGACTTGGATTGTCATACTTTAGTAACATACACGTATCCGAATAATGCTAACTAACCTAAACGATTATACTAAAATACTAACCAGAATAATACTGTGATAAGTGATAATCGTTAACACACTGTGTGTTGTCCAATTTAAGAACGTCGGGGATTCACTAAAGGTAGTTATTACTTAACACTGTCTGAACTAGTAACCCGCCATGCCACTTAAAACACCATTATATTGATTTAAAAAACCTCCTTGTACATTTTTAACTCTGTTACTGTGTGAGAAATTATTTCTTGTCACCATCAAATTATATAAACTCAAAAATATTTTAACGGCTTTGAATGATTGTGTAATCCATATTTATTACAGAATATAATTTAGTTTTGTTGATACTAACAGGGAAAGTATATACTGAATAATTAGTACGGCAAGTAGAAAATGGAGATACTATTTATTGTCAAGGTTGCGATAACAAAATAACATGTGGACGGATGCTTTCACATCTCTTATAATATTACAGATATATCCTTAATTATTTTTAGAATGAATAATTCCTTCTTACATGATTTGGTGTATGCATCGACATATCCGTATACTAAATATGACTAATAACATTGGCATTTGCTAACAAGATTACCTCCTAGCCCACATTGGCATCGCAGTCATACCACACATACTATACATAGTTCACCAAATGATATGACGCATGATTGGCAATATGTAACAACATCTTTGTTATTATGTTGTGTCTGCTACAACTGATAATTTTCTAATATAGATTAATATTCTAAGTACTAGTTAAACATTTAAAATCAAATACTTAATAAAGATATTTATAAAATCTAAAGTTTTTATTCGGAATTGAACTTGACAAAATGAAAAAAAAATGACATTTTTATTCCAAGACATTCGGATAAGATTTTTATTTGGCAACTTAAACCTGTATCTTATAAAAGTGTAATTGTGTGGATAAAAACAGTATGACAACGCGACATTTTTTTTTGTTGGCTCGAATGCCAACGATCAACACATTAAGGAAGTGGGGGACTGAACGGTGATGGAAATTGAAACGGTGAACGAACCGAGTATCCTCATTTTAAAACATACTTTAGACTATATTTCTTAAAAAATATGTTTTATTCAGAAGAAAGGTTCTAACAATGAGGAAATGCAACGTTATAATATTTATTTTAATTAATTTCAAATATTTTAACCACTCTATAGATTATTCAGTGGTGCAATACTGTTAAAAATATAACGTCGGATATAGCACTGTCACAACATTGGAAGTTCAATAAAATAAAACCTATTTCAAAAGGTAATACAGCGCTTCGTTCGTCCCTGTGTTACTATTACTATTGACAATTCAAAGTGTATTAGTCTATGAGATAAATCAAACTTGAGATACATAGTTTATTACACGGAATTAATTTTCCTTATAAATGGCCTTCGGTCTGACGTTAAGATAAAACAGGAAAACACAGAATTATTTCGATATCCACGAGCAGCTATTTTCTGTGCCGTAGGCTGATGAAAATTAATAATTTATCGTTTGTTTTCTTTTGTTAAAAATTACTTATTCGACGTATTGAATTTTCTTCATAATTTTTTTGCAAGATGCCACAAGAAATAGTGTTTGATCTTCTCAACGAAATTGATAAAATTCTAATGAATTAATCTTTTAAAATTGCAAAGAAAATGTATGTAAAATCCATTTATATTTTTGTTTATATTATAATTGATGTTTTAAAAAATTAGCGTTAATATAATATTACCTATACGTGTGTACTAAGGTAGCGATTATTCCGATTGCTCTTCAACCGTGCAGACTTAAACACCAGGCTGATAGTGGTTAGGCACATAATAAGCGTAACTAGAAACGATTCGAAAACACCAAGAAAGGTTATCTATTCGAAAGCCTTATTTAGAAAGCTATTGTAGGTTTTCTAATGACGAAACAATAAACTTTTCGAGAATCTGATAGAATTGTAATGATATTTGGATGGATATTTTAAATCCATCCAGAGAAAGTCCAGAGAAATTTGAAGGTCTTTCAGTATACTCGTATCATATGAATCTTTGTCCTGATATTTCTATTCAGTGATTAACAGCGCTTAAAATTTTGAAAAAGAAAACATTATATTTTTTTATTTATAGATTACAGTAAAATTTGAGGATACCCTATTAGAAGTCTATAGTTTACAAAATGTAATATTTGTGTGGAACCCTCTGCGCTCCAAGCGAACTCACTTTTCTACGATTTTTTTTTTTATAGTTTTATCTTTGTTGCTACAATGCAAAGCTTCCAGTTATTTTATAACGTCATAAATAAGTGAATATGTGATAGATATGTATTTCCACCCACCCTTTTTCAATTATTTTATATATTCTTACACTATGTATTCTGAGTATTCTGACAGAATCATAAACGAAAAAATACGTATTAGGTACTTATATTATATAATTTATGCTACAATGAAACTATATCCTTGTACTCTATATTACATTGGGTGTCTGTATTTATTCCAACAGTGGATTCTATGTACGGTTATTGTGAGTAGACAGAAATAATGAGGATCATATTATATTACTGTATAAATAATATGTGTATTCACAAATAATCGTATCTTGTTATTATTTTTATATTAATATAACTTTATTGTAGGTTGTTTTGTTGAATGTTAGTTATCTGTGTTGTTCGTAGTGGGCACGTAATAAATGTAATGTTTGCCGTTAATATAGATTAACATTTTAATGGTGTATTTAAAAAGTCACTTTCACATAATTAATAATAATGTCTAAAAAAACTCTTCAGACGTATGTAAGTATAAATCATAAAACTAAAATCCGATTAGGTATATAATGAATGCCTCTATTATACATATATATAAATTCGTCTTACATTTTTCCAATACAAATGGTATTTCAGATTAGACCGTCTTACTTTTTCTACCTTAACATCTTCGTATCACATACGTACTTTTCCAATATTAATCACAAGTTGTTTATGTATTGATAAATATTGAATTATTTGTACATGTTAATGTCGGATGAGAGTATTTTCTCCTTTTACACTTCTACAACATGATATTTCGGTAGGTTTTATACGTTTTTAAATTAGTACTTCTTTGTTTTTATTAAACGTGCTAAGCTATAAATGTGTTTCTATTGTTTATCGTGTATATCTGTTAATTTAATAATATTGCATCTATTGTATAACGCTCTAAGCGATTTTTTTTTTTGCTTTGTTGCACGCGTCGTTGTTTTGCTAATGCGCTTTGTCTGTTTGCAGTATTGAAAGTTGGCGAGGTATTTATCTTTGCGTGTTTTTGCGAACTTTCGTTTTCAATGTCTTTGATTTAGCTATTGTTTTAATACAACTGAAGGATTGAAAACTTTCTCAGTTGAGGTTAAGATCACGTCGAAGTTAAAGAATCTATTATTATGGAATTTGATTTTAAAGTGGTGTATTAAAAAATTAAAAAAGTGACAAAAAATACTTGTCTTATAAGCGACTTACTCATTTAAGAAACTGTTATTGAAGTCGGGCGTAGTTTTTCAATATTTTAATAGCAGTTTCTTTAACATGTAATCGAATGATTTCGATAAAATTTAAATGGGACCTCTTTAGTCCCACAACTTTTCAAATAAAAAAGAATTTTGAAAATCGATCAACATTTATAAAAAAAATCCTTCGAACATATAACCCCCTTTTAGATTTTGAAACCTGTTAAAAATTTAAATAATTTACTTTATTGAAAGCTCAATTGAATCTTCCTAGTTTATTTACTTATCATTTCAATATAAGTTGTGTTTTGCGGGTTAAGAAGATTATAATAGTATTTTAAAGAAAGTGTTAATTTAGAAATGGTAGAGTAGTTTGCTGTAGATGTATCATTGTATTTTAAATTGCACCATATTAATATGAGCATATACCATATTACCATATGAAGTGGAAATCTATGGGGGAGGCCTATGCTCAGCAGTGGTCGTCTTACGGCTGATGAATATGATGATGATGAATATAAGCAAACCAATAGAATTACGAAATGTGCAAAATTACTTTTTTTATTGGTATCGGGAATCGTGTTTTCCTCATTATTAGGGTTCCTTATCTCAAATAGAAACATCGGAATCATTACATGGATCACACGTTTCTGTTTGTCTGTGTAGATATCACAACTGATTTGCTTCGAAACAAGAGCGCTCCTCGAGTTGAAATTTCAAACACAGGCGGGAGGGACATGTGATGTAAATAAATAATTTTTACGGTTTCATCTGCGAATATTTAGCCCTAACCGAAAATATAGTATACCTGTTACGATGAGGAAGAATTCGAAACAATACATTTTTGGCTACTCCGGACGTCCTTATCAAATCATAAATATTTACTGTATTTAATATATAAAATTTACAATATAATAACTGTCTGACTAATAACATTCAAATCGTTTTATGTTTGATGTAAGTAACAAAACCAAGTAATTGAAGTTTTTAATATTCTCTCATCGACAAATCCCAAATTCTACATTATTTTAAATATTAAAATTTTGAAAAGTTTGTAAAATCAGATTTTTTAATTTTATTTTTTGTACGGAACCATCGGTACATGAGTTGATTTTATTCAAACAAGAAAAGACCTTTGCTAGTTTACTGCAATGGGTCGATTGTTAAAATTGTGTCAAATTAGAAATTGAGTACGACAAATGAAATCAACTCATGCGAATATCCTCCCTGAACGGGATGTGCGCACGACTACTCCCGATATATAAAGGTAAAAGTAATATGTACGCATATTTTAAAGGTATAAGAGAAATCGTGACGTTATAGAAAGGTCAGAGGGTATACTCTGTTTGTCCATGAAAAAAATTTCGGAAAATTACGAAATGTTGTGTCTGTGAAAATTATCTGTGCATCAGAAGAAGTGTCGTTTCTTTGCAGTCCGCTTTTGTCTAGCGGCAAGTGGTTTATACTACCCGTTGTAGTAGAGGGAATTAAATAGTTATTTTTTATGTTGAATATTGTTACAATTATTTTTGTTAAGACAAGGGATGAATAAAAAAAAAACAGTAAACAGTAATAGGAGATGGCCGACTAACCCAGACAGTTCAGGGGTGAGTGATTTGAGCTAATGAGGTTGTTCTGGATTAACACCTTGGATTTGTAAATCTATTAATTGTTAATTTTTGAATAAAAGAAAATTGTTGAGCGCCACCGCTTGTCGAATCCCAATGGACACGGATAAATAATATGGAAAGACTGCACCTTATTAGAGGGTGAGGGCGAAGGTTCAGCCCTACTTTGAATAATTCAGCCCTAATTACCCTAGTCCCTGCCCGTAGAAACGGGACCAGAAGCGAGGAAAATAAGGGAGTTGTACCACCAACTGGTACCAGGAACTTCTTGTACAGTAACGCCGGAACCAAAAACCTCCTGAAATCAACGTGTAATTGAGTTGATATAATCTTGGCGCTGGAGCCATAGTGTAAGCTGGCCCAGCGGGAAAGAATACGATCTTCATATACCTAATGATGAGTGCCGTGCGAGGGCGGAGTGACAGGGGTGCAGTATTAAACAAAAGCCTCTAAACATCATCTGAGGTCATGAGAGCATCAGACTCAAAACCTACCCTCTTTTCACTTCGGCGGCAAAAGGTGCTTGTCTATCGGTTTATAACAAAATCGTACCTTTTGAAGGAAAACGCTGTCACGCGATCGCTAATCAGCGATGTCAACTCCGGAGAGAAAATAGGTCACACCAACGCCGAAGTCAGCTCTCTCTTTCTTTTCTTTTATTAAAAAAACAGCTAATATCGAAAAGGAAGGCTGTTATCCGGCACAGTGAAATTCCCGTTTTGAACCAACTAGTAATTTTAAAATATTGTGACAGTTTACTTGAACTTAATTCTTTTGTTCACCATCAGTTTGAAAGTCGACCCGTATCGGCTGATACCGTAACCTATTACGACCTTCTATATCGTCGGGATGATAATACACTTGCGTATCTCTAGCAACTGTAGTTTCCAGTTTGGTTTGATGTAAACACGATATACCTAACATATTTGAAGATTCAAGTATATTTGCTCAATTTGCGTTCACGATGTTATATTGCAGGTAATATTGATTGAATATATCTGAGCACCTACGACTGGTGAATTTTTAAAGCACTTTAATTCAAAGTTCAATGTATTTATTTGCTAAGAATAGGTATTACAAGATCTTAAAAACTATTGCTATCGCTATTCAGTTAATAATAATTAACATGCAAAATTATCTAATTTCAAGAATGTGTTTATATTATAATAACATTTTGTCACGAGCCATTCTCGCAGTCTTTTTGTCATTAAGCTCTTAGAGCTATTCTTATATTGTTCAGGAATCTTATTATAAACCTTGATGCACATGCAATAACAACTTTTTTGACTTAATGAAGTCTTTGGTTTGTATTCCAAAACAAGTCTGTCACTATCTCTAGTGTTTCTAGGGTACATGTCTTTGGCTCTTTTAAATAAATCGGGGTGTTGCTTTACAAATTTAAAAATTTCTAAAATGTACATACTAAGCAAGGTTAATACACCTAATTTTTGAAACAGTGGTTTACATGTATCAAATGGACCTTTACCACATAAAGGTTTTATGCATTTCTTATGGGAAATAACAGTTTATTTGCGTTTGTACTATTGCCCCACAGATGGAGTCCATAAGATATTTGATGCGACATAACCATAATAAGTAGACAATGCCACCTTAAGAGACACTTTTAAAGTTAACCGTCTTAGCACATAAACGAACCTATTTCATTTATTACAGACCCTCTGAACGTGGGTAGTGAAGTTCAGGCTTTCATTTAATAATATTCCCAAAAATGTCACACTGTCAGATCTATGAAATTATAATATTAAATATTAATGCTATAATGGGAAATTTCTGATAAAGTTACTTCTTATATATTACAAGATATAAGAGGAAATTAAACAAAATTACGAGGTCAATTAATGCAGATGATAAAGCATTTAATGATAAAGCGTGAAACAAAGCCTTTTAAAAAAATCGTATGTTAATTATTCCCGGAATCTGATAAAAATGTTTGGCATTATTATCTTATGAATTCACAATCGTTTCTTTGACGTGTGCTGTAGTTTACTAATTTTTAACCGACTTCAAAATCCAAAAGGAGGTTATATGTTCATTTGCGATGTATGTTTTTTTAGTTATGTTCACCGATATTTTCGCCAATTGTTAACCGATTTCCAAATTTCCGATTTCCAAAATTTAATGGACCGAAGTGGTCCCATTTAAATTTTATCGAAATTAACACAGCAGTTTTCTTTTTATAACAATACAAAATAAGATTTGCACCAAATATCACGCAAATATTTAGTTGATTGATATATTTAGTTGACATGGCCCTTTCCAGCTAAAAATCAAAGATTGCGTATTTGGAATTCATTCAAAATCCAAAAGGTGTATTTTCTATGTTCATGGAGTATGTATATTTTTATGAAAGTAGGTATGTTAATCGATTTCTTCTTGAATTGTGAACCAATTTCTATCAAACTAGCTGTTGCCCTGCGACTTCACCTGCGTAAATTATGCTATGTCCAACACATATTAAATAGCTTCCTATAAAAGACTCATAAATCGGCCAGATAGTTTCGGAGCCTATCTAATAATTCTATACTCATAATATAAAGAGGAACAAATAATTCCTCTTTATATTATGAGTATAGAATTATTGGAAAAGAATGTGGCGGGCAAATAAACAAAATTTTCTTTTCTAAAATTTCACTATTGAATATTTATAGATATTTTAATTGTTACCTATTATTATTAAAAAGAAACAATATCACTAAAAAGCATAAAATAAAAACTTAAAAAAAAAATAAGACGGACTTCAAACTTAAAAAAAAGAAAAATAATACTAAAGTTTTGAATTACAGTTAATGTGAACTCCCTTTGGTCACAACCAACTAGGTATTTGTGACTGGGTTTATCTGCCTTTTAAAATTCGTTGTTATTATACCTAAAATATTAAATAAAAATGTTAAAACTTTTATTTTCATTGTTTATAAATCAATTAGTAAATAAAAATGAAAAATTTACAAGCAGCAACTTTCCAAACACCAAATTTTTTTGCAGTGCAAGTCTGAAGGGATCAAATAAAATCTATTTCAGAAGGTAATACAGGTTTTATTTCTTTGAACCTCTAAGCTGTGACAGAGCTTGCTAGACTTCGAAATTGAGGTGGTTTTATTACAGAATAGCATAGCGATTCTAATTGGAATTTGTAACGCATTGTCGCTTAAATGCCCCTTACATTAATGAGCTTTTCAAGCGCCTTTACATTATTAAAACAATTTCATTGTTAAAAATATCTATAAAAATTATACAGAATTTTTTAACACTAAAACGTTTTAGCATCGTGACGTTTAACCTTAATTTCTTAATGGACCCTCGAAACAGCCATCGTATATCGTTAGGATTGTGAGCATTTAAACATCATCGTACCTAAATTCTTTACGATCGTTTATGATTGTGATGTTAATTTTTAACTAGCGTTTAATTTTGTTATCGATTTAATATACGGGACTGTACATAGGTTTTATTATGCCTCCGTACATAAATAAAAACGGATCTTATTGCTTAGTGAAAATCTTAAGAACTTATTATATTTGACGAAATTCGTATACACAATGCTATATAAGAAAATATTATTAATTCAATATTTCTTTCGGCTGTTTGGGTAGGTTTCCTGAACATTGATGAAAATACGCCCTGTAGTACTGAAAAAGTAACAAGTGCTTGATAAATTCGTCAATCCAGTTAGGTCCAGGGTAGCTGAGTGGTTAGAGCAGTCGCCTGGATTTCGAAAGGTCGTGGGTTCAAATCCCATCTCAGAGCTTGATTTTTGAAGCATAACTAATAAAGAATATTTTCTAATGTAGCATTGTGAATACAAAATTGATGAAATCTAATAATTAGAACAAAATTTCATCTTTATCGAAAGTATATAATATTTCTAAAAATATTTCTTTCGGCTGTTTGGGTAGATAGCCAGAACATTGATGAAAATACTCTCTGTCGTCAGTCCTGTTAGGTACTGTGTAACTCAGTGGTTAGAGCAGTCGCCCGGATTGCAAAAGGTCGTGGGTTCGAATCACTTCTCAAAGTGCCAAAGACAAAGTGGATTTTTTTAGCATTTTTAATTAGGAATAATCCCAAGAACTTCTTGATAATTTCGCCATTTTATTTTTTTTTATATCCGGAAGGTGTTGATGGAGGAGGAATGAAAAGATTATGAGGAAAGTAGTAAAATCACATGAACAGCTATTTTATTGTGCTAAAAAAGGTTTGAATTTTGAGCGAAGCGCCGTGACAGCATAGATAATAAAATAAAACCAATATTTCCTTTTGAATTAGGTCTTATTTGATTGCACCTCTATGCTTTGACTTTTATAAAGATTTTTAAAAGTCTGAGGCGGTTTTTGTAATTATTTTTTCGCTACGGATTCATCTCTGTGGGTTTGGAATAGACCAGGGTACCTGGCCTATTTGTCCAGGCAGTGAGCCGTTCGCTAAGCGGCCATGACTGTCATCTTTGAACATGCGTCTCAACGAAGAAAGTGATGCATTAATTCCTATTCGTCTTTCGACTGTGTGTGAAGAGTACTGCTCGGAACATCCACCTGGGCTTTCTAGGCCTGTAACTGTCCCCTCGTGTCTCCCTTCCAATACTAAATAATACTTTACTGCCTATTATGAACTGTAATAAAAGCCATGGCCTCATTTAATTCCGCCTAAGTAATTTGTAACGTATTAATTTGTTGTCGTCGTATACGATAACAAATTAAGACGACAACAAATGAATGCGATCTCGATAATTTCTTATTTACATATTTATTGACTTCTACGATGTGATTTATTAACAGAGTAAGGTATGTCTCTCTATGGTCCGTCTAATGATTGCATGATCGTTTATAAAGGAAAAACGTTTTCTACACTGTGGTGTAATAAAAGAGCGCATTCAGATTTGTTTCGTTGCTAAGTGAAGACGATCCATAACAAATCTTAAAAGACAAAAAGGACTTTTTTATTGTTGATATCTTCAAATTTTTTTTACATTTTGTAAAGTAGCTTTTATTCAACTCTCGTTGGCTCAATGCTAACAGTTAAACTAAAAATACATGGCTTTGCTTAAACTAGATAAAATTGAAATTATAACATTGTTTTAAAAATTATAAATTCCTTGAATTGTAATCACAAATGTTGTTTAAAAAGAGATTTTAACTTTGTACAGTCAGCAAAAATTATGAAATACAGAATAAAGTTATTATGATCATCGATCCTATTTCATGGCAGATTCAAAATACTATGGCCTGTTGTCGACAAAGCCTCATTTTATAGTTTTATTATAGTAGCTCGGTGGCGTAGTGGATAAGCGCCGCGGCCCGCGATCGTTGCCGTTAAGCAACTTTCACAAGGGTCGGTCACGGGATGGGTGACCAAAAAATTATTATCTCGAGCTACTCCGTGCTTCGGAAGGCACGTTAAGCCGTTGGTCCCGGCTGCATTTGCAGTCGTTAATACCCTCCAATCCGCATTGGGCCAGCGTGGAGGGTCATGGCCCATCCTCCTTAACCATCCAGAAGGTGGGCCTGAGCCCCTGCAGTGGGGACGTAAAAGGGCTGATGATGATTTATACTACTACTTTTTATGTACTTTTATATTTTTAATAATTTTATCTTTTGTATTTTGTTTTACATATATGTTATTTATAGTTAAATATACTTTTATATATATAAACAATTTAGAAAATATCACAGAGCCTTTAGCTTTTTATTTTAGTTATTCTCAATAAGCATATTTAACTACAAATGACATGATTTATGTTATTTGTAGTTAAATATGCTCAAAAAGAGGATGCATGAAGTAAGAGAATGAATAAAATGACTAATTTGAGAGTTCCTTGAATTTTAACGTGAAAATAAAGATTTACACTCCCGTAATTTTATGTATTTTTAGTTGTTTATTATGTCAGAATTTTATTTCACTTATTCTGAAATAAAATTTCACAAAATAGTAGAATGTACTACTTGTACTACTATATGAATAGAATTGAATTTTTATGTGAAAAAAAGAGCCTTTGACGTTACGTTGTCCGCCAATCTCTTTGAGCTGCTGTGCTATAAAGTTTCATATGGATATGTTTAATAAAACCTATCAAACGAATTTTTTGTTGTTGTAATTGATTTCGAGTCCCTACAAATAAATATTTTATAATCTCATATTAAAATATCCTTGTCGAAAAGTCTATTTTATGTTACTTAGTAATAATACAACTTTCTGCTGTTGCTTTCTTAATATAGATCCTGTAGTTTTTGAGTTTATTCATTATAAAGAGAAAAAATTTTTTTTTTTCTAATGTAAGCGTTGATGAATGGTCGAATATTTTGCTTATATATTTATAATTATGTTACAAATATACTAATATGTATAAAAATAATAATCTGGACTCTTAAATATTCACTAACCGAGCGACAGAGATAATGTATATATGTTTTTATTTTTAAATAAAGCATTTTAATTTGAAATTATAAAATACTAGCTGTTTTCCGTGACTTCCGTGACCGTGCCTTCACCCGCGTATTATGTAGCTTCCCGTACGTGAAAGAACTTTTTTGATCGGATCACTATTTCTGAAGATTACCTTACAAACAAAGTTAAAAACTTTTTAATATTAGTATGCATAATAGGTTTATAACAACTTTGTCTCTATGGTTTGCATATGCATCGCGTTACGAAGTAAGTGGTGGGTGGTGGACTGGCGGGGGCGTCAAGATGGTGACCCCTCGTGTTGACCCCTGGAGCAGTAACACTGTTATTCGTTCCTTGAACCTTCGCAATCGTTCGTATGTTATTTGCAGTATCAAGCTCTTGTAGCTTTCTCATTGTCGTTGCACAAGATAATATTGTTTACTATATTTTTTCTTATATTCACTCGGTAACATAAACTTTTCTAATTGTTCGTTTTCTTTCTTTCAATAAAATACTTTTTATATTTACAGAAAATTTATTGTTCGTTTTCTGTAAATATAAAAAGTATTTTATATTTACAGAAAACGAACAATTAACAGGATTTAAAATTATTTCTCCTATGTGAAAGGGGGATCATTAAAATGTTATATAATGTAAAAATAAATCAAAACAATAGTTAAGTACAACAACCCAAACTGTAACATCAATGGCGTTGGGCAATTGGTTATATAACTAGCGTTCTACCCCGGTTTCACTGTCATCACAGTCAGCAAATAGTAATCTTTAATAGCTATATAAACGATATAAAAAACGGTACGGACTACAAACAGAGTTGTCTGCATAATTTTTTGTCAAAGATCATCTACATACTCCAGCTAATTTACATGAAAACTAAATCAATTTAAATAAAACATACAAATACGCTCAAAACTTCTTCATGACTGTAATTCAAAGTATAATACTTCAGCTATTGGTGTATTAACATATATTTTTCGCAATCAATCAGCCAGAAACAGCAAAATTATTTCTTGTTACATATGTGTAGTAAAGATGCCGTTTATAATTACAATATCATTTATTTTCTATTAAAAGTGATAGATATACAATGAAACTTGATGAATATTTTTTGTAATTTATTTTAGAGCTCCGTTTAAACATTTGTTTTCCGAAAGGGTTCTAGTGCCAAAAAAACTATGAGAATTGTTGGTGATGATGATACCGCACCGTTACGATCTCAATATTTTTTTCGAACAAGATTTAATCGCGGTTCTAGGTTATAATTCTCATTACTCATCACAAACCTGCAAGCTATTTTGATAAACTTAAGTGCCACTTTTGTAACTTTAAAAAACTGCTGGACTTAGGCCGTGTTCAAACCAAACTGACTGTAAGCCGCCGAAAGTGAGCGAACGTTACGCAGTTTATTGTATTTCCATACATATTCAGTTTTCCGTTCACATATCAAGAATTGCACAGAACAGGAAGCTGACGTGTTTCATTCATTATGTTCGACACAGAAAAATTTATTGCAAAAGTACATATCAAAGAATGTATTTGGAATGTAAATATAAAAGAATACAGTGACAGAAACTTACGTCGATTGGCTTGGGAGGAAATAGCGTCCATTATGTATGAAGATTGGGAAACGTATGGTACAAAGAAAAAAAACGAGACTAGTGAGTAGTTATTTTTTTATTAAGTAAGAACTACAAACAGTTCAAACAAAATTTATATTTTTATTTGAATTTTAACCCGTCTCGCGATTTTTGAACACACGGGTGTGCAAACGTTTCAAGGGCGCGACGCGATTCATGCACTCACCGGTGTGCAAGAATCGCGTCGCGCCAAATCTTTTTTGTCTAGTCCGAATCGAACCGCGCTAGCTACGATTTTGCTGCTTAGTATTGGTCTGTGGTTCATAGAGAATCATTTTAAAAAGTATAAGTAAGATTCGGAACACCCAAAAAATTAAAAATTAAGAAAACAAAAACGTCATTCTTGACATCACTGACATTACGGATTACGTGTTTATTATGCTTACGCTTGTGATTTCTTAAAATGAATTCTCAAGATCAAGATGTGTCTCTTAACAACATGTTCCTATTGTGTGAGAAATTGTGATTTATATATAACTAATAAATGGTGATTTGAAACTTGCTATAATATTTCAATTTACTTACCTTTAAGTAATTGCTAATCTCTCTTCTGGCTCTATAGCACGTCTGTAGTTAGTGTCTTTTTTATATACTTTGGTACGTATTAATGACAATAATTCGTCAAAAGATTTTGCAGACATGCGATAATGTTTTTTGAATTTATCAGGGTAACATCTGTATTCCAAATATAAACGATGAAACTGACCGAGATAACATCTCTTTAAATTTAAAGGATGTACCCAAATTCTCTTATTCCTTTCTTCATCTTCCTCAAGAGCTTCGTGAATGGCCAATATCTTAACGAACATTATTTAGTTAGCACCCCAGTCAGCAGTCTAGAAACACGTACCGAGATATACTGCTTAAATTTCGAATCACTGAGCTCTTTTATGTGAAAAATAGCCGGCCGCTCAGCGTATGCATGCGGTGTGAACGTATACAAGCCGACTGGTTTGTTCACACCATTGACGTATTGTAAGCTATAAGCGTATTGTCAGCATACTGTGAACGAAAAATGTCGTTTATTTTCACGTTTACACTGGGGCTCATAGTAAGCCTGCTCACATTCGGCGGCTTACAGTCAGTTTGGTTTGAACACGGCCTTAGTAGCGACAATCAAAATTCTAACTAACTTCACAAACGGCTTGCAATGGTTGTTGGTCTTTGACATAAGAAACTAAATTAATGTAGTAATATTTAGTTGGAACAAAATTCAAAAACAACACAACGATTATCATCCATCGCCCGGTCTCGGCAATGACATCAATTAGTGTTAATACCGCAATTATCAATGCTTAGCGTAGACCGAATATCTGACTCCTTACGTTTACTATATACAGACCAAAAATGTGACTTAAAGTAAAGGTTTTATTGTTAGTTTGAAGTTACTTAAAATTTATATTTTATTTTCGGTTTGCTGAGCACTTTCCAATTAGGTTCACGTCCTCTAGAAAAATACTAAACTCGAATAGCGTACAGCAGCGAACAATGATGCTGAATAATTAATAATGTTGAAGCAGATTGTGTCGGGAACCTAGTAAACAAACTCTATTTTTATGAGAGGTCGGGACCGTAGCTTGTGGAGATTAATTGTTTCTGCCTAGCTCTCTAGAAAAAAGTATGTATTGTGTCTGATAAATCTTTGTTAAAATTATATGCATTATTTTTATATGTCGCAGTAAGATAGATAAAGCCGTAATATAGTAATATCCCTAGGGATATAATTATATACCGTGACATAGTAATACGGAAGCGATTCATTACTATCTCACTAGGAATATAGATATAAAGCGGTCCAAGTTTAGTGATATACTTATATTACTAGATTAACTTAATCTGTTATAAATATATTTTTGATTAAGCTTAGTGAAATAGAAATCAACCATATATAACTAAATAAAACAATATTATATTTGTTGTATCTTTATTAAAAAATCAACTTCATGTATCCTGCAGTTAGTTACAATACTTTGTGACATTAACACGTATCAATAGATATGATTGCGACTCGCTGGGCTTTATTGTTTATAGTCCAATTTGAATACATGCGTATAAGCTACCTTTACACCTAAAAATTTCTGACAAATTATTCCACTCTTTCGTTAGTTCTCTAGTTTATTGCGAGACTTTTATATAATATGTAATTGAAGATTATAAAAGACCAGCATCAAGATCATTCATTCATCATCACCCCTTTGACGTCCCCACTGCAGGGGCTCAGGCCTTCCTTATGGACGGTTAAGGAGGATCAACTTCTAAAATATTTGTTTGAAATGGTTTGAATGAAGTAATTGCTGAAAATCGCTGCTAGAATTCCATGCAAACATATATGTAGATTTTTATCTTCCCCGTGAGCGTATGTCTCCGACAAGATCACATATCTCTGTCACAGTGTATATAAGTAGACAGTGGTGAAACTGCCTATAAGCGTTCGAAATCGCACGCACACATAAACACGCTCACCGACAAGCCGCCTAAGTGGACCTAACAGGACACTCAGTAACGCGTATCGCGTCGAGACTGAAGATGAAGGAAGAGAAAATGAAGGAAAGGAGTAGGCTTATGTGAAATAAAAAAATAAGTTATTTTTAAGATTTTTTTTTAAATACCCGTTTCAGTGTCATGCATATTTTCGGGTTGAAAGGTAGTACGGTCCCACCCGAAAATGCTTGATAAATACCCAAAAACAACCGCTGATGAGCGCGCCACCTAAATACAGTGCCTACCTACCACGCGTCCGATTCGAAGAGCGCACGAAACGTCCAACCCCGGCTATGTTTCCGTCAAAACTTGTACAAGGTTATGCCGTAATATCAAGTTAAAGATCTACATAAAAACGAAGTTTTACAAGTTGTGTGTCAATATTAAACTATTTCTCGTATGTTAAACTATCGTCTTTTGCTGATATTAACCGATTTTTAACCGACTTCAAAAAAAGAAGGTTATCAATTCGACCTGTACGTATGTAATATTTCCAGAACTGCCCAGTTTTCAGATATGTTATTCTATACCACCACAGTGTAAATATATGTAGATATCACCGTCTGAACAAATGTGCCAAGTATCAAAAATGTATTTTATTTATTTATTTATACTTTATGCACAAATGTACATAGGCGGACTTAATGCCTGCGGCATTTTATACCAGTCAACCTTAAGGTAATGTGGAGAAGAATACGCATAAATGTATGTATGTATATATGTATGTATGTTTTTTGTTTGTTTATTAGTTATTACAATTCGATTGATTAATAATGTGAGAACTCCGTTTATATTTTGTAAAAGAAACAATGTCTAAAACATTAAAAATGACAACCCTATGGTTTCAATGGAGCGTAGGTATTTATTTTATCAAATAGGCTTAGTTTCTATACTGTGTTATCCTTATACTGTGTCTCTGATATCTGATAATGATATTTTTACCGAATAAGATCTTTAATATAACTCTTAAATAGTATTGATTGTTACGTACTCTGTACCGTATATGAAAAATGTCTTTACAATATAGTTCTATTTTAAGGGTAACCTTACTAATTCTTCCTATAGATAAATTAATGTTAACAAAAGTACATAAGATTAAAATTGCCTAAATATCTGCAGTTAACATTTAAAATTACTTTTGCGTACGATTTAAATAAGTGCTCGTGGGTTTTTCCATCTGATTAACTAGATAAATTACGTTGAATCGTCGAATCAATAGTTCAATGGAATGGAATACACAAAGCAAATTACAAACTCAAATAGATTTTAAACTGAATCTGATGTGGTGATTAGCAATTCGAATTCCTTTCGTAATACTACTGTGTAATTATTTTGTTTATGTAATGAACCGATCAAAGCATGCACTATATCGACATGACATCATTTGGTTTTACTTGAATAGCAACAAGTTGTAGATATAAGATACACTTTGAACTTTCATCAGTTAACTTTCGACCTACCGTTTCAATCTTTAAATATAACTCCTAAAGTGTAACACAGTCGGTGATCCAGTTAAGAAGAGCATTTGAACGGTTCCAATCTTTTTAAATAATTTATCCTCAAAGAATTTTAGAGATATAAAGAGACACGAGGAAGGTTCTTTGACGCGGCACTATATTGAATTTATTTTTCCTTTACTAATGGAAGCTATCTATTGAGCTGACACAGAAGGGGCTTTTAGGTATTTATTTTGGTAGCACTATACTTCAATGGATTTCTAGAATCTTACATACTCTCTATAATCAATCGTGTTAGTAAATAATTTGTCATAAAATGTTTTTATTTTTGTATTGTGACTGTCATTTATATAATGAATACCTATATGGAATTTGGAATTGAAAAAATGTGATTAATAGTTGCATTTATTTAAGAAAATGTTTTGTTTGTTTAGTTCATACTGGGCCTTTATTACAGGAAAGAAAAATACTATGTAAGCCTCGTTTAATCGGCTTGAGCGTTGTGATTATATTATAATGGTTCAGTTTATAAAAAAAAATTAAGCTAAGATACTTTATCCGTTTTATAAATGATCGACTCAAGTTCCTTTTGTAAAAAAATACGTTCCAAGTAGGTATGTAAAAAAATACATTTCAGGAATGAAAAACATTTTTTTTGGATACGGCGTGTGAGTTAGCCGATTTTAACGGTTTTATTTCGCGTCGTAGTTTTGTTTATAAGCCCAAAGACACTTAAACATATCTAGCGACTATTTAAACTCTAAGAGATTTCTTGATCATCGAGAGAAGATTACCATACAACAATTTTAATTTGGTATTTCAATTATGACTTCTGCATTTGAGTACCTAAGGATAGCACTAATGCCTGTTTTCACAAAACTTAAGAATTGCCCAAATCTGTTGCCTAAATATTTAAAAATAGCCCAAGGTGAAAGAGTATTTTACGAATGACTAGGAAGCACCTAACGCAGTGATTCCTTAAGTGGTCCAGGTGAACCCCCAGGGGTCCACGAGGGATTCAACGGGGGTCTACGTTGGCGTGAAATAAAAATAGGGCGCCAAATTCCAACGTTAGATCTTCACATTTTGGAGGAATTTTGGGAATATGGTAAAATTGTAGCAGCGGGAGCTCCACCGAAACCAGTACATTATTTAAAATGGTCTACGAGATAAAATTGTTTGGCAACCTCTGACCTAACGCAATATGCTCAACTCTTACCACATTTGTGACTGCTCACAAATGTGGTAAGATTATTTTCACTATTCCAATGCTCTGTCTGTGGTGTATTTAACAAGACAAAGCAATTAGACTTGTGGACAACCCGTATATAATAACATGTATATTACTTGAAAGTAATGTTACTCATTTATAACTAACGACGATGCTCGAAATAATAGATGACATATAAATTATCATACAAGACGTGTTCTGTAACCGTTATTCTAACAATAAGAATAGAGAATCGTCAAATATTGTTGGCGAGACATAATAGCGAGACCACTATTATGCTTAACTAGCGGCACGCCCCAGCTTCGCACGGGTATCGAGGTTTTCATACGGATCCCTAACGATCTTGAAAATATTTTGAATTAAAAATACAATATTACTTTTCTTAGTTTCGCGCCAATACATTATAAAATATTCTGTGATATTAAAATGGAGTGTGCTGATAAAGAGAACCGCATCGAAATAAAACCTCCTCTGTTTGTGACAAATCTGACCATTCATGTAATGTTCATACTAAAAAGGCGATCAAAGCGTAAGTTCATCTTAATACTGTTAGTATTGATAAAAAACTGCTAAAAATGACTATGACTCGGTACATACAGAGTTCATGTAATTTCAAGCTTGATGAAAAAGTTAATGAAAAAGTTTCATGATTATGATTCTATTATATTTAACACAATAAAATATAAATATAGGTCAATACCAAAATAAATATGAAAACAAAATTAAAATCCGTTAGTAAATTACCAAATTACAGAATATTTAAAACAACGTGCTTTTCTCACACGGAACGTCTTTGGCCTCCGACTCGCCTGTGCGTCACAACACCGAACATGACCGAATTCGACATCGTCGCACTACAAATTAAATAGAAGAGTATTTTGCAAAACACTTATTATATTTTCTTAATAAACGGTACTCTGGCGTTGTTTTTTAGTTGTTAATGGAAATTTAATTTTAATTATTTATTTGTATATAGTTTATTTTTCTTTATTAATAAGAAGAAAAAGACAAGCAATATAAATTTTGTTAGCTACAAAATGTTAAGATATTACTTTTAATGTGTATTCAACTTGTTTATATACCAATCAGTGTAAAAAACAGGCATGTGCGAGTCGGACTCGCGCACTGAGGGTTCCCTAAAAATATTACATTTTAATACCTTAGAACTTGTCTAATACTTACTCACTTATAATACTTAGTGTTTGTTGTGTTTTCATAGTGTTTGTATGAATGACAAAGTAATATATGTGGTTTTTGTAAATGTGCTATATCTCAAAAAGTTTTCGTTGAAAATATTCATATTAAAAGTTTAAGACTCCCTATTTTATTAGGGTTTTTTATTGTTGTACTTTAATGCATAGGGACAAAACAATTTTTAGTGCCTTCCATCGAGTATTCAACAAAACGCGACTGTAAGATGCAGGTCAGGTGATGCTCAAAAACGAACTTATAATAATACTGAACCTTGTTCTCGCGGTCATATTCGGTAGTGACCTCACACGCTGAGGTACCGCGTGAAGGGAAATTATTTTTGCACTTTGAACTTTTTTATTTGTGTAAATATTTAAGATATTTTTTCACTGTATATTTTTTCATTTTAAATAAATTAATTAAACCTATTACGGATATTTTATAAATTAACTTAAATCTTGTGTTATATATAAAAATCAGTTCAATCATTATAGGATTAGGAAACGTTCCACCTATGTTTAAGATTAAAAGACGATTTAGTTCCTAAGCTCTAGTGTGGTCGTCGCCTTGTAGTAGTAAACTATTTCAATCTCAGTTAAATGTGTTCCGTAATTGACAGGAATAGCATCCATTATTAATTTGACATATATCCATCCACATGTGGCTGTGCATCAAATTACACATCTATTTCAGCGGTTGCCTAAACTTTCGTCTGTTTTACGTTTATTGTTAGTTATTAATTGTACCTCTATATATTGCATTTTCAAGGATACGATACTCTACTTCATACGTTACAGATAATTAACAATTATATGTATAATCTTTATTGAGTGTCTGTAATAGAACACATATTTTTATACTGTAGATTAGGGTAAGCAAGTCAATTAGTACGGCGTCTAAATTTTTATCGCAGTCAAGATTTGGCGGAGAAAAATGCTTTTATTTTGCCTTAAAATGCGCTGCAGTTACGAAAGTTTGCGGCTAGTGACTGTTGTGTCTGCAAATTTACAATATTTTCAGTTTTCTGCGATTTGCCTATTGCCGGCCGCTGCTACGGATAGTAAAAGCTCTCTTTATAGAAATATTATTCAATGAGCATGTTAAACTAGGTTTACTTATCTATGTATCCGCCGGACATCCGTTGAATGTTTCGCCGTTTGCGTGGAAATAATATTGCGTGTAGCATTACTGACACGATCACATTTTCCATAACTAACTTGTAGATTCTACGATGAATACGGAGATAGAGGTAATTTGAAAATTGTGTATGTAGATGTCAGTGTAAAATCCCGCATGAAATTATTATGGGTCAACTATATATTTAAACAACCATGGCTTTTCCCAGATTATCATCATCAGCTATACGACGGCCACTGCTGAGAATAGGCCTTCCACAGATTTTTCACCACCACCAGCTCTCGCAACCTTTGTCATATATTCTATAAATATAATTTTATTACTTATTATGGAACAACCCATTTTTTTTCAAAGGAATAAATTAATAATAGAAACTAAAACAATTCAAAGATATTTGATATATATTTCGTCGTTAGCGCTAGTGTCGATTCCATCACATCAGTCACTGGGCGACCATGTGATGCAGATATCTGTGACATTTTAAATTCCCGAAATAAAAATATAACTTTGTGCTACTCTTGCATCGTCATAAATTGGTATATGTGCATTTTATCCTTTCTTTTATATTTAGAAATAGAAATACCAACATAGGTATTTAAGAAATTGAACTCGAATCAAACATGTATTTAAAAATTTTTACTTGTAGAATTTTAATGTACCGATTGGCATCATCAGTTTTATATTTACTAGCGATTGATATATTCGGGGACTTTATTTTCAATAACAGCCTATGCTAAAACATATCGACAACTATGTACTGAAGCTTTCAGTGTACTCTATTATTTGCGTTCATGGTATCGAGATAATACAGATTCTAGTGAAGGATGGAATACTATGAAGCTTTGGCTTAGTAATACCACGATATTACTTACGCATTTCGATCTGACCCACAAACTTTCCAAACATATTCGAGTGTTTACATTTCGTGTGTATCTAGCAAACAAAACAGTATATATTTTGTTCATTCCGCATTTACCATTTAATTTATACTGTGAATAACTACTTTTTTTAAATAGCGCTAATCTTACTGTCTGTTTGCGATAAATTCAAGTTCGATTTGAATGTATCTTCATGCGGATTTCACAAATAAGCGGTAAAGATTTGTGTCTTCGATCCATCAAATTTTATATCTGATTTGGCGTTAGAATATTTATTGACGGTGTCGAAAATTCACGCTGGTTGAAAGCTTAATGAACACAATAACAGCAATTTATTGCTTCCATGTGAAGACGGTTCAAAATCCACGGGCCTCGATGAGATAAAAGAGTGATAATATTTTTTTTTATTCATTATGCAGGTACACGAAAACTATTTCTATTACACATATTGTAAAATTATAAATTACACCTCTCCGTTAATAGTTGACTTACACATTTAAAAACAATAATATTTACAAAAAGAAATCGAATAAAAATATTTTTGACCTCTATCTTTCATTTTTTCTCCCGAAATAGTAAAAAAAAATCATGTTATAGCCCAATTAAACAATAAATTATGAATTGGTTTATAAATTATTTTTGATGTTAGTTATTGAGACTTTATTTCTTTGTACGACAACTCGAAACGGTCCATACATATAACGATATATATATTTTTTATTTTTTTTAATTACTCTCACAGCCAGTTGCACAAACTTCCATCAAAATTTTCAATAGGTTATAGTGACATTACATTACCCATTAAAATTTGACATTCATTAGTTCTCAAAGGCGTCATTAAACCTTAATGGACGATTGTGCAATGGGCTGTCATTGTCACACCCAGTCTAAACAAATTCTTTTAAATTGTTCATGTCGCATATTTTTCGTTTTTTGAGATGGGCCAAAACTGTATATAGTTTAGGCACTCTCTAAATCTATACATAAATAGTAGACAACAAAGAAGCTTCCCGCTGTCTGTACTAGGGTTGTTGTTGATGCGGGTTTTTTCTATATCAACGGATGCTGATATAAATAAATTATTTAGATAAAACATATACGATTACTAAATTATAAGGTGTTATTGTTTTATCTAAAAATAAATAATATTTTAATTAAACCCGTAATTCATCAAAAGTAAATAGATAACTACTCAATCGGCGCTTGATAGTTGTATGTAAATAAAAACCGGCCAAAGTGCGACTCGGACTCGCACACGAAGAGTTCCGTAGCATTATAAATAAAACGCAAAAAAAACACGTTGTTGTATGGAGCCCCTTAAAATTTTACTATGTAAAAAGCATAAAATTAGTTGTTATAGCGGCAAAAGAAATACATCATCTGTGAAATTTAAACTCTATCAGATACAACCAGGGGTTGGATACGAAACCCTAAAATTATAGTCCTACAAAAAGTAGGGTGTTGTATCAGTTGAGATAGACTTGTCTATCTCGTTCACACTTTTGAGCGCCATACATAATCCAAAAAAAAAAACATAGTAAATATAGTAAAATTCAATGGATTAATTTTGAAGGGAGTAGTTTCAATTTTAAATGTATACGTCCTGTAAAACACAAATAATAATGAAAAAGAAAACCTACTTACTTCTTGAGATTTAGAAGCAGATTGTTGATTTCCGATCTCACAACTAAAACAAAGATATACCGTTCAGCATGCTTGAATTTAAAATGTTTTTTTAACGACGTATTTGTTCTTCCCTTACGTGAATATTTTTTTTCACAAATATTACACTGCTTGGTATCATCACTACATAGTATAAAACAAAGTCGCTTTTCCTGTCCCTATATCCCTATGTATGCTTAACTATTAAAAATACGCAACGGATTTTGATGCGGTTTTTTTTAATAGAAAGGGTGGTTCAAAAGGATGGTTTTCATGTATAATACAAGACCACGCGGGCGAAGCCGCTGGCGGCAAGCTAGTTATTAACTAAAAAAATATTTCCATATTGCGCTTTTCAGTGGAGGTTAGATTGGTTAAATCTCTACGTATAATAATAATAATTTATTTGCGTTTGAAAAGGGTATACAAAAGAGATGTAAAAGGTAATACAAGTATCGCCTATTCAGCCATTAACAATAGCATGCAAATGTAGTAAAAGAAGACACTATAAGCACTGATTAATCCACCCAGGCTACCGTTCAGTTTCTATAGTCTAAGAACTCATGCAACGAATAAAAGGAACGCTCAGTTATATAACAGCCAGTTATATAACTCTCTCTTAAATCTAGTAAAAGGTGTATTCTTTATAGATTCCGGTATCTTATTAAATATTGTTTGATACATACAGTAGCAGTTATTTTTAAATCGCGCGCTTTTTGGGACTATGTCAAGAACTAGCCTATTTTTATTTCTAGTGTTCCTGGGATACACTTCATGAGCGATTTTGTAATAATCAGGGTATCGTTTGGCAAATTTCGCTGCTTCAAATATATATAAGCAAGGAAGAGGTAGAATACCAAGAAATTAGCCGCGCTAGTTCCCGACGTTAACATTCACGTTACGACTTGAACATCAGTATTAAAAATCAGCATCGATTGTTGCTGATGCTGGTATTCGCAACAACCCTGGTCTGCACGCTGATATATTTTAAGCTACACAGCGGTTTTTACTTAAATCAAAATGATAAAATGATAATGATTTATAGCAGAATTAACTAGAAACAAGTCTAATATAATAATAATAACTAACTGACCCGCCGAAATAAGGCGGTAGCCTTATACCCGTTTAAAAAAATCTTATATTTATACAAACCGTGCCATAACCGTGGAACATATAAAAAATAGAATCATCCAATTTGGTGCAGTCGGAAATGGAATTCGGAAGTTATGCGCGTACATACGTTTTGGTGATTCATTTTTATTCATCGATATTTAGTAGCATTCGTTTTTTTTATATAGTGTAAAAGGCAATTTTGATCTACATTACATGCATAACGTATCTAACTTATTTATTTGAATAAGGATTAATACTGTATTGTTAAAAATAGGTTCGTAAATAACCCATCATTTGACTGTTTTAAGTATACGTAAAAAAAGGTTATCGTGGGTTATCCTTGGAATATAAAAATATACTTTATTCTTGATCTATTAAAGAGGTACAATTCCACCATACAATGTTTTGTTATAACTCAAACAATTTTTTTTAGAGGAAAGCTTTCCGATCTACTTTATTTTTTCTCACATAAACTGTAAACGTAATAATAAGTTTCTATAATTGGCGTCAATGCTGCATATTTTTTTGTATTCAAAATAACAAAACTGTTGTTTAAACTTTGTTAAATGAATAAATAAATAAATATTGAACTAATATCGTTGTAATATCGTCAGTTTGTACAAAACCTAAACTTACAATACACTAAAACCTTCCTCAACAATTGCTCTATCTATTGTTGAAAACCGCATGAAAATCCGTCCAGTAAGTACTTTTCGAGTTTATCGCGATCAAACTGACACACGGAAGCGGCGGGGGACTTTGTTTTAAATAATATATAGTGATAATGTTGTATCTGTAATATGGCAACCATTCGATGAGATAGATGTTTGAATTTTCTGATCATTGCGTTTCAACGGTTTCAACAGTCATCGATCTCGACAAAATAACCGGGAGCGCTATTTTTTTTATCATTCGATTCGCATACACGGCTCGTTTTTTATTACATTCTTTTTTTAATACAGTGTGGATCTATTCCATTTTACAAACACATTCTACCAATGTTCAATGATATTAATGTCGTATCAATATAAGAGACGCAAAATTCGTGAGATTATATAAAACAACTACTTTTATTTTTTTTACCACTCATATGGCATTAATAATAGGGGTTAAAGTATGAAATTACCGATTTGTACTGAAAATCAAAATTGTTTATTTTTTAACAAATTTATTTAATCAAAATAGTTACCATTAGTTGTCTATACATTGCTACCATGTGAAAAAAAATTCTTTCGTAAATCTCAAACCATGAAGATTCTATGTCAATTCAAGGAACCTATTACAATAAAACGACTATTTCATACTTTAACCCCTAATATATTCGGATGATATAGTTTTAATTGAGATTTTTATCAGTTTTTAAGCGACTTCAAAAAAGAAGGTCTCTGTTTGACCTGTGTGTATGTATGTTTATGTGCGATTATCTCGTGTTTGGCTGAACCGATTTTGATGCGGTTTTCGGCATAGTATTTGTCAGACTTAGGAGAAGGTTTTAGATTAACGAACCAAAAAATGGAGATTCACACTTTAACACGATTTCTATGTATTGTTCGCAATTGTCTTGCGTTTAGCCGAATATAATACTAATAATACTTTTCTGCAAAACGGCCTTTAATTCAAAGCCGTTTTGCAGAAAAGTATTTTTAGTGTTACCTATTATATAAAAATTAATATACTAAAAACATGAAATAAAAACTTAAAAAATAGAACCCACTTCAAACAAGAGTTGACTGTTGACTGACAGAGAATGCCTAAGGCATTAAGTCCACCTTTGTACGTTAATACTTATCGGGCTTATTACTTATTACTAGTCGGGCGCCTATTATTTAATAACCTACAGAAAACCGGTGGCCGACTTTAATAGCATTTTCTTGAATAAGTCATATTTGAGATAAGCATTATTTTTCACTTTTTTATTTATTTAATACTTTATATACTAATGTACAAAGGCAGACTATTTTTAACCTTTTTATGTTTGAAGTCGGTTCTATTTTTAATTTTCATGACCTAAATCGGACTAAAATTCAGCTATTCAAAAATGCAGTAAAACAAAGTCATGCTAATAAGAAGTCTAGTATGATTTTAGTCTTAGACTGCAAGAAGATTTACAACGAAAATGGGGCTGTAGGTTGGCATCTTCGAGCATAGAGAAATACTCGTACGAGTCGCTTACTCTCAATAGAAAGTTATATTACGAACACCATTTTAAGTGCACATGTCTTTTGTTGCAGGAAATTCTATAACCAGCGACGATGACTTGGATCTCAAAGCACCGCCCCCTTTCTTCCACGAACCCATTCATCAGGAGTTGTTGGTATGAAATTTTTGTGTCTTTTTCTTCTTTGCGAAGTGTTAAAAATATGTTTTCCTTTGTTACAAACTCTTGAGTTAGATTGAATTAAAAGCATCAAACTCTATCATCATCATCATCAATTCAGCCGAGAGACGCTCACTGCGTGGCATAGGCCTCCCCCAAAGATCTCCAAAGCGATCAGTCCTGCGCCTCCCGCATACTCTATACGACAACGATTCTTGGTTTTGTGCAATACATGTACAAAAACGATTGTGGTGTTATATTACTAATGTGTAATGATTTATTAAATAAACCCGAAAAAAAAATTTAAATATAAAATGTATTTTGGATAGTCAAATGTTTCTCACTCTTCAAATGGATAAAAATGTCATACGCAATTGTCAAAGAATCGGTGCTGATACATTTATTTTAAACATAGGTAATTTTACTGTTCTCTTCATATTTTCGGTAAAAGTTATATAATGTCACTGATATCATAATACATTTATTTTAGGCGAACCACGAGAAATGTATCACATTGAAAGAGAGCGCCGCTGAAATCGACACAGTCTCCATTTACCCGAGTTTTGAATTCCAGGTGAGTTTCTTATCGATAAATAAGGAAATTTGGATTTAGCAGAATTGATACTCGAGTATATTACATAAAACTTTATTTTACTAGGTATTTATAGGTCATAAAGAAAACAGTATTTTTCAAGTGATATTCTATTTATGTATCGGATCTAGTATTTACACGCCTCTTTTCTATAACTAGCCATGGCTATATTGTATTATATGTTTTATTAATTTTATCAATTAATATGTTTGTAATATTATATAATGTCCTTGTTATATTATTAACATATTTCATTGATGGTTTTGATGATTGTAGTTTTCGGAACTATAGTAAGTTTTCATATACTTTCATACTCAGACCAAATAAAAAGTATAGACGGAGTTTTGCCTAACAGAAAAGTGAAGCCGGCAAAACTACGCCTCGGCGTATTCGTACACAGTTTCACGCACACATACATAACGAAACTACGCCTTCCTTATCAGTCTAACTAAAGACAGTGTGTGGAACGTTTCATTATAAATAAAATCAAAAATTTCTTACAAACTGCCGAATTGTGTAGTAAAAGGTTGTAAAAACCAATCCTCAAAAAATAAAAAGCAGGATGGAATCACATTTCACACATAAGTATTGGAGAAAACTTACATTTTCAGTAATTTAAAAATAAAATTTAAGTAATTGCTTGGAACACAAAACCTCAGCCAAATATTACCATCGTTAAACGTTATTATTTACCCCGAAATCAGGTAACTTAAATGTTAGAATAAGGAAGTAAAAATAAAAACGGGTTTTATTTTTTAGTTCTTTATTCTTACTAAACAGGTTTGCATACATTTTGTCATTTCCAATCATCAAAATTTGAAAGAGAAGTGGATTTCAGTCATTCGTAATAGTCGAAATAAACCTTGATGGAATCCAATTTCGCGCAGCGTATTTTGTTCGACTCATTTTAAGAGCAATGATAATTATGTATTATACTATAAAAGGGTTACGTCGAATAAAGCAAAACTTATATCCAAAGGTTTCAAACTTTCTATATATAAAAATTTTATTTAACATAGTGGAAGTTTTCAAATTTAACTTAAAAATTAATTAAATAGTCTCTCTAATGTATGACCTCCAATAATAATGACCTACTTTTAAAGATTTTAGAATATCTATGCTGATATTGACAAACGAATTTACATCAAATTATTAAGTAGCTAACGTTAACGTTAACTCTATAACGTCGTAACGTTAAGTTATTGGGGTGTTTTTAATGACTATGGTCACACTGGCACGCACACTACAATTGCTAAAAATTGGCTTCACTTTGTTATTCAGCGAACTCCGTCTTTACTTTTTATTTGGTCTGAGTTTTCATAGGTATAGTCAAAATAAATTGATAAATTATCGCGATGTCTATCAAATTTTTGATGAAAGGAAAGATTTTTGTTATTATAAAAAAAGAGAAATAATAGTTTTAGAATCAATCTCTCGAGTATCTATTCGACATTAATTAACATTATTTTACTAGAAAGTGTACGCAAAACGGAATAAGGCCAAACTATTTAAAATGTTTTGTTTTTCCGTTGACATATCTAGCTGTGTCGTCGTTCCTCTAGAGGAGGACGAGTAGTTGATACCAGTCGTAATCGCGGGAAACAATTGTGAATTACTCGTGTGCAACATTGATTGGAAGTAAACGAGCGGTGGTCGAAACACGTATGACTCAAAAATTATTTTTTTCAAATTGGATTATAAATACCGGAGGTATGCGGTAATATATATTAAAAATTTTAAAATAATATGGTCGTATTGAGATCTTTTTTTAAATCGGTTAAAAATAGAGCTTATTGCGGGCAGAACGAACAGAAGAAGACGGCGTGAATTTTGCCTCTCGCTATTCAAGTTGTAAAGTTATTTAAATTCGATCTTCGGTTCATGATAGCGAAAAATGCTTAAAAATTCACTAGGTCGGGGTGCCAAGGACCAAGTGGATTTTTCAATATAGCATTGTGAATGCGAAATTAGACAAATATAATAACTCTTGTAATGTTTTGTCTATACCCAAATGTCACTTGTCTCGGGTGCACTTTTACAACATCTCACTCTTGACCAGAGAAAAATTGATATTTGTTTAATGTAGACCAAACGTTTTTCTAGTTTCTGTGCTAGATAGTTTATTGGCTGATGCGAGATGTGGATCTTTTGGTGTGGAGGCTACGAAAGATAAAAGATGCGTTCATAAATCATATAATTAAAAACTGTCTCTTCTTTCCTACTATCTGTCCATATGTCATCTCAATTAGGTTTAGTTACTTTTGAATTGTATAAGCAATTAAAGTAGGTATGGAAAATTTAACGGAACTTTTCTATAACAACCATAAAATATTACTTTATCGGCGACAATTAACACAAATTTTATTTCTCGTTGCTTTAATTAGCTTTCTGCGTTTAAACTTCGATAACGCGAACAAAATAAAAAAGAACTATTTCTGGTTTTTAGCAATAAAGAAACATTACAGTTACTAGATCATATAGGTAGCAGAAAATGTATTAACGATTGTCAATCCGGACCAATCGCAATTATCAATCACGTCTAAAATTTAACGATTCCTATCTATAATCATATTTATAACATCGTGACTGTCCACCTCCGTTGTCTAGCCACCTCCGAAAGATCTATTAATACTCAAGCTCTACGAACTATCAAACATGTGTATTTAATATAGATAGATATACCTATTCTAATCGGAACAGCTATATTCTTCATTTCACATCTTAATTGTTTAATTACTCAAATAGCGTTTCCTAACCTTTTCTGGTCAAAATTGTTTTTCCCCTACCACTTGTTCAGGACGGCTTTTAGCTGTCAAGAAGAACAAGCAAAAGAAAATTAGCAGCTCTTTATCATAAATAACATTTACATAAATCATGTCATTACCAAAATAATATGTATTATCACAATAATAAATACAACTTTCAAAGTCTGTAGGATATAGGTGAAACATATAATTAGTCTTTATAGAACAAAGCGAAGGCTATTAATTCCATGCATTGCGATCCTTAAAATAATCATCAACTTTATAATAGCCTTTACTCATAAGTATGTTAACTACATTTTGGGGAATTTATTGAACATAGCACTTTTGGTTTTCTGAAGTCTGAAGCTTGGGACGGCAAGTTTATTTTTATTTCTTGTGTTAAGATTATGAATACAATTTTTTTTTGTGAAGGAATCGTAATGTTTTCTTGCGTACATAATATTTTCATATATGTATTGAGAGGCAACAGTCAAAATATTTATTTCTTTAAATATTTCTCTGAGAGATTCTCGTGATCGTAAATTACATATAGCGCGGGCAGCTCTCTTTTGTAGAATAAAAATATCTTGAATGCTAGCCGCAGAACCTCACAACAATAGACCATACGTCATTACACTATGAAAATAACTAAAATATACCAATCTTGCCGTTTCAACATTTGTCAAGAGTCTAATTTTCCTAACAGCAAATGCTGCAGAACTCAGTCTACTTGACAAATTATCAATATGAGGATCCCATTGAAGTCGGGAATCTAGTGTAATGCCAAGGAACTTTGTCGATTCCACCAACTCAACTTTTTCACTATTTACATTTATAAGTGTATTAACATGCCTCACATTAGGTAATGCAAACTTTATGCATTTTGTTTTATTTAATTAAGCTTTAAATTATTACTATCAAACCACTGTAGAACATTGTCGAGAGCATCATTTACATCGATTGTTTTAAATCATTACTCCTCTTAACTTTAAACACTAAAGAGGTGTCATCAGCAAATAATATTGTCTCGCACAAATTTTTCCTAAATAAAATGAAACCAATTTCAACATGTTATAAAGATTAATTTGATTGATCTTCTATGCTGCGACAGCCAAATGACGACGTTGTAGTGCTGTTCTGTTATAAAAAAAGAACATGTAGAAATTAATTTATTTACTTGATATTGGCAGAATTGTGCGGAATGCACAGATAAGCCATTAATAAAAAAAGATGAAGACGAACTCGTCATTCTCAAAACTGTTAGGTACCTCATATCAAAGAGGTCAAGTTCGAGGCTATTTTTGAACAGGATAGCGTAGCTGATTTTTTATCAGAATAGCGAAGCTGAAGCTAGTTTATGATAGATAACGTAACGACGTAACGTAATATTTTGTCATGCATTTAATATTTGATTTTTTTTATTTTTACAGCCAAGTTGGGTGCGGACCAAAGAGTTTTGGGACAAAACTTTTGAAGATCGTTACGAAAAAATGCGCAACGACACACATCGGCCTAGATTAAAAGTAAGTTTCTAGATATAAAAATAATTAAAAGAAAATAATACTCAAAAACGGTTCACATGTTCACGAAACTGCCATTGAGAGAGGGAGGTTTTGTGTATTTGTATTTTAAGAAATTTTGAAAGTCGGTCTACAATTCGCAAAAACAGTTTTGAAAATACTTTTTAACTGGAACATAGTACTTCCTCCTTTTGAAATATTAAAGGACAACTCATAAATTATTAATAAGAAATTTCGAAGAATTTTTGTTTAATATAGACTTACCTTGAGTTGCACAAACGTCCATTAAAATTGTCATTCGTTCAAAGCGGCATTACCAAGATAAATTATCAAATTTAGAATATTCATTAGAGCTTAAAGTCGTTATTAAACTTGAATGCTCGTTTGTGCGACTGGGTGTTTGTAGGCTATTTATTTTGTTGTAATGGTTTATTTATGGCATGTATATTATAGAAAAGTTATGTTTATTATCAGCTATGTATGAAATTAACTATTACAACTTCTTATTGCTCACGATGGTAATAATTTAATATTTAACGTTTTAAACGTGATTTGTAACGGATAATTATGCAAATCGTAAATAAAATACATGATAGTGAGCATTGGTCAAGGATATACCTAAGAATGATACAATTTATTACAAATATTGTAAATCCAAAGCAAAATAACGTATGGAAGAAAGTATAAATAATTACACATATGTAATATCGTGCTCTCGTCGCGCGACAGTAAATAACTTGTGTTTCTTGACGCGCGACGCAGCGGTATTTAATTATAATGTACAATATTTTGTGCCACAATATGCACATTTCTTTGGGTATATTTATTTAATACGTTAAGTTTTTAAATTTTATCTCTAAATTTCTAAATTCCAAGTTATCCATTTATATTGTTTTTTCACTATATCATCACGTGTAGTTTAATTATGATTTATTCAGTCTTAAGACTGTAAGCAAGCACTGTGAAACAGACCATGGCATTAAAAAATAAAGTGTCGACCGACTATTCTTTGTTGATTTTAATTTCGAAATAACATAAACAAACTCTATTTGAAATACCTAATAAACTATTGTCTTTATGTCAGACATCATACAACCAAAATTATGAATGGCATTGGCTTCCATTCTTTTCGCTTAAGTATCAAGCGAGTAATCGATTTCACAATCACATTATTATTGTGTTATAAACAATTAACAACCGCTTATGGTAAAGACTTTTCACATTTAATCAAGCTTTTAACGGAATTTATTTTTTAATAAAAATATTTATTAATAATTTGGAAATATAAATAATAAGCTATGTACTTACATATATAGAGAAACGAAACTTTTGGTTTCTACGTGTTATTCTCGAGATCGCTTAATTCTGTGTTATCAAATTAAAACTTAATTTGACATGTGGTGTGGTAAGCGTTTGGTAACCTTAAAAAATTAAAGTGGTCATATGCCTTTGGAGTTGAGGTATATACCACTTTTATCTCACGTTGGGGTATATCCACGTTCATCATGGCCGCAGGGTTATTGTATTTTTTTTATGCTCATTGGTTATAGGTACATATTGTGTATCAGGATTATAATATAAAAAATAGGTCTCACACAGTACATATTGTTTTATGTAACAATAATAAAATTGTTTAATATGTAAATACACACAAACACGAATGTGTTACTTTTGAATGGCGTGTATCTAACTAGTTTATGGCATCTTGGCTTGCTATTGTCTAGGCGGGTCCGTCGATCAAGTGTAAGAAATATAATGAATGTATCACCATATTATCGAGAGATGATTGCTGTTACAACAACACTGATAAAGCAATATCTTTTATATTTACAGGTGATAGTAGTTCCTCATTCGCACAACGATCCCGGGTGGCTAAAGACTTTTGAACAGTACTTTGAATGGAAGACAAAGAATATCATTAACAATATCGTCCAAAAATTGAACCAATATCCAAACATGACCTTCATATGGACCGAAATATCGTTCCTGAACGCTTGGTGGGAACGTTCGCACCCGGTGAAACAAAAGGTAACTATTTCTTTAAAGGGAAGATACGCTGTTGGGATATGCAATACTTCGTGTTCGTGTTGTAAACAGGTATTTATAAATAACATAATGTTATAGGCTCTAAAGAAGCTAATCAAGGAAGGGCGGCTCGAGATTACCACTGGTGGCTGGGTAATGCCTGATGAAGCTTGCACACATATCTATGCGCTTATTGATCAATTTATTGAAGGTAATAATATAACAGAATTCACGTTTAAAATATAACAATAGAAGCTATTGCACATCACTTTAATTGCATATTTACATTTTCTGTTCTAAACTATGACCCTTGTTGACCATATCATGTAATATTTCAGGTCACAGTTGGGTGAAAAATAATCTTGGTATAACGCCGAAAACGGGTTGGTCCATCGACCCATTTGGTCACGGTCCTACAGTACCTTACCTGCTTGACAAAAGCGGTCTAGAGGGCACTATTATCCAAAGGATACACTATGCTTGGAAACAATGGCTAGCACAGCGACAGATAGAGGAATTCTTCTGGATACCAGGCTGGTCCACTAAAAAACCATCTCTCATAGTTCATAACCAACCATTCGACATATATTCTATTAAGAGCACCTGTGGACCCCATCCATCAATATGTCTAAGCTTCGATTTCCGAAAAATCCCCGGAGAATATTCGGAGTACACAGCTAAACACGAAGAGATTACAGATCAAAATCTTCATAGTAAATCGAAGACGCTTATAGAGGAGTATAATCGCATTGGTTCGCTAACCCCGCACAATGTTGTCTTAGTACCACTTGGGGATGATTTTAGATACGATTATGATGTAGAATTTGATGCACAGTACATCAACTATATGAAAATGTTTAATTATATCAATAGCCATAAAGAATTGTTTAATGCTGACGTGCAGTTCGGAACACCTCTAGATTATTTTAATGCTATAAAAGAGAGACACGCAAATATACCAACATTAAAAGGAGATTTCTTCGTCTACTCAGATATATTCAGTGAAGGAAAGCCAGCATACTGGTCCGGTTATTATACCACCAGACCTTATCTTAAGATTCTCGCACGACAATTCGAACATCAACTTAGGACTTCTGAAATACTATTTACACTAGTATCAAATTATATAAAACAATCCCATGATCACAGACTTGTTTCAACGGAGAAAAGATTGGAGAAATCATACGAGCAACTCATTAATGCCAGAAGGAATTTGGGTCTCTTCCAACATCATGATGCCATAACGGGAACTTCTAAAGCTACCGTTATGTATGATTACGGTACAAAATTATTTACCAGCATATATCACTGCATTCGTTTACAAGAAGCCGCTCTGACTGCAATCATGCTTCCCAACGAAAACCTACACGCTCAGAGCATCCTTCAAAGTGAATCTGAATGGGAAACCTATGGCAAACCGGTCAAAAAACTTCATGTTTCTCACATAGATAAGAAAAAGGTTGTGATATTCAACCCACTAGCAGAAACACGGACTGAAGTTATAAATGTAAGATCAAATACTACTAATATAAGGGTCTTCGACAATCGTTTAAAAGAGTATGTTCAGTACCAAATCACGCCTAATATAGACATTAAAGAAAATGGCAAACGTGTCATAAGTGATAGCAACTTTGACTTGTTGTTTGTAGCGCAATTACCACCATTGACTTCGGTCTCTTTCAGTCTTGAGGAATACACCAACAAATCCCATCATTGCGAAGTGTTTTGCAACAACTGCAATGACGATCTGAAAGCTGATTCTGAAAAGTTATTTAACATCAAAAAGATGATGCCTGGTGATATTCAGTTGGAGAATTCCATGATGACGTTACTAATTAATAGAAACACTGGATTTATGAGACAAATATACAGGAAAGATATAAGAAAAAGGAACGTAGTTGAAATGCAATTTGGTGCATATCAGAGCGCCCAAAGACATTCCGGAGCTTACCTTTTCATGCCAGATTATGATTCCCCAGAAAAAAGTGTTTTACATCCTTACTCCAATTGGAATAGTTTGCAAGATGACAACATAATAATAGTCTCCGGACCGATTTCCACGGAAATCACTACTATGTATTTACCGTTTTTAGTACACACAGTTAGAATTTACAACGTGGACGACCCGTCTCTCTCTAGAGGTGTATACATTGAAAATATCGTGGACTTTGAGAATCCACCGAAGAATAGGGAAACGGAATTGTTTATGAGGATACAAACAGACATACAGAATGGGGATGTACCTGAATATTATACAGATCAGAACGGCTTCCAATATCAGAAGAGAGTGAAAGTAGAGAAGTTGGGTATAGAGGCTAATTATTATCCGATTACAACTATGGCATGGATGCAGGACGAGGAAACTCGTCTGACCCTAATTACAAACCACGCGCAAGGATCGGCTGCGTACGAGCCGGGCCGATTAGAGGTTATGCTCGACAGGCGTACACTATACGATGACTTTAGAGGCATAGGTGAAGGTGTCGTCGATAACAAACCTACTATATTCCAAAACTGGCTGCTGCTCGAAACTATGACAGGAACTGAGAGAACAAAACGAGACACGAGTGGAAGAAGTTTTGTTCATATAAATGAGAGACACTTCAGTCCGAATCAAAAGGATTCACGTTATGAATTGCCATCGCAGACAGCAGACTACCTAAGTAGAACGCTCAATTATCCCGTGAACACTTACTTGATCGACACCAGTGAAGTTGCCGATGTAGAAGTGAAGTCGCATCAAAGTTTCATTCAGAACTTTCCGCCGGGTGTACACCTGGTTACTATGCGTACTATAACAGACGATATCCTGGAACAGTTCCCGAGCTCGTCGTGCTACATGGTGCTACACAAACCAGGCTACAGCTGCTCCGTCGGAGGCATGTCCAAGAAGTCGGGTATTTTTACGTCCAAGACTAGATTCAGTGGTCTGCATATTAATAATTTAACTTCGGTGAGTTTGACTGGTTTGAAAACATTCAAGTCCCTCTCCGGACTACATGATATCAAATTGGATCCTATGGAAGTAAAGACATATAAGATACGGTTTTGAAGACTGTTAGGAAGTAGATCACGTGCATTTGTATTTACAAACACGTATAAAACTCCGTAGTGAATTTGACTGAATGTGCTTTTATCCTTTTATATAAAATTATATGAAACGGTGATATATAAAAATAATTACAAGTGCAATTGAACATTTATAGGCTAATAAGCTAATATACGGTGAGGTTTAATACGCCTAATACGGTTTTTTTTTAAGTTTTAAATATTATTTACAACAATCAAAACTATATAATATATACGATGGCTTGTGTACCGACTTAATTTGACGTTAAAGCATTGGTACATAATTTATAGACAATTTTTGATTTTGGAAGACTTAAATCGTCGAGTGTCTTTTAGATACAAATAATTATTAAAGAAATATACTGAAGTTCGAATCCTAAAATATATTTATAAAAAAGTAAAGTTTAGATTTTTTTATACTTATATGTAATGTGTTTTACTAATTGAAAGAAGTACATATTAATGAAATGTATGTCGGAAATATCTAGTGTAATCTAGATGATCTACCTCAGGACCAAATCATATACCTGTTTTTTAAACTATAACAATTGCTTTCTATCTTTATGTAGTAAGATACATACCTCCTATCAAATTGTTATATTTATTCAATGTCGTATAATTTCTATACTAAATAATTTTGATATGAAATCATTAAACTTGACATTTTTTTAAATCCGATTCTGTTTATATAAAGGTTCACAAGTTTTTTTTTTTTGTTAAACATGTTAGTTAATAAGTACATCACACTCTAAATTAATATATTCCAATAATGATCTTATATTAGTTGACTGTGATAAAGGACATGTCATAATAAAATGTACGTCTTTCGTTGCTATGGCGAAACATGATTTAAAGTAAACCCTCTATTGAAGCTCTGCCCGACATAAAATAAAGATGTCCCTAAGGAATGCAATCCCGCAACAAAATTTTAATCCAGGTATTTGCAGGACTAGGGGGTATAAGAGTCCCGCGGGATTCTATTATTCCCGCATGAATCCCGCATGTTTTTGAAAGTCATTGATAAATAAGAGAAATCCTGTATCATAAATGCTAGATGCATTATGATAATTAGAACTAAAAATTAAACAAAATATGTGAGAGATTAATAAAAAGATATAATAAAACAATAAAAATTATTACAAAGAGACAATGGGTAGTTTAGGCATAATTTTGAAAATAAATGTGCATAAAACATAATATGTTAACAGTTTTATATACCAAACGACTTTGGCCAGCAGCAGATAATACTCGTTTTGCTTCCACGCTTGTTAATAATGCATTGTAGACGAATCAAAGATATTCGCCTTTTAATCCACCAGAATCAAACAAATTCATTTCGTTCTTAATCAAAACATTAGGAGAATGATCTCCAGAATGAGTGCGACAAACAAGTGTGTGTTTTTTCACGTTCATCTCGAGGAGAAATCGGTTCAGGCTACGTAGTTTCAGCTTGCATCATTGCGGCCATTGTAGCAAGAGGTAAACTGAACTTGATAATTTAGTACACAACTTTACAACTTTAGTTGTTTTTACTTTGATTCTGCGTGGTCGTATCTCTTATCGAATTGTAATCTTTCTAAGATTTTAAAAAAAGCTCGGGGTCCTGGTATTGCATTCCTTAGATGTCCCTATTAAATGTGTCACAACCGCACTTTTTGGATATCGTCTATAGCAGAGGCATTATTTACTATAATGGTCGGTACAAATCTGACAGAAAATCCATCGAGCGTATCACGGAAGTAAGCTTTAGTAGTTTCATCATACTTTGAATGTGCAATGTTAAATGTCATATTTATATATTTTGTCAATTCTAACGTTCCACAACGGACGATACTTTACGCAACTTCTGATAGATTTGCCCCGACCAAAGGCCAAAAAAAGTCATGACCCAGGACCTATGTATGTTTTATTTATATTTATTGTTAGATTGTGTCCAAACGTGGTAATTTTTTATCCACGAAATTATGACACAGTAAACGTCTATCCCTGGGCTATTAGGCTCAGAATCTCAAAACATATTCTATTGGTTAAAACTTCAATGGAGGATGATCCTAGTTCACAGTTCTAATTTCGAAAACGTTACCTTGGGACTACCACATAACATAATAATAATTTAGTTTTTAATTTATAACGTTTTATCACTGATAGCATAGCTAATTAATACATTAAAAAATAGTTTGTACAGCATAATTCACATGTAAAAATTTGGTCAAGTAATTTCTTAACCATAAATTCTAATAGAAAAACAATAGCACTCTAGATATTATACAGTTGTGTTAAGTAAACTGACAATTTCACCATCACCTATAGATGCTAAAAATTGGCATTTTAAAATAGGGCGATTGGAGTGTTTGTGCTTGTCTGTGCTCCTCCATTAACTACTATTATATAAGAATAAAATAAAACACAAACCAATAAAACCCCGTCACTAAAACAGGATATTTGTATTTTTTGTGCTAGAAAGTAATTTTAAAAATTGGTAAAAAAAAATTACGTTTAAGCATTCAAGGCTTTGTAATGACCATGGATAATGTAAAAATAACATGTATGTAGGAAAAACTACCGTTGTTTCGATAAGCTTAAATTAATTGAATCTAAGGATTGGTATATATATGACGGATATGCGTCGCATATCATCGGTAGCGCAGCTGCAACTGAAAAATATATGATTTGATATTCAACCTTGCACACCAGACGGATATTTCGTCTGGTACAAACGCATACTTCCGTGCGATTACTCGATGGATAATCCGATATATTTGCGCCGAACCTAAGTTAACATCTCCACTGAGACTTTAGTAGTGACTTGAAACGATATTTTATTGTTTTATTTTATTGTTATGATATGTACAAGATTTTCTTTTCAGATGTCATGTACGCACAGCGATATATAAGGTGAAAACGAAAAATTCCGAAATCAATTTGAACATAATTTATCAAATTTATCAAAGTTAAGTCGAGAAATTTCGCATAACCTAATGTGCTGCTGATTGTACATTACATGTGATTATTTTTTATTTGTGATTTTTACTCGATGCATTTAAAAGCGAATGTATATTTTTTTAAATGAATATTATTTGATTGTTCTTTTTTGTATATAAAATAATAATGTAAAATATATTTATAAGCAATTATATTATTAGGGATTTTATTAAACCAAACAATGTAATAATTAATATTGTAGGCTGTGGTAATGTTGCGATTTTGTAATATCCAAGTTAAAATATCTAAGTATTGCTACTTGGATTGTCGAAATAATAATTTATGTTTATGTAGATCCTAAACTATGATTTTAAAAAATCCAAGATACAACATTTGTACATTTAAAACGACAAGATCAAATCATACTTAAACTGATCGTAAGCATTATTTTACTTTAATAGTGCACTGGTGCATTAGTTTTAATCGTAAACTGCATTAAATCATATTATTGGTGTAAAAGTTACTATCGTATGGTGTCAAAATAAAAGTAAAGTTAGTTAAAAAAATGTGTATACAGATGTCAAGATGTTTATGCATCGTAATAGGTCGTATTCGTACAGATATTTGTTTTCATTTCCGTGCATATGAGGACAATCATATTTTGTGTATGAATTAAGTTTTTGAGAAAGCGTAGTAATAAATACTAGTCTTTCTCGTTGTCCCCGTAATAAGATAGGAATAGAGGATGCCGATTTTTTAAACTATTACGTAAAGTACTGCATTATTAGTTACTCGCATATTTATCGATTTTCCCATTAAATTGGTATGACAGTATAGACGCTATAAGAGTAATGTTGTATCTAGGGTTTTTGATCAAGGATACCAAGTCAAAATTATCACTTTTTATCATGTATTTGTCAGAGATCTGAATTTTAATATTTTATAAATGTTAATTTTAAGTAAACCTATTATGTTTTATTAAATGTTCGTGATTTGCGTTGTGTACCAATTATGTAAGTAAATAATTTCGAATGTTGTCATTTGGTTGTACCTAACTGCCGTAAATTAAATGATAGTCAAACTTGTTATAGATACTAAAGTCATGTACAATTTTGTTTCAAGGTAAAGTAGGTGAAATAAATGGATAATAAATTATACATAAACATTTTATTATAACCCATTCATAAACCTTAGTAAGATTTGGTAGTATTTTTTAGAATAACGTATTTTATGTTAATTTGCATTTACAAGTATTTTAAAAAATATAGTCCAACTTCAACAATATTCTAAATTGGAATCTAAATTTATTAGTTATCTTAGATGTAATCGAATAATGTAAAAAAATCATTTCTTCTTTATTCTACTCGCAATCCATTCCAAGCCCAGGTGCAACCTGTAATAGTAACACCACTTTAAAATTAGACTGTAATGGAAACTTACCTGTGATTTGCTTTGCGGTTAAAATACATATATTCAGTAACAAACTTAGGTTTTGTGAATCGGTAAAAAAATCGATGCGATTATAGTGATAAACAAAAATAAAATTCGGCAAGTTTCAAACTTAAAACGTATTACGACGTCACGTTCACTGCGATCAAAAATGTTCATAAGGTACATTGTGCAGAAATTATGTTTCAGTATCGTTTACACGTTGCAAGTTTCTTGATATAAAAATGGCAAGAATATGGATGCATAATAATTATATTTAACGATACGAACAATACTTTAATTTTCTATTTAAAAGGTTAATTGTTTGTTTTAATATTTCTTGTTAAGTTCTTATTATTTTAATAAAAGAATTCATTTACACAGTCATATTCTCAAATAATATATTAGTACCGATTTTTTTTCCTTCACAGAGCATGAATGCTTTTTTTAGCATTTGTTTGGCCTAGAAATCAAGCCCGATAGCACCATTTAAACGGTTGATAAGGCCTGCATTCCTGGTGCGGCCGTTTTCTGCGTCGACTATTGAAAATGAGCTTTTATATAAAATCGTACCCTTCTCCGGTGAGGGCACAGCATCCTTGTATGTGCCAAGGATGCTGCTTGATGGAAGTTAAGTCCAGTTGCTCAGATATCTCTGCGGCTGTCATCGAGCCTTTCACGTCCTATAAATATGAAATCATTAAATACGTTATATACTCTCTAATATAATATTCCCTAAAAATCCACAGGAATAAAAAAAAATAGTTTCCACGCATTGACTAGTAATGAGGATGCCTATTTTTTTCACACATTTTCTTTCTGAAATTCCGTTATATGGCATAACGTTTTAGGTACGACTATTATAAATTGCATTATTTATTTAGTCTTAATTAATAAGCATGTTCATGTATTGTCCAAGTTTAACGGTATTCTAAGAATTATTAGAACACTCGCTTTTGTTACGAATGAAATGCGTCATTTTCTTGCAAATGCTAGACGCAATGCAGGGTTTTCGTATTTTTAACAAACTGGAAGCATATAAATCTACTCTGTAAAATAGATGCATAATAAGAAGCTACCATTATTTAAATGTTTTGATTTTCAAAAAAACATGTCAATATAAAAAAACTGAGATAATTATAAGGTGAAAACTAATGAATCTAAAGTAATTCTGGCATCTAACAATATTTATTTTATTTGAATTAATTTCGTCTCGAGTGAGTCCATCTTTGACCAGCTGAAGTCATACATATATGTATATGTTGTTCGAATTAATAGTATATAAAGAAGCTTATCAGAATGTAGCTCGGATCTATTCCTTCTGGAACATTGATCTTAATGTGTAGTTAATTTACCTGTTTGTTAGCGAAGACAAGCAGACATGCACGACTTAGTTCTTCATGTGTGAGCATCCGATGCAGCTCTTCTCTGCTGATGCTCAGGCGCTGCCTGTCCGTGGAGTCTATCACCATGATCACAAACTGCAATGGAAAATAAGATGTGAAAATTAAAGTTATTTATGATAGAAATATCATCATGGCATAAACTTCATAATGATAGGTTTATGCTCATTATTTTAATTGTGTTTGATGCAAATAATAAACGCAGAAACGCAGACCTAGCAGGAGGGTATTGTAATTTAGCCAACCCATTAAAATTATTTAAGAACGATAAGAAAAGATCGAGATCGAACAATTCAACAATATCAATATACGAGGGTGGTTTGAAAAGTTCTCGGCGAACCGAACAAGAAAACAAAGAAAATAAAAATAAAAAAATGTTTTTTTTTCTATATGTTCTGCTCTTGTCTCAAAACAATGGCACTTGACACATTAAATAAAGAATCGAGCTGTCGAATAACAATAGTTTACATACTACCCTCGAATCTCGGTCAGGCCAAATCTTCTCAACCACAAATGCGCAAAGTTAATATTTTAAAGTGTAATCTTATAATGAATATGTTAATCTTTAAGTTCAAAAATATTTATAGTCCTAATAAAATTAAAAGTTCCTGTGTATGTATTTTCTTCCTACTATTATTTATTCATGTTCATTAAAATGAGAGAGGACGTATGCCAATTCTTATTTTTTCTAGCGTAGTAAGAACTGTCTACATCGTCTTACATGTATGGCGCCCAATAATCAGAACGAGAAATATTTTAAAATAACATATAATCTGATATTGTTAGCATACAACAACACTACGATAATTGACATTGGAGGAACTTTACTCTTGCCAATCGCTAAGCAAAACAATATTTTACTAAGTAAGCTAAGAATTTGCTGCATAAAACAAATTCACTTCATATTATATTTCGCCAAAGCAATATTTAAGATAATGCAGAGCCATAATTTATATTAATATATTGGAAACAGTGCGGTAAGAGCAAACAGTGAATCTGTGATACAAACAAAAATTCATGTAACAATTGTACTTTTTAACTATTGTACTTTTTAATAAAATATAAATTGTCATCATCATTAGCTCAGTTACGTCCTCACTGCAGGGGATCAGGCCTTCCTTATGGATAGTTAAGGATGCTGGGCCATAACTATCCACATGGGCCCATTGCGGATTGAGAGTACTGACGACTGCAAATGCAGCCAAGACCAACGGGTTAACATACCTTCCAAAGCACAGAGTAGTTAGAGATAATAATTTTTTGGTCACCCATCCCATAAGACTACAATAACGTTCGCGGGTCGCGGTGCTCATCCGAGCAACTCCTACTATTATATAAAATATTTTGATATTTCTATCTATAAAAAAGACGTAGGGTTGCTTATACTAAAGCTGAGCTGAATAATATAATTGAAATCAAATATGTAGTACCATCATAAAACATAGTTTCAATTGTTCTGCCCTGATAGTTCTGCTCTGTGATGAGCATAATCATATTGGGCATTTTTCATGCTGTGTGGCATTTATTATAAATTCCCAATCAATTTGACCTTGATCCATGACATATTGTACTAATTTGCTTTGATTCCTATAATCTGTAATCCTCCATAATAAGACTAATCGGCTTCCTACTTTTTAAAATTTAGAATTGGCAACTCTATATTATTAATAAACAGGGCACATAAAATGTTTTGTTTTATTTCAGAACTCCATGTAAATATTAAAAGGTGTACTAGCAAAAATGTTTGAGAACCGCTGATTTATTATTAAGAACATGGGCAGATTATTTAGATTATTTTTAAACTAATTCATGTTATAAAATGCATATTTAAAATGAAATAGCGCAAGAGTCTTCATAGATTTTAACACAGAAACCTTTGAAGTGCCAGGTTAACTGGGTTAATCCAACATCTATTATCATATGGTCTAATTATTTTAACATATAAATACAATTAATCTTGAAACATATTATATTTATACTCAACACATTATAAATGTAGAAAATACTATTCACAAACCCCTGGACCAAACCTGTTACATTTCAGTTTATTTCTTATGAATTACTACAATCAGTGACAGTGGTATGCTATTGTTTGATTAGGTACACTAAAAGAACATTTATCTGTGTATGCATATCATTGGGTAACTTTGATTATAATTTCTTAATTCTGTAATTAATGATAAAACATGTTTCAGATTTTTCCTTATCTTAGATACAGTTGTAGTATTATTTACTAGCTTTCCACCAATGGCTTCGACATGACTGTACCTTTTCCTAGAGCCCCATTTAGTGTGAAACAAAGTAACCTTTGCATAATCTAAGCTGAGAATTTATCAAATACCAAATTATTGTATACCAAATTTCATCAAAATCTGTTCAGTAGTTTTTGCGTGAAGTAGTACAAACTTTCTCCTTTATAATATTAGTAAGATGCTAAAACAATATAGGTAAACTATGTATTCTAAAAATTTGACTACAATCTTTTTTTTAAGTTAGTTGAGGTATCATAGAAAAATCTTCATATTTAATTTAAGTATTATATCAAGAATTACTCAAAAAACATTATTAGGGAATACTTGTTTGACTTGCTCTATACAAAATATTTATAAAAGAATGCCATGGAATCATAAGCATTAATGATAGTATTACAATAAAAATGGTAAAATTGCCAATACACCCGTGAAACAAAAGTAAAATAGTGTAGTATACTATTTAAAACACAATAATAATGTACAATCGGTCTAGCTAAAAAAATGTTCATACAGATAACTAAAACATACTTAACTATATGATTCCTAGCTTATAAAATCAAATGTTAGCAGATATACAGAAGAAAACTGTAATATTTTGAAGAGTAAAATTAACATTGGTCAGCAAGCAACAATTGCACACAAATTTTTGTGTAGTTTAAATTAACAGCCATGCTTTATGTATTTTGGAAACAGTAAGAAAATTTAATAGTAACACAGACTTAAATTATTTTCAATGAATGAATGAAAAGAAACTATTTCTAACTTGTTAATTATTTATACTAAGTATTGTTGTTGCTATAAAATATGAATTTGCTTTTGGTAACATTCCTCAATATTAGACTAATTATCTCATTAGAGTTAAAATATATTAGGTACTTAAGTATTTGGCTGAATAGTATAGATGTATTTGGTATTCTGCTGGTGTATACTAACCAAAGATTTGTTGCAAATCTACTCGATATATAAAATATTAAGAAAATCATTTTTCGCTAACAGCAGCAGAAAAATTATAAAGTAAACTTCCAGCTAATTTAGATTTTCAATATTTTTTAATACATTTAACAATCATACTATGTGAAAACAGAAAATCCATGTAATACCTCGCTGTTTGTATAATAGGTGTTCCATGCAGATCGTAGGCTCTGTTGTCCACCAAGGTCCCACATTACAAAACGGAGATTTCTCCACACCACCTCCTCAACATTGGACCCTATAGTTGGTCTTGTGTGAACTGCTTCACCGAGAAGTAGCTGGTATAGGATTGTAGTCTTGCCTGCATTGTCAAGACCCACTAAAACCAGCTTATGTTCTGTTGATGAAAAATACAGTCAGTACAATTTAGGTCAATCTCATATCTCCATGTTAGTGTTATACAACAATACTTTTTACCAATTGTATTACAACACTCATAAAAGAATTTCATATTAAGTACAAGGTGACAATTTAAAACCAAACAAATATTTTTAAATACCTAAGAGTTTTTAATTTAAGAACACCTCATTAACTAAATTAGATATCATCTTTTATCTTATCTATACTAAGCTGCATTGAATATTTACGATAATCATGAACTCTTACCCTCGTTTCCGAAGAGGCTCCAAATCTTCGAAATGAGTAACCCCATGACTTTAATTTAAGGACAACAAAAAGAAGAACGCACACAAAGTATTTTAGCCCTTGTGTCGAGTCTCATTCTTTATCACTGTAAAATGTTACACATATGGTGTACTTAATCATATGTAAAACTTTATAATTAACTATGAAATCACGTCTACTTGCACTTTTGAAAACTTAGTATCTAGTTTTATTTTTCTTTCTTGATAAAAAGTCTATAACATGATAAACTTTAATTTCTTTTCGAGTAAAATAAGTGAATAACATTTGTTCTTTCACTCATTTTGTCCACATTCAAAGAGTAAAGTATATCACAGAACACTTTTAATATAAACCAAAGAATAAATGTATGCTATACACCAGAGAGTAAAGTAGTATACACATTATAGGTATGTATACATTATTTATATACCACACAACTTTCACACAACCTACCAAACAGTAAAGAGTATATCAATTTCCAAACAAGTAAATACGAGTAGAGTTTGGCAAGCGAAACGTGACACCACCTATTTTTCCGTTTTCATATGGCAACAACATAGAACTGTCAGTTTGACACTACGTTAGACAATTCAAGAATATTGAATTTTGTTGTTTTTGCGAATTTGAACTTGTGTTTTTGGTTAAAAATTATGTCGAAGCCGATAAAAAGTTCATCGAGGAAACTTCTTTCCATCATGATTGACAAGTTTACTGAAGTGAAAACTGAATTAAATAAAAATTTCATGGAGAAATTACAACGATTAGATAAAGTTGTATCTTTTTTAGGTTAGTTTTGTATTATAATTTTGATACTTTCGTTTTAATTTTCTGTAATTAACTAAACAGATATTTTTTATAAAATATTGCTCTATTTCAGATAACTGTGATGGTGATATTCAACTAATAATGGAGGAGATAAATGCAATAAAAACTTTAGAAAAACAAGAAATGCTGAATTCGGAAACGCAGTACTTACAAAAAATTTCTTCAATGACAGGTCTCTTTTCTTGTTTTGATTTAAGATAGATTGATAGTATTCCTATAATATTTACATAGGTTTTTTATGATGTATTGGTTTTTATTGTTGACATCCAATGATGTCATAAGAATGTTTTGTTTAACAAGGAAATTCACAGAATTCATGAAACTAATCAAACCATGTAATTGTTATACATGCTAAATATGCACATAAACTTAACTAAATTAAACATAAATTGCATTCATAGTTGAATAGGTATTTAAATTATTTTGATGTATGTGTCTATCATTATTTGCTTTTAAATACATTTAACATATCTTTGTTTCAAAGTGTTTAATCTTTTATAGATGTAAGTATAAGGACACTAAGAAGGATAAAAAATGAAGCATTAATTAATAAAGGAAAATGGGACACTCCTGGGAAAAAACGACCTCATCAACCAACAGTGTCTGCTTTAGATAATTTTGATTTAAGTGCAATTCGGAATAAAGTAAATGAATTTTACTGTGTGAAAAAAATTGTTCCAACATTAAGAAGCCTTCACAATGAATTAAAAGATGCAATAGGATTCAGTGGTAGCCGTGAGACTTTACGAAAAATTATGCTTAAGAATGGATTTTCTTTTAAAAGCAATGAAAATGAACGTTCTATGCTTATAGAAAAATACCAGATTTCTGCATGGAGGCACAAGTATTTGAGAGAAATAAATATAAAACGAAACGAAGGAAAGCAAATTGTGTACCTTGATGAAACTTATGTACATCAGAATTATAAAGTTAAAAAGTCTTGGCAAGGACCTTCAACAACTGGTGTCACTACAAAGATATCCTCTGGAAAACGGCATATTGTTGTGCATGCTGGATCTGAGGAAGGTTTTGTGCCTGGTGCATTATTAGTGTTCAGTAGTAAATCCAAATCTGCTGATTATCATGATGATATGAACTCATCGAACTTTATGAAATGGGTCAGAGAAAAATTAATACCAAATTTAAGTAAGCCCAGTGTAATTGTTATGGATAATGCCAGCTACCATATAAAACAAATCAATAAACCGCCTATAATGTCTAATACCAAAGCAGATATCCGTAAATGGCTTGTAAATAATGGAATACATTTTGAGGAATATCAGACAAAGGCAGAGTTAATGTGTTTGGTTAATGATAAGAAAACATTGCCTGTATATGAAGCTGAAGAGATTTTAAAAGAACATAATCATGAACTTTTATTGCTGCCACCGTATCATTGTGACTTAAACCCAATAGAGATGGTTTGGAGTCAAGCAAAAAGAAAAATTGCAAGCAGAAACATTGGAATACCAGGAAAGGAAATGGAAAACTTAATAATAGAGTGTTTTAACTTAATTACCCCTAGTGACTGGAAGAAATACACTGATCATGTTTTAAATGTCGAAAATGATTACAAATTAAAAGATGGCATTGTTGAAAACGAACTTGAAAAATTTATTATATCTGTTGGTGCAGACAGTAGTGAAGAGAGTGACTCTGATGATTCCTTGTCATTGTTATCAGGTGTAGAATATTTAGAAACAGATTTTGACTATGAATCAGACTAAAGTATTTTTAGTCTGATTCATAGTCAAAATCTTATCTTAAATTTTCTATTGTGATTAACATGATGATTTTGTGACACCTGTATTATGTAATTTATCCATGGCACTTAATTGTAACAAAAATAAATGTTTTTTTTATTGTAATCTGGTGTTTATATTGACTAATTTAATTTGATAGATAGTGGTTCTGGATCAGAGCAAAAGGTTGTGATGAAAATCCCTTAGGAGACATGTATGTGTTATGAACACATTATAAATATAAGGGCCAGAAATCAAAATTGGCTAACATCACATTTATTAAAAAAATGTGGCCAGAGTCGCCCATATTCATTACAAAAAAACAAAGAAGTCGTTGCAAAAAAACACCCTTTTAATTAATGACAAATATGAATTTTTAATATTATAAGTGCTGTTAGCCAATAGGTATAACGAATGGGTTAAAAAAAAGATTCGATTTAGTCCGTCAGTCAGATAATAGAAAAATATTGGATACGTATTTTTTTTCGCTTTAATTTAACAACAAATGGCTTAAGAGGTACTATGCGACGACTTCAAATATGCTTTGCAACAATGTTACTTTAATACAGTTTATCGATACGAAATCCAGTGTCAAAATGGAGTCCAGTGGAGAATGCCGATATTGACATTTCGAAATTGCTCATCATTGATAGAGAATACGAAATAGTGATTTTGACACAATCAAAGTGTCTATTTTTTACGGTGATGACGATTCTTGGTTGTCAGTTGAGTTAGTGAATAGGCCTACTGATATGCTGTTAACTGTACAATTAAGAACAGTCACGCTTTAGTCAAATGTTCCAAAACAAATAATTTTAATTGATATCTAAATGTTAAGATTAAATATAATTAATAAAAGTATCAAAATTATTTTGCAGTACTACATTCAGTGTTTACTGCTTAAGAATTTTTGAAATTGCCGCCCTTTTCTTGTGACACGTTTCGCTTGCCAGACTCTAGGTATTCGATGCTTTTTATCAGATTCCAAGAATAATTAGAGTATTACTTGGTATCGAATCGAATACGATTGATCTTATTAAGAATCTTTATATTTACTGTGTATATACGCATTTAGTACCGACATAGCCCCAAGAATTGCGAACCTCAAGTGGCAGTGGGCAGGGCACATCGCTCGCAGAACTGGCGGTCGTTGAGGTGGTAAGTTCCTGGAGTGGCGACCGCGTACCGGGAGACGCAGCGTTGGTAGGCCCCCCACAAGGTTGACCGACGATCTGGTGAAGGTCGCGAAAAGCCGCTGGATTCGGGAGGCGCAGGACCTATCACATAGGAGATCTTTGGGGAAGGCCTATGCCCAGCAGTGGGTGTCTCTTGGCTGAAATGATGATGATGATGATACAAATAAATTTTCCATTAACATTTAGTCTTATTACCATCTTGCTGGTGGTGTAGCCACAAACGAAAACGTAATTAAAAAGGGGGATACGACAGGGTTGCATTTTGTCACTAACTTTATTTAGTAACTCCTTAGAATCACTCGTGTCAGAAGCTCCTAGAGTGCGGCGTTAAATAATTGGACACCTCATTAACAATCTAAGGTATGACGACGATACAATTCGTATAGCTTATACAGAGGCTGAGTTGTGGAACGTGTTAATGAGTGTTGTGTCAGAGTAGGCCTTAGTATGAACAATTCCAGTATCTAATCATCTATATTTCTAATAAAGGGTTTAGCCGGATACGTATGACGAGTCGGCCCCCAAATGGGAATCGATATTGAAACTTATGTTTTAATATCGACTTGATGTTCAAACACGATTTATGTACTTTTCGCGACCGACTTCCGCTTTGACCTTGAGATAGAGAGCAAAATATCCGTATGCTTGACTATTACTGAATGTGATATATCTCTAAAGCTAATTAAGATAAAGAAGTGAAACTAACGCGAGGTGTTAGGTTACATTACAGAGTATATCACATATATTTTTTTATAATTTTTAGAATAAAAAATTACATTAAAAAAATAAAAAATAAAAAAAATCATGTTTTTTTTCTGAGTTCTCTGTGACTTACAATCACGAAATTAATATATGTTATGCTCCTTTGTATGCTCTATTACCCATAAAAATTGCGTGAAAAAAAAGTTGGTGCAACACAACGAAAAAAAATTATATGTGATTTCTGTCTTATGGTATACCCCTGCATTATAAGGTTTTCACATTACATCATTTTTTTTTTTCGAAATTTCACATCAGCTTGTTTTAAAACATAAGTAACTAGTCTTAAGAGATGGGATAATAGTTAAAAAAGAAATGAAAAAAAAACAGCCAGTGTTCAATACTTATTATTATTACTTTTTCGTGTCTATCAAAATACAAGAAACAAAATATTAATCATCGTCACTGTTGTAATTAATTACAATCGGAACACTTTGAGTCGCAAATAACTTAGTAGGGACCTCAGCAGGACGTACGATTTTGGACAAATATCATCCATATGATAGATAATAAATAATAGCTGCTACATGAGAACAGCATCCCACTGTACGTTTGCCATTGGGGCAATCACAGCAATAACGAAGAATACTATTGTAGTCATTACCTTCGGAAATATAGTGAATGTAAATTCGATAGACTTTTCTATTTATATGTCTTGCTTTTACTTCTGCTTTGATGATATTAGGTGCTGATTTCACATATTGTACTGAGAGATTATTTTGATCGTCCATTATTTCGGCCAAGTTAAATGCTGCACATTTAGAAGTAGAAGCTTTTTTGTTAATATATGGGATAAGTCGACACGTCTTACATAAAATATCATTAACTATTACGATTTTATTCAAACAGTCACTAAACACTTTAGCTTCTTCTTCATTCTTTATAATTTTTTTATAACCAGGAATCTTACACAGGCACTTGTTACAATTTTTACACTTTCTCGACATTATTACTTAATAATGATTTGGTTCGATAGTTAATAATTTCAAAATGCTGATACAAAATACCTATGACAGAATTTGAGTCCCAAACTGCCTTCTTGTGTGATACAAATGACTGCTACTTTAGCTAAACAAACGATGCAGTAAACAGCTCGATAACAAGTTCGAACTTGTTTGTTTATACACTCACACTACAAGGCGCGAATCACATATAATTTTTTTTTGTTGTGTTGCACCAACTTTTTTTTCACGCAATTTTTATGGGTGATAGAGCACACAAAGGAGCATAACATATATTAATTTCGTGATTGTAAGTCACAGAGAACTCAGAAAAAAAAACATGTTTTTTTTTTATTTTTATTTTTTAAATGTAATTTTTATTCTAAAAATTATAAAAAAAATTATGTGATATACTCTGTAATGTAACCTAACACCTCGCGTTAGTTTCACTTCTTTATCTTAATTAGCTTCAGAGATATATCACATTCAGTAATAGTCAAGCATACGGATATTTTGCTCTCTATCTCAAGGTCAAAGCGGAAGTCGGTCGCGAAAAGTACATAAATCGTGTTTGAACATCAAGTCTATATTAAAACATAAGTTTCAATATCGATTCCCATTTGGGGGCCGACTCGTCATACGTATCCGGCTAAACCCTTTATATATCTCGGAACCCGGTTTACACAAAAATGGGGTAGCGATATGGAAATACGGTCTTGAATTGAACCTACTTTCCACGACTACATTGATTATGAATTATCAGAGAGTGATTTCAGAAGACAATAAATGCATGAATCAATAGGTTATTAAACTTCAAGAAAGCGAAAGAAATAACCAAAGATTGTGCATTGGACGTAAGCTTCTCTCTACCCACCACGTAGGGTAATCCGGCGTGAAATTGTATCTTTCAGTTTACACTAAAAGTTATAATTTGAAAGTGAAAATTGTATTTCAAGATTTTATTTATATTATGACTTTTTCTCGTTAGTATCATATATGACGTCTCGTATTTTCATTATAATGTGCTGTAGAATCGATTGTCCTTATCCATTAAACCAATTACTTAGCTTAGGCTTAGAAATGAGCACGTTTGTTCTGGTGTTTCGGATGCCATTGTAACAGAGTTTGCTTACTTTGTGACAGGGAATCAGCAGTCCTCAGAGCATCTTGAGACAAACTGTACTTGAATTCACAACTCAGCATTTTATTATGAAGACATCAAACCAAAAAATAAATCCTAAGTATAAGTTTGTGTTGACATTCAACAATGTTAAAATGGTTTTTTTTCTTTTTTAAACTGCATTTGTTTTCAGCTTATTATTTTATGTATTTTTTAGTTATTTAATAAAAAATGCTGAGAAATACATCCGCACTAAGTGTTGCACTGTGAAACAACTTATGTGGCAAATACCCCTCTTGCCTGCCCTGCTATTGGGACCCCTCCACAAATATCAGTCTAATTTTGCAGAATCAACAAGCGCACTTTTCTTCGATATACACTTTTTCGACTGTGAAAACATAACTTAAAAAGCAAAATGAAAAAAAAATAGTCCATCCATCTTCTAGAACCGAGGTGAGAGATTATGAAAATAAATCAGTCGTATAACATAACAACATAACGTTCAATTTAACTACTACTTAGAGAGTTATGCGAGACACTCGAATGTTGAATGCGAAAGAGTTTTTAACAAAGTAAATGACATAAAAACTAAAAAACTGAATTAACTCCTTACGAGAACGATTAAAGTATTTTTTTTATCGCAACAGGCCATACAGCATCACAGAATAAATTGTATTGTTTTTGTTCCCATCGATACAATGTTTCAAAAGTATAAAATAAATATGTATAAAAATCCCGAAATAATTATACTGTTATTCTTAATACAAAATGCTTAAAAAATCCACTTGTTCCCTGGCACCCTGAGATGGGAATCGAACCCACGACCTTCCGCAATCCGGGCGACTGCTCTAACCACTGAGCTACCCAGGACCTAACAGGACTGACGAATCTTTCAACCACTTTTCGCTACTATAGAGCATATTCTCATCAATGTTCAGGCATCCACCCAAACAGCCGAAAGAATTATTGTTACAAATATTATACGGTAATATTGTTACAAATACGGGCGTTATATTGTTATAAATACGGGCGACTGCCCTAACCACTGAGCTACCCAGGAAATTAGTCAAAATAATTATACTGTCCGATTCTAATTAATAATAACGTGTTTTTTTCTACTCTGACCCAAAACGTATTGTTAAATATTCAAGGTAGTTCTACCGTATTCCAAATTAAAAAAAATTCCTCCATAATTTTGAAAAAAAAAAATAAGATTTCTACCTTCCGCCAGATTTCAGAGTTGGTAACAATGCTTATACTTGACACGTTATAGATTCAAATCAAACTGATCGGGTCATGTAATGCGATAAAGGCCGATTATCCGGTAGCCGGGAATCCGGCGCTCCAACCTCGGAGCTTGCCGAATATCCGGTATCCGGCCAAACCACTATCCGTTACATATCTAATTTAAAGTATTAGTTCCCGAAATCAAACTAGATGTCGCTACGGTACCTTATTGATTTCTCCAAGACAAACCTTCCGGTTTTCTTTCATGTATAAAAGTAAATTAATTTTCAAAACTAAATAAACAACTCATATGCTATTTGTACTTTTTCGTATTTGTATTGATATCTAAGTTTCGAACTTTGCAAACGTCAGTTTTATAATATGTTAGTTAAAAGGAACAGAAATGACTATCCTTAGTGCAAAAATCAACTTATGGTACAGTCACCATCTAGTGAGGTGCTTTCTTTTCTTGCTTAAAATAATATCTCATAAAATACAACAACATAAAATAATAAACAACGCATTTATTTTGGTCCTGTAAGTCACGTGATAGGTTAGAAATTCAGCGTAGCGATCGTCTTAAATATCGAGGTTATTTTGTTAACAGATAAAAAACCATATGAACGTTTTGGCGGATTTTAAATCAGCCGTCTTGTTGAATGGTCCAAATTTCATAATGATTCAACTAAAAAATAAAGCGTGCAATTGAATGGCGCCATTCGATTCAATGGTTAGCCACCCAATTGAACGGCTATTTTAACTAGTTGGCTGAAACGTCATATATAGGTTTATGTATATTGATTTTCCATAAATAAATATAAGATCGTGTTATGATAATTTTCAGATTTCCTTCCATAAATTCAGGAGTAATCGCACAGGAACTGTGACAATAATTTAGGAATAAAACTACCAATATAAGACATATTTATTGTGTATTTACATAAGCTGTGTTATTAAAATCAATGAGACTTTAATAAAATATCTTTATTTATGATCAAAATGTATAGATCGTTATTTTGAACAAGTCTTCTAAAAATAAACTTTTAATGTCATTAATTCCAAAGCCGCAAAGTTTTCCTTGTTTATTGTTGTTAAGGATACGCCGTCATCTGTTCCCACTAAGTTTGTTTTCAAAACGGTTTTTATATGTCGTAAAATATTTTCCACAAGGAAACTAGTTTCGCCATTGCATTGAAGCAAAGACACATCCTCTATGCGACATGTAATACCTTGTCTGTGCAAAACTAACAAAGCTATACTAGGAGCTAACGGCTGAAGAGATTTATTAATGATCATCCTGAAGTTAACAACTGCAATATCACAAGGGAAAGAAGTTTTTATCAATGGCAAAAAAGCATAATGCGAATGATTCACAAATTTCCTATCGACTAAAAACATATCCAAGTCGTTATCAATGTAATTAACAAGTTGGTTCGCTGTAAAACTTGGTAATTTCAATTCCAACTTTGATGCTGAGTTTCCATTTAGATTGCCGGAGTCGATAAAATTTTCCAGTAACAAGAAATGTCGATGATAAGTGGAACTACTATCAGCCAATCCTTCCTGTGTTCCTCTGCCGTCGTCAAATAAAACTCTTCTATCCAACATAACAAGCAAATGACCCTCTTGTAAAGCTGTAACCCCTTGAGTATGATCAGTTATTAAAGTCATTCTGTTTCGACTGTCTTGGATAAAACACATGCATGTAATCGGATATATATTAGATTCAATTCTATTGCTTATGTTCAGTATACGTGAAGTTTGTTGAAATCCATTGTTGTCAATATATATTTCAGGATAGTTACCATTCATGATATCGGTTTTGATAGACAAAAATAATTCAAGTTCCCGGTTTTTTGGGGAAACTTCATAATCTACTTTACTCTCAATGAAAATTGCTTTGGCTAAAGGCGTGCTTATAAGATTAAATATTTTGACTGTATGTTGTAGTAGATGTCCATATATAGTAGTCATTTCAGTTGTCACTAACCCAGCTATTATAATTGAAACTTTAGTTTTCCTACCAATACGATAAGGCGACAAAATATCATGTAAAGGTTTCGTTGCGTTGGTATTGAACAAAAACATTCCTGCATTTATATCCGAACTTTTAAAGGCGCCGTAATCGATTACTACAGACTTTTCAGTATTTCTCTCTTTTTCCACGACGGTTTTCAAAAAGCCAGTACTCTCGTCAATTATAATTCTATGTTTGTAACTTTCTAGTTGCACATCCCCGGGTTGAATTGGTTGTATATTGAATGGAAATGGTAAGACTGCAGCTGGACCACCTGCGCCGTCCACTATACAATTGGTACAATACACAATTGCTGAATTATCTGTTGCATCATATGTATCTTTGATCTTATATAATTCTAACGTCATCGGCGGAACAGTAATAGCAAAAGAAACTTTAAAAAATGTGCTAGATATCTTTATGAAATTATCCGAATTGTATGTCCAAACAGGACTAATTTGAATCGTTATTTCTTTTCTGTTGTAATCTAATATTCGTATGTTTGGTTGTTTTGTCACCAATTCCAAAACTTCAGTTCTCTCTTGGCCCAAAGAATTAAATACATAAATTTGATCGCCAGGATTTACTGTTTTGAACACACTATTAAACTGTCCTTCTTTGTAAACAATTTTTTTGAGATATGGAATTGTATTAGTCGGTTCTTGTTTCATGCTTAGCAAGCTTGCAACAACCTCCTGAATGTACCAACACCCTCGTGCCGTAGACAAAATATGTTTGTAAACATACTGAAGGCTCACCCTATTGAGGGTACCTCCAACAACGTGTCTATCTTGTAAACGAGCGACAGTTTCACGGGCTTTAAGCAAAATGCTATACAAGTTTGATGTGTTGTAATAAGATAAAACATTGAAGTTAGTCGCAAAAGCTAGCATAATCTCTGTAGTCCGCAGAGTAGATTGAATTCGTCTAAGTAAAATTTTTAAAAACGGTCTAGATGTAAAAAAACCTGTCCAATAGGCTGGAACCCCTGATTTTATATCGGCAAAGTTTAAGAAATCGCCCTTTAACGTATGATATTTTTTATGTTTTTCTAAAATTGTGTTGAAATATTTCGTAGGAGTACCGAATTCGATATTTGCTTTATAAAGATTACTGTTTACGTTAATAAAATCGGCAAGTCTTTGGTAGTTATTATATTGGTAATCAAATTCAATTTGTGTTTCATAACGTAAACGACCACCCAATGGGGCTATCAGAACGTTATGAGGTGTAATAGTCCCAGTCTTTGAATATTGCTCAAGAAGAAGTTCCGCTTGTTGCTTGATATTATAAGAATGCACGCTATTTTTAAATGAATTATTAAAATCAAAATTTCTTGTGCATATTTCTTTGACAGGACCACAAGATTCGAAATTGTCCGCGTTGAATTGTAAGAAGTGAGTAAGAACTGCATGTTTTGGATATCGTTCCTTGCCTATTCTGTTTAATTGATTGTTAAGATTTGTTTGAATGTTTATATTACTGTCCCAATCTTGAAGCCAGACAAAGTCACTATATTGAAATTCTGCCAGATATTGTTCCCATGAGTAATGAAGATTTGATGTGACAAATTTCGATATACCAGATGCTGACAGTAAGTATACAAAAGTTGGACTATGTGTAACACTATTGGTAGACCAACCCACTTGAGGTGAATAGTTCAAATGGCGTTTCAACCATTGGTGGCCTGTAATAAAAAATTGCAGAAATATAACAATTTTAAGTAACTATACCGTATTTAGGATCACGGTATCGACCTGTTAGGAAAGCTTATTAAGAACTTATATTACCTTCTATTAATTGATGAACTAATCCGAATAAATGTGATGTCGACTCTTCCGTTTCAACCCAACCACCTGTAGTGATCTCCAACCTACCGTTCTTCAGTAACTTTTTGAAAACCTATGAAAATACATTACGTTACTGTCAAGGCATATCGAGCGTTAAATAAGCAAACGTATCACACTATTGTTATAAGGTTTTTTTTTAACATAAACTAGCGCTACTTAAATTAAAAAATATATTAAACTATATTTACCGAACGACTTTTTTGAGAGGTTCCTTTCCACCACTGACTTAAATGAGACACCTCATGCCACGTAAAGGTGAAATTTGAATAGAAATGTAATTTTTTTACTATGTTTGAAAGTATTTTGCGGGCAGAATTACTGTGGTAGAGTTCGAAGCTTTGTTTCCAAATAGAATCTACGTGTGATGAAGGCATTAAAATCACCTATAATAAAAAGAATACAATACAATCTCAATTTCATATGAATGACACAGTTCAACTTATAACATAATTATCTCACATTTAATGAAGGCCAATTGGAATTCCTCATCAGCGACTCGTACCGGCTATCAAAAATGTGATCCCAGAATTGTTTTTTCGAGATCCACGGAGGCTGAGTAAGGAAAAAATAATTTTATTAAAATATAATCAATTTGTTTTAATGTTGATCGCCTGTTGTTTCAATTATTACCTCAATGTGGAAACCCATAAATTTCGTTTGAGCATCAATATCACTTTGTATCTTTTGAATAGTAGCGCAAGCATATGGATATGTATTTATGCTGTAATTATATTTAATTGACGCGTCAACGGTATCTTCTTCAATCAAAAAATCTAGTTTATCATCGTTTCCAACGGTTACATTGTTATTTTTCAAATCACTCAAAACACTTAACGGCTTATCGTCATTTTTGTCTGCAATGAATATTCCTTTTAGAACGCTGTTGTTCTCTTTTTCATTGTTTGGGTTAGCAGGAATGACTATGACATCTTTATTTAGTTTCTGTTCGCCGCTCTGTAAATCCGCATCACTAACAGAAGGAAAAAATTGTGAAGCTATTGGCGCTTGCGGTGCCTTGTAGTAAGCTTCCGCTGCGGCTCTTTCATGGGAGTCATTCACATGTCTTGGTGGATAAAACAGATAACTTTCTCCAGTAGACGGTTGTAAAGCTGCCGTCAAGTTTCTGAGATTATTCCTTGATAACCTTAATTCCAAAGGATTGATATTGGTAGCTTTCGATATTTTTGTTTTCGAATACGTTGTCTTACCCTTGGATGTCTCCATAGATGACAATATTGTAGAGATTTTTGGGAATTGAATCTTGTGCATAAAAGTTTTGACTTGTGTATATCCAGATGGTAAATAAATTTCGTTTGTCTGTGATAATATCTTATTATTCCAAGACATATTTGCACGATCGCCGTTACTAACACTGAATGGTTGTTGTATCATTTTAGATTGATTCCTGACTATTTTCCGTAGAGCTGAAACGATGATAAAAGTAGAACGAAAAATCAAATGAATTGGATTTAAATAAGCTATACTGGTAACTGTAAAATTAAATTGATACTTTAGATAAAATCTTACTTTTTTCATAGCAACAACAAAATAATGGTAAAATAAATAGTAATGGTAGTATATACTGATATCGTTGACCACTCGCCATAGTTCGAAGGTAACTGGATCACCGACGGTCTATCTTTATTGGGGATGTTGAAAAAGAAAATATTCAACAACGATTGTTTTCCTGATGCGTGTTACGATGCACCATGCATAATGTTTGGTGCTTATGTCGTTTAAACTTGAATATTTACATCGAGAATTTCATCATTAAATTTATCCAATGCACTCGTATAAACAAAAAGAACTACCTGTTTTAATATTTCTTTACGTTTTAGGTATATACGTATACCTTTACTACAGAGTTTAAAATTAAATTGAAGTTAATGAAAATGGAAAGATTTTCTAACATTAGTTGAGGTCAGTAGACGAAGAAATTATTTCTGGTTTTAATATGATAACCATATTATATTAATCCATGTCATAATTTATACAATGCTTGCAATAGGTAACGACTTCTTTGTAAATATAAGTTATCTTGTTTGCAAGCAATCCAATAACAATACCTTAAAGTGCTTACAAATTCACCAATTCCATCCCGGAGTACTATTTAGGCATTTTTCAGTATCTAACTTGTTTAGTTTGTTTGTAGGGAAAAATCTTCAAGAATACTGATCCGATCATGGAAATTATTTCACCTACAGAAAAACAACTATAAAGGTATTTGACATAAATAAAATTTTAGAAGATAACTAAGCAACCCATCATCATCATCGTCAGCCCCTTTACATCCCCACAATTGGAAGGTATCAACGACTGCAAATGCAGCCGAAACCAACGGCTGAACGTGCTTTCCGAAACATGGAGTAGCTCGAAATAATAATTTTTTGGTCACCCATCCCGCGACCGACCCTTGCGAAAGTTGCTTAACGACAACGATCGTGTGCAGCGGCACTTATCCACTATGCAATCAAGATATAAGGCACCTATTTAATACTAAATCTAATAGGTACTTATTTCAATTATACGGACTATATTGTGATTAGTTAAAAAAGTAAAGCAAAATATATCCAAAAAAATACATAAAATATAGTCAAACAGTGCGCATGCGTGACAAATAAAATGTGAAGTTTGTCTAGTAAGCACCACCAACGGTACGGTGTAAATGAATCAATGGAATTTATTGATCTGTTTCACCCCCCAAACCGAACCCTTCCGAAATAAGTGTAAAGGGCATAGCTATGAGTGCCAAATGGTGGTAGTGTTTTGCAAATGAGTAAGAAATACAAGTCTACTGTTAATTTATGGATTTAATCACAAAATGGTTAGTGAAACAGTGATGACAAATGTTTGTAGTTACTTTTTATTTGAGTATTTGTTTTTTTTAAACCACTTGTTGTTATCATCAAGTTATGAATAGCAAGCTACTTCCCGCTACTTTGCTTGCGTAAATTATAGCCCATGTCGGCCACGTATGATGTTTAAAAAACTCTAAATCCCTATTTCACCGCCTCAGGGATTGACTTTACTCAAATATTGCACCTCTTCCTCTTCTCCCGTACGAAACATTTAATTTTTGTTTTTTTAATAATCAGGACGTCCCATCGAAATAAGGTAATTGGCTGACTGATCCTAAGCTTAGTAGTTCAAACATGTGAAAGTTTAAGCCAGTTTTTCTTTTTATATTATACGATGTAAGTAACTGACCTCCTCCTATTACGTTTAAGTAATAATTAATACTATTTACGTTAACAAGATAAAAAACCGATGTTTTATTCAAAACAATACAAAAATATTCAATAAAAATTATTTTCCTATTTTTGTGGTAAATAGAAATTACCATTTTCGGCGTAAAAGAGTTATTTGATTTTGCTTAAAAAAATCTTCGGTCATTGTAGCCTATGTCGCACGTATATTAGCTTTCATCTTTTAAAATAGGTCCAGTTTCGGAACATATTCTATTTTTGAAAAAAATTGTATAGATTTGGTTAATTTACTAACGTGGTTCAGCGATATTTTGAATTGTTCTTGTGCGTTGGGTAAAGCAGTGGTTACATATAATGAACGCTGAACGGGTTTCGATTTCATATATTAAAACAGTAAAACTATAGCGTTATTAGATTAGTTGTAAGCAAAAAATAGTCTAGGCACTATAAACGAATACGGTATATAACTTCATTGAAAATAAAACATCAATTTGAACACTAGTTTTAATTTTTGACAGTCAAAATAAATAAGACCGTGATCCTCGAAATTGGAGCTAAGCACTCAGAAATTCATAGAGTCAACTGCAAGGTGGTTTATATATTTTATTTTAACTCATAAAACCTTTACAGAAATTAATCATTTATAATGCTATATTTAAATAACTGTTGGTTCCTTACTGTAATAGGACACAAGTGCTATGTCAACTTCTGGTCTCTTGGAATGGGAATTTTCTTTGCCATCCGATCAAATCATATCCCATGGATGGTACCATGGTGCCCTTAGTCGCACAGCCGCCGAGAGTCTATTGCAACAAGACCGCGAATTCCTGGTGCGGGACTCGTCTTCTCAGCCAGATAACTACGTGCTTAGCTGTCGGTCTAATGGTCAACATCTACATTTCGTCATACAGAGGGTGATTAACATTATTTACATTCACCAATATTATCAGGTTATTTTGTAAAAAAAAACATTACTTACTTCGATGACATTTTATTGTATAGGCACATCATAATATTTTTTTTTTATTTAGTAAGTAGATTTCCTAGTTTAAGTATTATTAATAAAGTACCTTAGTAGTTATTTAGATTTTTGTTTATAGATTGTCGTTCATCCAGATACAGTCTACGAAAGATACCAATATCAATTTGAGGATGAGGCGTACGATACCGTGGCTGATTTAATAACTTCATACGTTGGTTCCGGAAAACCAATTTCGGCAGCTTCAGGCGCCAGAATCCAATACCCAGCCAACCGTCTTGTTCCGTTAACTAATTACATACCTAATGATGATGGTAATTCAGTCAATTCTGTCTTATCCCCTGTTGGCGATGCTGGTAATTATGGAAATCCTTACAGTTTATATAGCCACTTCACTGCTAAGCCTGGAATGCAGCTTCGAGTACCATTCAAAAAGCAACGATCGCATTCTTTAACGCCTATTGATATCGGGCAACATGCCAACCATGGGAAAAGTGCAAGTGCCGATGGAGTTATACAAAGCCAGACGAACAAACACAATAAAAACTTCTCCAGCGAATTTAGTTCGAGTTCTAATACTTGGGATTCTAATTTACCAACTAGTCCACCGGCCAAACCAGCTAGATACGATGGCCCTAAAGCTGATGACAGAAGACTTGAATTACAGAGACTTTATCACGTATCTGGTTCAGATTCTGGTAATGGATCAGGAGATTCGACTCAAAGTTCAGCTCATAGTGACCCTAACAAATTTAGAAACGATTCAGACTACAACCTTATTACACCGACGATAAAACAACAGTTTGATTATGAGCTCAGTGAAGCAAGGTTGCTACAAACAGAAAACTTGGACTACGTAGTCGAGTCACGTATAAATTTGGAATCTTTTCAGTCTCAAATCATTCCAATAGTACTCACGAAGCCCTTAGAATCAGAGACGCTTCACGCCATAAAATTACTTTTGCGAACATCAGGTCCAAGAATTTTGGCTAACCATATGACAAAAGTTGATTTGCATTTTCTATTAGATGACGCTATTCAGATCGAGGGGACAGAGAAAACAGCATCGGGGTTGGAGTTGTGCTTTTTGCCACAAGGACGGCCACTGCGTCTGGATGTGATTGAAAGGTAGATAGGTTACAAATGATCGATCGATCCATATGTAGTATGAATTTTTAAATGCATATTTGTATCCGTTTTTTTATCCACAGAATCGAAACATTCCGTCTTTTGATAGCTGTGACCATCTTGACTTGCCAGACAGATAGACAAAGAGCTGATACTATTAACGATTGGGTTCTGTTAGCAATCGAAACGAAAACGGCACTTGGTAATCTGTATGGATTTTCAGCTATAATGTTTGGATTATGTATGCCACAGGTGAGGAGTACAATATAAAACAGAGTGAGCAAATATATTTAGTAAACCGTGAAAGCATATTTAATATACTTTGAATAATTTACACAGGTGGAATGTTTGGAGAATGCTTGGAACATTTTGCGTCGCGTATATACTGATAACGCATTCATGTTTGAAGCAAAATTGCGGCCTTGTTTCAAAAGTATGAACGAAGGCACCAATCCTTTGCCACCAAATACTACCACTCCTTATATATTGCCACCAGTGTTATGTTTCCATTTATTTGGTAAGTAATATACCTTCGCAAGAAAAATAGTATTATAAAAGTATTGTTGAAATATATTTATGTCTTAAATTGGACATTCATTAACAGAGTACCTACAGATAATTTTATTTCTACCGATCATGCTCAAACAAATCCAATCCAAGTACACACGGCTGTTAGATTACCATAATATATCAAATTCTTCCTCAATTAATTTTAAACTTTACTAAAAGTCCAGTCTAGAAATTATACAGATTTGTATAACCTGACTGAATATCGATGAGATAATCAAATGCTCATTCATTCACAACATATGAACAAGTAGGTGGAGTTTTTCTCATTCATGATTTGTAATAACACCCGTGTTAGGGTTGATCCAAGTCTATTAGGTTATCGCCTTTTTCTGCCGTCCAATACTTTTTTGTCGCTTAGAACCGCCCTTTGGTAGAGAAGAAATATAGCGTGTTGTTTATCGCATCGACAAATATCTCATTCTACGTTATGGCAGTTCCGAGCAACAGAAACAAGTCATACCGTGTTGCCAGATGAATCCTTACATAAAACCTTAACGTGTATCCAACTAAATTACCACGAAATATACTTTTACACAGACGGCGAAGGTGGAGGTCTGATGCCTCCAGATGACACTTTCCCGAGCAGTTTGATGAACACTATGGAATTCGACTTCAACGCCACAGCGGCGCATCTGGAGGCAGCTCGTCATTTCCCTAACCAAGTAGATATGTTCAAACGGAACGCGAGAACAGTCATTCAGGAGATGTCTTCCCTCGGCCCCTCTTTAGATCCCACTTTACTAGAACTTTTTCGAACAGAATTTCACATAAATTTTCTTTGGGGAGAACGCGGGGCGTTGACTACTCCTTACCAAAGATTCGCAAGACTTACTGATATTCTCACCGCAATGGCAAACAAATTGGCTAGCCAGCCAATGGACAACGACGATGTATTGTAAATAAGATTTGTATGCACATTGCAACTTGCAATATCCAACCTTGCTAACCAACTTTTACACTGCCTAGTTAGGTAAATATAGTTATTAGTGTATTTACAGCTATTGCCTATTTATTGATCTAGATATTTGTATAGCATTTGATGTAGGGCATCATATCAACAATTTTTTTATATGCCATTTATTATACGGAAAACGAAATAACCTCTTGTTGTATATTCGTTATTAGATCATGATTGTATAAGTAAATAATATAAACAATAATAATTCATAACTATTAAGTATGTGGTGTAATTATTTCTGTATGTAGTATTATTAATTTTATATATACTTACGTAAAATTGTATTTTTACCATATCCAAACCATTTTCAGAAATAAATTCTTTGAATGTCTTATTCATATACTTAAAACATACTACGTATTTACTTTACTTTACCTAGTTTAGGTAAAGCTTCAATTAATAATTTTAGGGTCATAATTCTGCTAATGTTAACGTAGTTATAGCACTACAGTAACACGTTTTTTACAGTTTTTGTTTTTTGACGACAAAATAATAAACATATCTATCTGTCAGCATCGATTTGCGGAAAAGACATTGCACTAATTATTATATTGGACGTTATGTAGACAGTAAAAATTATATTCATTGAAACATTATTATTATATTACGTTAAAATTGGCAGGATTGACATATACGGACGCCGAACTACTACTTAACCAATTGAACTAAATCGCCACACACAAATTGGCACAAAAAAGGGGTTAACAAAGGAAGATAATAAGCTAGAAACTTGTATACAAGTTCATTTTACCATTCTGAATGTTGTCTCACGTATCGTCAAATATCAGTCTGCGTTCTAAGATAATAAAGATCTAAATTCAATTAGTTTTTCGCAATTATCTAGGCTTTTCACACTCCAATTTTAGAGAAATATTTAAGAATTAAATATGTGACGTTAAATGTGCTCGCAATCTAAGTTAACAGAGATGAAGTCACGTGATGGACCGCCTGATAGATTGAATGATAATTGATATGGTAAATGAGCAATATAGTCTTGGTTTTTATATCATATTACAAATGTAATGAAAAATATACACTAAGTAAATAAAACGTGTATACGTAAACCAAAATTGTGTATTGTTTTTATAAAAGAATAAATTCAAATAACAAAATATACCTATAGTTTCATTTTTTTTTTAAATAAAACATCCTGTCCGTTGAATCTTTATTTATTCTCAAAATTAAAAACATACAAAATATGTAACATAAAATCTTATTTTTATACACCAATTAATCTTATATGTAGATATAAATATACTATGAAAGTATAGCTAATCTAATAAATAAGCTGCAAATTTCATTAGATTTTTAAACAAATACATATTTTTATTTATGCAGATATCACTTTTTATTTTATTAGTTTTCGCTTTACATCAAACGATATTGCTTTATTACTTTCATATATTTGCTCTTAATTCCACTTACAGTACAAAATAATGGCATATAAGCGATTTTTCTAAATTTAGGTGAGTAAAGGGGGGCGTCCATAAATTACGTGAGATGTTTAAGGGGGGGAGGGGGTCGAGGCAAATCTCATCTAATCTTACGTTGGAGAGAGGGGGGGTCTCGGCAAATATCACGCAATTTTTTTTTCTGATTGAAACAAAAACAAAAAAATACTATTTTGGTCCATTTAATCCAGATTGTACATGCTTAAGATTTAATCTTAAGCGTAATCGTATACGATTAAGATCATTCACTAATTCGTTCAAAAGAAAATAATTTCATTCATACTTCGACGCTATACATCTACTGAATGTCAAACCACCATATTTGTAGGGTTCTAACGATACTTTCGATATCGAGTAGGTATCGATACTTTCAAAAGCTATACTCGATACTGAGTATTCGATACTACAACAAGGCAAATACTCGCAAGTACTCATCAAATTGCATTTTGAAAAATCTCACGTGAGATTGGGGAATGGGGGAGGCGGTTGAATAAAATCTCACGACATCTCACCAGTGGGGGAGGGAGGGTCAGAAAATTAAAAAAAACACCTCACGTAATTTATGGACGCCCCCAAGATAAAAATCGATAATTCCAAGTAAAAAAAAAAACAAAGTAGTCTGTGTACAATAACAATGATTTTATATTGAGATATCAAACATATTATATATACCTATTTATAATATATGATGAGCAGTTGTCGTCGGCGATCACAGGAAAAATAATTGCGACAAGTTTGGACTGAATAAAAAAATATATCAGGTGGTTTATTTTAATAAGTCTGGTGTTTCCTGATAAGTTTTTTAGTAAAACCTTATTGCTTCTATTCATATAAACATTTAAATGTCAATTATAATGACTCGAACTTATTTATTTATTCATAACATATTTAAATATGTTCCGCCCAGCAACTACTATTCAATAACAATAAGGCTCCTCCAACGTAAATATCAATCCGAAATCTAACCTTAACCATAATATTTACTTAATTCATCTATATTCAAATCGTTCGTGCAGTATTGCTTTCGGTCATTTGTTATAAACGATTATGAATGCGATAGAAAACGTCAGTGTGACACTGCTATATATAGTGTACAGCGCTATCCAGCTCAGTGTTTAGTGTAAGTTTTACGTTAAAGCGTTCACTAGTGAGCGCTATAGTTCTTGGTATTTACGCCAGGGGTGCTGTACCGGTATCCCTACTAAGACCTTAACGTAAATGTCAAAAAACACACTAAGCTCATTGCAATTGGATAGCTATTATATCCTAACAGTTCACACTTCGTGCCAGAATTTCTAAAAGTTTTGCTGATTTCGATAGGCACATTTGCATAACACAAAAAATATTTAAACATCATTCAGAACAGCAGTTGTACAGATTATATCACATTATAAGAATAAATACATATTTATTATTTGTATTTACATACTTGTATTAATGTGTACAGCACGTGACCTGGCTGGAGCTCAATTCATTAACAACATATGAATATAGAAAATCATTAATTAAACCTAAAAAGTTATTTAACTTTTTTTCATTATTTATTACGTTTTATTTCGTGAACTTGGAACTAAATCACACATACAAGTCACGAAGTATACTTATTTTTATCAAAATCAAACAGTTCGACAGTTTTAATATTACACAACGCGCTTAATTAGCTATCAATTAAATCCAGCAATAATGTTACTGTTAGAAATGTATATTAATGCCAGATAGAGAGATATGTAATATATTTCGTAACTGCCGTTAACGAATAAAATATTTATGAAATAGAATATTTACGTTGCCATAACATTTAAAAGTTTAATATTTGAAATACTCGGCGTTTAGTTAGAAAAAAACATTACCTGCGTTCTACATCACTGCGTTATATTTCTAAACAAATAGTTTTACTAATGTCAGTGCTTGTGAATCGTCATCAGAATTTGAGTGACTTCGCAAATAATGCGACTGTAGCTTGAGTTTTGTCACCATTAAATCTCCTCAGTTCGACGATAGCCTGAAAATATTGATATCTCTATTGGCAAATAATAACTATAAAAGTAAAACCTGTTGATATATATTTATTTAACTGGACAAGGCAAAGGCACCACTGGAGCAAGATAATTTTTTTTACAAGAATAGATACTTTAACAGCCGGTTTCTGAATTGACCACTAAATAAACCACTATTAAGCCTAGTAATAGGTGTTATCACTTCTTAACAAACACCTTTTTAATGTAGGTACTACTGACAGCCCCCTGTGTAGAAGATAAATGGTAGCAAAAGGAACAGCTGGTCATGTCTTGCAGGCATATACCGGAGTGGCCAGTGGGCAACTACTGGGCAAAATACCTCGGCTCTCCATGTTACCTCCAGAAGGCCATCACAGATGTGAGGGCGCTGAGAGCTTTCTGGTACAGAATAACCTCCGGATACACACCCTCCACAAACAAAATATGCACACTTTTGATTTCAATTTCCGGAGATGCCCGTAAAAATAAGAGAAGTTCTTCATACTGTGCCTCTCCCACCAGCGCGAACGGTGCAAGGCACCTCTGGTCTCTTCCCAATAGGGGTGGTTGACCGAACGACTACGTTCGGGTAACCGGGTACTTTTCCCACATAAAGGCATGCATGGGAGTAACTACACATACTGTTGTCACACTTGCAGTCCTTCTGACCTGCCTAGTGGACTATTGGTTAGGTCCAATAGCAGGGAAGAGTCCTACACACAATTATAACTAAAACTGTGTATTATCGGAACAGAATTCAACTTTACGATGACAAATATCTTTGATAAAATTACAATGATTATTTACCTGTTCCCTAGTGAAACCGAGATTAACAATTTCTTCAACTTCAGATTCGCCAAATGTGTCAGTTGGTAGTATAGTCTGGCTGGGATCACCTAGGCCTGAAAAATTAAATTAAATTATTCCAAGAAAATACAATATGCACTTCCGAAACTCTTTAAACTCATAAACAACTCAACTAATCATATTATAGTCTGTTCCTAAAGCAGAAGAATAAATGGACAATGAGTGTATATAACAAATGGTATGTATCGCTAACCATAGAACTCTGTAATGTGTCAACGGACTACTAACCTATTGCCATATAGCGTCCCGTACAAAACTCAGTACAATAAAACAATACATGTCTATAAGTAGCCATACGAATCGTAGCGATATTTAATCTATGTCATTGTTGGATTTTTTTGCATTCTCTAGAAATATACTTTATTTTATTACAACCAAGATACATATGTTATATATTTTACCCTTAATATCTCATGGAATCAGTCAAATTATCTTCTAAGTTTTGTACTTTATAATTTCACTTGAACATGAAGAATAACTAATATTTACCAATTCTCTGATTACTTTGGCCAGCAGTGGAACCGCTTTGCCCCAGTTGTTGAGATGGTCGAATACCTTGGACTGTGGCAGGCTCTGTACCTATGATAAATAATATTAATAAATTAACTATCCGGATGATACTTAATATATAAGTGTCATAACCAAAGCGAAATAAATTTACGCATATTTTATGTTACAAAGATAATAATAATAATAATATACTTTATTGGACTCAATATGATACAATGTTTACAGGAGCTTATTATTGAAAAACATTGGGTAAACAAATGGCGGCCTTATTGCTTAACAGCAATTTCTTCCAGGCAGCCTATGGTGAAACTGGATAACGAATAAAGATACTGTGGGGAGTGGGTGCAATATTGAGAAGGATAAATATATTAATAGCGTTAATATATTATAACAAATAAAAAATATATAAAAAGATACTATCATTATACAAAAAAATATATTAATTTCACTATATCCACACTGGAAAGCAAACACGTAGTAACCTGCAAAACCAAAACGGATATTCAGAGTAGAAAATCTTTATATCATTTTCCAAAACAAAATATTCCATCCATTGAAATAAAATAAGATTTCCATGGACGTTTATAGGAATTATTTATCGAAAAAAAATTAAGTTTTTCTGCTTTAAAGAACAATTTTGGTTTTTTCGGGTTACTACTAATCTCACTTCATACGCTACATTCTACTGTCAATCCATGTCATTAACAGTAGAATGTAGCGTGTGAAGTGAGATTACTGCGGGTTCATTTCATTAGTTGGTAAAATGATGAATTTCTATCTCTATAAAATCAATATAATTTAAATCTAGGCTGTTGCACGCGCGAAAGTCGAAACTATGCCATCGATTCATAAATCTAACGCGGGAGAACTTGACATACATCTTCATACCAATAAACTTGAGACATAGAAACCACCCTCACTTCCAATGTGAGCCCAATCGACTAATGTAAATGAGCCAGTACTGCATCTTCCATATGCTTACACTTATCGGATGTTGTATGTTATTATGATATAAAAAGATGTTATCATTTGATTTAAAAACTATTAGTTTTGCTAATCGAAATAAGGAACGATGAAAATGGGTGACGACAGTCGCTTACAATCCACTGCATACCGATCCTTTTGCCCAGTGTAAAAGAGCCTACAGTTTATAAAGCTTTAATTTTTTAACTTGTTTTTGATAGATAGTTTTATTATATTACTCAAGCAATTCGGTGACTTCACTTCTTTTAATGGTTATACTTTGCTAATAGAAAATTTAATATGCAATGTATAACGACATTTTTTAGAGTATCCACAGTTAGTAGATAAAATTGATGGGGCCAAGACCTTTTTGTTTCTTTGACAGAAAAGTAATAAATTTAAACCCTTATCTAAGTTGAAAACTTTAAGAATAACTGCACAATTAGTATTGTCCTCACACTGCTATATAATCTCATGCATCATCTGTAAATTTCTAATCAACTACTTTGACTATACAATGTCCAATACATCAAATATCTACACAGAAACAAGTATCAGATTTTTCGATTTTTATTATTTTCAATACATTACGATTTTTAGTTCATTTAAATATCACTAGAAACGAAAACGGTGCATTTAAGTATATAAAAATCTGGCAACTGTTATTCATTTCTTTTTCCCTCTCCCACCTTGTTTTGACTTCTCCAATGCTTCTTTCACCTGACGCTCTTCATGATCTCTAATAGATTGATTGACAATTTCATCCTCAGAGTATCCAGACAGGCGAGCACATTCAGGTAGTTCTGATTCAGGTAAGAATGGTGTCTCAGTGCCAGTGGTGCCGATTCTTAGTACATTCCTCTTTAAATCGATGTTACACTAAACAAAAATAATTGCATCACCACTACTAACTAAACAAGGAATTAAGTTACGTTCATGTAAACAATGATCTTGGATGACTGGATAATAATGAAAGCAACAGAATCATGTATATTCCAAGTAAGTCAACAGATAATTATTAAAAGAAATGAAAATAGAACTATTTGCTAATTGTTTACTTTAACTGATTAATTAGACAGTTAACAAGGAGTTATATACCAATTACTTATAAGAGTATAGATGTATAATGTTTACACAATTATACCTGATGTCTTTTTAACATGTCTAGTCCCAGTAGCATGTCCATAGGCTGTTCCTCCAATACTGAGAAAGAGGTGGTCAAAAAATCTTTCTCAATTCTCATTTGGACCATGTGAATGCGGCCTATGATTCTTTGGACTCCAACACCTTTTGCTATACCAGCCCATCTACATAGCATTTAAAATATCATAAATACTTATTCAATGAAAACTCTTCTATATTGATATAGTTGAAGGTTAATAAATCATACAATTTACCTAGTATCCACAAGACGCATGATGTTACACCTCTCAGCACATGCAGCAGACATAATAGTAGTTTGAGCACCAGAGTCAATGAATGCTTTCACAGGAAATCTAAAATTGGAAAAAGTAATGAAATTGTCAATTGAAACATAAACAATTAATATAAGACTAATAATGGGGTTGTAGACTTTTTTTAATATTTTCATTCTATAGATTTAATTTTCAAAATTTCCCATGAAAACATTACTCTGTCATGGACTCGATAAGACATCATGGCCCTCTGAAATCTTTCTATGTATGCATAAGGTTAAATTGTCTAAGTACTGATATACTCGTAAGTTAGACGAGTGTGTGTCAAGAGCTGTTTGTGGTCATGTAATAATGAGTATAAAATATTTGTTTTTTCATAATAATTTCAACTATATTATAAATACAAGAAGCATAATAGTGTGATTATTGGTAATAGTATATTAAACACTACCAGAAAAAAAATGCATTAATTTTGTTTACTGTCTACACACTTATCAATTGTAATTAATTCCAAAAATTATGTCTGTAAGATTCATTCATACCCATTAACATGGCAATTAATATAAAGCATAACAACTGTTCCAAATGTTTCAGGGTTATACTCCATTGCTGCTTCCATGTTTGCTTCAATATTCTTTTGTCTAATTTCCTCAGCTATCATTCTTTGAGCTTCAGTGTCAAAAGGGTCTGAATTCATCATCCTAGAAATAATCAATGATTATTTATTACACTATCAAAGTTGACATAATATACTCAAATAAAGTGAATATCATGGATAAGTCATAAAAAATAATATCATTAAGTATAGGCTGCTAACCTTATTCTTTGTTGTTGACGCTCTGTCCTAGCAGAAATTTGTTCACGAAGTACTGAAGCAAATGTGTCTATAAAAAACACACATTAATTAATTATCACAGGGTTTAATTAATTTAAAATAGTAATTATTTTATTTAAAAAATAGTAGAGGTAAGTACATACCAAGGTTGCCACTTAAAAGTGCATCAGCTAATCTTGGGTTGTTCTGCTTCAGCAATGCTAGTTGATCAGGGTTAGCAAGAAACATCTCCCTGATGATGCGAGGATCTTCCTCTACTGGTGGACTACGAGTAGCCATGGAAGTACTTGCACCTGGAGGGACTCTGATGTTGCTGAAATCTAAACTAGCTAAGCCTGTGGGCAAAGCTACAAGGCGTATGTTTGACTTCTTTTGATGAATTATATTAAATTTGTTTCTAAAAAACCTTATTATAGCAAATTTTGTTTGACAGACTTTAATAAATATTAACACATGTCATTTTTTTTATTTTAATCATAGATTTAACTTATTTTAAAACATACCAGTTCGAATTTTGACAACAGTGATACAATGTCAAAACAATAAAAATAGGATAGCATGACAATGCGATTTCTAATGAGTACAAGAAAGGGACAAGTAAGAGATTGTGGTAAACAAAGTACAATACCTTGATTGGCGTCATTCGCATTGAGATTTGTAGCTGAATGAATCATGTGGAGAAGTACAATAACATCGCCGTCATGAACTCCGTGTTCTTTTAGTGACTTTTTGTCGTCCAACAGAGGCTTGCCATTAAAATTCAATGTTATATCTTTGGCAGGAAACCCAGATTCTATCTCACAGAATGCTTTGAAATTTTCTAATTCCAAGTCTTCAGATACATCCAATACGAATAATTCGTCGTTCAGTGTAGTTACTGTAACTTTCATGTTGATATCTTGATGAGCCGACAAAAAAGGAAGCTTTGCACCGTAAACAGGTTTGTGTTCAACGAATTAAATTTCAGGAATGACTGTCCAAAACATTGTAATTTAGGCACACAATAAATGTACTTAAATACACGCGTTCTCAAATGACTACGACACAAATAAACTTTTGGAAGAAAGAAACAAATCAGTTTGCTGCTAAGGTGGAAGTTGCAGTTTGTTAGTGTTGTTCTATATAGGGTCAATCGATGCCACTGAGTACTGACATGGTATCGATGCTTTTCATTCATTATAAAATTTTGATTGCTCCATCATTTGATACCTTTGTAACTATGATGAGCCACCCCGCACTTTTATTGCGCCATTATGGAAGTACCTAGTTCAATGATGTATGCAATAAATACAATAAATTATAACTATACGTTGTCCGCTATATTATACTTTGTACGGAGGGCATGAAACAATTTACTATAGATAGATTAAAGAAAAAATATAATAGATCTTTGTGCTCGATGACATAGGCTACAAAATACCCGCAAATTAGACCATTTACTAAAATGGAAAATTAGGTTTTTTAGAGTTATTTAACCGTTTATTTAAATTCTTTTCGAGTTACTGTATGTAGGTAAGGATTCAATAAAGCTAATACTGAAACTAAATATTTATTATAGTAGTATCCAGTAGTTTAACGTCTTAACTCTATAGGTACATTGTCCAGTCGTAGCTATAAAATGTTTTGTAAATATGCTAACAATGGTTTGGTTTGGTTTTTGTAGTTTTTTAAATTATGTGGCATGGACTTAGTAGATCGAGTAGATCGAGCGAGATAACAAGTACAGTGGCTATTTATCCCTTTCTAATAGAGCGACAATAACATTTCATTTAAGTAAAACTTTTAATATTATGGTTCAATCTTTTAACTACTGCGGCTATTATCATACACAATAATCTTATTATAGGCTATTCGTGCAATTCAATATTGATGAGCGATATTCACAATGGAGGCCGTGTATTTCGTTCTTGTTGTTATAAAAAATAAAATTGATTCAAAATTTAAACTAAAATAACCTTCGTGGAAGTCTTTCCACTTATTTTAAAATTTTAGGACATTATATATAATCACATTAATTTCGTTTAATATTACAAAAAAATAGAATTAATTATTATCAGTGCTATTTATTTATTCATTTTCTACTGCTGTCCTTTTTAAGTGTCATTGTGGTGAAATATTGTCTTATATATTTAAGCAGTTATTATTCTGAAAAATTGCGTTTATATTTGTCTAGGTGAATCATGACGTGCAATACGTTTTTTCACGATTAAGATATAATTAACAACATTGTAAATCTAGCAACTATGTTTACCATGAAGTCTTGAAATATGTGGACGATGTGTATGTGGTCATAGCAAAGTAATGTGGGCAGATACCTGAAGCAGAAATAATAGTTGTATGCAGTCGTCACTCTGAAAAGGCTTAAAAATATATCAATAAAAGAAATTTATATTTAATTTGTTACGAAACTTCGAAAGCGAAATTGGATCAAGAAAAATCATAAACCAATATTGTAGTTTTTTTTAGAATTTCAAAGGTAATGTTCATTAAAATATTTATATTGCATTGGCTTGTTATACAACGTAATAAATATATATCAGAAATAAATAATCATTTATTTAAATCACAACTAGGAATTTACTAAAATATGTATACAATATTTTCTCTTATGGTTCTTTTAAGATTTTGCATATTATTTTTAAGGTATGACAACTCCTCATCTTAAGGCTTTTTACTAATGGCTCAAAACAGAATCGATTGTCAATTTAGATTGCATCGTACCAATGGATTCCGATGCAATTCCATCAACTTCGTGGAGATCCGTAATATAAAACAACTTTTTCTTAGTTTAAATATATTTTTATTTATGAAGTATGTGTGTGTTAACGGTCTCGCGTGCAGGTGTACAATTTAGCGCGTTTGATCTGCCCTTGAATATGCGAGTTTCGCAAAGGCTAGGAATGGGATGAGTGTTTTTTTTAAATTGGCTTAGCCAGGTGTGGCATGATTTTGTTTTCTTCCCTTCTCCTATGAGTATCATCGGTCAGTGAATTCGAATTAGATTAGACGACTTTCGTAAAGACCAGTAAAAGGACGGGTGATCATTTTTTTGTAATTGGTTAAGCGTAATTGTAATTGGTTGTGAGATGTAGCGGGGTGATGAGGAGCAGAGCGGGTCAGATATTCTTAATAGATGAAATCAATCTACCTAGTTATTCGTTCTGAAATAATGTGGTCGTCCTTAATAATTCCGATAAAATATTTGATCACATTATAAGGGTGGGCGAGTCGTGCGATATCACTCATCGATATCGAATTGCACGAAAAGTCTATAAGCATATAAAATAAATAATAAAAATAAAAATAAATTTTTGTAAGAAAGTTTAACAACATTATTGTTTATTATAATAGCTGTAGTAGGTAAAAACTGAACCATATGAAAAAAGCCTCTGTATTTGATATTTTATACAATCTTCTCTATGCTCGCTCGTCTCACTTTTCAGCTGGGAGTACTTCTGTCCTGTTATAAAGTACTCAGTCCATGCGTCAGCCGGAGCCCTCCACGGATTACAGGTAATATAATAGTTATTACTCGTTATTTTTGTATCGTTACGTTATTCGTTACCTCTGATACCTCAGAATATAGAATGTTAGAGCAACGAATCGAATCGTATCGTGCATAATCGTATTGCGTGCGCGTCAATGACGTTAAGTTTTTATATACATCATTGGTACGCGTACCGTAATATATTGCGACATTCCCAATTTGTAGAAAGTTAGTTCTAAGTACCTACTGAAAAAATATTATTTGCAATAAAATTATACAACATTTTAAGGAAATCAATCTAAAAAATATTGTTGTTCTGAGAATGAACATATGAAATAAAACATCTGTATATTTTGTTCTTATAATGAAATTAATCATAATAATAAAATAAAAACACATTTGAACAAATTAAAATAACAACGACAATTTTTTTAAAGAATTAAATTGAACACGCATCAACACTTGTATGTAAAACTGTAACAGTGTAGATGGTGTACAAAACATACGAATAACGAAATACATTCGTAAGTAACGTTTCGTTACTCGACATCGTTACTCAGTACCAGTACCGAATACATACGATTTGCTACAGCTCTACCACAGACCAATAGAAGAATTGAGAATAAAAAGTAATAATAGTACGGGAAAAGAAAAAAATGTATTGTGTGTGAGATGAGAAGCCTTTGTCATAATTTTCTGTTGTAGATATGAAAAGTTGTTGTTCTCTTTGTTGTTTTCAGAAACAGTTTTTGCGTAAATTTAATAAAAGGCAGTTTGCAATTTTGGCATAACATTATTTGTAAGTGGTTGATGTTGGTGCGCTTATTAAAAATGAATGATGTGAAATCGACTTTTTGACCTAGAATGGTAAGTGTTTTCTTTGTATGGTTAATGGTTTTTGATTGATAATTAAATAATTCATTCCACACCTGAGGGCTAGTGTCATGTAAATATTTTATACTTACGAATTGACGGTAATCTTTATCTATTTGCTGGTGAAAGTGGTTGGCAATACTTTATTCTTCGCGTGAAAATAACTTGTTTTTGGAGTTCCTTGGGTATTAAATCTTTAAATTTTTTATAAAATACTATGTTCAATAATCATACTAACTAATGTTTAATGTGATAAGATTGTATTTTTAGACATAAACTTAGTGACCAAAATAATTATGGTTGATCAACATACATACTAATACTTAATCTATGTATCAATTTTAACATAGATTTTTATTAGATTATAAATTTTGTTACTTTTGGCATTCAGTATATCATCTTTATTTTTTCATAGTGTATTAATATTATTTTACCTGTCAATTAATGTATTGTTATTTCATAGGTATTCTACCTATTTAGTTTCTCATGTTTGTTTTAGATCAGGAATCTAATAGGAGCATTTACAAAATTTCAACATAAATTTGATTTCTGTTTTCCCAACCTCTTTATCTCTAAAGTTCTTATACATACTACACATAAAACACTTGTAGTTACTTTTTTTAATGTAGGTACTATTAAAAAATATTTCTATTGTTTCATGGATTGCCTGAACATTGATGTAAATTCACTCATTTATAGCAAAAGTAGTAAGTGCTTGAGAAATTTGTCAGCCCTGTTTGGTGTATGGTCAGAGTAGTCACCCAGATTGTAAAAGGTTGTGGGTTTCATGATGGTGAATTTTTTAAAGCATTTACCATAGAGATAAATACATAGGCATACTTTTTTCTTTAAGACAGTCATAAGATGTAAGCTTAAATATTTCTTATAGGTTAATTGAGGAATAGAAGAGTTGAATTCTACTCTCAAGAAAACCATGTCATCAGTGGGACAATTAGTCCCACAGGTGACTCGAGCCCCTCCCAACATGACAATCAAATTCAATGGACCCCACATTGAGGGGTCTTTTTGCACATCAATTGATTATAATTACGATCCTATCATCAGTGTCATCTGTGCAATGTACATTATTTTTGGCATTGTGTATACATTGTTTGGTAAGTACTCCATGGATAAGTATATTTAAAATTTTTTAAATATAGGTCAAGAGAAGATATAATAATATAAAAATGTTTTTTTAAATGTGCTTTTATATACACCAATTATATTACTCTTTCATTTTAAACAATTTTTATTAGTGTAGTTACAGCAGAATCTATAAAGTATTCATAATAGCTAAAACTATAAACAAATTTTTAACAAAACTTGCGCTTTAGTTGGTTTATTAAACGCATTACACACTATGTAAATAGATTTAATATACTTAGTTGTTTGATATATACTACGTAATTATTAAGATAAATTAACCATAACATATCTTATTTTCAGGATACAGATGCTTTAAAGCCAGCATGTTCTTGACTGGTTTCACTTTTGGTTCTGCTATTGTTTATTTAATATGTCTCCAAGAATATTTAATGCCTCCATATGGCAATGTTGGTAGGTATAAGGAATGTTTAGTTATATCTGTAAATTCATATCTACATTTAATTTACCATTAACATTACTTGTTTTAGGTGTTGCTCTTTGTGCTGGCTTACTTTTTGGTCTTATCACTATGCTGATACAATATGTTGGACTTTTTATGACTGGTTTCCACACAGGCTTGTTACTTGCTGTTGCCGGTCTGGCAATCTATGATCATTTCCTAGACAGCAGACCAACTACAGTAAGTATATGTTATTAAATCTTTTTTCGTTGGTGATAGAATTTTCTAGGAGGCATTAGTTAAATTTTACCTGGAAATAAAAAATTTATTAAAGATATTTACATATGCCAAGCCTTTAAAATAATACTTGGAATAGGTATTGGAAACTTTATATATGTAATTGGTGTTGTATATTAAATTTAACAACTCTTGTCGTGTCTGTTAACTAATAAATCAATACCTACGTCAATTCCTTGAATTGGTTCCAAAAAATCTTATATGAATCATGGTTTCATTGACTCATCATGAAGTAGAAACTAAGTAGCTATTGATAAGTTAAGTTTCAGTTGGTATATATAATCTGGAGTAGTCTTTAACAAGCACAAATCATAAAGTTATAGAGCATATATTGTAGTTATTTATTGAATCTATTTATACTGGTGTGATGTATATCAACTAACAATATAATGATGGCCCCTTTGCACGCTTCAATGTGTGCCGGTTGTCGGCCGCGTAATGCACTATACGCTTTCCTTAATTTATATTGCCGATGTACTCTCTATAAGAGAACACTTCTCAGACTGCAAAGAATATTTCTAGAGGTTTGCATACAGTAGGTAAAAAATTAGCAATTCAATTATTTATATGCTTAGATGGATGAATTGGTCGCAAGGAACTAAATTTATGCATATTAAATGGTTATCTCACAAATACATCTATAAATTGGAATGACCTTCTCAGTCCACCTTGACGAGTAAGAAGATAATTAAAATTACATTACGGCGTATGTACGACCTCAGAATACAAATAATCAGAAAAGTAACTTCATTATGAACTAATTAAAATTTTATATAATACTTGTTGAGCTGAATAGAAAGACGATTATTATAAATGTTATTTTAGTCAAATTAGTGCCATTAACATAAAAACGTGTTTTAAAAGGGAATATTACCAAACAGCACTGACACTGATTGTGCAACTTTAAGATAGTTTTTAACAACAAATTGGGGCTTTGACAAGATTTAGTTCTATATGTTAGCAAATATGCCGATTACGTTTATTTGAAGAATATTTTTTATCAAATGTTATCTCAAATAGTGTTTTGGTATTTTTCTTAAATTTCGGCCAATATTTCGCATTGAAATTTATGTACCTACATTAATTGCGCATAAGAATAGCTCTTATTATCTGTGATACCTATATTAGAGAATATATGTTACAGTTTCATTGTATGTGTTTGAAACTTTAAAGAGCGTAGCTCAATTACTTATATAAAAGGGATTGCAATGCGAATGTACTCACAATATTAATTTAACACTAGCAAATTTTTATGGACTTACGAGCGGTGTTCCGGTATTTCGTCCGTCATTGCTTGGTCCTAGGGTGTCCTGAAATCTTTATATTTCGAGTCCTATTAATAAATTCTAAGACGAAATCTATGGTTCTATTAGTTGAGACAACATCTTATACATTGCCTAGGCTCCAAAGGAAAAATCTTTTAGCAATTGTTATGGGAAATCTGATACAATAAAGGTGTGGTACATCTAGACACAAGAAAATACAGAAAATGAACTTTTCTGCAGTATTTCGAACGGAAATCGAACCCGACGAAGGCGAAAGCTTGAAATCATTGTGCTCTCAACGAAGTAATGGAGGTCTCTTAAAACTAACCATTGTTAACAAGCGAGCCGCAATAAATATAATCTAACATATAAATTATGTTTTGAGAACAGTTTATTTATCTCGTTTATTTATCTGAGAAAATCATGATAAGAGCAACTGAGTATCGCTATAACAACGATTACATCTGCCATTTTTATTATTCGAGACGAAAAACAGAAGCCAGTTTACGAACTGTGCATTGCTTACTCAATCAAAGTTTCTATGATAGTATTAACTTTTTTTTTCTGATAAAAGCGCGTTTAACCCATTAACGCCCGCCGTACTATAAGAAGTACAGTAATTTAAGTTGAGATTAAAGTTATTAAATTACTTTTTTTCATTTTGCTAACCCCTTCAACCTTTCAATCGAAAGTCTCGCAGTAAGTATAAAGCAAAATCATGATTCAATCACTAAATAATCTGACAGTAGTGAGCATTTTGTGCCAGTGATTTTTTGATATATGTCGGTGAGTATTTATTTCTCATTTTGTAAAAAAATGACCATTGAAATTTATTAAAAAGATTAAGTTTTAACTCAATAATATACTATTTGTTTGTAAAGCACGTAGAAAAACAAAATTTTTAAAAAGTGTGACAAGCTATAACATGTTAAGTGCTGCTGTACTAAGTTTAGTACAATGGGCACTTGACATGTAACGTGAGACAGTACAGTGCAACAGTTTATAATTGTTTTCAAGTTTTTTTGTCGTTATATTACTCATAATATCTCAATAACGAACCTTTAAGTGGCATCGTTATCAGACGATAAGAGGAAACTAGGTATCTAGAAATTATAAAATGGCTATTATACGTCCTTTTACGAAAAAAAAAGTAGTTTTACTATGAATAACACCATCAGTTGAGATAGTAATGATAATGATAGTAATGATTATGCTCCTACCCAATCCAGATATTGTTACAGATGAAAAATGTGACTGGTCATATGCATAGGTGTTGTAATTCACAGTACATCTACTTTTCAGAATGTAATGGTGTGAGTGGTCATCATAATCAGTTTTCCAGTTTTCTTATTTACAGCATTCTGAGATGTAGATGTAATCTTACAATGTCCAAAACAAGACGAAGTGGAACTAAAGCTGAGGAGGATTTTTGCCAAAATGTATGACTATTTACTAAGTTTCTTGGTTAACGCAGATCTAATATCTGTTACAGAAACATAAGTCTCAGATATAATAAAACGTTTGTCACTTGCAAAGTTTTTGAACTTTTCGATGATGTAGTGCTAGAACTTATTGCGTCCAAAAAAATACTGTATACGATGTACAAAACTGCTGTCATGATAAGGTTTATACAAAAATAATATTTGAAAATTCCAAGTCCATCGTATATTACCGGATATCATAAATTATTATCTAGATAAAGGTCATATTGAAATTTCGATAATAATATTGGTGTGCCACTGGTTTCAGAATGCATGACCAGAAACAGAAATTTGAAAACAAAAAGTAGTCTGCGTTTTACATTTAACACATTGACTAGTTCCCCTACGGATAAGACATACACAAGAAGTGTTCCACTTTATCGAGATCTTACAAAAAGTTGTGTCGAATTGTTATATGATATGAAAATTTCTAGTTCATGGGATATTACATAGTAATATCAAACCTGAATATTATACAGATCAGCTGGTATTACGAGACATAAAACACGCACATATTTGAGTAACATAAGGCAATACAACCATCCATCATTCAAAAACAAGTTAGGAAAAACAATGTTCATTATTCTTAAAAAATACTAATATACCAATGACTGTGTCCTATGTGCCAACAGAATCAAAAGAGCGTTGGAAAAGTGACAAATAATATCGTGTTTCGATAGGATATACTTTTTTCGGTATCCCCATATGCGCCCATTGTACTAAACTTAGTACACCTCTAAAAGTACATCTTATAATATTTTTTTTATTATTTTTTCTTTGTAATATCAAATAATAGATGATTTGAAAACAATATTAAGAACTGGTTCACTAAAATTTTTGTAGGATTTTATTTGGGCGTTAATGGGTTAATTAGTATCGTGGATGTAAGCTAAGAATTGTATTTATTTTTATGTTAACAACTGCTCCTGATGATTGAATAATTTAATTAAATTTGTATGTCTTTGGCGAATTATTTTACTAGGTAATGAGTGTAACAGCAGCTGAACGTATTTATGGTCGGATGCATCCGCCAGTTAACCGCTTTGCCCTCGAGTGTGCGAGAGTGGCTTACGCACACGCGCTGTTGCGTGCGAACTCATGATCCGTATACATTAATAGCAATTTTTAGTTATATAGATTATAGATCGTGTATGCTCTTACTAATAGTTAACGTCCTATGCTCATAATTTATGTCTAGTTCTATAATATTTCGATATACCATTCCTACAGTATTATAAATAAACCATATTATAAAGAGGTAAAATTTCTAACTTTGGTTTAAAATTCTATAACATCAAGAAAATTCTTTCAGTTATAGTTAGCTAGATCATAAGCGGGTGACAAAGACTAATTAACGCGGATGAAGTCGCGGGAAATCAGTTAGTGTTTTATAAAACCAAATAGAATTTTCATCTGCATTTGGATATCATCGGTACTATTTTTTCCAGTACTATCTTATCCCACTAGAACTTTTTCTTGGGAAAATAGTACTTCCCCAGAAAAAGTTCTAGTGGGATAAGAACTATCTAATCTATGTATCTTATATTAGGCTGTAGGTATTATCTGTGTTCAAGTACAAGTGATAATTAAATTATGTATATAAACATCTAGACAAAAGCCTTCAGTTTATCTATTACTTAACTCTTATTCAATAAACTATACCTACTTAAGGTATAGTATAGTGACTAAGATGGCATTTCTGCAATGCATCAAATTAAATTTTTTTCCAAATATCAACTTTAGCTTATACTATAGTGGAACTTCAGATTTATTTGTTTTACCTCTCAAATGAAATTTTCGTTTATGTTTTTGTGGTCTACTTATAGGTATTCAGAAAGTTAAAATGGGTCTTAAATTGTAGATGAATATATTATATTCATATGTTTTAAGCGACAAACGTTTATCCATTAATGAATCTGGATATTACATTTGTAAAAAAAATTAAATAACTATAATATACTAACTTTTAGCGGGCAACTTGAATTCAAACTTTTTCATCCCCTATTTCAACCTCTTGCGCTATAATACGTAAAAGTATCCTTTCCCAAGGTCACCTCATCAGTATCTTTCATAAAAACTTCAGTGATTTTGGCGTGAAAGCGAAGCTAAAAGACAGTTACTTCCGTATTTTTAATATTAGTTCTTATATCTATTAGAGCATTAGCGCCAAATATTGGTATGATTAAAATTGATTAAGAATAGAACTGTTCGTACGCATTGCATGTCTTATCAAAGATGCTTGACACTAAAAAAACTTTAAAAATCACAAATAAATACAACAATATTGTTTTTATGCATTTATGAATAATTCATTGCCTTAAAACTGTTAATTATGCTATCCAATATTAAAGGAAATGTATGCGAATGTTATTGTAAATAAGGTGCTATTTGCGACTTGTATCATTATTACTTATTTCCACGTTATTAATATGAATTTTGATTTGGAAAAGAAAAGAAAGTGAATGATATTTTATGTATTGTATTCGTCCCATATTGTAATAAATTAAAAATAATGGAAGTGATTTTTAATATGATTATATAACAGTAGTGTTATTTCCAATCTATATATCTCTACACCAAGAGCATGGCGAATGTATTATTTATTATAAACCTTATGCTTCATAAATAAAGGTCGTTTTATTTGTAAGGCTGACATAAGACTATCATATAAATTTAATTATAGATATACGGATCATATTAATAAGAAGAACTTATGATGGTGTAAAAACAATATATGATACATATTGTCTCCGACCATAGTTATGGGAATCTGCATGCATGCGAAACAATTATGTTCATATTTTTAAATGGCGACTTCAAAATCTAATTATTGCGATTGAAATATCACTACCAAGTGCTATTTTCGAGGAAAATCTTAAATGGGAAAGCAAAAATCGGGTTATAATCTTAGAGGTCGTGACAAAAACGTGCAAGAGTTTTTTAAAGCTTGATTTTTGCGTAAGTTGAAGATTTAAGGTATCATCCCTCTGTATCCAAAGCAGAGATCAGATGCAGGAACACTTGAAAGCTCTAGCACATTTTTGTTACGAGCCAGGGGAGTAGCTACCTTCATATCTGCCGTATTAATTATACGAGGCCCTGTCACAATATGTAGTTGTACAGCTACATTCATTCGGAGATACATATTGTTTGACTTTAAATCTGTTTGTTTTGGATCTAACCCAAATACGTTTTTGTGTTTGTTTCTTACCATTTTTTTCGTTTTTAAAGCAATTAATTTAAATGGATTTATAGGACCGGAAAACATTTACTTAGAAACTTTAAATTTGATAATTATATGAGCCTAAGAGTTCAATGATCATTAATTATTTTGTGACCTTTTATTAATTATTATTTGATTTTTCAGTACTGGATGTGTGTAGTGGTGTTATTGACTTCTGGGATCTTCTTCGCCGTAATCAATTTATATTGGAAGAAAGGTGAGATAATTCTTGTTTAAATTTACATTACGCTGACAGCCAGTGCACAAATGTCCATTAAAATTTTCATTAGTATAAAGCGACATTACCCATACAAATTTGACATTCATTACAGCTTGAAGGCGTCCTTAAACCTTAATGGACGTTTGTGCAACTGACCATGAGCAAAAATCAACTCTTCATCTATGTTATTAAAACTGTAGATAGTTGGAACTACACACGGAATCAAAAAATAGCACTGAATCTCTTTTAAACCACTATTTAAAATTTCCCTGATATATCTTTCTTGTCTATTCTTGTTTAATTGGTATTCTATTAGATAAAACCATATAAAATCGGATAATATTATAAACAGGTAATAACTGCAAAATTTTCTGTAAAATAATATCTTTAAAATCATAAATTTTAATGAAGAAGAACACAAATAAAATATGTTTTCACAAACAATTATTGATGTTTTATAAAATTAACCGCAATCGTAAATATTTATAACATAAAACATAATCAACAATAATAAATCATGCATTACCATTACTTACTTACTACTTGCAAACAACACATGTTTGGTCAAAAACATATAGGTAACATGGGTTAGAAAATTATGTCTTTATTGAGGTATTTGAAATGTGAAAAATAAAATTTTTCATTGCTTTTATTTATTTAGGTTAATAATTATTAGAAATAATATTAAAGAAAAAATATTAGAGGTTTCTCATAATTTTTGTTGTTCCGTTCAAAAACCTAAAAACGATCATCTCCAAGAAACCAAGTAATTTCAGGGTTAATCATAGTATACATATTTTATTTAGATTTATTTAACTAATCCTGGCATGTCTTGTATTATATACCTATATAGGGTGTAGCCGTAAAATGACGTCAATCTATTTCTGAAAAGAAAAAATCGACAAATGCCCAACTAGATGCTTGTTTAATTCAGTTATGGGACACAATTTCGATTCTAATGTTCAGTATATTGTTATGTGTATTTTTGTTGTTTTATTTTTATTGATGTCATTAATTAATATAGTTAAGTGTATTGTTTACATACCCTGAATAAATTTGATTCAATCTCATCGAGTCTCGTGTATATTTCCCTGAATATTACTCATATTATTTTGACTAAAACGACTCCATCTCGAAATAATAAATATGACCAATTTACACCACTGAGCTTATTTTTTCAAGACTTGTGAATGTGGAAGAGAGAACAAAATACTCGCTGAATCGCTGTCTCGTTTTATGTCTATTTGTTACATGCTCAATTTTCCCTATAATATTAAAATATAAATCCAGGTTATGGCTCCCTATTCTACTTGATCTATTGAGAAGATCTGTGCCCCCAGTAAGGTTCTGAAACCACTGGATCGATTCTAAAAACTCTTTCACCTACGGAAAGTTACATCATTTGCGGTGCACATAGAATATATTTATCTTGTAAAACACAGTTTCCTAGGGACAACGAGGGCCATAAAACATGTAGTAGTAACAATACTTATTAAAAAAAAGAAACTTGTATATTTAGATTAGAATTTCTATTGTCTAACGTTATTATTCTATTGATACTTCTTTAGTGATATTTGCTTCATAATGAGTAAGGAATACGCTTAGGTTTAATTGAGAAAAATATTTATAGGTTGAGTTAGGAAAGTAAAGAAATGGGATGAGATGAGACGTCATAGGATAAATACGGAACAACCTTTTCTTGTCTCTTCACTATTCTATGCACTCTTTTGAACTTATCACAGAAAAGAAACACCCTTTTCTCCTCTGAAAAGAGATTTCCATTTTTAAGGTTTAGGTGTTAGCAAGCAAACTGAAAACAAATGTGTCGATCTCTGTACTGTAGTTTAAAACCTATAATAGCTTCACCAGCCGCTATCTTCTGTCTGATTTTAGTCAAAGTGTAGAGACGTTCACGATTATTCTGCGAGATATCAGAAGACGCTTTTGTAACTCGACATCATTAAACAACTATGTTTTATCTTTAAGTTTATTTACTGTATACTTTCAAATGACATCATATTGGTGAGAGTACATCAAGGATTAAGGGTTTTGAAGCTTGAAATAGAGGTACGATTTTTGATGGAGTGCATACATAAGAAAGCTATGAATGTGTAGGTAACCGTATTGTTTTAAGTTTTTCATTCGATACTTTATCTTTATTACAGTTCTGACTATATTCGGAACCAGCGTGTATGGAGGCGTTGTTATTGCCACTTCGCTGGATTACTTTTTTGAGAGGTTGATGATGCTCAAATGGGTTAGTAAATATTCATCCAGTATTATATATTATAAATTGTATCTGCACCGTATGATACAAACGCGATTGTACATAGTTTATATTTATTAAATAACCAGACATTTGAATTATAGTTTGCCTCGGCAAACATTGTCGAAGACAACTAAAACAAATTTAAAGATAATTATTTTGATAAATGTAAATCTATACATAGTATAAAATAGTTTCTTTATCGTTTCCAGCTGTTTCTACGCTGAGATCTTTTACACTACACAACAACAAGACAACACGTCTTACGACGTTTTATCTTGAAATATAATTAAACGGTGTCATTAAGTTTAACGGTTATTGTTAGTGAACATCAAAAAAAATATCGTAATGGTAAACATCGTAACTCTAGCAGTCTTTATAGTGGTCAAATCACGTATCCATTATATTGTAGTTGTGGGACCGTGCCAAGCTAGAGCCTGCGGTGGCGCCTCCGTGCCGCCTCTCATGGCTGACGCTCGCAGCGTGGCCAGCCGCCGCCATAGTTGGTCTCACCGCTCAATGCGCGCTCACAGCTACCGGCATCTATCACGAGCAAAGTGAGCATTACATTTTTTACCAGGAAAATATATTTTTTGTCGCTTCCATATAAATGTAGACACACATAACGAGTCATAAAAATCATGTGTGGGTGCATTCCCGCAAATTTTGTGGTGGATAGATAATAGCCATTATAAAAAATATCCTATCCTAATAAGGCATAGCTTAACTAGGAAACGCCTCACATTAAGGATCGCACAAGTAGATTAGTTTAATTGTAAATAAATATTTTTCCTTTTATACCTTGACATATTTATGACCAGTCATGTACATGACTTTGCGTATCTAAATGCCTAGCGCAAGGCGCCGCATAACTAATATACAATCTTTAGATATTGCTTAATTTTGTTCCTAGTTAATGGTGAAATGCATTTTTACCATAAGCGCTTCCTAAATATTTAAGCGACAGATTTGGGCGACCCTTAAGTTTAGTAAAAACAGGCATTTGTATTTTTCCAACCGTAACGAGTGATTATGTAACTTCTAGAATAATAATTATGTTTGTCTTTTTCTTTTAAATGTACAACTATTTCTTTACTAAAACATTATAATTCACCCAGAAACATGATAAGAACATACTTATACTGTCGAAAGATAGCAGTTAGTATTCAACTCTATCATTTGACATTACCCAATAGCTTTCAAAGGTGTTTGTAGCTATCGATTGGCTTAGACAATTCCGATTAACGTCAAATGTATGTTATCGTTCATTCGATGTCTTTCAAAAAAAGGTCTCGATCGCAATTACTGTCACATGTCAAATAGTTGCAAGTGTGAAGTTCGCGAATGTCTTTTATTCAAAGTCAAATTCAAAATTATGGTGAAAGATTTTTTTAGACAATTAGGCAACAGTTGTTCTTCTGTGGGTGTCATCCGCTAGTGCAGTATCCACCTTTGATACAAACGCCCTAAATATCGATCTAGTGCTTCATCCATACCATTGGCGTAAATTCTTAAGCCATGACACTCAATCTTCTGCCCTCACTTCTCTTATCCTGGATCTTTCCTTTGATAATCAATTATAACAACACACACTTTTAGCTTGCCATGATATTCTGGTTTATGCCTTTTTATTGCTGTCAGTACTTGCAACGATTAACCCATTCGACGCGGTACTTCCTCATTTCGCACTTTAGTTGTCCACGAAATCTTAAGCGATAAACCTATTACTTGTATCATAAGTGGTTTACTTAGCTGTAGGAGGGCCTTGGAAAAGCGAGGTAGTGCAAGTTTAGCTTGAAACAGGCTACTGCTTTCAGGGAGGCAGTATTGTAATGTAATTTGATGATAATTATTTAATTGTTCAGGTATAAGTGCTCAAAAGCGGCGGCTGAAAGCTCAACAGACAAGGCCGGTGACGCGTGAACAACGCGCTGAGATGAAACAACGCAAATATCGGTATCTGTATCAGGTCCGCACCGCACACGGAGATGTCATATCGCAGGTACTATTCAATGTGTACTTCAAACTGTTAATGTTTGTTTAATATCTGGAATATGGATGACTACTGGGTTAAAAGAAAAAGAAATTCGATTTAGTTCGTCAGTCAGATAATAGAGAAATATTAGATGCGTATTTTTTTTTGGTTTCCATTTTGTTTAGATAACAGGAATTAAGGTTAAGGAGACGCTACGTCATTGTTTTGTATTGAAGTGTGACGTCATGCCAAATTTCAATGTATCGTCGTAATTTATTGATTATGTAAAAATCAATAAATCTACCTGACAAACAAACAAAAATTAGATATCGTCCTTATTCTTTGCTTAGTAGACAGAGAGGACCAAGCGCCAGAAATCACGGTGCTTGCACACGTCTTTCAGCTGAATGTATATAGTAACTCATGTATGAAATGAGTTATTTTACGACTATTAAAAGCCTTATTTTATGACTTCTGATATGATCCTCCAATAATATGTGACTTGAGTGTGAATGTGGAATGTGGAAGGTGAGTCTTGGGACGCCCTCGGCTGGGCATCTTTCTACGTATCTCTTCCTTATATTATTTCTTAAACACCTACGTAATTTGCTAATGTTACTCATCAAATTCTACGTTACTCTCGCATTTCGATTGTTTTTCGTTTGTTTTATTTATGTGATCTTTCTCTTGATCCGGTAATAACATGCTTTTTGTGAATGTCGCTACTTCCATTAGTGCTGGTGAGCTTTGTGCTCGTTTTACTTATCAGCCAAAACATGTTCGGAGCGGAGGGAAAACGGGAAAAAAAGTTGGACGATTCAAAAGTGCTTGATACAAATTTATTTTAACAAACATATTTTGACTTTAGCTGCCTGTTATATACCCAGCTTCTATACATTAAAATTGGGATGACTACTGTGTTGTGTACAGAAAGTTTCGTCTTCTGCCATGGCTTTTTCCTAATGCTTCTTTGTATTCTATTTGCGGCACTTACCCTTCGCTCTAAATCATTTTAGTCAAGTAAACAAATAATCATATTCATTAGCCCTTTTACGTCCTCAATACATAGGCTCAGATCTTCCTTATGGATAATATTTATTTTTTGGTCACCCATCTCATAGACCGACCTTCACGAAATTTGCTTAACAACAACGATCAAAGTTCGGGGCGTTATTTACTACGCCACCAAGCTACACAGCGAATACGTAATAGTAGTGTAGTGTAAGCCAAGTCAAATTTATTATCACCACCAGTTTATTAAATCCCTCTGCTGGGGCTCAAGCCTTCCCTACGGATGGCATCGAATCGAATATGGAGAATGGGCCATGACCCACCACGTGGGCCTAGTCCGAATTTGTGGGTATTAACGACTGCAGATTTAAGACCAACGCTTTAAGTGCCTTCCAAAGCGCGGAGGACTTTGAGATAATAAATTTTTGATCACCCACCCTATGACCGGTCGTTGCGAAAGTTACTTAACGGTTGTTAAGTATCGCAGACCGAGCGCGCTAGCCATTGCGCCATCGAGCTCCTCAAGCGCCAAGTCAAATTATCTGCTACGTATTTCTAGTCGTACGTGCAAGCCCTTCAGAAGAAGGCGCAGTGCGGCAACTGGAGTGGTAGCGGCAGCGGTGGTGGCGGCGAGTGTAGTACCCTACAGTCTGACTCCACCCACCTGACTGTACTGGCGGGCTCCGAACACGCACCGCCCACCGACTCCGACGACGATCTGCATCAGATACGTGCCGCCCACTAGCTCCAGGTAATGCATCCACCCACATGATATGACTGACACATATAATCCACGCAAATTGCTAATGCGCCAGGCCGCCATTTTGGTGACGTAATTGCGTTCTACAATTTGTACCGGTAACAAATAAATACTGGTTGACGAATACACTTATTGAGTTGCGTTGTGTTGAGAACACACACACTTTTGTTATATTTTTGTTGTTTTCAATTGCTATTGTTAAGTTTTGTTGTTATTTGATAATTTGACTAAAATAGTTATGCCTATTATGATTTTCACAATAAGTAAACTGAATATCACAAAAAATATAACTAATGTTTCTCGTTTCATTATTAGTTTTGGCTATATTAAAAAAAAATCCTTTCCATTTGTTTTCGTTATTACAAAATAAATATTACTTATTACTTTTATCATATTTTTTTATTTTCCATACACCTCAATATTAACATATATATTGACCTGTAAACCCTAGAGAACGTGCGAGGAGCACCATGGTACCTTACTGACCGCGAACAAAGACACAACTCAGGTGGTGAGAATATTACTCGCATTTAATCAACTAGAGGTTTCAAAGGGAGGCATTCTAAATATGCCACGGGTAGCAGGTCTTATCTTGTGAATAGCCCCAGAAGAAGTATCCACAGCTATAAAAGCAATGGCCAACAATAAAGCGACTCACCCTGATGAAATCCCAGCTGAGCTATGGAAAAGGCTTTACGTGGAGGAGTTATCTTCTTTACAAACCTCTTAAACCGAATTCTCATGCAGGACTTGCCGAATGACTGGAGAAAGAGCTACCTAGTAGTTTTTTATAAAAATTAAGTACATCTAAGACTGCGAAAATTACAGAGCTATTAAATTGATCTCACTCCCTACCCCTTGATTCCTCTTTACTGTGAGAATTCTAATGGAAAAATATAAAAACAACAAAGCTGATCTTCACATGGCATTCATCGACCTGGCAAAAGCATTCGACCGTGTACCACTAGATGTCATATGATAGGCGTTGCGAGCAAAGGGTGTTCCAGAGAATTATGTGCAGATAATATCTGACTACGATGTCACAACTAAAGTCCGAAGCCCAGCGAGTTCTCATGATGAGTTTAACGTCTGAGTCGGAGTTCACCAAGGATGCTGATCCTTGGTGGACAGGACATGACCACGCCTTTTTAACCTCGCCATTGACCATCTAAAAGCGAATGTACAGCGGTCTTCTCCGTGGTATCTACTATACGCGGATGACATTATCCAATCAATTAAAGTAATGACCTGGAAGATCTACAAAACATGCTCGAATCATGGAAAGTGGCACTCGAAAAAAGCAGTTTGCCTATCAATTTTGTCAGAATTATTGTAAGTGATTCGTGAAAAATGTCTCGAGCCCTTCAAAATGAAGAAATCCTTTCAATATTGCAAAATATTTGTGAAGATGAATCGGATTGTGGGTCTGAGAGTGAAGAACGGGGTAGTGAGGATGATAATGTACCATTTATCAGTTCAAGTTCCTCTACGGATGAAAGTGACCTGGAAGATCAGATACCTCTAGCAACTTTACGAACCGTTGACAGGTTGAGTTCTCGTGGCCGCGGTCGCAGCCGTGCTCGTGGTCGAGGTCGTGGTAGGAGTCATAATTTGGAAGATTCTGAGCTTCAAGGTCTTATCACTTCTATCGACGGTACCTCATCTCAAATGGAATCTACTCAAAGTGGTCGCCGGGCACGCCACAATATTATAACTGAGCAAGCAGGGCCTACCTCATATGCAAAAAGAAATTTCAAGGGACATTTGTCAGACTCGTGGAGGCTTTTGATTGATGAATCTATATTGAGACATATTCAGAAGTGTACAATAGAAGAAGCTAATAGACAACTAGGACACAAAAACTGGATACTAACTTTGGAACAACTGGAAAGTTTGATCGCTATATGTTATGCTCGAGGTGCATACGGTGCAAAAAATATTCAAGTAAATGAGTTGTGGAGTAAAACTTGGGGAATAAATTTTTTTGCAAAAGTTATGTCACGTGACAGATTCAAAGAAATAATGAAGTATTTGCGACTTGATCACAGATCTGAGAGAAGTTCACGACTTCAACAAGACAAAGTCGCACTAATATCAGACGTTTGGAAGAAATTCATTGAGAACTGTTTATCGTGCTACAAGCCGGGAGAAAACGTTACAGTAGACGAACAACTGTTTTCTACTAAGGTTAGATGCAGGTTTCTTCAATACATTGCTAACAAGCCTGATAAGTTTGGAATTAAATTTTGGCTTTGTGTTGATGTAGATTCAAAATTTGTACTCAACGGCTTTCCATACTTAGGAAAAGATGAAAGCAGGCCACCAAATCAAAGCCTCAGTGAATCCGTTGTAATGCGTCTCATGGAACCTTTTGCAAATACTGGTCGGAATGTAACCACTGACAACTTCTTTACATCGTTGAGCTTGGCAAATAACTTGCTCGCAAAACGCACTACAATTGTAGGAACTTTGAACAGGGCACGACGAGAGGTTCCACCTTACGTCAAATCACTTCATATGACTTTGTTTGAAACAAAAATTCTGAAATCTGATAGATGTACTCTTACGATTTATCAAGGAAAACGAAACAAGAACGTTTTATTGCTCAGCACGTTACATGACAATGTTGAAATAGATTCAAATCATCCTAAGAAAAAGCCAGAAACTATGACTTTTTACAATGCTACCAAGTACGGCGTAGATGTGGCTGACCAGATGGCAAAAAAATATAGTGTAAATATAGTGTAACCCTCTGAAACCGAACTATCGCCCAAAGAACCAAAACCTTCTACTTCTCGATCTACACTTCAAAATCCGGAAAGTCGAAAAAGGCGAGAATGCTATATGCAAAAGTGCAAAATTAAAACAAATAAATTATGCGACTCTTGCAAAAAGCCACTTTGCGGCCCTTGTAACGTAAATGAAATCTTAAAATGTAAAAATTGTATGTGAATTAAATAAATAATTATATATTATACTCTGTTTCATTACTATAGTTACTAATTTTAGCAAATAAATAATAAAAAAAATTAAATAAATTGGGGCAGTCATTTGACCGGTCGCCGTCTTTGTAGGTAGATGAATTTTCCCGTCTTTCTAGTGTTAAATGCAAGGTATATAGAGCGGCAGTGTGTCCTGCATTGACATACGGTTTAGAATGCTGGCCACTCAAAAACAACAAGTGGATAAACTTTTCTCACTGAGATGAGAATGCTCAGGTAGGCTGGCGGTGTAACTCTACTGGACCGAATCCAAAATAAATACATCTGTGGTATTTTAAAATGAGGCCGTTACCAGAAAAGCTTGAAGATGGTACGGTCACGCGGCGACCAATTGACTACACGACGAGAAAAGTGCTGGATATTAATGACCAGTAACCAGAGGACGCGGAAGATCCCAATTGACATGGATGGCGCTAGTCAATAAAATTTTTAAAGAAACCCAAATACTAGCCGAGACGACCCAGAATAGGACATCCTGGTGACGCCGTATTAGATGAGCCGACTCTAAGTAAATAGGATAAGGCTAGGCGAAAGAGAATGTTTTAAATTATTATTCATTAATGTGCCAATAATTAATAATTGATTTATCTCTTGAATTTCTGCTAACTATATTTTTTTTTAAATGACATCCTGGTGACGCCGTATTAGATGAGCCGACCCTAAGTAAAAAGGATAAGGCTAGGCGAAAGAAAGAATGTTTTAAATTATTATTCATTAATGTGCCAATAATTAATAAATGATTTATCTCTTGAATTTCTGCTAACTATACTTTTGTTTTTCAAATGACGTCTCGTGGGTATTATTTACACAAGTTTCCAGCGCATTAGCAATTTACGAGACTTATACTACTTTCACGAATTAACACGACACCTGAAGGCTTATTTCGTTTATTTTAGAAATGCTAATACGACGCGCGATATAATGATGTTTTTTAATAATTTATATTGAAGGTAAGACGAACTCGAGAAACGCTTTATATACACCCAAATGTCACTTTTTCGGGTTGAGAATGGAATGTTGTATGAGCGCACACGAGAAAAATGACATGCTACGCCTGCTGACAGTGCTTCTGATGTACAGATGATTTTCAAGGATATGATTTTAACAAAATTATAAGAACGATACGATTTTTTTTCCTATTTCGTTCGACTACAAATAGAAAAGGCCCCTCAGGTGTCATTTTAATTCGTACGAATGAACCTATGTTTACCACATACAAACATAATACTCATAAGCCTTAATAGAGTTTAGCATTTACTTGTAACTACTGATTTGGCAAAAAACGAGAGAAGAGTGTATTCAATGTTTAAAAATAGTAATAAAAATAAATTATACTCATTTGTCTCTTTTCAGGTCAATCGCGGAATATATTTTATTAAATAAAAGGAGTTTAAACCAAGGAGTTAACTAATTAAATTTGAGTCAATGTATCAAGTATAATATCGTAAGTCCAATTAGGGTTGCTTACTTTTGGGGATAATAAAAATGTTATAGCGACTCCTATTTATCCCTTGAAAACTTCGCATATTGATATTTTTTCATGAAAGTAACTTTCTTGGGCCTGTTGAATTAAAAACACGAAACGATAGCAATTCTAGGGTGAAGTGTTGCATACAGGTAAGTCTAACTTATAACTTATGTATGGTTAGTAACATCTCGATTAGTTATATTAACTGTTATATAAATTAGTTTATTTTAAAACAAATTACCGACAAAGACAAACTGTTTTTTATATTAAAAAAATCAAGTAAAACTGTCCTGACTAAAGATTGTCCTTTGGAAAAGTTTGTTTATATTACTGTATATTTATATTTTATTGTGTGCGATATTAATCGCTAAACTCAGTATATAAGAGCTCGTAATATCTTAAAGGCTACACATTATTATGCCTCTCGATTATATACTGAATTGCAATAATTATTAAGTGCTAATTATTACTACATATTATTACTTGTAATTATTACTAATTCATAATTGGAATTTATTCACAATGATAAAATAGTAATGTATTATTGTTTATTGTCTATTTATGTATTTTATGATATATTAGTGTGTCTAATCAAACTTCTATTAACACTGCCTATCGTCTTTCCATAAAATGTAAATCGTCGTTTTGAAAATTTCCAATCTTATTTCGAACAAACGAATGATTTGAGACGCGAAGATGAGACAATTAAAATTTCGTGTATGTCACAGACCACACTGGGTATTTTAAAATTTAATAGGACTGATGTGTGATAATATTTATTTTTTTCACTGCCAATCATGTCTGTAATTTAATTGGTAAATTAATGACTATGTGTTATTAAATGTCAGAGACGCAACATTTCTGCTTGTTATAAGATAAACTTGACAATTTAGTATTGGTGTAAGTATATTGTTGTAAATCCACCCCTATCTATTACGACAACCCTTTAATGGATCTTTATGACTATACGGGATGATTTGTAGAGCGCCAACAATCTCGCAAGTCTAGATACTTAATATCATTACGACTCTACATCTGTGTTTAGAAGAGTCTGCAAAAATACTGTTTACTACAGTTGAGGTGTATTTGTAACAAGGATGATTTTCCCTTGCAATATTATTATGACAGTGGCCATTACTTGAAATGTTAGAATTCTCAAATTTCAGACAATCTGTCATACATAAGCATCTAAATTTCGTTAACAGACGAACTTGATGATAATGAGAAACAGAAACACTTGCCAAAACTGGTTCAACATAGAATTATTAACATTTAAACAGTAAATTCAATTCAATTTATTTATTTATGAATGTTAAATGTTATCAAAATTCACTGAACAAATGTCGTTGTAGATGTTGGCTGTTTAGTCTTGCGAGATAGTATTATATAAATATCCCTGTATGTATATGTAAATGTTTCTTATAAATTTTATTGATAAAAGTTGGTGACTACATGTGTGATATTGCGTAGCAACCGAATCTGTACGATTTTTTTTCGAAAATTGTTTATTTTACTAATTTTGAAATCTATTTAAAAAAAAATAATTATGAGTTTCTTGAAATAAATATAAAAACTTCAAAAAAGTTGAATTGTAATAGTTGTTTTGCTTTGTTATGATACACAAGATCTAATTTATTAGATAACTGTGAAACCCAAAAATTATGTCAGCGTAAAAAGGAAACACCTTCAGTTTATAATAGGACAAGGATTATTATAATCTGATGTCACCCAAACGTACAATAGTGTATATTATGATAATAAGACATAAAATTTTTGGACTAATGTAATTAGTTCATGGTATAAATAATTCAAATAGTCTAAATTATATGGAATTGACATAAGGTATCGTTAAGCGCAAAATCATTACAATTACGGACAAATTGTACCACTTAATTTTTTATACAATTTCTTTTTAAATATCCATATAACATCCATGTAACAAGGAATGTTTAACAAATATAAGTCAATTTAAATTTTTGTTAAGTCGAAAATATTATCTTCTAAATGTCAACTAACAAGATTTTTTCGTAGTAGCTGCGCAACTACATTTAATTTAGTTCTAATCGAATCAAAGTGATTGGTTTTTAACGATCTGGCAACATTGATTATCTTGTAAGATCTCTCAATATTGCTTCAACTGTCCGTTTTAGTGTTATAACTTTAGCAATATTTTAATGAAAGCACTTTGCGATTTGGATGTGATGAACGGGTACACTCTTATGAAGAGTTAGAATAAGATAATAACATGAGAATTTAATCAAGAAAACGTATTTTATCATATTATAGTAATATATCGCATGGAGAACTACTGATTTGTCCTTTTATAGAATTTGTTTTATCGTGGTGATGCGAGCTTTTTTACTTTAATGCAAAGCATACATTTGTTTTAAAGGAAAACGCTAGAGTATATAAGTATAATCATATTATTATTTATTTGAGTTAGTGTACACTTGAGCACATTAAAGGTTTTAATTGTATCATATTAAGATTTTACAGTCGGCGAATTTATTATTGTTAGTGTTAATTTTATTTAGACGTGTATAATTTTATTGAGAAAATACCTTAATAATTGAATTGATTCACGCACAGATACTAGTTCAAGTGATCACCCAGTAACGTACATTCTATTCAACATGTGATAAGTTATAATGTTTGGCCAAAGTTTATTTAAGTTGTTGCGCCGCTAAGAGCACAATGGTTTCGAAGTTACGTAAAATATATCTATTTTGAAGTTTGACTATCTGTTTGTTGGTTTCTTCGTGATAATGCAACATTTTAAATGTTGACTGATGTTTGTAATCGATTAATTTGTATTGTGTACTGTGTAGTTATGAATCGAGTAGCTTAGTACTTTTTGTAGATGTATAGCGATCAGTCATAAAGTACTTGTGTTAAGAGTCGTCAAATCAAAGTGTCTGAATACGAGTCAAATTGGAATTTATATTATTTTAGTACTCAACAAATGTTGCTCGGTTCATTGCTACGCCGTCGGTAGTGTCTTTAATTTTACAATAAATATAGGAATTATGTATGTATATTAAAATGTATGTTATCGTAGCATAGAATAGAAAGTAACGATGCATTTTTGTAAGACAATGTATATTTCTTTTTTTTTAAGTATTATTCTACTCACCATTTCTAGTCTTTATTTTATCAATTGTTTCATAACCTTTGACGTCACAGATACTCAACAAAGATAATGTGTAGAAAAAACATTAATTTCTATTCTTTAAGCGTTATTCCATTAGTATAATTAGTAGTTATTATTGAAAATTTAACTAAGTAAATTGGAAATTTTAATTTTAGAATAATTATTTTGACAATAGATTTTATTTAAGAGTTATATTAATTTGCTAGTTCGGTTATTTGTAGCCATATCGAAACAGGGCTATCGGTAAGTGATGAAAAAACCGCATTGATGAATAAAATACATTTTTATTGTATTACTAAATGCACAACACTAAGTCATCCTGTTTCGTTGAATCAACCTGTGGTGGTTAAGCTGAGAAATATCAAAGGAAATATATTTTTTTTTGTCATTTAAAGATCACTTTTCTTAGCATATGGATAATCCTATGAATAAATAACAGTCATATTTATAAAAGTTTTAATACGTTATAATGTATCAATGCAAATTATTATTTTTGAATATTTTAGTCTTATGCATCGCTTTAAAGCATTTACAGATGTTAGCGCTTATGCAGAAAAATTTAAATATTTTCCTACTCGTTTTTATTATCATTTTATTTTATCATATTGTTATTTTATTTAATGTTAAATGAGTGTATTATTATTTTATTGAACGCATGCAGTTTACATTATTTGTTTTATTATATGAACCTTTTCCCTTGGTTATTTGATTTGTTTTAATTAATTACCTCCTAAATCTAATATCTACTAAATTTGTTATAAACTAGTATTTCCCAGTTGTAAAGTTTTAGCGTAGTTATAGTCACATTCAGTTAATTTTGCCCAAATACAGTGATAATAATTTACTATAAACGTGTTATTTTCATATTCTCGAATACTTATGGTACTGAATTTTCAACCGTCTCTAAATGCCGCTTAAACATATTGCCATCTTACGTCAAGAAAATATTTCTTTTTTTGCAATTTTTGCTTTAGTATATAATATATTAATTTCTCTTAATCATAGTAAAAACATAAAAATCGTAAGTTATCAACGTATCTCAATAATAAGGTATCCCTTTTAAATATACACCCGCCCTTAGTCTAAGTTTATGTCACGTAGTCTAATGTTGGCAACACTGTGTAGTTTATATTAATAATATGATTCTTTTACTGTGCAATGGTGGTATGCGTGCGGTAACGAGTGGTCATAGGGACTAAGTCTTAAAAACAAAGGATAAGGTTGCATTTACAAAAGTGTTTTTGGCAGGTTGTTTTAATGTCCTAAATCAAGACGATGATTTCTCAAAAAAAATAAAAAATAAGACTTATTTTAACGGACCTTCGCAAACGAAAAATGTTTAAAACATATTAAGACGTATTAGTTATGAAGTATTGACGCATTCTGATTAGATCCTAGATATATAAGCTGTCTGAAAGTAACTTTGGCTTTATTGTATGTACAAATTATTTACATGATGTCTGATTTTGTAATACAATTTTAGTAGACTCATTAGTTTTCAATCTACTTCACCGACTAGTACGCTAGGCTAGACTAGGTCACTTTGATAACAGGTTTGCCGTTGGGCGTTCTTATATTGACTATAATAGTCCGATTAGAATATTTAATGCCGTTACTATACGTATTATGCAGTCACAGGAAACTTATTAGTAATAACGACACCTATTCGTAACTGACTTCTATCCTATCGGGCTAAAACGACAAAGTTAATTAATGAAAAACAGTGTTGACAAACTCAGTACTTCTATTGGGGCCGTGTCGGCCGGCAGTCGGCTATTTCAGTATTTCAATCGTATAAAACGTTTTTATTTTATTATACCTCTAATACTGCACTATGCACTACGTTGGACGTTGTGAATACAATAAAAAGATAAAACTCAAGAAATAAAAAAAAGCTCCACTATCTCGAGTAGTCTATAAATATCTATATTTTCGAGTCGCGCATCTCTTCTGTGTAAGCACTGAAGACGTTAAATTATAGTGGTAACATAGAAACAATGTCTCAATAAGTATTGTATCGCACTGTCCAAACTCATGTCCGTAATGGGAAACCTAATCATTATAGTAGCGAATGTCCCAATTTTCTGCGAATACAAGCATAGTAAAGAAAGACTTAAACTCTGAAAACAATGAAAAATATACCTATATTACAAGTAGTATGTATAATTGATATACGTACCTAAACGTCATTAGAGTATATTGTTTTTTATTAATCTATATTACTATTAGTAACTTTTATAATAAAAAATTGTTACTTAGGAAGTACTCAATGATATCTTAAGTGGTTTAAAATTATGAGTCATTAAGACTTAATTACCTAAGTTGGTTCTAAATCTGTAATTGAACGTTGTAATCAGGCCGTACACGAACAAACAACGACACTAACAGATACTCTTTAAGTAAATGTGTCAATTTTTTGACCTCACTGTCACTTTGTGTATAAAAATATGTATTTAATCTAAGATTGATCAGCAGGTTTAATGTACTATGTCGGAGATAATAATAAAAATAATAGATATAATGTGTATAACATGGAATTAGTATTAGATATTTTTGGACTATGGTCCTTTCTTGCCAATACTGTAATTTAAGAACATTATTTTAATAAACAATTTGTTGTCATCCCAAACGTTGCTTTTTGTATTAGCAATTATATAATTTATTGACCCTATATTCTAGCTAAGTTACATTGTTTATTGATGACAGTTCATCTTAACATATTTATAAATTAGAGCCTGCGCATGAGACCGACCAATAACTGGCTATACCGGTCAGGCCATGCCGGCTCCGTGTGTAGCAGCCTTAAAAATATATACCTATGCATAAGTAAGTCAACAGAAAAATAAATTACGAAAAATCAGTTTTTCTAATCGATTTACTTTAACACTTAATGGATTGATTGATAAGTTCAAAATTGAAAACTTTGATATTATAAACGTATGAAGATACACTGAAGTGTCCGCCGAAGTGTGATGCGTGCCGTCTTTATGGGAGTGACGTAGGCATAGACAATGACAGCTGCTGTGTGATTTACACACGTTTGTATGAGGGCCAGAGAATTTAAACACGTATGCACTCGCACGAGATCCGATACAGGTTTCGGATGAAACATAATATCCTTTATACTTTATATACATATTATAAACAGTGTACCTACTAAATAGTGTAAATAACCCAAATGTAGAAATCATGATACGGATGTGATCCAGATATATTTAAGGTTATCAAATTATAATCTAACGCCGTCTGTTGTCTGCAAAGTCACTTTGCTGGTAGTTACGAGCTTTTACAATTAAATAGTTGCAATAAATAAAACCAATATTGATATTAAACATTTAATCAACATTAAACAACGCTTTGGTTTATTCTTTACGCGTAGGTATTATAATAATAATAATTTACAATTCTTTTAGTGTTATAAAATAATTAATTACAAAAATAGTACACATGTGAACAAAAGTTTTGTTCAAAATATATTTACGAGTGCTCTTTATTGACGATCTTATAAGTAATTAATCAATGTATAATTCTATATAATAATAATAATAGTTATTCATTTGTCTACATCGAGCATAAATAGATTTAATTGTGCATTTTCGTATTATTTAACTTAGGATCAAAATCCTTGTTCCTAAGTTTTAACAGTTATCAAATTATTATAAACAGCCTTTCAAAGTGAAAGAAATTACAATAATATACTCGTTAAATATATTGAATTTATGTGATGAATATCGATAAGTGATTTTAGAGTATCAATAATTATCAACATTTTGATAAAAATTTTTTTATAAATCTCGAAGTCGAAATAAAAGTGGCGATTATGTGGATAAGCAGTGGAAGAGTAAATGAGATGAAATCGCCAAAAGTAATAGTAAATATCAATAATGATTGTGCACTACTCGAAATAATGCCTCAAAATATCAATCATAATTAATTATTTACTGAAATGTATTTATTATCATAAGAAATACAATAATAACTTAGGTGCGAAAAGAAATTGAATATCATTGATAGAGAGTAATTTTTAAATCTAAAGGAAAGGTCTATAAAACGTAGTACGACCAGATCTACACTATGGTATTTCATTACAGTTTCAAGCCATGATAGCGCTGCAGAGCTGTTTTGTTATAAAAACAGTCTCGAACTGTCTCTTTTCTAGTAAGAATTCGGGGCTGTACATCTGGTAGATATTACTGTAAGCTCTATCTACTTTTAAGAGTCGTTTCGGATTTGGGCGTTTATGATAGATAATCAATAATTATTTGAGCAATATTGTGATGTTGATTATATTGTTACATATATTCTTTATTTGAATCACTATTTCAGTATCGATTTTCTACTAATATATGTGATTTCATCAAACAATTTTATAATAGATAATAATATTACTTAAGTAAAGAGCGCTTATGAATATTTCAAGTCATATAACCTATGACTTTTTAGTCTCCAAGTGAGGAGCTAGCTTGCATTCACTTACTAGCATCAATTTTAATTATGAAGTAGGCAACTCTTTGGAGCTTTTATATATTCACATTTTCATTTAGGACTTTCACTTTCGGAGGAAGAGAAATAAGGTACGGTATTTACTATCCCCTAGCTAGAAGTATTATTTAGACTATCGTTGGGGTGATGGACGCATTATTGAAATCCCTATAATGAGCTATCATAAATTGCTACTACAGAGGCTTGGAGACTTCGATCCTTTGATTGGATCCTACTTATGCTGCTTTTGATCGCTTAAGTGATATTACACTACTAGTAGAGATGACGCTCGCAAATTAAATTTTCAAACCTCCATAAGTGTGCGATTTTATTTCAATGTATTGCGTCTACAGTTCCCCAAGTTCGGAATGACACAAGTGTCTAGAACAAGTTCTAGGCTCCATAGAAAGCAACGAAAGTTTGAGATGAGGATTATAAAAAAGATTGCATTTCATAAAGTATAATGGCTTCTAAGAAATGTGTTATTGCTATTATTTGTAGTTTTATTATATACAAGTTGTGATTTCTTCAACATAAGACGATGGGAATATTCCGTAGCAGCCATTCAGGTCTCCAGACCACCAGCCATCATCCTGCTTATCGAATATATTAATTATGTCTCCTGGAAGAGAAAATAAGTATTTTTTACTTAGATAAAGTAATATAATCGCTCATCGTAAATGCATTCCCATAAAACAATGAAGACATTCGCAAGGCAATTCATTAAATCAATTTACGATATTTTCCATTTTGTGGTTGACTTGCAATACGTTGCACATGTGTTGTCAGTTTCATACTTAAAAATCCTGAGTTTTCAAGATCATGTCCTTGTTACAGTGGCATGATAAAGAATTGCAATGTACACGGTTGCACGTCAGATTACTACAAAATGTCAAATTACCCCAATTGATTTTGAAATTAACAGGAACAAAAATTAGTTGTATATAATCTGATTGACTGTACATAACATAATGTCGTGCAATTCAGATACACTATTAAGCCAAGAGCGGGCAGTTCAAGGTCAGTTCAAGTTCAAGCAGTTCAAGTAAAGGTCATAGAAAGATAAAATAAATGAGTATTATAGCTGGTTCGGGCTTCGTTATATACCTGGTGTCAGGTTGAGCTCGTCGTTGAGTCTAGCCTCGTAGGTGTACAGGGCGCGGCATTTGCCGATAGCCTGTGAGGTAGCAGTGGCGTCGCCATTCTCCTCTACTTTCATAATGTCTGTCAGATCTGTTGAACTGTCGCTCTGCGACGAAAACTCATCTAGAATTAATAGAATCATTTATTTATGGTTGTAGGATGTGTCCACTTAAAATTGACACGGTAACATTTTATAGTGTGTCGAGTGTCGATAAGAACGCTCATCTAAGGCCAGCGACATCAAAAGCTTAATTTACACTATAATAGGTTTATAATTTCAATATCAAGCCATTCTGTTTACATTCACATTATCATTTCAACGACACAAATACCTTACAGGAGAGAAGTTAATTCACTACTTTAATTATTTATTGATATGTAAATATAATTGGATTCGACACATTGGGTATTTTATAGTAGTAGACTGAAATTACATATTGATTTAATTGGTGCCAGTACTGATTATTAAGTGATTACATATAATTTAATCTCACCAAAGTCACTGTCGTGTTGATTGGATAAACCATCGCCCGCGCCACGTTCGCTCCAATCGAGCGGACTTTCCGGCGGCGCAGACTCTGGAGTCGGCGGTTTCGGCGGCGGCGGCACCTCAACGCAAACAGGCGTCACCGGCGCGCTCTTATTCTCAGTGTTACGTCGAAATGACAAGTGCTCGATGCGTAGTTTAGAAGATGCCCGACTCATTATAGAGTCCCGACGCTCCCTCTCTTCGCCCCCGGTCACGCTTTTCGATAACGCTGTGTAATTTGGTTGTAAATTTTTGTTCACTTCATTCTGGTAATCTGCTTGAAGCCATGGCGGTACCTAAGCAAAATAAAAAATAGATTTGCAACTATAAAAACTTTTGTCATTTAGAAAAACTTCGAATCTCACAAAGTATGCGAGGTATATTTATTATAAACTAGCTGACCCGGCGAACTTCCTACCGCCATATTTTATTTCTCTAGTACTGACAATCTGGCAAACGTCGATGGTTTCATCAAAGATCTGTCATTTTGTACCTATTAGACTATACATTAGTTCTGATACTTATATTAGGTATTACTTTTTTTATAAATGTTCTTATTAATAATAAGGAAAATATAACAAGAATCATCCTATTTGGTGCAGTAGTTCCGAAGTTATGTGCGTACATACATTTCGGCGATTCATTTTTATTTATATAGATGGTAAAAACAATTGAAAAGAGTTCAGCTTTCTGCATTATGTTTTTTTCTTCTACAACTTATTTCAATGGTCTGTGTTTGATATTTTAGTAGATACAAAAGGTTTTTTTAAGTCATCTGTGCCTTTTGGTCAGTTTATATTGCGAGTGCTAAATATATTTTTTTAGATGACGGTAGTCGCCTTACCTTTAATATACTTTGCTGTAGGCCCTGTTTATCTCTAACAATTTGTATGTGTGTTGAGAGTGGATGCTGTACCGATGGCCTACTATCCAGCTCATTCAGACTTGATGTTATTTTATACCTTATTGCTTCTAGATACGTTAACATTGATCTTACCTGAAAATAACAGGAATTAAATGAATTAGTCAAATTAAATATCCCAGTCAAATAAACTTCAAAAATAGGGTAATGTTACATTAATTTGCACAACGCTGAAAATTGCCATGTAACACTATTGAAAACAATTTGTCAAAGTCCCCATCGATCGGACGTGTGCAAACAAATTCAAGTTCGAATGTTGCGAAAATGGGGTAAAAAAATCCAAAAGAAATTGAAAAAAAAAATCCTTATGTGATTATCTATAAAAACTGTCACTACACATTTAGCGATCGAAGATTTTGATTTTAGACTAAGTTTTGAAAACGATTAAAAAAACTTTAGGAATCCACGCAAAGTTGTGGCTGGCCGCTAGTAATATATAATGTTAGATCGTGGGTTGAAAGAGGTTGATGATAGAATATTAACTCGTTCAACGGTACTAAAGTTCGGATTGTAAATGGTTTGAATCATGTTTGAACAGAAGAAGAAATTTGCTATTTGAGACATTAAGTAGTTATAGTCAAATATTATCATTGTGAATGCAAAACTTATCAACTTGAATATTAATTGACCAGTAAGAGGTAGTAAATGAAATCTTAAGTTGTTTATTGTTACAAAATGTTAATACGCACGTGATAAAGTTTGTCAGCAACATTTTGTTGAGAGTCGTCGTTGCCGAAGGTCGGTGTTTGTTTCATGGCCATAGAGAGTTTTTCTAATCCTTGTTTTGATTTGCGTTCACGATCTATGTCTTGTTTTACCAATTGAAGGATTTTCAAAAGTGCCTAAAACAATAATAGTAAGCATATATTTATCAGTTCTCTATAAGAAGTTAAGTAGGACTATGGACTAGTATTCATTCTAGTTGCTTATATTTATGTGCTACGAGCCTACGTTTTCTCGTCGACTTCTTTTTTCGTCGTACTGTTCTTTTCTGTGACTCAGACCTGTCATTTGCTGGAGCGAGAAAAATAGTTGGTGTGCGATAGCACGCAGCGAAATCTTCGAGGTGATAGGGAAAATACTATTTTTCTCGTTCTAGCAATAGGTGGTTCTGAGCGACAGAAAAAGATAGGGCGATGAAAAAAGTCGATAACGTGTGCCAGGCTCAAACATCATACATCCCTTACTAATTATATATATATACATAGTGCTCCTTAATTTTATGAAAAGTAGTCCCTGAAGATTAAATCAGTCAATAAAGACATTGGTCACCCATCCGATGACAGGACTTTGCTTAACTTTAAAAAAGTTGCTTAACTGATACATATTTAACATCTTCTTAGGATAAATGTAAAAAGAAATATAGGCTTCACCTGTTTACGTCGTTCTCTATTCATAGCGAGTGTCGTGTGTTCACAGTAGAAGTCCGGCAGAAGTTGCTCACTGGCGCCAGCTGGCACCGAGCGGACGCCGCGCACAACTCGCATGTCTACATTAGCATTCGCATTCTTTATGGGGCCCACTAATGTATTAGTAGACTGCAACAAAATACTCTGATTGGAAACGTCTTTGTAACATAAGGAAATTGTTAAGTCCTTCAAAAATGGATCCTTCTAAAGTGTAAAAAACGGATTCCTAAAAAGAGTGGGTCCATATTGAAAAATAAAACAAACTGCATATGAGGCGTTCAGGATATCTATACTTTGCGAGACTCACATAGACTCATAAAAGGAGCAGAAATAGAGTTATCAGTAATGCGGTTATTAAAAATTACGTACTTCTGCTAGTTGGGGTGCCACCGCAGCAGTAAGTCTTAAGTAGCAATCAGCAGATGTCTTAAGCTGAGCTAGCCTTTCCTCCTCAAGAGACTCCAGCATACCAGCGCCTTTTACAACACTTGATTCCCATTCTAACCTGTTTAATATATGAGAGTATGTAACCGTTATTGTCATTATATTGTTTAAACATATTCGATATACATCAAGTTTAAGATTAGTCTTCTTCTTATTTTATTAATGGCTTATTTGCGCATTTCGCCAATGTCAAGTAATTAAATTAATTTTTACATGTAATATATTAAGATTAGTCCGTGTATTTGGGCAATGCTGTCAGATGCTGTCTTTCGTAGCTTTGCTATTCTGCTCAAAATACACCGTCACACACAGCACTGACGCAGCTTTAGAGCTTCAATGAAATAAAGCCTTTACCTTTTGAAATACCTAGGTTTTATATGATTGAACCTCTAAAGATCTGTGAACGTTGTGCTCGACGCTGTAATATTAACAGAATAAGACTTTACACTTCCCAATACAAAAAAAAACTTCTCAATCACAATTACATTCAATATTGTTTCTGTCTAATCTGCTTCGATCTTTGTATTGTTAATCGAAGCTAATCTGTTGTATTGCATGTAAGGTATTCGAAAAACTATGCTGTCGGTACGTTAAACTACTGTATTTTCTCTTACTGTATATGAAAAATATCTCCAAAAGTCACAATATTTGTTCTTTGTATCTAGAAACTTATGATCAAGATTAAGTTACAAAATACTATTAATGCTTACCTAGAGCGTTCAGCATGCACGCAAACATTATAATATTCAACTTCAGTCTTTTTCACTGCATCTTCTGTCTTCCTCTTTTTCACTTGTAGCTTCGCCGCGTCCTTTTCACTGGAAGCATTTGCATGCCTCTCGGCACGAGCAGTACTCAAAATTGAGTGGGGAATGTGGCCAACGCTTGAACTACGGGATATACGACTGCAAACAAATAGTAGAGACATTTTCACAAGGGTTCCAAATTCATCGCAATAGATATATTCGCGTAAGCATTACAACAACGCAAAGCAAAACTCGCACAGCATGAAGGATCCTTCTCAACTTGATCGAAATAAATGCCCAGAGTAATTTACGATGCAATAATGAAAATGGTCATTTGTTTCGTCAATGACACCATTATGTAGGCAGACCTCATCTCCAGAGATGCGTCTTGTAGCTTTTCATTTTCTCTTGCAGCCGTATGGGACTGTTTCTTTGATTTCGCTTCAGCAGTTCTCCACTCCGTGAGGGTCCGCGTCGTTTTATCAACATTACCTTCAATCTAAAATGAATAAAAACAAATATTATTCTTAATGAAATCTTAAGATAATACTTTTGTTTCAGGTCCCAGGCTAGAGAAGAATGTTTCTTTTTTCAAATAATTTATGAACGATAATAAAAAGATTAGGTGATGTTTTTCAAATTCGATAGAAATAAATACCCTTACTATTTTACTTTTTCAGAAATTAAACTGTACGTATATTTTATATCTCACCTTTTTTCTCAGTTTCAACTGATTGTCCGCGACGTGCTTCATTGGTTTTACTAACTCATCCGCCAGAGAATTGGAATAATTTCTGAAACGGTAAAATTTTCTTTATAAGAAACTTTAATTACCTATCACATCACAAGAACTATGAAAAATATAAACAGTTAAGAATATTAACAATCAAAATGATGAATTATTTCTTAATTATGTACCTATGGATTTCCGATCGTTTTTCCATTTCCAAAGCGACATGTTTCCATGCTTCTGCGCAAGAACCGACGCTCTCCTTGCAAGCCTTGCTGAGTTTCGTACCGAGCTTGGCCAAGCATTTCGAATAGTAATTTTCTGCTTCGACCCTATAAAAAAAAATGGAATATATAGTCGGAGCTATTTCACAATCCGCTACGGAAGTAAATATAAGAAATAATCGTCGGTGGCGTCACGACGCGGCGTGGATTTGTTTCTATGTCGCCGCTATCTTTTGCGGTTGTGTAAAAGCGAGAGATATTACCGTCTCGGCAAATGGTAACAGATAGATTTGTAGAACGAACGTTGTATTTATGTACTCGTCTTGTTGGCTTGGCCCACTTGGCGGCCGCCTTGAAACAGCTATTTCGGATTTGTGGCCATTGCCGTGCCCTTACTTCTTAAGAATGTTATTATGTGTGAATAATTTAACTGCCAAATGATTATTATGCATCGTGGAAGTATTACAGAGATCACAATGAATGTAATCTTGATTTGTTTCTTCTTACGCACGCAGGATTGCTAATGTCATAGTGAGAGTAATTGACGTTTGTGAACAATAATGTATTGTTTAGATGCGATGCCGGTGGAAAGTAAATGTGCAGAGAAATGTCGATAACATTGCCATCTGTGCGTGCATGATTGCTTTCAAAGCTAGGCCAGTTGAGCGTGAAGTATTACCTACGCATAACCGCTATATAAAATGAGAGAAATAAGATTTAGCATCTGATTAAAAACTAATAAAAAACGAGCAAAGAAATCACAATTGAATACTTGCATCTATTTTAGTAAAACTACATAGAATGGTTGATTGACGATCTATGGTTAGGTATGTATACTTAATATATTACTTTATCTACTTGAGTTTCACTGAGAAGTTATTTACATTTTCCTGGAAATAATATTCAACATGAAAAACATGTTAATGTTACTGTTGAATGACAAATGGACACTTTATGCGAATGACGAGGTATGTACGTTCATACATATCTACGACTTCACGTCAAGTCAAGCGATAGTTTTTATATGCTTTAAAATCTAAGAGTGGATTTTATGAAGAAAAAGTTATCTACCTCTCTTGTAATATTGCGGCGAGTTCCTTGCTGAAATCGCTACCTTGTTTCACATAGCGCCTAAGTTCATCGAACGCGTTTTGTGCCTGAAAAAGCAGAAAAGGGTTTTATTTAATTTTTTGGTATTTATTTTCTTCGTAAAAAAAGTATCGGGGGATATTAATCAGTTCTGTGATGGTAAAGTATCTAAATATTAAAATAACAATAAATAAAACAGTGAAAAACATTTTCCCTTAAAGTTTAATTCATTATTATTTTATTTATTTAAACCTGGAAAAAACGCAACATCTTTTATTTGATAGGTACTCATATCATTAAATTACTCCATCTTGAGTGGAATTCTTTTAACTTGAAGGCTGATTTTGCCCTTGTGTATTCTACTAATTTTTTGTTTGTTTGCATTGAGAAAATATTGCTCTGAAACTATTGGTTCTATTTTCACTTATTGGAAGCTAAATAATACGCAAATGACATAGGCTATAATTTACCCGGTCGAAGTCGTAGGAAAACAGCTAGTGTTTTATATTTTTCTAAGATAATGTTTTTTTTTATATTGTTACTGAGATAAAATGAAGACTCGTTACTAATAATAATTAATATCTGATTGCAATCCTTAAATAGTCTATTACTGGTATAACCAATAGTTACACCACAATGAGAGTTCCGTTATCTAATAAGTATAATCAAACCACCATTGTATACAGACAGGGGTGTATTTACCCTAGGGCCAGAAGGGCTATAGCCCGGGGCGGCAGGCCGCGAGGGGCGGCCCAGGGCTAGGGCTTTGGTTTGGACGTTTGAAAAAATACAAAAAATATTTTCAGACTTAAGCCTAGAACGCCCGTGAGCCACCTTTCCACATGTTGATTTAATGTCTGAAGAAATTTGAAATTCAATTAAAGTATGAAAGCCGCCCCTTGTGATGTGCGTGGATTTCATGTCTGGAGAAATTCGAAATTAATTACGCGAATTATTCGATGCATTTGAAAAAGCTGGAAAAGAAAAGTGTACTGAAGATTACAAAGATAGCCGGAAAGGATAACAAAAAGAAAAAAACGAGACGATGAGCAACTCGAAGGAGAAGTAATTTTACAAGGACGGGACTATTTTAAAGTGAATACTTTTTTGCCAATATGTGACCAACTGTTGGGCGAGTTAAGGAGGCGTAAAACATCCTATGACGCTGTAACCGCCAAATTTGTATTTCTATCCAATTTAAGTGCACTATCTGAGGCGGAAATTAAATTGAACGCATTATCACTCCAAAAGTCTTATCCTACTGATCTTGCGGATGATTTAAAGGATGAATGCATACTATTAAAGAATTTTTTGCCGTCTCAGGGACAAGAAACTAAAACAAGTTTACGCGAACTAAACTTATTAATTAATAAAAAGGATCTGAAAGTGGCGTTTCCTTACATTGAAATTGCGTTGCGCTTTGTACTGCAGTAACGAATTGTAGTGCAGAACGCTCATTTTCGGTACTCAAACTGATAAAAAACTGTTTAAGATCGCGTCTTATCGAAGAACGGCTTAATAATTTGGCAATTTTGAACATCGAAGCCGATTTAACAAATAAAATTGATTATGACGATGTAATAAACGAATTTGTTAAAAATTTTGTCCACAGAAAAAAAATGTAAAATATAAAATCGATAATTTTTTTTTGTTTCCTTTCATTCCTTGATGGGGCGGAAAGCTACAGGAGCCCGGAGCGCGCAATCTTAAAATACGCCCCTGTATACAGATGCAGAGACAATAAAGACTACAAATACGAGATTTTGCACGACCATGTTTCTTAAAATTCCGGATTTTCTACATTTCCTATAATGGATTTATATTTTCAAACCATAGTCTTATCATAAAAAAGAAATTCTCTCCTCAATAATTCAATTCGCAAGACATCAGGGTGTTGTCGTAGGTACCATCGTTGTTTTAGATTTCTATTCGCTGGATGCAAAGTACTAGGCTATCGCGCAAAAGTAAAAACAAGTACATATAATACACAGTATGCTATGACAGATAGATGACAAAGGTCACAACTTTGTCATCTGTTATACCATATGTATTTCTTACGTTCTTGTATTTCTTTCCGAGGAATTAATATGAAAACTGTTTATTAATCATGATTTCAATTTTAAGTTAAATCTAAATCATAATTTGTATAGGAAACTATAAAACAATAAATAAACTGTGCTGAAATATAATTGTAAATTTTCTTATAGATAATATATTTTTATCAAACCAACATCACATGACACATATTTTAAGTAAAATAACATTCTGACTGATTACTTTTGTCATTATTATCATTACTTCTACAAGTATTCTCAAAATACAATGACTAAAAATAGTGTTTGGTTTTATCACTTGAGTAATTTAGTCGTGCTGTATTCAGCTGCAATCAATATTAAAATAAAAACTCAAGTTCCAAAGGAGATTTATTACCTATTAAAAAAAATATAGGTATTACAATTTATCAATGCTTTTATTTTATATTGTAAGTGATACACACATACATATTCATTTATTACTAATGTAATGACACAGGAATATTTGTATAAGTTTACTATTATTTAACGAAAACGTCGTTTTTTTTTATTATTTACAGTAAAATTGCAAACAAATTCTGACATAGGTACCTAACCAAAATTTTTTAAATAAAATTTTGTTACCTCATTCATTTTTTCAATGATTAAAAATAATTTTACAACCGTCTGTTCACCCAAATTATAGTTTCGTAGTAGTTAGTATTTAATATAAAGTAATAGAGTCTAAAATAACACATTTAATTTCAAAGCGTCTAAGCTGTCAAGGTTGAGGACGCTCGTGCACACATCCATTAATACAAGTGCTTTATTTAACTATTTAATTCTGCAATATATGTGATGTTGTCTAATATTTATTTATCGATTAAATGATACGGTATGGCGATTAAGCTAGTCTGGTATGGACCAAATAGTTGAGAGCATTTTTTTAACATAATCTGTTTGCGACACTCGATGCTTTTTGAACAATCGAATGTCCAATAATTGATAAATTGGTAACGAGGGTAAATAATAGTAAAATTGCAGTATTAAAAAATATTAGACTTTCAAAATATTTCCCATTTTTTTGGTTATAAACAGCAAAACACATCATACTTTTAACATTGGCACTTTATTATTAGGTATTAATTGCTACGCAAATCTGCTTCAAGTTCAGGGACTCAGTTCGCTAATTGGGAAAATCACGATATTCTTCATTGTTTCCTGGACTAATTCTAACTTTATTACCTATATACTTAGAACGTTTTTAGTTTACTTTCAAAGTCATTATAGAATTGGTGCTCTGATAAAAATCAATTACAAAACACATAGGTAACAGTTACTACGACTATATTAGCAATTTGAATGTGGTTAACTTTGTGATAACAAGTAGTAGGCAATGGAAAAATACACGAATTGAATTGACAGTTAAGATTGTTTTCAAAATTCATCTTACAAATAAATTTAACCTACGTCTTCAGCATAGCTTATACAGACGACAGAGCGTTTTCACTATCCTATTACATATCTTTAAACACATTTGAATAAACAACTATCTCAGTAATAAGGCGACTATTTGCCAATGGATGAGTGCTCTAACACAAACCTGCCTACACCTACTCTAGGTTTCTGATAATTCGATTTTTCAAGTAATATATTTCTAAAGTAAATGCCTATTGTCTCTTTTTTTACTCGTGACAGGCCTAGAAATACTATCTTACTGTTTATAGTGTAGTGTTAGTGATTCTGAGGTAGGTATAATTCAGTTATAACATCTTTATGTTACGTGTACTTTTTTTACTTTACTTACACTCGTATCTATCAAGAGTCAAGAGAAGTAACTATTTGAGAATATGTCATAACTTCAGATATTGTTACAAGAATTCGAATAAAGTAGGAAATCTATAGTTGTAATACTATTATTATTAGCTGTTAATAGTTCTTACTACAATAAAACTCTCGTCTATTGAATAAAAGTATGTTCTCAAATAATTGCTTAGTATAGACTCAAGTAGGTAATTACTTCCAATCGACTATAGACAAGAGTGTTAGATTCCGTCTTTTTGGGTTCCATAGTAAAAAGGAACCCTTATAGTTTTGCCATGTCCGTCTGTCCGTCCATCCATTATCCGCGTTTTAACTCAAAAACTCTTGGTACTATAAAGTTGTAATTTGGCATAAGTAAGTATACATGTTAATTACGCCGACAAAGGTGCAAAGTGAAATTTCGGAAAAAATGTTTACGCTACACTGCCCCCCACTTTTTTTGTCTTTCTCATATAAAAAAAAATTGCAAACGTCTGGGAATCAGGTAAGTCACAAAATGTATTCAACTTCATATTACAAAGAAAATATTTTTGGACTGATGATAAAAAAAAATAACGATACAAAATAAATATGTATATACAATCGTTTATAAAATCATCTTTTGAAACATTGTAAGAAGTTATACTTAGTTTCTCAACACAAGGTCCTTACAGTAATTAAATTTTTATAGCATTCGAGAGGCGTCGTTAACCGTATAGAAAACATTTCAAAAAACCTAAGAACACGAAATGTGCTTAATCTAAAAACACTACATTAAGACGTGTATCTAAAAAAAACAATAACCAATCACCAATAGCAATTGTGGTCCAAGCAAGTTTCATTGATAGTAAAGTTTACACGTAACTATGAGTGACAAATCGCTCTTTATCTTCAAGTCACGACATTGACTGCAACGGTATTCAATAGATTAAATTATGCCATTAATAAATATATTATGCCTAAGTACAAATAGTAAACTTTCTTTATAGACGTAACTTTCACTGTAATGGAAAAGGAATCATTGCTGTTAAGGGATAAGCTTTCGAATTGGTTGGCACAGTGATGGCAGTTCTGTCGATTACAAATTATACACGCCTGAGTTGAATGGCGATGGTGTGGTGCGCAAGCGCTTCCGCTCGGGAAGTGTGAGTGCTATTACAATAAAAATGTGCTAAAGCACATTGACAAAATGGCTACTAAAATTTATTTTACATGATGCTACACTTTTCATTATAGAATTTTATCAATTCAGTAACTATATTTTACACGGAGATCTAAAACTCTACGAACTAATTAGGTAAATCTAAAAAATATTCAATAGCGTCATACATACTTTACAACTATGTTAGGTAATACTTATAAAACGCGAATATCCTAATGCATATATTTTTAACAGTGTGCTGAGTAATGGTATTCTAGAATTTGGTATTTTTACGATTTGGGTCTTTAGGGACTCGCCTATATATTTTTGTGATTGGGAAAGTTTTGTATATCCAGAAGTAGAAAAGAGATTCAAATTAAAAGAATAATCTATTGATTTTATCATTATTTCATAGTCACGTACAGAAAGTTTAAAAAAATCTATTATTTATAAAACTCCAAAACAACCTATGCGACTTTTACAACTAATACAAATAAGATAATTTCTTTGTTACAAAAACTAATAAGTATTTGTTATTTATTGTATAGTTACTTTCGTACGATTTGGAGAGTTATAATACAAAAAATATAGTATATTTATAGAAAAATAGTAAAGTAGGTTTGATAGAATCACGCGATAAATCAGCGTATGCGCCACGTTAATTTAATAAGATTTATTTATTTTTATTTAAATGATTGATTCGGTATATAATGTAATTGCTTGAAAATTTTAATTAAATAATTTTATATAAAACAAATCAAAAGAGACGGAAGGAACCACAGTGGAGATATACTGATTGATTAAGGTTATCAGACCCTAAAACAGGCTTTCGACAAACTGTTACGGTAACCTGGTGACATCTCACGATTTGCATAACCTTATGCCACAAATGTCTCTGAAAAACTGTGCAATTTAATATCAAATCAAATAGTGAGTTAGCCTGTCGTTGTTCTCTCAATACTTTATGTGTGGCAAAGCTATACCGCTTTTTTATTTAGACTGTTATCTATAGGCACATACATACTTGGAATTCAAGGACAGTCAGGGAAAAAGTCAGGGAAGCACTAGGTGGTCAGAGAATGTCAGTCAAAAATTAGCGATTATAAAACCAAGGTACTGCCTTAATTACCATTTTATTTAATCAAACTATCAAGTCCTTATACTAATGAGAAAAGATTTTCTTATTTTCAGCGTTTATTTGGAGTGTCTGAGCTAAAATATCTTAAAAAAATAACTTTTCCAAACATGCGCGAACTTTGAAAGATTTGAAATATCATACTTAAGTTTTAACGTGCAGAAAAGCAAATAGGTATAAAAAAAAATTCAGACATACATAAGCTCTACAAAATTTTGCGTGTCATTAATAGTTTTTGAGTTATTTTGGCAAAATATTAATCATGCTTACTGCTACCTACTAATTTTTACTGGAAGATTTTATTTCAAAACGAAGCATATTATATATACCCTGAGAATATTTATTGATAATTATAGTGTTTTTTTTTAAATAGGATAGGATTTTTTGTCATATTACACTTAGTTTTAATATATACAAAATAGCATTTGACACCATATACCAATTAATATATTTAGTTTTTTATAAAGTTACACATTAATTACGAATACTTTTTTTGTAATTTGCAAAAAACTGTCCGAAAAATGTGAATTTGGAAAAACTTACACTGTTACTTGAAATAATAAGAAAACACTAAATAGAACAAAAGTTAATTAAAATCAATGCCAAAGTTTTAAATATTTTATTCAAGAGTTACCAAATACACAAAATATTTTGTAAACTTTGTCATTTATAATTTTAAACTCAATATTCCAGCTAAAATGTATAGATTCATTTAATTCTGTCTGTCAGTCTGAAACTGATTTTATAAGATTAAAGGTTAGGAATATTTGAAAAGCTGGTCAGAGAATAATGAGGAAGTTTTTTAGATTTTAACAGTGAAGACCTCGTATCAGTTCGTAAACAATGCTAATCATTGATCGCACCCACCGTATTTAGTATTTTTTGCCTTTCAAATCCTCAACAGTTTTCGATTTCATTTATATATCTTGTTATTTGTATTTTGAAAATGTAAAGGGAAGTGTCATAAAGTCAAAATACTCGTACCCATTTGTGTAACAAAAAAGTCATGTACAAACTATTGAACCGATTATGTTTTTTCAGCTACATAATGCGCAGGGGACATATGTAGGTTATAATTTTACGCAGGCGAAGTCGCGGGGAAACAGCTAGTTTACTAGTAACATACCTACTTACATAAAAAAGATACATACCCGTTGAACATAGAAAATCCTCCTTTCGGATTTTGAAAGAATGCAAAATATGCAATCTTTTGTTTATTGGCTGATGTCATTTATCAAAATATGTCATCAAAATATTAAGGTGATATCTGATAAAAAGAATACTTGTTTTGTTATAAAATGAAACTACTGTTTCGATTTCGATAAAATTAAATGGGACCACATCGGTTCATTAAGCTCTCGAACAAAAAAAAATAAAAATTGATCAACAATTGGTAGGAATATCATTGAACATACATCGCCGTCGAAGAAATGAACCGTTAAAATCTGTTAAAAATGAGCAAACACGTATCTAGTAAAGGATCAGAAAACTCTAAAAATAAAATCAAATATACGCACGTTAATTCTTTCTAAACTTAGTTTTATTTAATGAGTAGTGACTGTGCATGAACAATGTACAAAAGCAATCTTTCCAACAATTTATCAAATATTAAAGTTTTTTATGAATAATGCAATACGGTGAAATTTTTTTTTTAGGAAATACAAATAAAAACTTCGTCGAATAACTGAATTACGAGAGCATTTTTACTTTCGATTCGTATTTAGCTGGCATCGTGTCGCCACTCTCGCCGCGGATGCGAGAACAATGACTAGGTAACAATTTTTTTTATTACATCACGATCTTATCTTTCACCTAATGTTTGAAATACATAAAGAAAAAAAATCATTACATTTTGTTTGCGCTACAAATGCAACGACGAACTGTATGACATAATTAGATATATTTAGCAAATAATAATGTTAAGTTTATTAAGTTAATATTATGCGGATGATTATTTAGTACGTACTTATTAGGGTAAAACGGGAACCCTATTACTAAGACTTCCCTGTCTGTCACCAGGCTGTATATCTCATGAACCGTGAAAGTTGAAATTTTTACAGAATATGTATTTCTATTGCCGCTTAAACAAAAAATAACAAATATTTAAGGGGCATCCTTTGATCGCGAGTCCGACTCACACTTAGCCGGTTTTAAGTATAATCTGTACTATGTTTATTGATATCTGAAATGTTGCCTTATTCTTTATTAAACGAAATTCTATTAAAAAATATAAATGTGGCGTAGTAGTTATCGACTCGGTCTGCGATTGCGGAAGCTAATCAGCATATGTACATTAAGGCCTGTTATCGGCCGAAAATTTACTTTCCCGAACACATCCATGGTTTGGAAGCTAAGTTTATTATTAGCCGCAGATGCATCTACAGTTGGCGACACCCACCGATACGCAGTATCACGTATAATAATGGTCTGATAGTTTCCTAACATAGATCCGCCGTTCTGAGTTAGTACAAAAAATTCAAAAATTATTTAAATTTTTATTAGGTAAAGCACATGTAGTGCGCAAATAATCAGAAACAACGAAGATACCACACCACACAGACTAGAGGCAATGTAGTAAAGTAAGGAATCGAACCCTGTGCACAGGCTACACCTTGAAAGTGGCGTTCGATTCAATCGGCTACCGATGTCCTCTTAGTCCCTATGGCCACAACCTTTTGGAGGGCTGGTTTCTTGTTTTTGTCGCTATAACGTTCTGTGCGCTAACGTTCGTCGAACAGATGTGTAGTCGTATTATATCATCATCATCATCAGTTTAATAATATCTCCGCCGCTGAGGCTCAGGCCTTCCATGAGGATGGAATCGAATCAAATCGAATAGAGAGAATGGGCCGCAACCCACCATACGGACCCAATGCCAATTGGTGTGTATTAACTACTGCAGATGCAGATGATACCAACAGCTTAACATGCCTTTCGATGCGTGGAGGACCTCGAGATAAGAAATTTTTGTCACCCATCCCGTGACCCTTGGGAAACAACTATCATGTGCAGCGGCGCTCATTCGATCTTATGACTGAGCGCGCTCACCACTGCACCATGGAGCTTAATCGTACTATATATGTATAGTTACTGTCGTTTAATTGTTCTATTACGGTAACGTTTGTCGCGTATTTGTTTGTCGCTACTATGAAATGGACTCTAACAAGTTTCATACCCAGTAGTTGTCTTTGAATGCCTGGCTGTGTGAGGAACGTAGATTGATCATTTCCTCGAATGTGTTTTGCCACCGGTCCATGCCGGCGGCAATTTTGTTGGAGACGTTGTCCCGGTTCATGGTGTCGCCGTCCTCCTTGGCTGAAGGCGCACCATCACCGCTGCTGCTTGGCGCCTCCCTACTGTTGATGGAGCTGAATGTTCTGCAACAAAGTTAATTATATTAAATATATAACAGGGGGCTAATTGTATAATTTTAAAAATTGAGCATTTGAAAGATATTCACGTGTTAGCTATTGCGTCCGCGACGTTTTTTGAAAGATAATGAACGAACGATATGTTAATATGAAGTTAATTAAAATTGTCTAAGAAATAGTGGATGCTAACTTTTATTATGATTCTTACAAATCATCATTCGTTCTAAAAGAGAAAAGACTATAAACGTCACATAAATCGCTATAACTTTAAAAGAAATTGCAAAAGATTTTGAAATTAGAGAATTATTAGCACATATCTAAGAATATACAAATTCTGAGATCTCAGGATTTTTGGACCTAATGATAACCCTATTCAAAGGGAAGAGTCATAAACATCCAGGAGTCTTTTCATTAGGCGCTAAGAGTCACTAAGAGCGCTTAACGTGTTTTCATTGGATCAAAACACATAGACAAAAATTCTGAAGACGGAACCGATATTAAACATGTTCATTGATATTAATGATATAGTCTACAGTTATCTTTCTCTTTACACAGCTGGTATATTCTCCATTAAACAAAAATATAAATCCTTTCTATGAAACTTGAATCAATAACCTGTATGACCGCTATTGTACAATCGATTTGTACGAATAAAACAATTTTTCGAATTCACGGTTAATTATCTACACTAGATATAATTTGTCGGAACATTACGTACGTGCAAAATATTCTCTATGAGCTAAGTTATTGTGTGTGATTCACACTTTATGTATTCGGTATGATTTTCCTTACTCATCGGACATTGTAATTATGTGACGTTATTTACGAATCTCTGCCATTTAATGTTTTTAATAAATGTGCGATCACGTAATTTTGCGACCACAACAGAAACTCTCATTTGCAAGCATTTATTTTGACCATAACAATATATATATTTTTATGAGCAAAAATTAAAATGATTCCTCATATTTAGTATTTTTGCTCTTATTTTGCAACATTATATTTAGGATTGCATGTAGATTTTTATCTTTATAGCCCTATTACAGCACGTCACTATTAAAAAAAAATATTATTTTGAAAAGTATTTTGGTGATTTTTTTTTATTAATACAACGATCAGATTAAGTGGATATGATAGAAAGGAGTTTTCTTAAACTATAGGTAATAAGTATATTGCGAAGGTACTGTAGAATACCTTATCTACAGTATCAATTTGAAATCTATATATCAAAAACAGGCTTGTTTTAAAATAATATCTTTTGAACGGTTCAACTTTTGTAATTGTAATATTGATGGGCAAAATAATAAGGCCACTTCTGCTTTTATAATTGACTCTTTTCTTCATTTGAAAATTAAGACACGTCAATCTTATATTCAGATCATGCAGGTTTTTTGTATGCCCTTGTTCATTTGTTTAATTTTGTTTGACAAAACACACTGGTCAGATAAAATGGACAATACTTATTGCTTTTCACAACGGTTTTTGTTTTTCGTTCTATAAATATGTTGAAATGCAGATCGATTAATAAACATGTTTTTTTGCCTGAGAAATGTAGTGAAATGTAACATTCTACTGATCGCTGGACCGTTGCGTTAGAATTTACCGTAAGAACTGGACCATGTTGTATATGAGAAGCGTGGAGGTTTAACGATTGAACTTACCCTTCTTTAATTACATGCAACATCAATACTCATTGGTATGTATGATCTTTCAGTGATCATACATACCAATGAGTAAGAAAAAATTTAAATGATCCAGTAGAGAATTTTAGTCGTAGTCGTTTATTATAATAAATATAGCCCTTTGTGAGGGAATGAACAGTCCTATATAATAAATTAAATATACGTGGAACTTGCGTTAAATAATATATCAAAGAAATATAGAATATTGAATCAGTTAATTGATGATTTATATACACACGGCGGCACATCACGCTACACACCATCAGTGTAAGCAGACCTTTGTTAGTAGGGAAGTTCTATTCATACTATACAGATTTAACTTTATCTTTTTGAAAAGTTCTATTTAAAGTATAATTGAAAGGAGCAACCAAGTGATGATGTGAAGTAAAGAAGAATTAATTCAAGAATATTTAATTTTTGCAGCAAAATTCTTACCATTTTGTTAATGTACCGAAGAAAGATAATTAACTTGCAATGTTCTTAATATTGTGAGAACGTGCATTAAATACATTCGCAATTTGTAAGTTCAATTAAATAAAACTACCTACTTCAAAAGGTAACTGTCTTTTTACAGAATACCAAAGCTGATCTAGTAGCATCTAATTTATTAAAGTTACTTTATATTGTGATAATCATCATCATCATCATCATCAGCCGTAAGACGCCCACTGCTGAGCATAGGCCTCCCCCATAGATTTCCACAACGATCGGTCCTGTGCAGCCCGCATCCAACGGCTTCCCGCAACCTTTATAAGATCGTCGGTCCACCTGGTGGGGGGCCTACCCACTGAGCGCCGTCCGTGTAAAATATTGTGATAAAGGAAAAGGGAATTGAAAAACAGGGAATCAAAGTTTGTAATTGTCTAAGTGAATCTTAAAATTAATGTATTTTACACTATATATTGACAAATAATAATTTTTCCGATTTACCGACCGTGCCATAAAATGCGTTTCAAATTAATTATGCGAAAAGTTCCAAAGTGCTATGACATAACAACGTTAAATAAACTGAAACAAAAAAATGTTACATTAATAAGGTTAATTTACTCTAATTAATTTCATTGTTATTAAATAATTTTTATAAACATTGGCTACACTTTCAAAATATCTAGGTTATGTGCAATGCTTTTATTAGATAAGACTTGTAAAATTCCTGCTTCAAACATCTGTTTTGTTTGGTTAATCAAATCTCTTATTTAGTAATTGCCAATTTAGTAATAAGTGTTAAGTTTATTCAATAATTTAGTCGGACAGGTAAGAATGTTTCTAAAACGTCACAGGTCGAAGAACATTCCCATCGATACAGTTTTTTGTTGTAGTCAAAAATGTAATAGTAGGTACCTAATTTACTTCGTGACTGGATATATATTTACATTATAACTTTTATATTTATCGCAGAAAATGTGTCATTGCAATATCTCACTATTAAGATAGCGTTTTAATATTTTAATAATTTATATAAGGGTACATTTTGAATGGATGTATCTCATTATTCTTGCCTTTGCTTATGACAATTTGTGATAGAAACACTGGATCTAATGGGTGATAAAACAAAGTTATTGATTTCACCATAATTTGTAGTCAATAGACGAGATATAACTTTACGGTTAGTTTATCTGACCGCTATTTTCATAATTCGAAAGTATACCAACAACGAAAGAAAAAGTTTTACAAACCACTATCATAGTGGGATTCAAAGATTTCATAGTACATAATGTAAAGTTTCAGAGTTCATATATCACATATTTTAATTTTGTATAAGTATGTTAATTTTAATTAATATTGCATTTGTGTATTATGGTATTGTTGCGCATTGCAGCGGCGCGATGTTTCATCTATACTCCATTCATTATAGCATTAGACAGAAGTTAAATAAGGTTCTTTTTATGGTATACTTTGTGATAAAATATCAATAATCATGTTAATTTTAAGACTGACGGCTACATATCCACTTAAATACCAGCTGCTATACTTTACTGTTGTCATTTAAGCTATCTATTAAACAAATTTAAGAGTATATGACTAATTTAAATGATTTAATAACTATTACAATAAAAAGTGTTCATCGTAAAGACCCTAAAGAATCAGGGTTGGATAGTTTCGGCACGATTCTTATGTCACTATAACTCTACCAAATTTAAAACGTTGCCCAACCCCTTCAAACGTTTTGGTAGTACAACTTTTTAATTTTGTCAGACTATTATTTATTCATAATTGTTAAAATCGTAATCTGGGATTGTCATCCATTGTGAATGCTACTTTCTTGTTGTTTTGTTTTTGTTGTTAAGTTTTGGTAAATATAGACGATGCCGATGCAGGCCCGAGTGGCCTACAAAAATTACGCTCTAAGTCCCGATACCTACCCTCAACCTTTGACATTTCAGGGAGTTTTTCCAATGTCTTCACCAATAGTCTAACTAATTACACTTACAATTAGAATTTATCAAAACAACAGACAGATAGTTTCAGTTTTAGTTCCAAGTTGGCTTGGGACTAAAAGATGAATCTATAAAATGCTGGCCTCATCTCAACCCCGAGGTATCATAAAAAATGGAAAATTGCCCAGCTCTTTCAGACTACCTAACGTTCAAAGTTTCAACAAAATTAAAATATATTTTTTAAATTTATTTTGAAAATAAAATGTTCTGCACTGCTGCTTCTATGACCCTCTTTTTTCTAATGTTATAATGAATGGAGTATACATGATAATAAATGGCATTACGTGTCATTTAACGGCCGTTTTCTATATTTTACTAACGTTTAACAGAAAGATGCTATCTCACATAAACAGTTAAAGTAACATTGACTGTTATCACTGTTTCCATAACCTTTTTGCCGAACACCTATCTGAGGTGAACAATAGATAGCACCCTGTAAATCCGTAAGTGCATCCCTAAATAAATCGCGTTATCACCGTCATAACTACGAGTCATATAGATATACGTCAGTGAGAAAGGGAAGAAAGCCGTTCGCCGAAACGTTTTGGTGATGCCTCGAATTCACAGATAGGGCCGAGGCCAACCTAGAATGTTCTAGGACCTTCTAGATGTGGTATCAGTCTCTTTAAGAAAATACGCGGTGGAATACTAGTCCCGGCATTCTTTCAGTGATAAATTAACTGAAGTGCGTATACAAACGAATTCCAAAGCAAAAACAAATGAAGTGAACAATCGGGATGATCAAGTAGAGAATTATTATTGTGAATTTAATTGGCTTTAAATTTTTATCCCGAACCCTAAGTCGTAACAGTATCTTTATTTCCTATGCAACACCGTCTTGTGTTTTATAAGATAAAAAAATATTTATTTAGTTTGATTCAAATGATATTGTAGTTGATAAACATTGGAAATTAATTGCTTTGGTATTAAATCATGTTTCTAAGATGTTATGGTACCTAAACGAATAGGCTAAAATAATCCTTGGTCTACTTTAAGATAGGAACATTATTTTAATCTCACATTATTGAGACAGTTCTTGTTTACCATTTACTGACGAAACGATAGGTTAGTATTAATTTATTATTGTAATCGATTAGAGTATACTACAAGTGTCAGGACTGCCGTATTCTGAAACATTAGATTTTAAATTGTAATCTAGTTGCGAGTTACCACATCGTTCTCGACGATACACAATAATTGTGCAATTTGTCTGTGCGAATAAAGTTCTACAGAGTAAATAATGCGTGGGGCAATGATTGCAAGAGAAATAAAATTGCTGATGGACATTCATTATGCCGATGGCAGAACGGTCGAATTGTGCGGCATCGTGTTGTTGAGATCTGATCTACATATACCCAAACTTGTATCTTTAAAAATATCTCGATACTAGTAAAAAGTACATTATAATAACTCATTATAGAAAATAAAGCTAACCTTGCGTTAAGTCCACATAATTAACTTACAAAAAAGCAATTGATTTAGTTTTTATCCTTAAAATATAAATACTAGTTGCGACTTTTTTGTTAATGATAACCTCTTAAAACATAACAACTAAATGCAACGCCATTAATGTCGGCCTAGGACAATGAAGTATCACCTTGTAGCAAGGCTGTCGGACCGCATCTGCTTTGTTTATACAACAATCTCGCAAATCCAGGCATTGTCTACCGTGTCGAGCCATTGTCCGAGCCAGGAAGCGTGTCTCCAACCGACCGCTCGTTGCTGATCTGCGATATAGGCGCGCCCGGCCGCACACCGTCAGGAGCCGCCGACTGATCACGACACCTTTCTAAATCTTGTCCAGTGTTCCACTTCTAAACTTCATCTGTGTAAACACCATTGCAACAGCCTTTTATCGAACAAATTAAAATAATATCGGTACATACCGACGCGGCCTCTTTACAAGCGTTCTGCGCAACAGTTTTAATAAAGCTAACCTACATCTTTTCACTGTGCCCTAATAGCATGAGCACGTTGTTTGTTGTTCAAGTTCAAATAGGAGTTTGTTAGTTGTGCGCGTCGCAGGTACTACTGACCTCGATAAGGCATTAGCGTGTACAGCCGGCCGCCCGTGGGTACTGTTACTGTGGCCAAGGGACTGATGTCTCCCATGTCACAATGGTTCAGTAAAAGAGACTACATGTCAATAGATAAGCTTCTCTAAATCACAATCACTCTAGGTTCGAGAGATTTAATGTCACTAATATGCATTTCACCGCAGCTTTCTTCTAATTTATCTATGTTGCGGTGTATCTATACCGTTTTAATGTCGTCTTGCTCTTTAATAGTGTAATGCTAATTGAATTACAGCGACCTTTCTATTGAAGTCAATTGTCACTTTGCTCAGCAGTAATGTGTTCCAGTATTAGACATACGTATGTTATTGTGAAATCAAAGGACCGTTAGCTCGGACGTGAAGAAGTGCGAGCGTGATGTCGTCAACGGAGTCATTGGCTGTCATTAGTACAATTGACTAGCGATTAGCAACACAAAAGTCACCTGTGCAATGCATTTGTTCAATTCGTGATTTATTCAGACTATAATGAAAAGCGGCATCAATCTTTTAATAAAGTGGTGTTTACGTAACGTTGATATGTACACGGCGACTAGGTAGTATAGGTTATTCAATCTTACGCAGGCACCGAATTTGCATAGAAGACTACGGAAGCGTTCTTTGAGAATAATAACATAATAATTGGTGAGTGTTGAGAATTCCAAATTAAGTGTGCATTAAGACTTTCCCCTAACTCTGATGATATTCGCGGTTTCATAATGAGACAATGCGGTGGGGGTGAGCGGTGAAAGCAAGTCTGTTTTATTGCTTCACCTAAATCCAGATCAATTTTGTAGGTTATAAAGGATCGTGATGCATTTGGACATAGAGAATTAATGACAATAAATAACTAGTTAATCATGTAAGTGTGTTTAGTCTACATAAATACGGGTATACGTTTTTAAGGTTTTGAGCCTCGAAAGAATAAATCTGTACCCTTATATTATCAATTGGTTGCCTGTTTGTCCGTTTGTCACAGTAGCAGCTGTTTGTCTTCGTAAACATTGGGCGCGTTGAGTTGGATATTTATAAATTTTTTAAGGAATTTTTAAAACATTTTGTGGGTAAACTATATATTATGTGCCAGATCAGATGAAAGGATTTATTATAAGAATATCGAACGAATTAATAAATAAATACTTTATGTATATTTGTTTTATATATTTTCTTATGAAGTCATTAAAGGAAATAGGCGATATCATTGAATAATTATTCCTCCTCTGGCAGCGAAACACCCTGTGCTTTAAATAAAAAAAAATAAAAAACTCACAGAATAGTTTTTATCTTAGGTAAAGAAATATTTAGAATGTTACATGGCATGCAATCTCGAATAAAAAATTATACTTTTAATTGAGAGAAACGATCGCTATGAGTTAGCGACCTAATTTGGTTAAATGGTGATCAAACTTTTCTAATACTACATGCGGGAAAAGCTAAGAATATGGTTTTTTAAAATGTAAACCCTCTACAACTAAATCAGATTTGATATTAACGGGATTTTTATTACACAAGCTAAGTGATTTATGACTCTAGAAAATTATTCTAAGCATTAGATGAAGATTATTATCAATAAGAATTTCGAGATTTTGTGATAGGTAAATACCTATTTGAATATGAAATACTTTTTATGCCGAATCATCATGAATGTCATTTGGATTTATAAGTAGGTACCGTATTTTCTAGAAACTGCTCCAAATTCCTGTAAAATTCACCACAGCGACAATCAGACGTCATATTGTCAAAATGAAAAAAAAAATCGATGAACTATGGTATCAAGTGGAGTCTCGTTGAATAGGTATTTTAAAATCATATTTAGGTTCCTTTTATCATTTTTCATTTTAAATAATAGTTTAGGATATATAACGATTTAAAGTTGTTTAACAAAACAATCGTTCTTGCTAATTTTCTTACTAATTGATTTAAGTTTTTATTTAAAGTATAAACGATATACAAACAAAAAAAAACAAATGAAAAAGCATGAACAACAAATATATTTGGTAAAAAAAATAAAGCTTGTAGTTTTGAGCCGAGTTAGGTCTCTAGAGGGACAATAATCCCCACGATATTAACTCCATCCATAAATTTACCATCTTATAACCAAGTCAACGAATCGTAATTAAAAAGTATAAAATAAAAATATATAATTTAAAGAAAAACAAAAACCCCGACTGCGTAAAAACCTATTTTAAAAATACATGACAAAATTAACTTAAATAAAAACTAACAAGAAAGAAACAAGCCCAGTAGTTTCCTTATTTTACGCAGCCGGGTTTTATTTATTTTTTATAATTATTTATTTTTTAGTTACTATTTTGGCTCGAGTGCGGGATTGTCTTATCGAAAATCATAGGGTACAAAACAATCCTCGATTGAAATCACAAAACGTCCTCAAAATTCGAGGCTAGGAAAAACACAATTAGAATATGTATATATATTTTTGTTGAAAAGTATTACAAAAATAAGCATATTCAAAGATTTTTGTTTCAATTTTTATCTAGCTTCGAGTCTTATCTTTCTTTAAAATCATTCGTGTTTATCTCTTTTCTTTGTTTCTATTTTAAATCTCATCGGTTCGTTGTAAATTGTGTACTAACACGCATTATTTTTAAATACGGTGTTTAGACATGGATACAGCCCTCAAAAAAGTTTGTGCTCATGTAACCCGAAAATCAGCCAAGTGCGCATTGGAGTATGCGGCTCAGGAGCATGTGTACATTCCTACAGAGATGTTCATAAAATATAAGACGCCCAGACCAAGAATTTGTATCGTGGGCATTTCCATGTTGGCAAATCGACTTCAATAGACCTTGGGAATGTGATGATTATAATCCATTAGGGTTGTGAGCATGACCAACGTGCTTAAAAACGATGGTGGAGTGTTTGAAAATTCACTAAAAGCGTGAAGACTTACTGTAGATGGCTCGACTCCTAATTTCGAGATCCAAGACAATTTATTATCAATTATTATTAATGAAGTTTTCAGAGAAACAAAATGTTCCGGGGTGTTAGCATAAACTTAGATGTGGCTCTCCTATACTATCTCTGGGTGATTAGTACCTATTAGCTGCATTAAAATATGGCACAACTCTATTCGTGTCATCATGCTTGTAAATGCAACCCAAGGCTAGCCTAAGGTCAATAGAGATTAAATATTACATGCCAAATTCAAGTGCTAATGTCGACAAAATTCAAATTATTTTTATGTGTTACGAACCATGCTGTGCGATTCTTACTAAACTCATCTTAGGTTTTAATCTTATCGTTGTAAAATTTAGAGGTCGGGACTAAATACTTTTGATATTTTATCTTGGTTCTGGGTGTTCCAACACCTTTCTCTTCGTTTTTTTCCATAATACAAGAAACTTAGCAACTTAAAAAATGAATAGAAGCAAAGTACTACATCGTAAATAAACGGTGGGGTACTATAGATAAATTGGTATTTGGTAAATTTGGTATTTGCATATTAATTTGGAGTGTTAACGATAGTCTAAAATACGATTTTAGGGTAAAAATACAATTAATTTAAATTCCGTATAGCTAGATTTATAAATTATTCTTTATGACATTTCATTTATTTCATTGTCAACATAATAAGGTAATTTGTTTGTTAACCTCTGAAAATTGGCCAAGAAACGTTATTATTAAACATGAATAGGTTCATTTAGCCTTTCTTTCTGATTTGTATTATTATAAAAAGCGACAAATAGGTTTTTCCTTTCGTGCATAATTGTCACGTCCGTTGACCCACAATGGGAGTTTGTGTTGCCATTATGACTTGTTCAGGGACGGACAGACAGAATTGTTGAGTAGATACACTTATTTATGTTTGACATAATATCAGTAAGGATCATACTGAATTCCACAAACAAACCGCACGTTGAGAACGATAGTGACACAATGCAAAAAATGCGATTTTGTGTAATGAGCGTTTAAAGTTCAAGAAATTATAATCAGCTCCTTTAAACAACGTATCGTCACTATGCCACCAAGCAGTTTCTATGCAAGCTACGTTTACAGGGATCTTTGCATCTAAAAATTTATACTTAACGAAGAAAAATGTTGTCAAAAGTAAAAAATACGTCGTTTTTGGTTAGTGACATTGTCATTCTCAACGTGCGAAACGATGCTGCGACAAGTCTGTTCACACGGTTTATATTTTATTTTTCACCAGCCCTTTTACGTCCCCACTGCAGGGGCTCAGGCCTTCCTTATGGATGGTTAAGGAGGATGAGCCATGACCCTCCACGCTGGCCCAATGCGGATTGGAGGGTTTTATTTTTAATTTTAGTTAAAGTAATGGGATTTAGGATTTTTCTTACATTTCAAGTAAAAAAAAAAACCTAAATCGTTAAAGGTACCCTAGGAATGAAACAGATGTTTTTTACTTACTATATTCCTAGAAACTCTTAAGCTCTGTACCAAATTCAAACTACTGTACTGTACGTTTGGATGTTATATTAAGCCATATTATCTAACATTCAAATCACATATTTACGTAAAAAATGAAAGTGACATTGATGGACGATTTATGTAGATTCGCAAATGGTCAATTCATGAGCTCTTAATGAATAAAATTTTTTTTTAACCATTTAATGCGAAATAAAAAATGGTTTTAATCATTTTTGCTACAGAATGGACTTTTTGGCAGCACAATTATGTAAAATTGTATTATGCCTATTAATTTATTACATGAATGTTTAAATTGTGAGCTAACTAATTTATTGATTAATTAATTGTGAGTGTAACAGTTATTTGTAATGATGATTGATAGCTATTTAGTGTACTCAAATGCTATCTAATGTTTTGCGTTATTGTTAGTTACCGAGTCAATTGATATGGTTATATGGGTTTAACGTATTACCGTATTAACGTATTACATTCCTTTATATGGCATTTTCTACGGCCTTATGATTTTTAGCCTATTAATATCCTCAGTCCTGAGGCACAGGTCTTCATTGTGATTGGATCAAATCAAATAGGGAGAACTGCAACACCACCCGAGCCTATTGCGCTTCGGTGGCTTTTAATGAATGTTGCAGCCTTAATCAATAAGCGTCTTAAGGTGACTTCTGAGACGGAGGAGTTCGAGATAATAAACTTTTGGACATCTATATCATGACTTACTTTACTAAAGATGCCTGGCTTCCGCATTGCAAACTGAATACGCTACTGTAGTATTTTTTTTTTTACATTTAAAAGATATTAAAAATGTCCTACGATATTATACCTACTTGTGTTTTGTGACTGCACATTTTTTTTAAGGTCAGTTTACCCTTGTTACCAAGAAACCACATCCTGCTTGACTACACCTTTCAATTAAAAACCTTTATGTTAAATTCATTGCATTCACAATGCTATACTGGAAAACATTCTTAATGAAAAATGCTTAAAAAATCCATCTTATTCCTGGTAACATTGCATTTTATCCCATCTTTGAGTACCAGAGACAAAATGGGTTTTAAGTATTTTCATTAAGAATAAATTAAATATTATTATACTGTTAATATGTATTCTAAATAAATAAATAAATATGCCCCAGACCTTCCCTATAGACGAAATCTCGATGGTCCAGTGAGGATTGGTGGTTATTTGATAACTGCAGATGCAGCCGGGGTCAACGTCCTAACGTGCATTTGAAACATGAAGGAGTTAGAAATCATATATATTTGGTTACATATCCAATGACCGGCCCTTACCAAAGTTTGTTGACCCTCACATCACAGACTAACAAATGCTATATCCCAGTGGTTTTCAAACTTTTTTAATACACGCCTCTTTCCAGGGTGAAAATTTACGGCCATTACATTCATATATTTTTTTCTAATGCTTTTATTTTAAGGGGTTTATATTCTTTTGAACATTTAAATGTAATTTACATAACTTTTGGCAAAAATAGACTCTGACTCTGCTAAAATACTTTGAATCAATCAATTCAATATCTTAAACATTTAATTTTAATTATTTCATAAAAGATTCCCTCTCATCTCTGTTTCTAATACACTCCATCAGCAGGTTCCGCTGTGTCTAGTAAGGAGTCAATTTAATGTAATTTCTACTTAATTTTTGTATCTTTTAACCCAGTTTCACGAGGGAGTTGATTTTAATAAACACCAAAGTTGTGTTTTGCTGTAGTGTTGCCTTATTTCTTTTGCCGGCGATCCCTCGAGCAAGGTTCCACGAGCCCCGGAGGGGTCTCGAACCAGTGATTTAAAAGTACTGCGCAAACCAATGCAAATATCTACTCAATAGAATTATTTTGTTAATGATGCGAGGCGTTTAATGAGAATTTAGACATTATGACGTTACTTATTTTTACGTTATATTAACAAAACCACGTTCCCGTTTGAGTGATATCATGGCTACAGAAAGGATCTAGTAAATATGTTATTCTCTTTATGCTTGTATCTATATATTTTTTTTTCCGCAGCGGAACACAGGATTTTACTTCGCATCCGGAGTTCCGGGAATTGATAGGTTATTGTTGATGTATCTTTGTCGATTGGTAATATCATCATTGATGTCCAGTAACAGTTTTGGAAAGTTGTTTAACGCCACCGGAAATTGAAGGCGATTTTATTTCAACGCTCCAGTCGGTGTCAGAGCGAGGTGTGACCTTCGGGAAACTTGATCTCTTTAAATTTTGTCCGTTGTGAAACCTTAATATGGCAGCTTGTTGGACAATATACGCCTCGATACCAAACCCGATACTTTGTATTTAGTCCGCAATATTAAATGTAAGATAATTTCGTGAACTGTGGCCTTGCGGTGTAATCCTTTTTACGAGTTTTATCATCTGATCTTTTTCTCAGTATTGCCAGTATGTAATATTAAAAGAATAAATAAAATTTATTATTATTATTTTCATAAAATTGATCTATACGACCTATGATGATACGATTATAACTCTAATGAACAATACCAAAATCATATATTTTTTTGTAATAAAAACGATGAAAGGACCGTCGTGTCTGACGTAAATTGTTTTGATATTAGGTAATTACTGATAATGTAAATTTTCAAGCATATTTTGTGAATATATTTATATGAAGAGTAACAAAACATAGACTTTGACCATCTATAAGAATTTCTTATTGATGGTCAAAGAATAAATATTCTTATTAGGAACTGAATGTTTAGTTACTCATTCATCTTCTTCTCGATGGAGAGATGTTCCCGTTCGACATCAAAGTTTAAGTATGAACTTGATAAATAAAATAATAATAAATATTGTACAGAGCGTAAGACTGAATACGCCATGTCTAAGTTTCACTAAATTTGCAATCAGCATGACTGATATGTTTTTCAGCGATGTATTTTTTTATGTACCTATGGTACCAATTATTCCGCGAATTTTTGACCGATGTTTTTTTTTCAACAAACGGCTTATATGAGGCTAATAACTTTATTCAAGTTACATGAAACCTTGATGATATCTACACCAAAACTTTCGTCTCGAGTGATGAGTACTATTTCAGTTTATAGTGTACAGATAGACACGAGCCAGGTATAGGATTAAGACCTCACAAATATTATTTGATAGAGCTGTAGAGCCAGTTCTTGATCATGTTTCCAAATACGGATACTTGCTACTCTTTTCGATTCGTATATGTCGACTGTTTATTTGAAGGTTCACGAATTTATATAACTTAATTACAAACGTCGACTTCTCGTTTGGCTTCAAGCAGAGACATTATAATATTATACTTGCTAGAGGCATTGAGGTAAAGTATTTTTCAATATGCAAGAAATTAAGGGTAGATTTTCTAATTATTTTGGTCCAATTTATGTCTCATTTATGAAAGCTTGTATATTCATAATAGCTATAAACTTGAGAGTAATTTAAAAAAATTAGACAAGTCAATCAGAATTTAATAAAAAAGTCCTAAATGAAATTAAAAACACATTTATTGTGTAAAATAAAAATGGAAACCTCATCACTTGTAACAATTAGAACCTAACAGGTTAGTTAAAGTCTTTTTGCCATGTGCGGGAATTCTGATTATTAAAGAGTGTTTTCACGACATAAGTTACAGTATTTTTAAACGGGAGGTGGGTTTGTTTTGTTTGCTTGCTTCAAACCACATCTGAGTGTCGCTATATATAGGTATAATTTTATGGAGATAATGGAAAAGCTGAAGACTAACAATGACTACTATTTACTGCAAGAAACATGTTGTTCTAGTTTGACCACGCGACCTAAGCCGTCGGGAACTGCTGATTGTTAAAAATTTCACACTACTCTAAAGAGACCTTTGTCCAATATAAAATAGTCAAATTGAGAATCTCTTCTTTTCGTACAAAACATATTAAAGAAAACATAAGCAAAATCTAAGCATGAGGCATATAGATTTTTAACATTTCAAATATACGATAAAGTCTTACTTATAGCGAAATCGTGACTAGACTATTAATGTGGCGTATACAAAAAGCTATATTATACTAGAGTTGGAGCTGCGTGAAAATGTTGCGTGGTTAAAAAGAGAAGGAAAGTATGTGTATTTTTTGTGAATATTTGTGTGGTTTGTTAATTTGATATTCCTAAATACCTCTCATATATTCAGCTTTAACAATATAATCGATGATTAAAAAAATAATAATAATAGTTATTTTCATAACACAATTTGTGTTTAAATAACAAGATCAAGTTTACATAATAGCACGCGACAATGTTATGTTTCGAATCTTTCAAAAAGTAAATATTTATTCATTATGAAACTAATTGTGTTTATTTAGAGAACATAATGAATACTGTACTGTTATATCATATTCATAACCATCAATATATAATTTATCCATATTTATTATTTGTTAAATATATGATATCTTATAGACTAGACATGAGATGCGAGTGAGTGAGTGATATAAATCTTCCATATATCGTATAAGGTAATATCTATTATATGGCTAATCTATGAAATTCTATATTACATTTGGAATTATAGTTTACATGAGATGAAATTGAAGTTTGTTTTTCTCAATTGCCGGGAAATATTTTCTAAATTATGTCTCTGAAAAAGTGCTAGATATAGGTATACTAGACACACTATATTTATTCTCAAGAAAGGCGTAGATATAAATTAACAGATACAGAAATTTGCTTTTAACCATTTTCTTCACATAATATACTTGTGTACTTACTAATTATGTTTAATTAGGAAAGTATCCTATATCCTTTCTCAGGATTTAATTTTCATCACAATTAACCGAACGGTTTGAGCGTGAAAGCGTAACAGACAAACCGAGTTACTTTCCTGTTAAAAATAACATCTTCTAAATAAAAAAAAGAAAACTGAGTAAATGACTGATATGTCATTGCTCAGCCTGAACTACTAGGATTAGAAACATGAAAGTCCGTATCGTTAATGAGCAAAAAAATCAGGTTTGTTGTATGGAAGTCCCTTGAAATATTTTTTATTCTGGTTTTAGCGGCAACAGAAATACATGTTCAGTAAAAATTCCAACTGTCTAACTTTCACGGTTCATGAGATATACAGCCTTCGACAGACAGCGAAGTCTTAGTAATAGGGTTCCCGTATTACCCTATGGGTACGAAACTAAAAAAGGAGGTAAAAAGGGCGGTAAAGATTTTATGATCTTTGTCATTCTAGTAATATTAATAGTATTGTAAATATTCTTTTGTTCTGTGCGTAACTACAACACCCACACATGAGAAAACCAAATTTGTTTTCTGCATGGACCGGGAATCGAACCGGGGACCTCAGTGATAGCGGAACTTTGGAATGGGTATGCGGCTCGGTCATGTAGTTTATATATCAAAGTTGAAATTAAAACTATGCCTGTCATCATAGAGAGCAGTCGAGCCGGCGATGTTAGTAACGGGTCACGGTACGGTGCGCACGCGCATAACACAGTCTCGAAAATGATCTACTAGAAGTGGTAGTTTATGGGATTGCAATGCAAACAAATAATATACGACGTATGTTACAGTGCGGTGCTTATAGTTTGCAAAAGTTCTTATGTAATAGAGATTAAAGAAGCAATAGACATGAATCAGGCACTATAAAAAATCGTAATAAAGAGAAACGACCGAAAAAACAGAAATAATAACAGAATTTTTTAACTTCAATAAAATCGAAACATAAAAAGCCGTGTTATTAGCAAACAGCACCATCAGAAAATCTATTTTTTTCTTACCATACATGAGATTTTTCCTACAAATATCTGGCACAGACGTTAAAAAAATTGTTGGTCCATCCATATTTTGTTTCGATTTCATTGAAGATAAAAATTTGTGGTATTTTTCTCATATATGAATATTGCGCTATATTCCAACAAAATTAAGTATGTACAGGTCAAATTGATAACCTCTTTTTGAAGTTGGTTAATGACGACACAGATTAACTGACGGATTTCTTTTTTGAAGTTGGTTAAAAAGAAAGTAATCACTGTTAACTCATTTTTACTCCTTTTATAAATACCTTCAATTTTAATAGTTCATATCTTTAAAACTACTGAACCAATTATGTGGAAAATTATAGCGTACTCTAAGTTGAAAGCTAAGCAATTAAATAAAAAGAATCATTGCGATTCGCTGTCTAGTTTGCGAGATATCCGTAGACAAACATACACACCCAACATATATGAATATTCCAACCTCGAATTTATAACCTCATTTTTTTTAATCTGTATTAAATTAATAAGAAGACTTTATTTTGCTTCCCTTTATTGAATATCAGCTTGGTGAAGTTGGTATAATTATTAAATTTTATTTTGTATTATTTTACATATTGTATTACGTTAAATTAACAAATAAACAGGTGACATTGATAAAATGTAACCAAACCGTTGCATCAAATTAATCTTGAAAATAAAATTGTAGATTAAGTCCAAACAATTGCGACTTTGTAAGAATCGAAACATTTCAAGATAAATACAAAAGTGTATTGTAGTTTTATTTCGAGCAACAGAAATTCGTTTTGTTTTATTTTCAGTTCGTACTTACAACTTTTTATACCGAGATACAATTTTTATCACATCTGGCAAGACTCGACGTCTTCACATGCACGCACGTTCACCGTTTATCGGCCCCTTCAGACGATCGATCTCATTGGCCATGACCAACGAATGAAAATTAACAATATTGCCCAAGTGTCGCCCAAAACACAACTCTTACACAAGCCACGCTATTTGATACTTTGTATCACTTTCAGATTACATTTTTCAAGAGCGAACACCCTTGAGATATGACACAATATTCAAATTTGGAAGGGTCAAAACAATTGTTGTTCATTCAGTTACATATATTCCTTTTTATTTTAAAAAGTGTACTTAAGAAACCTCCTTTGATGCCGCTACTTGTTACATAAAATTAGAAGAAAGACAAAGATTTTTCTCTTAATACGGTATTTACAGAACGATGCCGAAAATATTACGATCGAAGTTAATAATTTGCACTTTTTCATCAACTTTTGATGAGATTTTGTCATCAACATGAATATTTTATAGTACGCTTGCTGTTTTCCTCGACTTCCCCCTCATAAATTATAGCCTTTGTTACCCCTATGTTAGTTACAGTTGACAAAAAAAAATTAAATCTGTCCAATAATCAAAGCTTTTTCATTGCAAAAAACAAACAACCACATCTTTTCTTTTGTAATATCGTTATATTATTAACTCAACCAGTAATACACATATGGTACATCTTTAACTTTTCAGATCGGCTCGGATGATACAGATGATACAGCAAATACATATATTATTCTACTTATAACCTAGAATTCATAATTAAATATAAATTGTCATAACAACATTTTTAAATTTATTCCATTAATAGTAATCGAACAGTAACTTTAGCCAAATCAGCCATCGCTCTTGGGTTTCAAAAGGGATATCTTAAGTAGCAACGTGTATAGACAACTTTTTTCTTCTTTATCTCTGATGTTAGTCGGTTAAAAATAAAAAGAAATAAACCTTATGACCATATGGTTTATTTCTTTCTGTTTTTGTAAATATTACTGTAGTACACATCATATTAATATTTGATTGTACTAATAGTTGTCAGGCAATTAAAAAGGCAGCGAGTAGAACATCTTTATGCCTCATTGTTCTGGGTAGGTCAATGACGACGCGAGCATCTCGACACGCCATTCGAGGAAATAATAGCTGGCTGTGAGCTGGACTTATTGATAAATATTAATCTCTTTGCAACGCTTCAAAGATTAAATTTGTATGAAACGATTAATTTATAATACGCGGAATGAAAGGAATTGTTTGCAATTTTGCAACATTGGAAAATTGGGATATCAAAACGAGAGTGGGTTGCTGTTTTCAGGAGGTTAAATATAAATAACTATGTAGCTGTTTTCCCGCGACTTCGCCCTTGACAATATACCCTATGTCACTCTAGTATAATGAAGTTTCTTATAGGTAAAAGAATTATTAAAACAGGTCCAGTAGTTCCGGAGCCTATTCAAAGTCAGCAAACAATTAAATCTTTCCTTTTTATATTATAGATGATGAAAATTGTTAAAGTTATGTTCTAGTGAACATTTTTGAACTTTTTTAGCGTACTCTTAATTTAGTATGATATATGTGTTTGATTGTGATAGGGGTTAACAAGGAACTAGTAGTTAAGACACCTACTAGTTCCATGCAATGGATTCCGGAATTAGTTAAGAACCTTGTAATTTGCGTCATGTCCTCCTTGTTTACCTTAATATGTAAAATGAATTATTTATTTTCTACATTAAAAGTTAACTCAAAAATTTCTTGACTGTTATATGCTCTCCTTTTAATGAAAGTGTAAAAGTAGAGATAATAGTGGGAAGTAGACGAATAATTACTTAGCACGTCGGATGAAATAACGGTGGGCTGTGAATGGCGTGAACCATTTTTGTCCGTTGTTGCCAATTTTAGACGGATTTTATGTAACTTCTAACATGAGTATATTTTTTGAGAATCAGGTGTCTTCTTTAATTGGTTGGGATGTCGTTAGCGACTGTGTTTCTCAGAGAATCATTTAAGTTTTTAACGATGTATTGTTGTTGTACTGATACTATAAGTTTATGTAGGTAGTTACAATTTAGGATTTACAAGCTGAATTAAGTATTGTGACGGGTTCGGGTGCTTGGGCCAATAATGAAACAGCTTGAAAATGGATTTATTTATGGTATAAAGGATAAGTAACAAATAAAAAAATAATAATATAAAAACAGTTCGTAAATTACCTAAATATACAATTAAAATTACCAAATAAAACGAATACATACCCTTTTTGGGTTTCTTGATAAAAACTTGAATTGACCAAGTTACAGAATACACTTTTATTATATTATATAATTCCTATTTGAATTACTAACTCACTATTACGTGTATTAACAATTATTAATAAAATTTTATGTTTAAATTTATAATATATGTGATTTACATGATACAACAGATTAATTTTTTACGAACTGACATCCATAAAGAGTATATTTGATTAGCCAAAATTTTAAATTACGAAAGGTTAATTAATAAAAAGTTTGCATGTTGAAACCTAGGAAAATAAGCGGTGGTATGGCACACCGTTACAGTATAAATATATACAGTAGTATTATAATTTATAATACATAAATGTAGTATTGAATTCTTCATATTTTTTAAAATAGTGTACTTTATTTTTCTAATATAAGTGGATACTGTGAGTAGCGTTCTCTGGTTAAGAAAGATTTATTAGTCTTATTATGAAGTTTTTTAATAAAAGAAAGTCACAAAATATCTGATTAGGTAAATTATACACTTTTTAACAACAATTTTACTAAGAATTTTGATCGTGAATTTATAAGTCTTTTTCGAAAAATATGTAATATTTTTAGGGGATTCGAACCGGACGATTACTCAAGTTGAATTACCGGAGACCTTGACTAGACTATCGAATTTCTGAAGTATTTGTTACTTTTGCTGCTAGTTAGCATATTCCCATCAAATGTTAATATATAGTTAATCTACCTAAACACTCAAAAGAAATAAATTAAGATAAAGATGAGTTCTAAATTATAATAATTTGAACTATTTTACCATTCAGTATGTTATATTATTATACCAAGTAAAGAATCATTAAACGCAGGTACCTGAGAGGTTATTTAACCTCAATACCTATATTTTGTCTGTCTCGTTAATATTATGTCGTGGTTTCCTATGGTTTTCTCGAGTACAAGATGAAGAGGCCGATAGCTTCTTTTTAACTCTTAAATGCACTATAATGTAGATTAGATATATGAAATTACTATACATTCACAAAACCTTTCGGTAATCCTACTTCATTTACCACACCTTACAATCTTTTAAAAAACTTGTAAGGTGTGGTAAATGAATTAGTATTTATAAAACAAAACAAAATTTACAAAATAATTATATATAGTAAATAAAAACTTACTCATCATAATGCCCTCGCCACATGAAGCTTAATTAGCACTAAGTCTTATTAAATAAATATTTAGGTTTGATATTTGATATTTACATTGATGCATTTAGAATTTGATAATTTTTTAATTCTATTTCAACCCAAAGCAAAATTCTCAAGTATATTGCAGTCGCGATTGTTTTACAGTTAATTAAAGTCAAATTACAACGAACGTGCGTAGTTGATAGTTATAATTTAAATATAAGTTATTGTTATACGAGAGTAGGTTGGTCAAGGACAAGGTAAATTTATAATTACCTATGTTCCCATTGATGATTTCGAAAACACACAATGCCAAAGAATCAATGCGTTATGTGTTATCTATTTGATTTTAATTAAAGCTTAAGGTCTTTTGTCAATTTGCAAATGTCATTGAAACCAACGAATCGTTTGCTTGAGTGAGGTATTGAAAGGCAGATTAAATCAAAATATTAAACGGAAGTGTGATAACTCCTGTATATTTAATTATTTTTTTTTTTGTATACAGCTCCAATGAGGAAGTATGACAAAGAAACTACTACTTATATAAATGTCACTAGATGGCACAAGACACAATATCTGTTCTAGACATAGAGCTATTATACTAGAGTAGGGGAGACATATGACTGCCAGTGTAAAATCGATTAAAAAGAGAAAGAAGATTGCGATAACCCATCAGTTACTGTTTTAGGCACATCATAGTAAAAGACAGTTTTTCGAATAATAATATCAAATCATTGCAATACCGAAAGCTATTTAATTATCATATATATCATTCCAATAAGACAGATATCGCGATCTTCTCTCTTTTGGCAGTCGAGTAGCGTTTTGAGGCTTGGCTTACGTAGGTACTCTAGAATAATAACTCATCGATTCTAGACCGGAAAAGATAACTTGAAAATGGACTGAGTAAGATTTTCCGTTCTTTTGTGTGACATTATTTGAAACTGTTTGTTGTTCACAACATAAAAATATTTTTTTACATTAAGTGACACGAAGAGAAAAATAATTAGAAAAAAACTAAATTGAATAAGTGTTTTAATACATTGTAAAAAGAATTTCATATAACAACTAGATGACATTTTTTTGATATAAAAATAAGCTATTTAAGTGACTATCGAGTAAAAATACTTTAGACCTCAGTATTGAAATCCAAAGTGACGTAAAAATAATCAAAAATTCAATGTCTAACTGATACGGCCGGTTTCTGATCAAGATTTTACCATGGCAAAAAGTCTTAGTTTTATCAAGCTGCTATCAACTGGTGGTTGATTTATTTTAAACTTAACCCGAATCAAAGATAATTTTCTGAAAATAATTAAAGATAGAACCATTAGGAAAGTTCAAAAACACATAATTTATCGTGAAAACACACATTATCTACCAACTTAAAGAGGTAGTGCAATGTTATCAAATAGCATTTTCGGCACTTAGTTTGATGCAGCTGGTTTTTGATACCAGGTGCAACAATAGCGTACTTCAATCAATGAGCTCGATGGACCAGTAGTCAACGCGCTCGGTCTGAGATTGTCGAGCAACTTTCCAATGGCCGGTAGTAGGATGGGTGACCAATAATTTGTTATCTTGAAATCCTCCGGGCTTCGGAAGGCACATTAAGCCGTCGGCACTGGCTGCATCTGCCATCACTAATACCCGTCAATCCGCAATAGAACCGCGTTGTGATTCATGGTCCATTCAAAGGGAAGGCAATAGCCACAGCACTGGGGAGAGATGATGGTGATCTCGCATGATAAGAGTGCGCATAAAGTTGACGAGAAACAAGATCATTACATTATATTATGTTATGTAGCTTTAGATTAAAAACGGATAACTACATATCATATAACCTTCGTTAAATCTTTTATTAAGTTGTTTTGTTTGAACAGTAAATATCTGTAATTTTCTAATCAATTTGTCGAAATCTGTTCGCGTACCCACCGATGTTATATCACCGACTAGTTGTATTTCTTAAGTCTCAATAAGACCAGCGATTTTATCTATCCATATTGATTAACTAAGTGATGTTTATCCGGGCAACGAGCTGGAATTAACATGGTCATGTACAATCGGAAATGGTAATCATGTTGTCAAATCTAATTTATAAATTCAAGGTCCCCGTTTTAATTTCACTGACAGGCACTTATAATTTCGATCTGAAGTTTTATTTGTATCTACGTGACCATCGGACGTTTTCCAAATCGATTTTGTAATCGGTCGGTATTGGTAATCGATAAGTGTGATCGATTCAAGAAAGTGGTTAGATAGCGAAAAAACTTGTACTGCAATAAATACCTGTATGTCTACATTAGAGTTATAGAAGTTTCACTAACATAGACATTATATTAGTTTTACTATCTTTGATAGGTAAGTATTATGTTTATTTTACCGACCTGTAAGTTTTTAACCAACTTCAAGAAAAGAAGGAGGTTCTCAATTCAAATTGACTATTTTCATTAGTCAATTTCTTCACATTCTTCTCAATTGTTACTATCATAAAATATATAAAATTATGTTGAAAGTTAAGAATCATGTCTCTAAAATAATAGCCAGTATATTCTTTTAAACAAAAATTAGTATTACCTATAACTTTATAAGTGGACATAAATTTATTGTTATTTGATTATCCAATCATCTTGTTGAGATAATATATTACCGGTTTTCCTTCCGGTCATGCCACTGATAAAACAAATTAGATGCGGTGAACGCGTGCGTCGTTAATTAACTGTTGTAAGCCTTTGAACTGTCAATCGATCAGTGGAATGACATCTGGTGACGTCACATCGGTCACTGCCACCAGTGAAAGTTACCGAATCACGAAGACATCAATCTGCAACACTTTCGTCGCGACAAAATCGATTGTCATTCGTGGTCGATCCTCAATGCCGATTTCCCTTAGCGTGGCAACCATAACATAGAGGTCCATTTAGATTAAGAACACACATATCTAATAAGGTCTCGTTACGGTGGTCTATGGTAGTATTTGTGTTCCGTGCGATGATTTTATAGGAAGGAAGTCCATTGTATTTAAAATGCTACAGATGCGGCGATGTCGAAAGTTGTTGAGTTGATAAAATATAATTTCATGATTTTGGTGCGACTTATTACGTCTTATTATGCTTTTTACGTCTTATTTAACACAATCCCAAAGTTTTGCATTTAAATATTGTATCGTTTCCAGTGGCGGACTAACCTCAAGAGGCGGGCAACATCACCAAAACGGGGCAGAAACTTGATATTGCGTTTACCCCCCACACCCCACTGCTAACACACAGCTAAGGTGATTTGATCAAGGGAACTCGCAGCCATTTGAAGGCCCCCCAGGACAAGAGACCTGGGCTCTCCTCCCCCCTAGTCCGCCACTGCGTATTTCCAATAAAATCAATAAGTTTCAATTACCAGGTTCATGTGTCAAGTGCTACATTACTATAATACCAATTACTGGTTTTACGTAATAAAATTCACTAATAAGCCGAGTAATAATCGGAGTTGCGTAAACTACGAACTGTGGACAGCTCAAATTTCTACTGCCAATTACGAAATACCACATCAGTGTTAGTTACGTGATCTAATGTCATAGCGATGGTGATAGCTCTGTATATCTACTTATTTATATATATATTTAAATTATAAAGCTTATCAAAAGACTAATTTCAGTGATTTGACAGATTTGTTGAAGAGGGCATAGAATCACTATTCTAAAACATATTGTACCAAATTTTTATTTGGTCACTGATGTTAATAATCTACGTAACCCATTCTGTTCTTCTGTTTTTATTGTAGCATCAACAACTTGGCGAATTGAGACCAACGACATAGCGAACAAAATGTCGTTAAGATCAATTTGTAGAACATAGAAATGATGATATCGTTATTAACATATATCGAATAGGTTTGTTCCGTTTTTCATCCTATGACGTCTCATCCCATTTATTCACTTATCCTAAACTCAATATTTCTAACTCAACCTATCAATATTTTTCTTAATTCACCTAAACGTATTCCTTACTCACACTGAAGCAAATATTACTAAAAAAAGTATGGATAGCACAATAATGTTTAATATTTTCCCAGCAAATTATTATTTATACAATTGAAATACTTATCTAATTTTATAAATGAAATGTACATGTCTTATTTTAAAGGCTATTATTAATGACCTACTACTACAAATTATTTGTGAAAACATAATTTAATGGTGTAATGAAAAGAACAAAAATTAACTAGGATTAAAAAATGAAGGATAATATTTTTATTTACACCGTACACAGAATCCTTGTATTTTTAGGTGTTTCTAAAAAAGGATCAGCTGGAATACTGATAGAATAAATAAAAATTTAAAATAAATTAATTTAATTTAAAATAAAGAATATCGTTGCGGGTTCATTGAGGAACATAAATATGATGAGTAAGGAAAAAATAATGTGTAAGATAAGACGTCATAAGCTGAAAAACCCATCGAATTTCTTTCATTTACTGTACACATCATGTACTACTGAACCATTACATCCAAAACTTTAAAAGTATTTTCTATATCTCTATCATTAACTAACGAATTTTTTTAAATGATTTTCGATCTCGTAAGATTTCGAAATATCTAAATGTAAGTAAAGTTTTTTTCCATATTTGGTATATGAAAATAAATAAAAGAAATATTGTTTACCTTTTATTTATTTTAATTTAATGTTATACGATTTCACTTCAATTAAAGGAAAAATATGTGAACGATAGAAGTAAACGTTAATTATACTAAGTACGTATATATTTTATTATATCCGACTATCGTTTAGTAGAAAATAATTTAAAAAAAGCTTTATTCGATCTCAAATCCAAAAGAAAGTAGTAGGTACTTATAAAAAGACTTTTATCGTGGTATCGGCTTTATTTTAAAGTGCAAAATCATTTTTGAATTTGCCTTTCGACGTTTGCAATTTTTAAGTGGTTATACCGCTACTTAATTTATAAGCATTACATATATTGCAAAAGTTATCATATCCTAAGTAGGTGCCATCTCGTTACTGTATCTGTCCTAAATCTGCAACCAATTACTCTATAAATTTACACCTTAGTCAAGCCATGAGGTAAACATAACATCCAATTCTAGCTACTTAAAATTCTCAATTCTTTTCTCGAAATAATTTCAGAAAATCAAACGACGAAAATCAAGGCGAAATGTAACTTTTTTTACATTTACTCTATTTTATTCTTATCTAACTTCTAGTCTATGATATATGATATATTAAAATAAAAATGTCTCGCTAAATATGTCGCTAAGCACAAAACTCAAGAATGGCTAAACCGATTTGGCTGATTAATTTTTGCTCTGTTTGATGAAACCTGACGAAAGTTTTTATAGATTTTTACAAGGGTTCTTATAGATAAAAACATAGGCGCTTTAGGATTTATCTTTAGTATGCCTTCAAGTTGATAAGAGGATTAATTAAAGACCGCAGAACAAAGTCTTATTTAACTTACCTAATAGATGATTTATCAAACCACCAAAACTATATATAGTATATTGCAAAAAACGGATTGAAATTAAACTAATGATAGCCTTCAATTATGTATTACCTATCAACCTACTGATATTAACCATGGTGATATTTAAAAATGCAAAATTATAGACTTTGAATTCAAAATAGAATTCGATAGATAAACTACGGCTTTCAAAGTGTATTTTAGCTAAGACTAATTTGGCTGTCTGCCAACATTATAGAAGATGGAACGCTATAAAAGTAGACTTTTAAAATTTCATCTTTGATTGTAGACGTTCCCCGGTGGTATAATAATGGCTGTATTCATTTGAAGTCATGTGTTATTTGTGATGTTAAAATAAGAAGATATTCTCCAAACGCTAGAACATGTTGCATAATATCGAACTTATTAAAGATCAAGTAAGCATCTAAAACAAACGTTCATTGTATTTAACAACGGCTTTTTATACCTATAAATTCAGAGTAACGGAAATTCAACTGTAACAGACTATTTTTTCTTAGCAAAAAACTAGAAAAAAAAACTGCAATACAAATATAGAAAATGTAAAAAGGTCGTTAGATATTTACTGAAATAATTTCTAGTTTTATTAGTTAATTCTAGCTTTAGAAAGGGCGTCTCATTTTTTGGAAATTATCAGTGAATATTATGTTTTAGCGGAAAAAAAAGGATTATATTGAGCCTCAAAATAAAGTATTACCATTCGTAGACTTAAGAATTAGGTGATGTAAAAAAACAATACTTTCTTATTGCAGATTACAGAATTACAAGTGACAGTCAACATACAAACCGAAACCTGCTATTGCTAAGCACATAATCGTTTCCAAATCATATCGTAACTTAATCGATTGGCTCAGACTGTAAGCTCACTATTGCAATCAGAGTCTTTATTAGATTTCTCATTATTACACTGACAACTATGTTTTCAAAAACTTATTAACAGTTTAACATGTTGTATAATTTGCTATAAGATAATTATAACTATATTATATAAGCTATTATTAATTTTTTTTTATTTGCCGTTACATAGCCATAAAACCTACTAAACTTATATTCTAAAAAAATATAAGTGCACGTAGATACTAGAGTTCTCAAAATAAAAACGATGTGATCGACAAACGGACATATAGGTGATTTTTCACACAACATTTTTCTTTATATAAGTGTATATATTTTATTGTTATGTAAATATAACGTTGTAAAAATATATTGTATCAATTTAACTACGGCTATGCTATTCTGTTAAAAAACCGCCTCGGTACCAACCGTTATCACGGCATAGAGCTTCAATGAAATCACAACTTTATTATCTTTTAAGTAGATTTTAATTTATTGGACCTCTATGACGTGACAGCACTGCTAATTTTGGGATTGGACCCAACAGTTTGTCTTAATTTCACACTAGAAGATAGCTTGCATCCCGTTTAAACTTAGTAATTAAAAAAAAATTATCTGTATTGCGCAGTGATAGGATAAGACACATATTCTGTTGAAAAATTTTAATTAATCACCTTTTGTTAACATTAGTCTGTAGATCTTGCTAAAAAAACAAACGAATAAGATTAATGCGAATTTATAAGCTAATTGAGTTCAACAAAAGATTGATGACCCGCGTCGTCGTGTTTCCTTCCGCGGTGCCGCGACACAATTTTCAACGGTCGAATTCGACGGTTAGATAACGACTATCAAGTGACCATTACTAGACGATTTGTCTGCCAATTTTGACGCACGAAACTGCAGAGTTATAAAATATCTATAATACATTTAGACGATTTTTTCATTATTTTAATCTCAGAGTTTTCCATTTAATCGTTGAAAAAATGTCACTTTTAAAATAAACGCCATGACGTATTGCAGAGATTAATCAAAGAAGACAAATACTTGTAGTGTCAAGGTTGAGTCGAGTTTATATTCAATATAAGTAATAAGCGGATTGAAATAATAAATATTCTTGTCATAATAGTTAGGTAATTGACGGAATTTCGTACCATGATTTTTATAATACTATTTATCATTTATTCGCAATATTATTTCTGTCTTAAGTAAACTGATTGAAAGTATCTACCTATACCTTCATAAGTATTAGTAGTATAGGTATAGGTCAAACTATTACAATTCTATACTTTCAAACTATTTACATAAGAACTATTTATATTGCTTACAATTTACTTTGATCGAGATTGGTTTCGCTTTTTTGCCGTTACAATGTAACAAGCAGACCGGGTTACGTTCGTTTTTGTCTACAATAGTAAGTACCAATAAGAAACTTTTTGTTTCAAGTGTTAATAATAAGTTTCGGTCCATAATTTCTAACTTCACTATAAAATTTAAAATATCGTTGAACTTTCTGCATTTATGTAGTTGCCGATTCGAATCATTAATAGAGGCACAATTCTGGAATAAGTATTTCATGATCGGATCAGTATCTCCGAAGATTATTACCCCTTACGAAAAAAACAAATTTAATAACTTTACCTCTATATACGAGTTCAGATTATTTCAAACAAACATGTTTTATTCCATAGTAAAAAATACACTAACTCAAATGCACGTTTAGTTCTATCCACACCGAAACATATGAAGTTTACATTATGCAAGACTAAATTAAAAAAAATAAAGTTGATAGTTAACACGAATACAGTTTAGTGCGACCGCGCATTCCCATATCATTTACTCAGGTGTTTCAAGGGACAGCCATTGTATTCGAAAAGTAGGTGGCTGACTGTTGCATATTCATATTAGTAATGTGTACTTTTTAAATGTTTCTATGGCATATGCGTTATTATTTATTTAAAAAAGTGTTCTACCGATTGAGCGGTTTATTCTTAGTGCATATTAATATAAAGCCAAGTCCAAGCACAAACACCGTACTTAGATATTAGTCATACCATTATTACGTTTCACTAAATGCTTAAGACAGTTATCACATCCGTTAAAAGGTGTAATAAAGACAAAGTAGTAGTGTTGAAGTCTTGTTTATGGAGAGTTTTGTTCGACACAAATGTACACAAACACTATTCGTTTTCAACGATATTATTATGTGCCAGGACTTCGTGGAGTGGACGAGTTACATATACTGAACAACTTTTTTTAAGTATATGTTACACATCCACCCCACGAAGTCCTGTAATATACTCGTAATATTATTACAATTCTTATAGTGAATCGTTTCTAATTCATACGTAATTCTGAACAGGGTCTTACATAAAATTCGCATACAGTCAATGGAATATTGTAACGTTCATACGCATAGGTGATTTTACTAATTTTAAGCCCCATCAATGTCCAAATTCTCATTTCAACCAATGACATACAATTTACTCTGTAATTTCGGTGACTTTATTATAAGTGCTTTTAGTTTTACTTTAAGTCTACATCAGTTACTTTCCACTTGTATATAAAGTAACATTTATTGAGTTAATTTTAATTAATTTATCAAGGTGAGCCGCAAGATTAACCAACAACGGATATAAGTATGTACTCTGTTTTAATTGTACGTAAACTCATAACCAGGAAATTACTTCTTACAGCGTGTGATTTTTAACATTTTCGTTTTTAGTAGAAATCATATTGACTAGCCTACACAATTTAAGAACTATTTTCTTGTTTATCTTTATTCATATCTTTAATCGGAGGTTTTTATTAGATTACGACAAGATGAAGCTAAAATAAAATCTGCCTCTATTTTACTTTTTATTAATACACTTTAACTTAAACATTATTTAAAGTAAACTTTCTCATTATCTCACCTATGCACATAGTGGCTCATATTTTTAACATTTTTAATTAACAGAAAATATTAAACCTATGTAATCATTCTATACAATCATTATTATTGTAACGAGGACAATAGATGACACAGACTTGGTGAACTGACAAAACTTATTATCACAAATTGGGTTGGGTTTTCTTTGTGAAAAGCTCTTAAAGATTTTGAATAAAATTATATAAAAAAAAACTATTTGTTTTATCGCGACTTCATCCGTGCAAATGATATCTGAAAAAATTTTCATAATCAGTAGTTTTGGAGCCTGTTCGATGCAAACAAACAAACAATCATATCTTTCCTCTTTATAATATTATTACAGATAAATAAATATTGTAATAAATATATAAAATTAACCTAATAGGTTATAACGGTGTTTTCGATTTGCTTATTATGAAATACATTTATTATAATAAAGACTACAGTTACACAGGTGTATTAATTAAAACTTATAGTTATGAATGAAAACGGTTATTTTTGGCTATTTTAATTATAGTAATACTTATAATTTACTATTAATTTCTTTAATAGCAAAATAATTATGTAGAATAATCACTATTGTAGTCTGTGAGAATTCCGATTATTCCGTTGCCATAAAAGTTTAAGAAAAGTTTCCATCGACAATGGCAAATTGCCCAGTGTTTGCTGTTTTTAGCCCATTAAAAGAATGCAAGCTTTTACAAAGATTTTTGGGACACTAAAGCTCACATAATATTGTTTAAAATTTTTCACAAATTGGATTTTATCTAAATTAGTGATTTCTATATTTAACAACATTTTACTAATATCCAAGGGTAGACAGTAATCCAGGACACTACCGTCTTTATAGGTAAACTCGCCTTGGGCGCTCAAATTTAAGGGGCGGCATGGCATGGCAAACAGATTCATCATCAGCCCATTATTTCGTCCCCACTGCAGGGGCTCCGGCCTTCCTAATGGTTGGTTACGGAGCATGGGCCATGACCCTCCACGCCAGCCCAATGCGAATTGGCGGGTATTAACGACTGCAAATGCAGCCGGTACCAACGGCTTAACGTGTCTTCCGAAGCACGGAGTAGCTTGAGATAATATCAGTTTAGGAGATGTATTATAGTATAATTACATAACATTTAAAACAATTAAGGTTTCACTTTCCGAAACCGTATGACATTAACACGTAGCAATAAAATACTTCGCGTAATAAGACTAGTATTAAATTAATTAGTCATACCATTTCACAGTCAAAGACGTTTGAATAAAAAAAGACGTGATGTATTTTCTACTACTCTTTAATGGAAAGTTTCAATCTTATTGCTTTTTGGATAAGGTTTAGTTAGATGCAATGCATTTCGTTACGATGTTAAATATGTAAAGGTATTTTGGCTGTAGGATTAAAATAAGCGGCCAACCCACGCGGTGAACGCCTGTGTGACCAACGTTTATTATAATAAGCACACTATTTTTGATACAGTATAGTCATAGAAGTTTTTTGTTTATTATTAATGTATAGTATTTAGGAAGTGCCTATTTATTCAAATTCAAGATAAAGCCGAAAGAAGACTTTGGACAAAGCATACAATCTGTTTTGTATACATTTTTTTCAAAGTACCAATATATATTAAATAATGATCAATAAACTTAGTTACTTCGTATTCAGTACGGCCCGTTACAGTATTTCCAATGTAGTTTATCTTTTAGTAAAATAAGATAATATTTGAGAATCTTTCAGTGAGATAACATTTTTTATCTGTGGTAGTTACGATAATTTATTTTATTTTCTCAACTAGATGTTTTGACAGCTCTGCATATGTGTATACCTATTTGAAATTAATTCGCCAGAATTTGTACCCGCTGAAATATTTTTTATCTTTTTGGTTTAATCTGAAAGTATGGTTAACATTTCAAATATAATGTTATAATATGATTCATTCACACACAAGTAAACAATGATATATAAGAAACTCACGGCTTTAAAAGAAACCTCGCTTTGTATTAACTTATTATTTGTTGCTGTTTCTGGTGGCCTCAAAATGTGATGCCCTAAACAATAATTATTTTACTTATTGACTAACACGATACTGTACTATGAAATCATATAGTCATGGGTAGTCTGAGAAAACGAAAGTAGGAAATTAACTTTACCAATATGCATTGATCTTTCAATTATTTTTTTAGGTACACAATTTATTTTGTTGCCGCTTGACCTTTCAGATATTATATTCGAGCGTGACGACAATTGAATACGAGAAATCCTTCTACATAAAAAAATCTCAATGAATATCGATAGGGCAACTAGAGTCAACCACTGACCTAATACTGATTGTGTACTAAACTAAATAATATTCGTGAAATATATTTAAAGATGAGTACTTTAACAAAACAAATAATGTGGACTTTATTTAAATTGAATTCAAATGTTAAATTAGTGAAAATTTATAAAAGAATGCTTTTACAATAATCTATATTGTTAATGTCAGCAAGTAATTGTTAGCAATTCTGTTGCACTAACCAGACTAAAGTTAGATTTATGCATGTTAAACCGTGTTATCAATGTTTGTAAATAACTTAGTTTGTTAGAAGAAATTGTATTTGTACTTTATTAGTGTAATTATATTTGTTTATTTGCAAGTGACTGTGAAATAACGTTAAAACAAACCAGAATCGAAATGAAATTTTTAGTTTTGTTCAGTTTAACGAGTGGTGCAACAGAATTGGCAACATTGATTACATAAAATTTTGGTGTTTTAACTACCTCGTCTTTGTCTATTAGTGGCCGACCTCGCTATTTTGTCTCGCCTTCTTAAGTACGAGTATATTTTATGGGCTACCAATATTCGACGAAGGAACCTAATATAGAATATTACTCTTAACATGGGATAAATTCGTTATTCAAAATATTTCTTATAGTAAAAAAAGCTTGGAAAAACACTAAATTTTGAAATCAAAAGTAAACAGAAACACGCAGATTTGCTAAACTTGTAGAAAATAGTCAATTTTTTCCCCATTAGGAATTATTTCGGAAGGAATCGTAGTAGGTATTATATATTAGGAATATTATTCCGTATTAGGTTCCTTTACTAGGTACTATGTTTAGGTATTGGGACTATTTGCTTAACGTTATTGTTAGGGTTCCATACCCAAAGGGTAAAAACTATCACTAAGAGTCCGCTGTCCGTCTGTCTGTTCCGTTGTCTATCAAACTGTCTGCACCAGGCTGTGTCTCATTAATCGTAATTGTTTGCTTTTTTGTAGAAAATGAAACCATTAGTGCAGTGCAGTGAGTAAGATTAGCAAATACAAATCTGTGTTATACGAAAAATCCAGTCTTTGTATACCTTGAGATAAGAGTGTTCTGCATGGTTACGATGACGCAAATGTTATAATCTAGGTATGTACGTATGTAATGTAGGTGATGATTTTGCACACCTGATTTAAAAGAGATTTATAGTGGCGGTTCACTATGATTATGGCGAGAAACCATGAACTGATAAATAAAAATAAATAGTAAATCGGTTACAAATTTGTAATTTGTCTTAATTTTTCATAAAATAGATCGCAATTTCCAGTATAAAAGTAATCTAATAAATTGTTTTGCCCTTTAAATAAAATAGGGTGAGTTCGAGTCGAACGTTATCTGTCCTTGTCGCTTCCGTGCGACGACTACAGTTCTCTAGGTTATGACGTCAGATGTGGGTATGATTCTTTTCTCGTCTAATAGGGATTAAAAATAGGGACTTCAATCAATAATGTATTTCAATGGTAAAAATCTAACACAATGTAGGTATAGATATGTATAGGTATAAAGAAATTATAGGTAACCATTCTACAGGCAAAGTGAGGCAGTATTAACTACGCAATTGTAACACTCAGATTGATACGTTAAACTAAAATCTAGCATACAGCTTTTTTAGATGTAGATTGTACGCACGTAATTTAAATATACTTACCGCTTTAACAGATTCGCCATTTTAGTTCCCCGCACTATTTAGGTTTGTGTTAATTGCCAAATTTAGTACACTGCAACAACTAATTGTTTAGAAAGTGACACATCCATCCTTAGCCCCGGGCATTGTAACTGTGAGTGTATGGTATCATGACAGATCGAAGTTTTGTCAACATTATCTAGATCATAATCTTGGAACAACACGTCAATCAAGCGCCAGCCACTTATCTCCCGGCCTTTGATATAAGGAATTGTCACGTGGAAAATGTATGGGATATTATTCTTATGATTTGTGCAATAAAAATCCATTTTTCCATAAAATTTCATATCGGTGAAAAATAATTATTATTTTAAAAGGGGTTAATTTTTCAAGAACTATTGTAGTCGGGCTGAGGTATTCTGTAGGCTATTAATGATACCGCTCGTCTTCAACTTGAGAAGTCGAGCGGTATCATTAATAGTCTTGAGAAATTAACCGGTTTTAAGATAATAATAATTTTTCACCTTTATAAAATCTGAAGTCTGTTTTATTTTTTGGTATATGTTTTTATATCATTATTTTCTTGTGATACTTATTTAGGTTCCAAATATTTTGTATAGGTATCGCTAAAAGTCTTGAAATTTTTATTTATTTGCCCGACGTAACTACGAAGAAATCAGAGAACTTGCATAAAAATATTATATAATATAAATATTTATTATCGATAGCTCAACAGAAATGAAAACTTGAGTAAAGCTGAAGTAATACGAGGATCCGCTGCAAGACCACCAAAGGGTAAAGTTTATATGAAAAAATATGAAAAATTTTACTGACTTAATAAATCTGAGTACTTATAACAGGCCTTATAACTCCGAAAATTAATAAACCTTACCACTATCATTTACAGTACACTTTCATTACTCTTTGTATAGAGGCTTATTTTATATCCAATTTACCCTATACTACATAATATTTATTAATTGGTATTTTCAATCCAATAGTTTCTTATACATTCCAACAATGGTGAAAAGTCTTTTAGTGGTTGCAATACGTTTTTTTCACGATTAAGATAAAAAGAACAACATTGTAAATCTAACATCTATGTTTACCATAAAGTCCTGTAATATGCGGATTATGTGTATGTGATACGTGAAGCAGAAAATTCAGTTATCACTGTGAAAAGGTTTAAAACAATATTTGAAAAACGAAATTTAATTCGTTACTACTTCGACGGTAAAATTGGACGTAGAAATCACATAAAACAATTTATAGTAATGATTATGAATTTAATATTGAACTTAAGAACTGTTTATTAGATTATTTGTACTGTATTGAATTGTTATCAATGTTACAAATATATACTACAAATGAATAATCGTTTATTTATATCACATCAAATTATTTCACACAAACTAAGAATTTACTAAAACACGTATACAAAATTTTCTGTAATGATATGGCCTAGAATATTTTGAGATTTTGTATATAATTTTTAAGGTATGAAACATCCTTATCCTAAGGCTCTTTACATGAGTTCGATGCCGAACCGATCGTCGATTTAAATTGCATCTTACCAATGGAGCGCGATGCAGTTCGACAAACTTATTGAAGATCTGAAATATGACTCTTTACTCATGGCTCTATACAATTCGACCGATTTTTCTAAATTCAAATATTTTTATTTATGAAGTATAAAGTGTCTGTGTTTACGGTTTCGCATGCACGTGAACAATTGGTTAACGCGTTTGATAAGAGATTGTGAATATTAAGGGACGTTCACAAAAGCCGGTAATCGGATGGGTGATCTCTTTTTATTTGGCCGAGTGGGGTGGGGCGGAACAGGCGTTGCGGGATGAGGCAGGGTGGTACGGGGCGGAGCCGAGAATGGCAAGTTTTTGCTCACTTTTCTTCTCTTGTCGTATGCGCCACGTACTCTAGCTTAGTATCGTGTAATAATAATAATAATAATACCATTTAAATGGTCACCCATCCAATTCGCAGATCAAACACACTAACTACTTCAACATCCATTTAATCCACCCGACATTCGTTACAGGACCCGCGTGTAGGTCCCACCGCGGATTGGTGGTGTTAAAGTACATTTATTCTCAATTGATGAAACCAATCAACCAACATTCCACACTGGGCCCGAGAAAAAGTCCAAATGAGGATTCGCGGTACTTAAACATTGATATAATTAATAATGAAACCAATCCACCCTGCATTCCTAATTGGGCCCACGTGGAGGTCTCAGTATAGACTGGTGGTGCACCGCTATTCTTAATGGATAAAATCAATCTTCTCAGTAATCCGTACTGAGCCAACGTGGTCGTCCTAAATCGTTCCAAATCAATTTACCACCATCTTATTACCGTCCTGTGCAATTGCAGATCAAACACACAGAATTCCAATTTAATGTCTAGGAGATTTGTGACCTATATTGACAAATTGTAAATCCCTGTGACCATTACTGATATGTGAGCTAACAAACACTTGCGATTCTCCACATATTAAATATGGGGCACGATTCGAGCGATATCGCTCATAGAGAGTATCTAAAATAAATAATAAAAATATATTTATTGTAACAAAAAGTTTAATAATAGCTGCAGTAGCTAAAAAATTGAATCATATGAAAAGTCTCACTTAACGAACATGCTGGTCACCCTATTTGAATGAGACAAATTGTCTCTGTACTTGATATCTCGCTCGACTGACTTTTCAGCTGGGAATACTTAGTCCTGTTATAAGTATTAAATCAAAAATTACTACAAAATCTACAACGAGTACATTTACATAAAGATAAGAATAAAGAATAAAAGGTATAACCTATGTATAAAAAGGATATAAAAAAGGATATATGTACAGTACGTAATTTTTGATTTTTCGCTGATATTAACAAAAAGAATTGATATCAACATGGCACAAAATATTTACGTGATGAAAAGTATATTTTGTTTTGTAATAAAAATAAAACTGCTGATTTCTTTTTTTGTTTTACTTTTTTCAGAAAAGAAATATAATGTCGCATTATTAATAAGGTAAGTTCACTGTATTTTTATATTATGTATTTTGAAAAAGTACTCAATTAACACTGATTTGTTACAATATGAACAAAATACAAATGTATTGTATATAGATATTCCTTTGTATTTAGTAGAAACTATTTTATTCAGTAAGCGGCGACCTTCAATGTTTTCATAATCGGAACTCAACTGTTCATAATGAAGTATTTGTAAGGTAATTTTGTTCAAAAGCTGCCTTGCAATAATCCAAAATTAATCATGTTTAATTAACAAACTGATTATGAAGTAGATTAAAGTATTTGGAAAACCACATAATTTGGAAAACCACATAATATTCTCTTATAGCTAAGAGCTTCTGTTGCGATTGGAATGAAATAGTTCGTATATTTTAATAACATACCGATCATTAAATACTAATCTTCGATCAAGAACTAGGTACATATGATTAAAATGAAATTTAAATAAAAACACATGTAAGAAATTATATTCCAAAGTAACATTGATTTTAATATAATTAGAGTTTAATACTATTTCAATACTTCAAGTACAATTTACGGTGTGGAAAGAAATAACAACACTTATTGAAACTATATACTTAGTGAAAACAATATCCTACGCGAAATGTTGTGTCGTCATCGCATTACGCAACTAATTGTCTACTTTTAGTGGAAAAGTTGGAAAATAGTTGATATTTCTTAAAACAGATTTCTGTACTTCGAAGTTCAAAATAGAAAAAATGGTACAAAATATTATCTACTGATAATCAGCTTCACCAAACAATATGTTTCGCGTTACTCCTATCAAAATAATCAAAAATATAACATTAATAAAAGTAGAGTAGTAGTCAGATTTTTAAGAAACATTTCTAATATTTTGTGACATATATTTTATTGTTTTAAATGTCAAATCAATTATTCTAGGTATATTTTATAATATGGAATTGTTAACATAATGGTTTTCTATAAAATTACATATAAAGTGTTACCGACACAATAGAATGGAAAAGTCCATTTTACTTTCTACAATAAAAACAAATGAAATGCAAACAACATTGTTATGTGTTGAGTTCAGACGGCAAATGTTCCTATGAAATGACAAATAATTGTACTTATAAAAAATGTAACCGCTCTATTTGCACTCGATTTGAAGTGATGAACATTGGAGATATTTTTGTTTCTTAAATGGTTGAAAAAGGAAGGAAAATCCTAAGACTGATTCCAGGTTTTTTTTTTCTAATAAAGAGTTGTTATTTTGTTCTATTAAGGTTTAGGCTTCACGATGGTCACATATGATTTGGATAATAATTTGGTGTACCTTTTTCGAAGCGACTTTGCTCGCGGAAATTATAGCCTATGTTACCCGCGTATAATGTATCTTTTAGTAGATGAAAGATTTTTTATAATTAATCCAGTAGTTTCGAATACTATTCGATATAAACAGACAATTTATTTTTACGTCTTTATAATAGTAGTATAGATAACACTAGTAAGCATACGTTTATCAAAAGAGTTAAAATTAACTCGTTTTAACATTATACATTTCAAAACTATAGTTTAATCAAACTAAAAATAACTAAAATATCATAGCAAATTAGTAAGTTTATCATATGAAGTTGTCATTTCCGTTGAGCAAAGTAAATAAAAGTTTAAAGTATGTTTTACGAGCGACAAATTGGTGGAGAGCTAGTTTCGATTTCATAAAATAAACCAGTCACCTGACGTCACAGATTGCGACGTTTGTACTGCTACCATCTTTTACCTGTACAGTTAAAGTCTACAGTGCTATTCTATAATAAAAAAGGCTAGAACTCGACATTGATATTAATGCTACCAATATATACTTACAGATTCAATCAAATAAAAATCTACTCCAAAAGTTATTAAAGGTATTATTTCATTGAACCTCTTAGTTGAGACAGCGATTTCGTTGAATTAGAGCCTATTTTTTTCTGTAATAAAAGCAGATTCTAACTCTATGCTGATTACAGTTAGCGCTGGCACAGTATAGGGGTTCAATAAAAAAAAACGCTTCTCCAAAAGCTAATAAAAGTTGTTCATTATTGCTCTATCCTGTCACAGAGCTGTGCTCGGCATTGAGTTCAAGACAGTTTTTTTTTATAGAATAGCTGTTTTAAAGACCGTATGGGATGGGTCACACATGTGAATGACTAATGCCCATTTTCATTTAACATAGGAGTCGCCCAAATCTGCTTAAGCGATTCGTAAAAATTAGGCGTTTCCTAGTTTAGCTTCTTCGCCTAGTTTAGCGTATATTTACATGAAATTGCATTTTATTCTTAATGACAAATGCTTGAAAAATCCGCTTTGTCCCTCTCTAAGATGGAACTCGAACCCATGACTTTTCGCGTTCCGGGCGACCGACTGCTCTAACCGCTGAGCTACCTAAGACATAATGTTTTAAACTATTGTTAATTTTTCGCTACTACAGAGCGTATTTTCACCAATGTTCAGGCATTCCATCCAAACAGCTGACACGTTCTTTTCTTATTAAGTGATAAAAAAAAAAAAGAACGATATATAAGAAAGAATATTTATTTGCGATAAGTAAAATCGAGGTCAAGGTCCCTAGGGTCGTGGGTAGGTTTCTTAGAGGTCTGATGGTAGATCACTCGATAGAACTTCCCTGTACTCCTGTGAATTCTACGGTGCGCCGGGCTTCAATTTCTGGTTTCCATAAGGCACTTTTCCAATTCTCAAATATCAATTCCCAGTATAAGTAATGTTGGCGAAAGAAATATTTTTACAAATATTTAAGCTTTTATTAAAAATGAAAATTTGTTCTAATTATTATATTTGATTAATTTCGCATTCACAATAGTATACTGAGGAATATTCTTTTCTTCATTAAGAATAAAAAGTTGTCGTTAAAATCACATATCCACAATAAATAGTACTTAAACACATATACATTTGTCACTATTAATGATATTGGTATTCTGTTAGAATATCTATGATATTGAAATTGATAAATGACACACAAATTATTGAGAAGGATGATGGAAATCAGGTATTTTAAACGGGATAATGGAAGATTTATCTTTTTATGTTACAAATTCAGTCCAAAGAGTCAAGTATTAAACAATAACCAAAGTGACATTCTTAATAAACTAAAAATAGAATATAATCAAAGATATAATGAGGTGCTATCGTGCACACCAATAATCATATTACCTATATCGGTTTGTAACTTACATCTTATAGCTTTTTTGCTACTAATACATTTCAGTTATCAGGTTAAGTAAATTAGTTAATATTTATTCAATTATAACATAAATTATGAACATGAGAATAAGGCCTGCAAGATTTTATATAAATTTACTAATTATATCTGTTTTATTGTAACTGCTGCTTAGGTATATTATTTTAATTCTAGATAATCAACAGTTTAGGTCACCAACCAATTTGGTCTTTCTATCAGCACTCATAGTTGATATAGTGAAACCAGCCATTTGATACGTCTTCGTACGTCAGCGTCGTAAATTAATTATATTTTTTCAGATACCTTGATTGTATTGTAACACTTTTAATTCTATACACTCACACGTGATCGCAAATATTATAAAAAAAGGGAAAGTAATTAGTAATTAATAAGGAAACGAGTTGATAAATAAGCAATTTTATTTACTTTGATTAAATGTACTGCCCTTCTCTTATTGTACTAACCACAATGTACGTTTGCGTGGGAAAAATATTGACGATACAATTAAACCACTAATTTTGCTATTAATTTGTTTGGTTACTAATAGAAACGATTTTAATTCAGATTTGATTATTGTTTGTCTTATTGCTTCGATGTTCATAGAAATATTTAACGAATGCCCAGTAGATAAGAGTACTGTATATGCATGTCCCACTGGCCAAATTCCCACACAACATCAGAGGTGAATCATCGTAAGAGACCTTCCTTAAAAGCGGTATTAAACTAATTGCGGCATCACCGAGTAATTGATGTTGAGCATATTCTATACTACCTACCTACTTATATACGGACAAACATTTGTAGTGTAAGAAAATAAATAATATTATATAATAGGTTGGGGAAAAAGATTCTTCGCATTTTAGCTGAAAATTCAAAATTATTTTTTTATAAAGATTATTAAGCCTCTACCTACAAGATGACAAAAAGTAGGTACCTACATACTTTAATTGAATGTAAATATGTATATAATTTTGAATTTTCATATAAAACGCAAAGAAACATTTGGGGCTTCTGATAATAAAACCGCGACAAGTGGTTTTGGCAGCTCTTGCGTTATTTAACTCGACACGACATTGTCTAAAGAATTCTGAAGAGACCGAAACAAATGGAACTCTGATTGTGCAAGGTCATGACTATATGGTTGTTTACAGTTATTTACAATAGAGTTCAGAACAAATGGTCCTGCCTGACGGAATAGCTCATAATGAATAATGCCCTTCCAATACCACCATACACACAGCATCACTTTTTTGTAACCCAGGTTTCGCTACAGTCGGTGAAGCCTGGCGTGAAGTACGTGATCCACTTTACATCACCAGTTATCAGCTTCTTCAAAAAATGGTTTGATTTCATTACGCCGTAATAAAGAATCACAAATGAGTACATGGTTCATTAGGTTTCTTTCAGTGACCTCGTGAGGTACCCAAATATCCAACATTTTGTGTACTCATTTTTTCAAATGCGCCAAAAATGTTTAGTGGTCAATCCCCAGACCTTCAGTTACGTTGTAACTGCCGATATTGGTTCAATTTTTCAAAAATGGTATTCATTATAACCATAATCAGGGCGAAGTGCATTCTTGACATCAAAATTTCCGGATTGAAACCCTTTAACCAATTTTGTGCTCTCTCACAGAAACTGCACTAGGTCCATAAACGTGAAAAACGTTTTGCATTTTTATCTTTTTTGGAATGAAATTTTAAAATGTATCGATTTACTTCATAAGATTCACTCATTTATACAGTAAGAAAACATAAATGATAATCACACATTTTGTTTTGAATTCAAAATTTGAATTCGGAGTTATCTTCTTTAAAATCTAAACTTTTTAATGAGACCGAAACCAGCCAGATACAAATAGTATAGCCAGAAAGTATTTATTACCAGTTTATGCATACTATATGCGAAAAGACAATATATTACTAAAAGTACTAGTAAATTATATTCAATAATTATTTATACACATATCAATCAGATGCTGTTCGAATTTTGGCAGCTCAAATTACTGTAGTTGATATCTTTAGAAAGTTTTGAAATTAAGTCATTTAACAAAGTAAAATTGGATTAGAAAGGTGACTGACTAACTACTGTTCCTTTAAGATTTTTACTATTACTGTAAGTTATAATCTCGTCACCCATATTATTAGTTCAAGTCCTTCTTAGACAATATTTTTTTAGAATCACTTGATCCTTCTTTCTAGTTTGATGATTTAATTATTCACATGAATAAACGAATCCGATTAGTATTCATTTAGATTGTATTATTATCGATAGAATATTGTCTCTAAATATAGATGTTTAGTTACCTAGTAGTATATTCACGATATGATTTCTATATGAAATGAAAATGAAATGACACCAAAAAGAAGATACTAGGTAAATGGTCATTGTTAAAGAAGCTTATTTTTGTTTTTATTTTTTAATAATCTTCATTCAGCTTTTTTTAGTTTACACTTTTAATGAGATTATTAATCCACGACCACGATCTCATTATGATAAGATCAGACATTTTATGGTCTTAAGTCTTAAAAGCCTTAATAAGACCAACAACAGTTTCAGGAACTTAAATGTTGATTCAATCGTCGATTCATTTGCTTAGATAAAATTTGATTGTGGACATTACGTTTTGCTGGAGCGAATATATTATATTTTTAAACTAACGTGTTTGTAGTGAACAGAGTATCGTTAGGTTTCGTTGACAATAATATACTTTTAATAATAAAGCGTGACCGAGCGTCACTTTGTCATTTAAACCAATTTGAAACAGCTATAGATATGCGTCACTGGTCATCATTCTACTTTAATATAGGTATTTGCACCTGTCAGTGGCCATTTTAATTTTTTAATTGACCATGTGAGAGCAATTGAGTGCAGGTTTTTTCTTTTGAAATCAATTGTTGCCTTTTTTGCTTCCAATGCAAGCATTATCGTATGGTTAATAATATAAAACATAATATATATAACACGAAAATGTTCTTAAATAACTATTATTGTTTCAAGTTAAAAGTTACAGAATAAAACATATATTTTATTCACATATATATGTTTTTCTATTATTACATAATAGCTGTCGTCTAAAGGTTTTCACGTAGCAAATAAGTATTCCATCAACATTATAGTAATAATGTCAACAAACAAACAGCAATGTTGAGAAAATACTTAAATATTTACTTACCGTAGTCCTACGAAGAGAATATTAGGCACTAGCGATAAATCCCACTAAGAACTAGTCCACTTCAAACTTTTATTTCACTTGGTTTTCTCTACGGGAAAACTAATGAATTAATATGTAGGTACGTGATTTAATTGAATTTCGCGGATAGTTAATACGTCCGTAAGAGCGCGGGGTCGGCTCACGACTACTCAAATCCGATGCCGATGACAGTCACCGTGACTGCACGCGGGTCGCGGAGGACAGACGTACTGACGGAACACCGGCGCGCGCGCCCACCGACATCGCTCCGTTGGTCTTCAGAAGAGGATATTTGGTACCTAGAGCAGGATAAATTCAGTAACACCAAGAGATCGATCCGATATACCGAACACGTGGAAAAGAGTGTCACGTATCTCATAAATAGTATACTTGTTAAAGTGTATATTCATATTAATTAAAATCGTAATGTAAACTAGACGGAACCTTCGGAAAATTTAGGAGAAGGAGATAATAGAATACTATTTTTTTATTGTAAGTTTAAAATTCCTCAATAAATAAATAAAAAAAACATTATATTCTTAACCGTTTAACCATGTTTTTAACATAATGGTGTAAGAAACATAGATATTATAATGAACCGCTTTTGTTTAAACATTAGCAAATCCAAACTAATGTGGAATAGGCAATAAGTATCTATAGTTTATGGAAGTTTATGACACGTTAATCAATGATATTTGAATGGTAAATGCCATCGTGCCATTATTTAACTGTTTGAAAAATTAGAAGAAAAATATTTTTAAGTATATATTTTTTTTAGTATTTCTTATAAATACACGTCTGCGTTATTGAGTAATTTCTAAACGTAATAGTATGTCTGGGGACAGCGGGTCTGGAAAAACTCAAATAGATTTGCCTGCAAAACTCCCAGAAAAACCTTCCCGTTTGAAAACAGGAAAGAATGTTAATAAATCCAATGTAGATTGCTCGTCATCATCGACATCTGGCACTCAGTTTTTCAGAAAAAAAAGACATAATGATACATTTGAGAAAATAACTACAGATGAATACTTTGGAAAGTCGGAATCTATATCTGGGTCGTCTTTAACCTTCCATTGTGTCCATGGACCTGAAGGTAAACTGTACACAGAGAAAGGGCTTTTGACGAGAAACCTTATTAAGGAACTGGATCCGATACCATTTGGTACGTTGGTAATCAAAAGGTCGATAACGGGTACAATTAATATTCAGTAATAAGATTAAACTATAAAAATGAAATGCTTAAACTATGATAGGTAATATGTTGCTTAGGTACATTATTGTACCTATGTCTATGTATTTGACTACAGTAACTTATGACTGTCATTAGCTGTATGCATACATGGACTAATTTCTATATGTGGATACACAATTATTCTATCTATATATAAAAAAACAATATACATGGATCGATTATGGATGCTAAATTGATACCTACATTGTATGAACTAATAGGTACATTCAAATTATATTCATATGCCTAAAATCGACGAATCGTTTAATTTTAACCCAATTGTTATAAGATTCGTACGACTAAAAGTTTCCTATATAAATTTCTAATATCTGATCCTAGATTTTGTGAAAGTATCATCAATAAATAGCACGATCCTTCAATTGAAGTATGCGTTTTCCCTCACCTACATATCCATTTACATTAGTGTCACATTCGCATATATTATTACTTTGTAGTGTAGTTAACGACTATGCTCTAAATAAAATAATATGTAATAAAGCATCAGGGCAATATTAATAAGCAAGTTAGTTATTTATACGTGGAGTTTTTATTTCTCAATTACCTATCTATAATACTTACTTAATTTTGGTTTACATACATACACAATTAGGTTTGCACCTTACCTAAAAGTTGAGCCTTTTATTGATATTCAAGCAGTGTCACCTGCCTCTATAAATGAAATAATGTTTCTAATAATTGGATTGTTCTTTGTAATATTACATTGATTCCATCCTGTCTTACTTTTCTATGTTAAGAAACACACACAAAGTTAAGACTCAATTACCGTCTAAGAACAAATTTAAACCTATTTAATTACAAATTACAGATCCTGATTGGAATGATAAATGTCCCCCTGCTTATGGTTGGGACATTGCTGAGAAATTGGAATTCTTAGTGACGGACACAGTCGGTGTAAGCCAACATGATCGGCTCGAAGCTCTCCTCAATGATTTCACCAAAATGTCAAGCAATGGATATGTATAATTTTTAGATTACTTGTATTGGCATTTTTTCACAGCGAGCGCTTTCTTACGCTTTGATAATATTTTCCTCTCTTATCCGGAATAATAGGTTTTTAATAGGTTTTAACTTTTCAAAGTTATTAAAATAAATACCGCACTAAAAAAAATACTATGCTTCCCCTTAAAAACTCCTTACCTATATTTCGTCTTTATTTATTTCATTTATATTTTAAAGGAAACTGCTTAAATCCCTAGTCCTAGGTGACCCTAGACCTAGAGATGTGATTCTATGTCATAACCATTCACAATTTTTCATTGCTTTCACTACCTGTGAGCTAAACCTGTATATCTTATACTCCAAAACCGTAATTCCGTCTATTTTCGAAAAGGTAATAAAAGGTAGATTTCGAAAACAGCTCCAAAGAAACGTATTTCCGTAAGGCCCTGAGACTGAGACGAGAACAGTAGATTTACGTAAGAATTTTCTTTCAGAAAAATTGAATAAATACAACAATTTAATTATTACATCCATTTTGAATATTTAGAAAGTTCACGTGTTGGATAACGTCTGCATAATATTAGACTATTTGGTGGAGACACTTCACAAGATGCCGAGTATGAAGACACATCTCGTAACGCTACTGAGAAACATGAAAAAACCAATATTGCTTAACGCTTCATCTGACGTCGTCAAATACTTCATAAATATAAGTTCATACATTGGTTTTATGGGTAAATGCATATTCCATATATTTCTACTTAAAAAACGATTAAGAACAATAAAGTTGATAGTGCTACTTATCTAAACTTAAATTTTATTTCACCGCATAGGAATAGCAAGTGTTAACTGAAATTCAAAATAGCACAGAGTATGATTAACTTAATTTTTCATTAATTTTGTTTGCACAGTACCTACTTAGCTTACGTTCTTAAAAAACCCATTTTTACATTATATATAACACAAAAAAGGTGAAAAATTACTCTAGCCTCATTTAATTGAATAACTACTAAGTACGTATGTCTTGTCCAACTTTTAGATCATAAACTTACTGACTTTGGTTTTTTTTTATGGAATGTAACAAATCTTTTTAGGGTCATGTGCGCAAAGTTCTATTGAGTTCAGTACCTTAACTTTTCATGAATATTTAATCAATTTGTTTAAACGGAGTCATTTTATTGTAAACTTCATTCAGACAAAAAAAACTTTTTTTTTTTCATAAAACCTGTTCTAATAGTGCAGTGATCAGTGCGGTCGGTCTGCGATACGGTTGTTACGCAACTTTCGCAAGGGCTGGTCCAGAGCTGAGGGTGGGTGACCAAAAATTTACAATCACGAACCCCATGCTTCGAATGGCATGTTAAGTCGTTGGTCTCAGCTGCATTAGCAGTCAAGACAACCATCTATCCGCATTGTGCCCGCATGGTCGATGGCCATGGCACATTCCCCCTATTCGATTTGATACTATTCCCTTCCATTCATAGGGAAGGTCTGAACCTCAGCAGTAGGTATATTAATATTCTGGTGATAACGATATCGTTCTATAGCAGGGTGACTCCTGAGAAAAGTGTTCTTATCATGTTAAAGGAAAAATAAAGATTGTAACAAACGATCAAAAACTTATCATATTTTTAAAAATAACTCAAACAATTCTCAGTGAAACAATGTTTGGGTACAGTAAATATATTTAAAAAAAGGATAATTCCCCGTATAATGTAATGTAATGTAAGTCCCACTATTTTCATAGACTTAGGCTCTACGAACAGGTAACATAATAAAAAACTGAAGTTTGGTTCAAACAAATTAAAATATTGTAACTTAGATATTAAAAGAACCACAAATAGGCGATAAATAGACGATGAAGTAATTCATAATTATTTAATTCAATTTAGTTTTCTTACCTACGTCAGAAAGAAAAGCGGAATATATAAGCATCTTCTATACAAATAAATATTCAGATGGAAAATTCTTAACCTTGTTTGTTTGTTTGTACGCAGTAATCTACGAAAATACTAATCTGATCATGAAAATCCTTTAACCTACGGGAACTCAACGTCATTATTATAAAACTCAATAAAATTAAACAACCTCCTAGCTTAATTTAATGAAATTATATATCAGACACCTATGTGAAACGTATTATTAATAAAAAATGCTAAAAAACCCACTTTGCCCGAGATGGGACCTACTCGAACTCGAACATACGACCTTTCGCAATCTTACTAATCAGTCGCCCGAATTGCCAAAGGTTCGAATCCTATCTCAGAGTACCTTAGGGCAAAGTGGATTGGATTTTTTAAAGTATTTTTCATTATGAATATTTTTCAATATATGAATGCAAAATTGATCATATACTATGCGCAACGTAATCTTATATACTCGATACAATACATAGATTCATAAAAACATTTCTCTGTTATATCGGTTTCTATTATTATTTTCTTCTCGAATGTATCTAATGAATGTCACATCCTATTGTACGTGATCTAATCCACCCATGACCAGTGGTCATGCAAAAATGAGGACAATGCCATTAGAACTCAGGGGATTTTACTCCTAATAAGGGATGCTAGAGGTTTATAGAGCAGAGTTGCAAGACATGTATGAGGACACGGCGACTTTTCACTTTGGTAGCAATTTGGTGGGCGTTATTATGACCAGTCCCTGTTTTATTTAACGTCTACACTAATGTTATAAGGAGTTGTTTTTTTATTTACATTGAATAGACTTCGAAACTCGATAGCCAACAACATCGTACATGGTTATAACCTGAAATTTTCGCGTACGAATTTGCAAAAAAGAAAACTAGTATAATAAGGTATAGGTAGTAAATTTGATTTCTTGATTACTTTAGGTAATTGGCATTTTAATTGTTAACAATTTGATATCAGCAGGAATTGGCCGAGCACTTTTTAAGTTTGTTTTATTCTTGGTACCTAACTGGGCACGCTAACGCCGAATTCGAAGAAATTCGGTTTTAATAAGGTTTAATTATAAAATATCCTCGACAATAGATACAAAATTCACCAATCAATTTCTTCTCATCATATCATACTAACATTTTTATAGATGTAAATTAATGAATACGTTACTCACTTTGCCGAGACATGAGATAGAGAAATTGTACAACAAAAACCCATGTTTTGGCTATGACAGTACTCTTATAATATAATCTAAATGAGCTGATGTTTAAAATAGTTTTCCAATTTTTAACATCAGCTTATTGAGACGTTATCTCTTTATATAAAATCAGTAAGAAGAAGTAATTTTTAGATAACGTGTCCTGTTTAAGTAGCACACAATTTTTTCATACAAAAGCTGGAGACACGCAGTCTTATCGTCACCAGTGTATTAATGTCCCCACTACTGGGGCTAGGTCCTCCCTCCCCTATAGATGCAATTGAATCGAGAGCATGGGCCGTGACGGGTCCAGTGCGGATTTCTGGACATTAACTACTGCTTAGCAGGGCTTTATGTGTCCTTCGATGTACGGAGGAGCCCAAGTTAATAATTTTTTTATCAGCCATATTATGACCAGCCCTTGCGAAAGTTGCTTAGCAACCGTATCGCAAACCAGGACTGCTAACCACTGCGCTATGAAGGCATCCATAACAAATTAATTATTGCAATTGATCTAAATACCAACTATTTGTATAAAAATGTTTTGTTCTATGTTTAACAAAGTTTTAATAACATCGCTAACTTGTTATTGTGCTTATTAATATCGGAATGTTTATTGAAGTGATTGCATATTGCAAAAGGGCAACAGTTAAGAGGTCTACGAAAAATATTAGCGCACGCTTCTCAAGGTCGTGAATTATTATTATAACAAAATGTTTTAATATTAGCCGAATAATATTCGATTGTATTTATTATAAACCTATAAAGACAAGTGAAAACGAGACGAGTTTAAAAAGGCCAGTCAATTAATCAAAGAGACATAGATGTTGACATTTGGATGGTATACTAATTGCGCAAATAGAGCTTCATAAACATTTTCGACTGATAATTCCGTATCTATTGAACTGATTTGAAAAAGTCTTAGATTCATGGGAAGCTACATCATACGCGGGTGACGTAACTAACGCAGACGATGTCGTAGAAAAATAACGAATAAAAAAAAACACAATTTTGTTATATGTAAAAGGCTCATGAAGAAATGTTAAAAAATATACGTGTCGTTATTAGTTACTTTTTACGCATAGTTGTTATTACTTTTTACACAATTTGTGATTAGTTACCCTAATGATGATCGTAAACTAATATTTATTGTTATTACTTCAATTGTAAAAAAGATAAATCTTCGTCTTGGCATAAAGCCGTCTTAATCCACTGCGATCCGGCACTTCATTTCGTTTTTCCAACGCATCTGTGGTCTACGCGTTTTCACCACAGCTTATCGCGACTTTGCATTAAGATTTGTTGTTTACGGGCAACATGCCTCGTAAACGTCTACTTTGGGTGCGTTACACCTTTTCTTTCAGCGACTTTGCCCTCGAAGCCTTTTGTTTGAGCATTAGTTGCTCTTCTATTGGTATACCCTGGTGCTGAGATAGAAACAAATCAAAGTTCTAAGCCGTCAACATTCAGCCATCCCCACATAGCATGGCCTTTACGGTTTTAGGAGTAGCTCCAAGCCTCTCCGGTCACGAGAGAGGACCAAAGGTCTTGTTAGGGTTGGTGAGTATCCTGGTGACTCCACATAACTCTTCTTCGGTCGCTCAACTTTATCAGTTGGTGTCTCTGATGACAACCCAGGTTTCCGTACTATAAATGAGTACCGGCAAACACTCTTTGAACGTCATGGCAAGCTGTAGACGGTTTCCAGCTGTTATGACGTAATTTTTTTTAGTATAGATGCTTTTAAATTGTTCGTATGTTTAAATATAATTTTAAACCATTCGACTACTATTTCCTTTACTTTTATTAATTGTTCTATGGTACCTATACTCTATCCACATTTTTTAATTCGTAAGAAAAGAAGCGTTTAATCAATTGAACATTAAATGAATAGTCAAGTCGATCAAACCAAATGCAAATGATGTGGTTACAGACAGTCAGTATTTAATTTTTATTATATTAACAGCATACAAAAGGTACACCACATTAGTGTGATATTATATGTGAAGAAATCAATAAGCTGATGATGATGATTCTAAAATAAGTATTAATTATTCAAGGATATTTATTACTGCGGATGGAGGACGACGTCTTATTTGATCTAGTGAGCAACGCTATGATATGGCAACTGTCAGCACCCGATTCAAGTCGAGGGCCCGGCACCGCTCACTTGCACATCGTTCTTGCGGCAGCAGGACCAGTACTCATACACACTGCTGTCAGAATGTTGGCAGTCGCTGACTCGCACAGGTTTCCGACTTTCCTGGAGATAGCTTTTCTGCTAGCAAATGATAATGCTGATAATTGTAAGTATCAATATAATGATTAGTTATTTTTACTATTTATCTTTTATTCTTAATATAAAATAAAAATAAACCGAGCAATATGAAGTGTGAAATTTCTTCGAGGGAATGGAATTAGAAGTAAAATATAGGAATTATAAATAAAAAAAAGGTTCACGTGAATGACGATAAAGATCTTGCTTTAATATTATTAACTATTTTACTACAAATTCGGATCACTATAGCAAACTTACCATAAGAAATCAAACAGTTAATGATTGAAATGTCAAACAGGTATCGAGATGATGAAAGAAAATATAATAGAGAATATATTTTATCGTTTCAACCCGTACTTTCCCATAACTGAATTACCTACGTTTAACGAAAATCCTGCTGATCCTCGAGATTGGAATCTTAAGCTAGGTAAATAGACTCAGATCAAAGTTTATTATTTTACTCAAATATGGCCAAAGTTTATATTTGGTATCATAGTTTGCAGTACGGCTATAGCGTTTTCCGGCGTGTGGTGCGAGCTCTTCCTCCATTATGGTAGTCGTCAACGAATTAAAGAATTACTTGTATTTTTTATTATAAATTTTAGGTGAAAGCTGCATAAATATATCTACAACACTGTCACTGCTTCTCGTTCTCCTTTAAACAGATCAAAGTTTATTATTTTACTCAAATATGGACGAAGTTTACCTATATTTGGTATCAAAGTTTGCAGTACGGCTATAGCGTTATCCGGCGTGTGGTGCGAGCTCTTCCTCCATTATGGTAGTCGTCAACGAATTAAAGAATTACTTATATTTTTTATTATAAATTTTAGGTGAAAGCTGCATAAATATATCTACAACACTGTCACTGCTTCTCGTTCTCCTTACAACCACTAAAGCATATTTAGAACGAAATCCAACACACCGGTCGATCTTACCCTGTCCGGATGCTTATAGTCAAAGGTAATATAGTCTAAGATAATATAGTCAAAGAAATATATGCAATATACGGTAAAATTTTCATATGCCACAATAAGTAAGGATTGTAGAAAGAAATGAAGTCCTTTAGGAACAAAGAATATTTCGAGTCGATGATTTATGAATTTCCCGTACAAACTGAAAACTTTTTCACCTTTTTAGTTCTAGTCTTTAGATCTTTACATGAAATAGGACCAAAAAACATATTTTTTGATATTTATCATTTTTTTTTTATAATTACTTATATTCGATTAACTGCTCTTAATTTCTCTCCGCAAAACTTTAAAGTAGTTAATATCTTAACTTGAATATATATAAAAAGTATCTTAATATTCCCAACACTATTCAAAGATATAAAATTATAAAATGTTAAAGCACGCAATACAGGTTCATTCCGTTACTATAAATATTGCAATCATAACAATGGTAATAATTATTCCTGTAATGGCATTTATGTATTAACCTAAATAAGTACTTAATAAATAACAGCATTTTACAAATAGTATAATAGAATTACTTTATTTTAATGATCTATTTTAATCAATAACTATTTTCTCGAACCAGTTACAAAGTTATCGTTTATTTTGTCGGCGTGAGTTCTTGTAAATAAAGAAAATGAAATATATTCAAATGTTTCTTGTCAGGTGCTTCATTTGGGCGTATCGCTATGAATGTCGTGTCAGGGGGCACCAAAACGAGAGAATTACACTAACCGTTGTCATCGGCGTCTTGTTATATTGTTTTGGTGACCGGCTAACTCTATTTTCTTCTTTACTCATGCCTGGTAAGAAAATTTCTTGATAATATCGCAACAGATTCAGCTACAAATAAGGGAATATAATAAGTGTAACAAAATATGAATATGTTTATTTCATACATTCATTAAACTTCGCAAAGAAAGATCGCGAAAAGAATCGCGAATATTTACCTATTTTTCAATATAAACTCAGTAAATAAATATATTGTGGGGTAATGCTGTCGACATACAAACGGTTTTTGTGCATGGAAGAGTAATAAGATCAATTTATTCTCTAAGGATTAGGCACCCTTTAAGGAAGAAATTTAAAGAAATAGACATAATGACGGTTGCTTCTCAACTTAATGTACGTTCGTAAAAATATTAGTTTGTTTTCTATAAAAAGTGATGTACACAATTTTAATACAAGAAATAAATATTAATTAACGGTGCCTATCACTAGACTGCAAAAAGTTCATAACTCATTCAGGGGTCTTTGTAAGGGCTTCTACAATAAGGTCCCAAGTAAAATAAAAAATTACTATTAAAAATACTTATTAAAAAAGCTAATTATAAGATTATATAACAGATAAGAATGCTCGGACTTAGTATGGTCCAACAACTGGATAGATGATTTCTTCTAAACTTATATTATATATCAAAAATTATCTTGTTGCCATTATTATTGAATTATTATGTTATCATTATAAGATCATAGTTTTTATTTCAATCTCTATTTATAATGTTTTGATCTGGTAATGACATGGTTTTTGTGAATGTCATTACTCATATTTAGAGCTGGTGAGTTTCTTGCTCGTTCTTCTTATCAGCCAATAGACCTCCTGAACGAGTGGTAGGGAAAAAATGTTGGACGATTCAAAAGTACTTTTAAGAAGTCTATTTGAATAAGGATTATTTTGACTTTTTTTGATGGTTGCTTTTATGGGGGGGTAAGTTTGCAAAAGAAAATTGCCGAACATTTACCGTTTTTCCTGAACTTATAAACTTTTGGGCGTTTAATTTTGAAATTAACCAACAAAGCAGTTATTTAAATAATGAAATGAAGTTATTTCTCTAATAGTGTTGGTAATATAAGGTTTGTATATTTCAGATTTGATGTCATTATCAGTCTTAACTGAACTGCCTACAAGGAGTGACTGGATCGGAACTGTGAACATGAATACTGGTCAAGTAGATGTTCAATTCAAGAGTATTCTCATCGCTTTATGTGTTGATTTAATCAAAGCGTTTCCCGCTAACAAATTCGTGAGTGAAATTCATGAGATTAAAATTTCTTTATTGCAGAATTTGTATTTCCTGATTAAAATTTTCGCAGTTTACTGTTATATCGCGTAGCTATATGTGGTCGCAGGTTCTTGTTTGGCAACTGTACTAGGTTTTACAGTTTTGGAACTCACCAGATTTCTTTAATTTTCACTATCAATAGCTTGATAACGACAAAATGTGACTAGGGTGGTGTGGGCACTATTAGAGTGTAATGCTTATAAAAACTGGTGTTGTCCATAAACAACATTAATAGTAATTAATAACGACAGCAGATTTGATGAATGAACTATTTAAACATAGACAATTATAAAAGAGCTGCTGGTCCTCAAAATAGCTGTTAGTGACTTTAATTCATAAAAAATAGTTAAATGCTAGAACACTAGTGCTACCTAAGTATAATCAGTCCATTTCTCCATCAAAATAAAAATCTTTTGAGGAAACCACTTTATGTTGTCTTCTTTTGCAATTTTAATACTACGAGTACATCGTGTGTTCATAAGTTTCGAGACAAAATTTAACTGAAAAAATAGAATGTTACTGCCTCTTTCTTATTTTTTTTATCGATTTTGAATTTAGAATGTTAACTTTTAGTTTATATGTAACACAAATTTATTTGTTTATCGGCCACGCTCTGTGAGGACGCCTGCGCTCATCAAAATCATCCGAGAGCACCTTCGCCGAAATTCATGTCGCACTCAGAAGAAACTCGCTCTGCAGATTAATATTTCGCGCGTTTCAGTGAACAAAATACGGAAATATGATCTTAAGGTCTATAGCCGTAGAAAAGTTCACTTTTTAAACGATCGTCTTCGTAAGTTACGACGCGAACGTTGTCCATAGCTGCTGACGAGACATGATGTCAGTAAGATACTCTTCACCGACGAGAAACCCCTGTCTGATACGTTATTTCACAATAAGGATTGAGATTTTCAGCAAGACTCGGCGCCATCCCATAAGGCAAAAAGCACCCAAGCTTGGTTGAGGGAAAATGTGCCGGTCTTCATCGCGAGTGGCCCTCTTCCAGCCCCGACCTCAATCCGCTAGATTATTCTTTATGGACTGAATTAGAGCTCAGGGCCTGCCGTATGTCCCACCCAAACTTGGAGTCACTGAAGCGAACCCTTGTTCGAGAAGCAAAGCGAATTCCGCTAGAAAAGATTCGTGCCGCCATTGATGACTGTCTAAATCGTTTAAGGGCCTGTATTAAAAACAAGGGCACTCAATTTAAATAAAATATAAATATTTTATTATTGAATATTATCTAATGGTTACTGAAGATTTTATAAATATAAGTCAATTAATAAAAAAGTTACGCAGCTTTTATTTCGTCTCAAAACGAACACACGAGGTAGTTGTTTTGAATTTCCAATCTTAAATGCTTCTCTTTTGTTCTAGATGGTTGAGGCTCGTTATTGGTTACTCGGGCTTATGTATTTGGTGGACCCAGGATTGTGTCATTTGCGATCTCATTGGTCGCCTGCTCTTTTTGCAGAGTTGAGAAAGACAGCATTAAAAGCCCTAGTGTCTGTTATGCCGCTCATGTCACCACGTTTGGCTGTAGAATATGGGTTTATTAGGAGGTAGACATTCAACATTTATTTTTATTGTTGACAAATTATAATAATCAGAGTATACCCAGAAAGCTTGCTCAATTTCCGCTGCTGATACTATAATGGCGCAGTTACACTGGTTGATGATATGCGCGTGTGGGTTGCCGCCGATTTTAGAGGCTCGGTTTCATTGATCGCTCATTGTCTTAAATACCATTGACTAAATGGTCTAAGATCACCCACATTCCGCGTCATGACCTCGTCGACTAGTGTAACTAAGTCATAACGTCGATATGCTGTTGTCAATGGTCAATTTTGTAAAACTTAATCGCGGATTGATTGTACAAACAGGCTCCTTATTCCTTTCATCTTACTCATTGCTATCTTATTTTATAGAATTATGTGGTACATCGAATGGTATTCCGAGAGTCCGTTTGAATTACCAATTCTGTATTGGTGTTTGAGACTTTTACAAGTTACAGTAGAGAACAGGGACTATTGCAAGAAAAGATCCAGTCTCATTGACCTGTTTGATACTCATGGGATTATTATCATCATAAGTTAGTTTTGTTTCGGTAACAACATAGCATAATTTTAATGTAGACACTAATTTTAGTATATTTTTTTTTTCGTGATTTATGTTTAGAATGATTAGATGGTCTTTTCAAAAATACATAAGAAGACTTCATATTTATAGATCTTTGCTACACATTGTTGAGAAAGAAACAACCGCCAGTGGAAAAAGCTCAAGCGGTGATGGCACTGAACCTTAGCCTGCTGACTAATGCACTGGATGTGAACAGACAGCTAACGTGCTGCGTTTATCCTGATATAAAGTGGCCGTCATCTATCAATACACTCGTTAGAAACTTAGTGGATATGGTATTATACTCGCTCGACAGGCACTTCATAATTAGCGATAGGTGAAAAATGATTATTATTTTCATTATTAGCCCTTTTAAGACCCCACTGCAGTCGCCCTATGCATCTTTAAGTAAGATGTGCTATGACCCTTCATGCTGACCCAATGCGGATTGGAGAGTATTAATGATAGCAGCCGGGATCAACGGCTTAACGTACCTTCCGAAGCATGAAGTAGCTTGAGATAATATTTTTTTGGTCACACATCTCGTAACTGACACTTGCGAAGTTGTTTATCAATATCGGACCGCGGCATTATTTCAACTACAATATAGGCAAAAAAGTTGACCTCGAGGATCTTCTTGTCCATAATCATTTCTACTATTCTTTTCACTCAGTCATAAATAAAATATAATATATTGAGACGAGCTCTGTGGTGTCTTTAGAATCTTCTGTGTAGCGAAACAGATTTCGCAAAGGTCATGGAAGTTTATTGTAAAGCTTTTCCTTTCATCCAATTCTCATTGAACGCACATAAAGGTTGTCCTCTTCTTCCTTTGTGATTTTATTCATATGACTATAAACTATTCTAACAGTGGGCCAGGAATGAGGATGAAAAAATTCTCAATTACGCTCAATTCTTCTATCAACTTTCAGGATGCTTGTATCTTTAATGAATTTCATTTGGGAAGCGGTTATATGGGTTCCAGAGCGACGAGCTATATTCATAGCGAACAATGGCATTTATAAACTTTTGGATTTAATAACTGTAAGAATAAAATTATACTTGAATCCGACGATGAATCTATATTCTAAATCAAAACTTGCTTAAAATCTGCTCACAACCATTTTTAATGGCTATTTATGGATAACCCATTGTAATATCTATCGTGAAATGTTACCTACGTCTTAACAACCTCTTGAAGGATATAAACACGTATTAGGTGCGAAACTATCGCAAACTCGTCTAGCTTAACTGACTTTTACGATTTTTATAATAATTTGTTCTACTAAAGGTGTAAACTAAGTATTTATGTATTGATGATAGATGACACGATCATCAGTGCAGTGTATCATATTGGCAATGGTTTGTGATATAGCGCGTGCTGGCGATGCTGTTGGGCAAATAGTGACCTGGCGTGCCAAATTCAGCGCCTCTCATGCCGTTAGTAAATTCCCATACGTTATAAAATGACTTTATCCTGATTGTCAAAACGTGATGAATATTCTCGGAAACCTTTGATAGAGCTCTTATTACTGTTTTATGCATATTGGCTGAAAAGAAGGAATATTATACTCTTTAATTTTTTTTCGCACCTCAACGCAGTCAGTCTTTCACCATTCAGTTATAAACTTAACGTTACATCACATTTTGGATACTTAAAGTATATTTTTATTCTAAGCTAGGACATTTAGTTTTATAAAGGTTGATTTCTCAGTAAATAATTATCTCGGAAATATTCAATGAGGTCCGAGAAGCACGGGGTAGATAAGGATAAGAAATCCTAATTTCTTTCTCTAAGGAAATAAGTTTTCGCTACTTTTGTTATAATAAGTATAATTTCCTATATAGGTATACTTGTCCCATATTTTATGATCGTAAACTACAAGACATATCACAAGGATTCATATTCTGGTCAGTTAACTACCACAATATCTAAAATAGCGAATAATTGTGTGAAACCTATTGTTTCACGTCCGCTTAATTAATTAACCTGCAGAATTTCAGTGTTCTTGTTTGCAAAAATAAACGGCTCGCGAATTTATTCAAGGTGGCCGAGAATTACAACGCAGTCATATAAACTGTTTAACTTAATGAAGATAATTTCAATACGTATTCTGCAAATAAGATGACGTCGCTGCTGTTACGATGCTACTGTTTTAAGATAAAAATTAAAACAATTAATTAATATTTATAATAAGGTATTTGTTGTTATTTTTTTATTCTTTCGATCACACTTAATTACTTTCAGAGCCCAAATATTGTGAAGCGTGGTGCTACTATCGCATCTTTATTGGCTGCAATATTTAGGGACGATTGCCAAAAAACAGGCGTGTCTCTTAATGACCTAGGAATCATACAGAGTGAGTATTTATTTCACTCGTATTTTAATAGCTAAAAGACAAATATCGCTATCCCTGTAAACAATTTTGTATATAAATAATCCTCATAATTAAATTAACTAGCTTTTGCCCGCGAACTTAGCCTGCGTAGTCTATAGTTTTAAGTCCAGAAATGAGAAAATTCCATAAAACTTACATCCTCTAATTCGTAAAGTAGATTTTCTTAAAATCCCGTCTTAGTAAGCACCTAAAAAGATAAAAAGAAAAAGAACCCGCATGCAATATTTCAAACTCCTAGCACTTGTATTATATCATACAAACTTCCATCCTCTAATTCAGTAGCCCCTTAATTATTTTATTAATTGCGGGTATATTATTCAATTTTAGATTTAGACTGTCCAATAATGTCTTCGGATGTAAGGAAAGCATTATATGAAACTGATTTCGTCTCGGTGAAAAGTGAACGGACCCCAGTGTGTTTCAGTGCTGGCGATTTGGCTGGTTCCCGTATGTCGAAAGTAAGTTCCTCGAAACACTTACGTTACGCTGAAAATTACAGTACAAAAATATTATAGCTAAATTACTAGATGGCCGTTTCATGGTAAAAACTGTTAAATATTTGCATTTTTATTTATGATTAGCTGTTGCCGCGTGTAAATTCTTCACTCGTGTAAATTATAGCCCCGTGTATGTAGTATCGGTTCAGTAGTTTCAGAGCCTTTTCAATGAAAAACAATGTAATCTCACGTCTATTATCTACAAATAATTTTTTTTCATGTTTGTTTTAGTAACATATATATATTTTTAAATTCTTTGACAGGTATTCGCCCTTTTGCACTTGTTGTCAGATGACTTGGCGTACACTGTGACATTGGCGGACGAGGCTTTCAATATGTACAAGAATATCAAAATTTCGCCAGAAGATGAGGTTAAACTATTTAATCGACAATTGAATTCAAACCACATTTTGCTTATCACTGATCTAATTGTGACCAGTTTTATAAGTTCCTTTCATATTTTCCTATAGGCTGTGTTAGTACTCTGTTCTCATTACATGACACTAAAGCTGAATGAGGTGTGGGTCGAAACAAAGATTCGATCGCCCACCTTGCTCCCGCAAGACCAGGATAACGTTGAAGAGTTTCTCAACATCGGCGTGGGCTGGGCCAAGGAAATAAAAAGACAACAAGAGGACGTCATTCAAAAAGATATTAATAAGGTGTACCTACATTTATGCATGTGAACAAAAAATATAACTAATAAAATGTTTGAGCTTCGTGATCTTGGACACCATTAGAAAAAGATACATATCGCTATCCATAAAGTCCTATCGTTTTCGCGGAGTACATCATACTGACGCATGGGGATAGCGTCCTAGGTATAGCGTCCCGTACAACGAAACGCAATACGTTATGTTCAGTCAGCATCGACGCGAAAAGCTGGACATTCGTTAGGCAACGATTGTTGATAATATAAAAATAATGTTGCATTATCTCAGCAAATAGTTTACAAACAAAGGTGACATTTTTTTTAATTTCGAGAGCAAAACAATTCATTTTGTTCATATGCAAAATTAACAGGTATGTCGAAGGGATTTGTAAACTGCTCTATGATATTTTACTATATGGTTGAGTGTTAGGCGCAGTTTTAAAGTAAACCCAGATTGATTAGTTTTTTGTTTTAAAGAGTGGTACAATCAAACAAAAAATTGTTCTCGAAACCAAATTAGATGTAACTACGGTACTTTCTTGACTTCTCCATGAATACCCTTCCGGTTTTCTTTCATGTATAAAAGTAAATGAATTTTCAAAACTCAATATACAACTCATATTGTATTTGTATTAATATCCAAGTTTTGAACTTTGCAAATTTAATTTTTTTAATATGTTAGTGAAAAGGAACGGAAATTACTCCATTCGTTCCAACTTTTGGTAGAGTTGCCATCTAGTGAGGTGTTTTAATGCTTTCTTTTTTTCTTAAAATATTTTCTCATTAACATTTTTTTTTAATATTTTCCAGCAAAATGAAGAGGAAATTTCATTGTACACGTTTCTGGCGCGTGTTCGTCTTCATATAGCGCTAGAAGCGCTACGCGAAGTGAGATGTGTTGCACGTTCTGCTGACCGCGCGCGCATTTCTACTGCCATGATCCATGACGCAGTTCTGGCGCATCACCGACGCTCGGTCTATGCCAAGAAAATGGACGCACCAGTGTTGCGTACATATGGACCCATGTTGGACGATCAGGTTGTCACTAATTTTTTATGTATATTCTATTATTATCTAGGATAATTTTGATATATCCATACTCGGTATGCCTATCAATATTAACAATACAGTCGCACCGCAGTCAAGAAAATGGACGCACCAGTGTTGCGTACATATGGACCCATGTTGGACGATCAGGTTGTCACTAATTTTTTATGCATATTCTATTATTATCTAGGATAATTTAGATATGTCCATACTCGGTATGCCTATCAATATAAACAATACAGTCGCACCGCAGTTACTGACGCTCACGAATGCGAGAATGTACCTAGTTTCAATATGAATATTTTTTTCTACCCACGACAACACTTGTTGCTAATGTTAACGTAGGTTATAATGGAATCTGAAGGGCGTTTAATCGAATCTTGTCTTTGTATTATCTACTTGCGACGATGGAGGTTTTGATGAGTAATTTGTTACAAAAAAACAGATATTATTATTTTGAAATCTAGTAACAAGTTCTTTATAGAAAAATATAGAAAAAAAGATTTAACAAAGTAAGAAAAGCTAGTTGTTTAATTTACGATAATTTTGTTTCAGAATATAACAGGCCAAAACGTTAAAGTTTATAGTATATATCCTAAAGACAAACCAAAGCCCAGGGATTATATATTACCCTCATAGTCATATGATTCTTCTGCATTAAACTATATTAGTTTTGGAAACATGTAACTTACTTACTTAATAAAACTATGAATATTTTCTCAATGTTTTATTCAAACTCATTTAATTACAGAAATTATGCCTCATTAAAATACTAAATGTTAAGCCTTTAGTTTTGCAGTAGATTATGTTCAGTCAGCATCGACGCGAAAAGCTGGACATTCATTTGGCATATCAGTAAATAGTTTACAAACGAAAGTGATGAGACATTGTTATTTTTTTTTTATTTGGAGAGCAAAACTAATTGTTGTTCATATGCAAAATTAACAGGTGTGTCGAAGGGATTTGTAAAGTGCTCTATGGTATTTTACTATAACAGTGAAACTATAAAAATTGGCTTGCATATTCAAATAAAGGTGATATAAACGGATCTGAGATAAACGGACGAAAGCATTCAATCCAGTTTCACACAGAATTTTAATTCTAAAACTTATAGGGAACTATATGTTTTCACTGGTCCACTTTTGGACTGGATGGAGTCATATTTAGACAAACGATAATTTTTTATTATGTTGCTATGAATGGTTTCAAATCAACTCTTATAAAGAGCTCCTCAGGGCTCACACTTGGACCCTATTCTGTTCAACGACTTCTTTCATTTTCTATATGCGGATGATCTCAAAATCATAAGACCCATTGTATCTTAAAGTGATGTCATATTACTCCAGCCATAGACTTGCGGAGTGGTATGCCGCAAATGATATAAGTCTTAATAGTCAGAAATGTTTTTACATTAACTTTCCTTTTTGTTACACATTATGTAAAATCCAATCCAAGAAGTCTACCATATAAGGTATTTAGGTATCATATACGACAAAAGGCTTACTTGCAATACACATTGCTCAAATAGTTAACATATCTTCGAAAATGCTGAGTTTTAAAATGTTTGCCAAACCTAAAACTAAAATATTACTACACTACAGCTTTGTTCGAAGTATACTTGAATACTGCAGCACAGTGTGGCGTCATTTTCACATTATTCCAATCACAATCTACGGCTGAAAAGGATTCAAAAGAGATTTTTGTGGCATTTGGCTTGGTCATCGAGAATAGCGTTTAAGTCCGAAGCATACAAAGACAGACTCGATCATTTCAATATTATAACATTGGAGCAACGGTGTGAAATGTTAGATTTGCAGTTTTTGTATGAACTTTTTATGAAAAAAAAATTGATTGTCCACAGCTCTTAGTAAAATTTAAATTTAACGTGCCCCATAGATGCCCACGATAAGCCGTCAAACCGATTGTCTCACTCTTTCGTAGTCCTTGGAACACATTCATCTGTCCCTCGGCTAAATAGTCATTTAAATAAATATAGTGAAGTACTAGATATCAACAATGATTCCTTGCTAAGGTACAGACATATCTTTCTAGAGGTAAGTATATAAATAATAAGTGAATTTTAATGTAACTACATCTAATATATTTTCTTTTTTCTATATATACTGTAACTGTGTAATACTTAAGTTACACAGTTTATTGTATTCCACATTTCAAGTAGTATCTGCCTATAATTAGTCCGCACATTTAGCGTTATTTAATTCATGCTTAATTTTTTCTTAGTATTAATGTTGCAACTGTCAGCAGACCTTATTACCCGCACACCAATTCACATACACAAACTGCCACAAATCTCGCAAAATCACCACTCTACACGTGTTTTACAATAACGGTTATAGCAATGGACTTGCGCAAAATAACGCTTGATTCTATTAAATATTCTACTACTATAATGTGTTTACTACCTCCTCGAACAGCAGCCCAGGAACGACTGACAAGTGTGGATTGTCAAGGTTTAGATACAGGATTTATGCAGAACTTGTTTGTAAACACCATAAACAGTTTGTTAACAACTGTTGCCTAATGAGTACCCGTCTTTATGCTCTACAAACTAAGTCGATATAATGGTTAAAATTATACAGTAACCTCTCTTTAACTTGGAAAGAAAATATATTACAAACATCTCTCTTTTTTGAAATAAATAAATAATTATATTTGATCAATTTTGCATCCAAAATGCCATACTGTGATATTATTTTAAATTATAAAAGTATATTCAGAACACTGGCTGCTGGCTGAACATTTTATTTCATAACACTCTACTATGTAAACAACCATCGATTGTAACATTAGGCACATAGTTAAACAAGCAGTACATAATTACGTCATCTGGTCTATAAAAATTCGGTAATATAATTATAAGTATGATAAATATAAATTTCTATCGGAACACTAACGTTTTCACTAGATAATTTACCTAGCGTTTCCTAAACGTGGGTATTATCCTAACTTGTGCTGGGTGTGCGATACCTTTTATACAGAAAGAAACAAACGTATTTCATACCGTTACTGTAATAATGTGCAAAAGATTTGTCTGAATTTACTCTGATAATTGACGTTTAATGCGCGGCACGTAATCGTAACTTCGAGTCGTCATCCGCGGTCATTTAAGCCATTCGCCATTTTGATCAGCATTTAATCAAAACAACAGTAAATTTTTTAATCTCTATCGAAGTGCGGGGGTGAGGCGCAGCTCGTTTCTATAGCAACGATGTATACAAGAGACCGGATCCTTCACGGAAAAAAGCCATTTTGGTTCAACTTATGTGCCGCTCTATAATGCATAAAATCTTGTCTGTACTCAGACAACGATGCCGTACCAACGAGAATGCGGCGTAAAAGGAAGAGGCATTTATCGCGTACTGAACACACTGCAGGAAAATCCACATTAAGGAAATGCTAGCATAATCTAGTTTTGAACCATTACCTGGTGATTATATTCGATATACTTAGTATTCATAATATTTTATTAATATTTATTTTATAGAAAAATACTTAAAAAACTTATACAACATTTATTTTGCTGTTTAGTTGAATTGCCTGAACATTGATTAAAATATCACTAGTAGTGAAATTAACAAGTGCTTAAGTTGTGGTAGTTTTTAGAGCGTGAATGTTATAAGTTAGAATCACATTTCATATACCTGGGACTAGTATTTGTCTATAAAATAAATAATCTGGTTTCTGATGATAACAATAAGTCGGATTAGAATTACTGAAGAAATATAATAATATTCTTAAAACAATATTTTCAATAGGATTATTACATAATTTATCATAAAATTATTAATATTACAAATACATATTGGTAAGGGAAAACAAATTACATAGTTGTATAAAGTTCAGTTCAGTATATTGTTATATCACAATCGGATCTATTACAATAATGCGAGTAACACGTCGTTGTAGTTGGCTTTACACTGACCACCTGTAGGCATAGTTTATACATAAGTTGACAGGTCTAATGTATAAAGTCCGTTTAGGCGATCTGTCAAGTATTTATGACTTTTTACAGTGAATATATAAGCAGCATTAATAGCGAAGTGTTTCCTATTTTTTGCACATCTACATACAATGCAAACTGTATTTGCTTTACCTAAAATAAAGCTTCTTACGGCTACTTTTTAAAGGTTGCTGTTGGTGCATGGGATATGAAAAAAAATTACATTCTTTAACGGATCCGATTATAATATAAATTAAACCATTCCTTAATATTGTAAATTTACTCAGTTACAACTTAATAATTTAGTTAATTTTGGTTTTCGTTCGTAAAACTCAAAAGAAAAGAGAAGAAAAAATGTAAGCATTGATTTAAAACAAGTATACGAAATTATAACATTTACAGCCAGTTGCGACATTACCGATACAAATTTGAAATTCATTAGATTTAAAGACGTCATGAAATCTTAATGAATGTTTGTACAACCGACCGTTAATGTAACAAAACTAAATACACGCTATTCAATTTGGGCTTCGCAATAAATTATTTCGAGCGCTCAGTTTTCCAATTTTAGTAGTAACGCGTTTCAACTTGTTAATGTAATTTAACATTTAATTAAATTACAAAATAGCAACAAAGTGATTAAAAGATATCCTTTATGACAAACTTGTTAATAACAATTAATGATTCACGTTTCAGAAGACAGTTTTCATGTTCCGATTTACGAAAAATCTGAAGATATTTTCGTAATATCGTGGCGACATTTTACAAAAATATGGATGAATGGTTGAAATAACATAATTTATTAAGTTTAAAAAGAAACCATTTTTAAATTTGTGAAAATAGTTGACTAGAATTAAAATACATCTGTAGCAATTTTTTGTTTATTACCGAGTAGGTATTAATAAAAGAATGGACGAAACATCAGCAGGAAAATCATCAAAGCGTCGCAAACGTCAATTTTAAGTAGGGTCACCAAATGGCCGGGAAATTCGAAATTGTCCAATTTTTGCGTGTATCTCGTGTCCAGTAATTTTACTTTGCTATCTCCGTATTCACAAATAAGTATTATACCACGATTTACTACGACATGAATCATTTGCATAACAGCCGATAGTTCTAAGTGAAAGTTTAATTTTGGATCAAACACCAAAGGCGATTTTGTTCGTGTTCCCAGAACATTTCTGGTGCCACGAACAAGGATGGCCAATAAATGATGAGCATGGATCTGACAACCCTAGTTTTCAGAAATGTTTTGTACGCTTCATTTATATACTTTCCAAACTTCATATACTCGAACTTCATTAATATCAATGCTTTCATAATGTAAAACCAAGGGACACTATCAATATTCTAGTTTCATTCTAATTAAAATCTCGAAACGATTGACGATACAGCATAAAGTATTTAACAAGTATCAATAACAAAACACGATAACCCAAACAGATACATCAATTTAAATAAAAACAAATCACAACAGATAATTCGTAAAATTTTGAAGTTTTTTACATCGAATAATTAACAATTGAAATAATATTCAACAATTTGGTATTATCAAAATAAACAAAATACTAAAACCTTAAAAATATTGGGGTGAGTGAATCAATGTTATACAAAAATATATTATTCGAAGCTAGAATCCGATCATTTTAACATAAATTTCGAAGGCACTCAAAAAACTATCAAAGTGTACAGACAAACGCCTACACGTTAATCAAAATGGACTATTATTGACAGAAATTAACTTTGTGAAATATAAATCGTTGTAAAATAAGAATGTAGATATATCTTCGTAAAACTAAAAACAATTTTTTAGATTCCTTTTTATATCCTTAATATAGTCATTAAAACTGAGAAGGTTTAACGACTATATAATTAATGTTGTTGCTATTTTTGTAGAATAAATGTGGAGACATAAAATCATAAAGAATCCTTTATCTACAGACATTGAACGCGCCAGACACGTGCTGTCGTAGACACTTGCCCGGTATTTAGCTACAGACTGTATGTTAGACGTGTACTAGGCAGGAACATATTGTTGGTATATGTGCTGTGTGTAAGATATACATATAATACCATTATTTTGTCTGTGCCGGCACATGTCTGTAGATATAAACGAACGTTTACAAGAAATCATAGGTCAGTATAAAACTTAAAACGAAAGCATGGACAAATATTTAAGATTAAAATAATAGAAACAAAGACATTATTGAACATATTACAGTTGGGTCATTTTAAGAAGCCATATTTGACATCTATCATTCTGAAATTGATAAAGAGGTGACCTGCTTAAATTATTCGATTAATATAATGAATCGATATGGTTTTCTAACAAATGAGAATCGAATGCAGTTCTTGCGCAAATATGATCTCAATTATTTTCAATATTTTACTTCTCGACATTGACTATTAAATGATGTCTCGTTTTGTTAATGTGAATTGTAGTGGCCGTTTAGTGAGAAGCAGTCGAAAAATCGCGCTGTGTTGTTAGAAGGCAAATCGTCGCTTCAAAATATTATTACAGCTAATTTGGACGTTATTTCTTAGTACAAAACCAATCGAAAGTGAACTTTGGTGTAAGCGTCCTCTTAATTATAACCAGGAGCTTTGAACGCAGAGTCAATTGGATTTGAGATTTTTAAAGATTTCGTTGGTGCAAGTGGCTAGCTCATCGACATGCCATTACTATTCCCAATGGTGACCACCAAGATGAGTAACCAAAATTTAAATTCTCGGTATTTCATTATTTCTAAATATTTTTCTATTTGATCACTTTTGCATTAAGTACTATATTCTATACAGTCTTATATATTTTGTAAATAATTTTCGTTTTAATCGCGTTAACCTTTCATAAGTAATTTTACAAATCGATTTCAGAGAATAGGCTGAGTAACCTCTTTCCACCCTAGATCTCATTCACGTCCCAGGATGTATTGAGATCAAGAGTTAGCCTATTATCAATAAAAAAAGTTTAAAAAAAAAGTTTAAAAAAAAAAGTTTAAAAAGACAACGGGTTAAGAGGCTAACTTTGTAGCGGCGTTTAGTATATACAGTATGAAATTGATTCACTACATTTAGAAAGGTTTAATAATTAAATTAAAACATTAAATTGTCGTATTTTCTATTATGTCATTAATATATTTGAATAATTAAAGGAAATGTGGTTCAGTTTTTAACTTTGAAAGAAAAATAATTATAATATGTGGGCGCATACAAGGTTAATTTGAAGTTTAGACAGATAGATATCAAATTTGGCCTATTATAATGACCCAATGGTATATACGCACAGGATTCTTATATAAAACAATATGATCCATATTTATCACCGTAAGTACTAATTACACAACAAATTACTAAGTAATATAAATTAAATTAAACACAATGCTTAGCAGGAGTATTTAACCAAAATATAAAGTACCTAATCTACACAAATACTTGGCACTTTTTGTGGAAATTGTATAAATTAATTAACATAATTATAAGTATACCATTGGTATTAAATATAAATGACGACACACACACTTATAAAAAAATGTACAAGAGTCTCGTAATTATATTCCATTGATCGAGAAATAAATATCATTGTATTAATTCCTATCTATACTAAATCCGTATAAAAAGTTGTGCTACAGAGACATACATATTTACTATCATTAGTATATATAAAAGTATCATATAGAACGTTTGATAAACATATTCTCTAGAGTCAGACAAATAAAATGTACTGCGGAAAAACTACTTTTCCATTATTGCGAAAACGAAATTTTGTAAATAGAATAGGGCTTTATTACCAATGAGCTGGGCTATAAATAAAATCATATTTTTAGGTTTTCCAAAATTGGACATCCAGCTAATTTATTTTTAATACACAGATACTTCCCTATCTATTCTACTAACTTGTGTATGCCTATGAAATACAAAATTAAGAAATTTTAATTATACAATAGTCCGCTTGGCGATTTTATTTATGTACAGTTATTAAACTAAGATCAGTCATCAATCCTTTGCAGTCCAATCTAATTTACTATTTTAATATTAAATAATAAATCTCTTAAACTGTATGCTATAGTATGACTATTATTTAAAAATAACTGTTTGTATATTGTATTTTATTTAGCTAGGTATTATAGGAGTCAAAATCTAGGCAATTTGTTGATAGTAGGGAATGGTAGCAAAGATTTTATGATATTTGGACTTTAATTTCGTCGTTGTTATTGACGTGAACTTATTGACAAGTGATAAGTGACAAATTATATACTTATAAGCGTTGTTTTCCGTAGCTCCACCACTTACGTTGTCGAATTGTAATTGTACATACACACTAGAGTAGCACACACTAAGTGTAGGTAGTGTAGGCACAGAAAAATATAAGAATATTTTTGGATAGAAAATAAATATTAGACGACATCATATAGCTTAGATCCTAAATTTACTTGCTATTAGTATTTGTATAGGAAATCTGAATCAACGATCTTCCGGAAATCTCCAGGGTTAGATTGATATGACGCTTTGAGCCGGCAACGGTGGCCGTCTACAAATAACTAGGTTCTGCCTTTTATAGGCAATTATATTCTTTCAAGCAGAGATGTAATTCAAATCTATTTTAAAATTATTTAAAATCTATTTTTACAAATAAAATTGGAAGTTGACTGACAATCAATACACAGCCCGATGGGTATAGGAATTTTTTATTTGGCACATGGGTCCATTAACTGTAAGTTCATTTTTTTATACAAAGGTGTTTTGAAATTCAACCCATATAAGGGTTAACATAAAAGTTGACAAATTGGTATGAGGGTGTCATTTTTGAAGTGAGTGTTTTATTCTGAGGTTTGTATTGTATTGTATTAGACACATTGAAGTATAGTTGTATAAATGTACTACCAAACCGCCAATCTTACTCACTGATAATAGATGAGACTTTCTGATGGTCGCTTAAGGGCAAATGAATATGCTTCAGAATGCAATACTACAATGAAAAAAATTAAAAATAAAACCTTTTAAAGGACTCTCAGAAGCGTATCTAGTCTCTAAAAGTGAGACTACACTTAGTATTATTCAAAATTCATATTATTGAACAGAGATTTAGCAAAGGTTAATAACATAGTACGAAGATCTACGGGAGTAATATTTACTCCTAGAATGTCTGCTTACTCTTCGTATAATATGAGTTTGGACCAATACTAAAACTGCAATTTTAGCATAAATTAACTCCGATGCTAAGCCTTGATTATTAATATCACTGTTTGACACTAATGACCGATTGTTTAGAATTGCATTTGCAAACATAGCATTTATTTTACATGCATTACTCTGATATTAATGATAATACATATTCGTACGTAAAATAACTATAACTTCTGATGCTGTGAAATGAAAGTCTCTAGGTTTTAAAGAACCAATACAACTTTTATGGCACAGAAACATTTTGTTACAATGAAATGCATTTATATTTATCTTACACGTGTCGTCCATTTCAATAACTGATCATGGGGGTCACACTGAAAGGTTTTTGAATAGACCAGTAAGATAAGAAGCCGCTAAAAAATATACTACACCCACTCTGGAAATCCATAATTACTAAACTGATAACAGTGGCAAAAGTTGGTCATTATTACTACTTAACAAAGAGGTTAATAATGGTATACGCCTTTAACGCACACACGTTATTTTTCTCGTTTTAGCAAATGGCGGTTCTAAGCGACAGATGAAAAAAGGTGGAAAAAGGCAATAACGTGATGCCAGGTGTAGCTCAACGGTTAGGCGTCAGAAAACTTAGTACTAATCATTGACGGAAGATCAATAGCCGATGTGGTTGTGCACGAAGCTTTCCTTGCAGATTTAAATAAAGATCTATAACTGTCGTTTGAATTGGTGCTAAACAACGAGCACTGCTTTAAAGTCGCTGAAGTCTCGAAGACTCATAAAGATGCCGTGGATAACTTTAAAAAAATAGATCTTCGAAATATTTACAAGGAGAGTGGCTCATCTGCTTCAGTCAATGATTCTATCGCATGCCACTGTGCATAGAAAGGAGCGGAGACTACTTCGTATTTTTTCAGTTTACTATTCTCCAAAAACTTTCACTGTGACCCATGTACGTTACAAATATATTTTTGAACACCTATTATAATTTTCTAAAAACCTAGTAATGCTTAAATATAATTATGTTCTATAACAATAAATCAGTTTATAAATAAAATAAAAGAAAGCATTGTTTAATTTAAAACTATCTTTTTAAGACTTATAAAAACAAGAATCAATATCGACTGATGTTATAAACACTGGAAAGATTTTAGAGTTGTGATAGAAGGAAAATCACTATTATCATTGTCACTCTTTTAAGCAGAATATATATGTTTAAAATGTAATCATTTTATAGCGCTACAATAATTATATATGTGAGAGCGCTTTATATAAAAGCACTCATACATATACTGCCGCTCTTCTAATTCGCGCCATAGCATGAAAGGGTTGCAAGGCACAATGCTAAACGCGCTAAAAAAATAGCCTAGTACTCTTACAAAGCAACAAAAAATTCAGTTTAAGGTTTTTTAGAAAATAAATTTACATTACGCATTTAGAATGTCTTAAGTCACTAATCCATCTATGATGGTCAATCAGACTTCGTTATTAGAATAGGTACAAAAATAAAATTATTTTAGTTATGACAATTTTTTTTACATTACAGTAAAAGTGTTCAAGGATATTTTTGTGTACATAATTTATTTCACATTGTGTTACCGATATAAGACACAAAAGAATAAATTTCCAGACAAAGAAGTTTTCACAACCATTTTGTGATTTCTGTGACAAATCTTTACATTTACATCGCATAAACTGAATGAAATAGAACAGCAAAAAATAATTTTAATTGTTATTTAATTAAATCGATTCCAAAACATCTATAAAAACCGAATGTACGTAAACCTTTTGGAATATTAAGTGTTTAATCTAGAGCCATAGTGAACACTACAAAACTAGGAGTGGTCCGAGCAGTCGGAATTGCTGAACATAGAGGCGACCATATTGTCAAACTCTGGTACAGCTTCTTCAAACATTTTGAGCTGTTGGGAGAGAGACTCTGAATCGGTGGAAACAGACTCACCAATAAGTTCAGTCCATTCGTCACTTGTGGATTTAGCTTGCAAACATTCCTGGTAGAAGGTAGCCAGCTCTGTTAAAGGACTGCCATCGGCGAAAGGGAATTCCTGAAACGAAACAAATATAGTTGTTGAAATAATCGCAATGTACCATCAAAAGAACCGTTAATTTAGGTTTTCCTGTACATAATTCATTGCTACGTTAATGTGTAGAAATAATGCTTCTATTTTTATTTATATTTTATTAGAAAATATCATTACATACCTTTATATTTTTAATTGAACTGTGTAGATTTAATGAAATATAACGTATGTACATGTGTGCGATATTATGAAGCAAATAAAGGATTTTTTCTATTCACTAGACCAGTACCTTCATAAAAAGTTAAAGTTATGAACTTGATAGAGATTCCATTATTCGTCAAAAAATAAAACACAAGTAAATTGATTACTTAATCTCAAGAGGAGAGGAGGGGAACTCTATCTGTTTGATTTTGTCTTATCTTAGACTCTTTTGTCTTATTAAATTTAACTGTACTATATTAATCGTGGACGTTCACGGTACGACGCGGACAGACGCTTACAATATTACTGCACTTTACTACTACTATACTTTGCTGTATGGTTAGTAAAATGAAAGATATATTTACCATAAGACTAGTGTATTTATCACCATTGGCTTTAGGCACTTCTATAGCTTTGCTTATGACGCGAGATGTGCCAGCTGTATCACTACTTAGACCCGACTTTGCAAATTCCTCAGTCCTCTTGGGCAGACCTTTCAATTTCTAAAACACATATCAAACTCTATTTAATATATAATGCTAAGTTTAGAAAAATAATAATGTTCCTTATAACATTTCAATCATTGTTTCTGTAATAAATATGCTTACTTTATCTAATTTGTCTTTCTCAGCTAAAAGCCATGACATTGGTGGTTCTGGTGGTATTTGTTGACTTAATGCATCATGCAGTTCTTGTATTTTAACAGTATCTACAAAAGCTCCTGCTGTTAGTGGTTTTGACAGGTCAATTTCTTTTTTATCATAATTTTTTCTGAAATAATAATGATGCTAATCTTAATATTATTTTAAATATAATTATGTAAATAATGAAGTGATTCCATAAAACTTAAAACTAATTGTAACAATATAAAAAACATAAGAAAGATCACATGTAGTGATTGATATTGACAATAGTAAGTGTATTTATAATAACATTAAAATAGTAATATTGAATAACAATCTAGTAAGTGCACTTACTTTGGACTTTCATAAAAATGGTCACTCTTAACCATTATATCGCTTACTGTAGACGAACTTACCCCATCCAGGGGTTTAATTTTATCCTCGGGAAGAATGGTCATTTTTGTTCTATAAGTAACATCAATGATAATTGTACCAATTGAAGTTCTGAGATCACTCACTTTTATGGTTTTATGCTTCTCACCTTTAATTAATAGTAAACATTAGTCAATTTTAGATAATAAATCAATTGGTTTTCTGTAAAACAGCTTAAAGCAAGCAAGTTTCTTATCACATTGAAATTAAATTGCATGAACAATCAAATGACTACATTAAGCTCTAATGAATTTACACAATAAATATGAGAATCTGTATTGGTAATGCTTTTTTTAAAACATATAATGATTTTTAATATCTGCAACTTTGTGTGAATTTTTAAAACCAAAATTAGTATTAAATATTCTTATGACACTTCAAGTCTTTTACAGGGTGTCCACTCTAAATGTCTAAATAATCCCTGACTTTGTCTTTTGAAATTAACACATTTCAAAAGTAAAATGTTTTATATATTAACTGAAGAATATCAGCTACTACCGACAAATACACACGTACGCACGCATGAACACATGATCTCTTATACATCTTATCATTCAGTTAATTTCCTAAAAAGATAACTTCCAATTTCTGTTTCGATTCATCAAACCACATTTAGTTATCCTTTGCTTCTTTTAGTAGTTTCGCTACAAAACCAATGCGAATGTATTCAGACATTTTTTTAACAAACTTAAAAATCCAAAAAAAGAGTTTCTTCTTTGTTCAACAGGCATCATCATTATCATCAACAACCGTACGACACCCACTGCTGAGCTAAGGCCTCCATAGATCTCTATGCTGATCGGTTTCGATGTCCACATCCAATGGCTTCCCGCAACCACCTGGCGATGGGACTACCCATTGAGCATCATCTGACACGCGCTCCGAACCCTTTCTAAAACCTTTCCGTCCCAACAGCCATCAATTCTTCTAGCTATTTGTCTCACTGCCAATTTGAAAAATTCTTAGTGCAATGTCAGTAACGTAACCAACTTCCTATGGATCTCTTCATTCCTAATATGTGCACATAGAGAAACACTTAGCATAACATTGTGACCTCGAGTCATCTAATGAGAACATAGTGAAGGATCACGTTTCGCCTGCGTAAGTCATTTTGGCAACACACACTGTTGAAGTCTTGTATTGATGCACTGTCCTTTTCAGTTCAAAAGCTTTTTAATATCCTCCAACACAGCGGTGAAGTTTTGTCGAAATAACATCTGCCTGTATCACACCTTGCTACAATTGGATGGAATTTCATTGTTTCTGTAATCGAGCCGACAAAGTGACAATCTTGTATATATACTAGCACCTTGATGTACCTGCAGGTCTGGCCCTTCCATAAACAAATTAGGTTACCTAGGGCGCTTGTACTGAGGGGGCGGCAAGGCTTGGCAAACAGATTGTTTGCCATTCTAATCTCATGTAGACTGACATCCGGGATATCTTTGGTATTGACACTATAGCTTATATACTTGGCTCTTTAGCCCTGCTTTAAGCAGGTGTTTGGGTGAAGTGTAACTGTCCACTCTCAATCTCCTGCAACATCATAACTTTCGACGAAACGATGCTACCATTCGTCAGATTTGTTTAACAGACAATTTGATTTTTGAGAAGCCTTTATTTCGCTCAATAGCCTCTTTTGTTGATTCCATATTAAATTGGTGAAGGTCTCATATTAAGCATTTGAATATGCTATTTTAAATGCTTTTAAACATCTATTGAGTTTGGTATTCTAAATACTTTAGAACCAAACATGTGAAGAGTGTCAGACCATGTTGTTTAGATCATCCATAGCAATACTGTTCTTAAAGGTTTTGAAGAGGTTCTGTAACTCATATTAAAAGTTTTCAGGGTTTTGTATTTGTGCAAACAGAGCATAAGTTATCCTCAATTAAGATTTTTCAATTTTTCAAACATGACACTGATATTCAATATGCTTGTATTCAACTGGCATGAAATTCCACCTTGAATAGGTTTAGTTATAAGAAGCAATGTTGTTGAAGAAAATTTAAAACAATTGTAAGACTAACATTCCATTGAAAAGAAATATGTAGCTGACAAAGTTTGATGAAGTTGGTACTTAAATATCACACACAATATCACATAATAGTTAAGACTCTGTATTAAAAAAGTCAGACACACAAAGTTAGTATAATTATCAGTAAAAAATACTAACACAAACAAAAATTTATATTCAATTATGAGATTTAAAATGATTGTAATAAAAAATTTACAAAGATCATATATCTTTTCCCAGGCTTCACACTGAACATTTTTTTCCTGACTTTCACTGTTTTCTAGAAAGTGGACACCCTGTTTTAGTTCTGGAAACTTTCTTATTCTCAAACTTTATGTCAAATAATTCATAAGTAGAATTAACTCATTGTTTTTAATTTGGTCAGTGAAATATTAATAATTATTTATTTAGAAAGGTCCTATCATGATAAATATTCTGTTTCTGTTCTTACAAGAAGAAGAAGATAAATTACAGTCAAGCACATATTTAACACAAAATTTCAATATTTAAATGTTATTTAAATATAATTAGTTATTTTAAAAAATATGATATTTAAATATATATAATCACAACAAACTTACCTAGTAAATCTAAATTTGGTTCGCCACCATAAATTTTATGTGAAATAGTAAATGTTTCTTTATGTTGTGATCTTGACATTTTGTAGGCTGGTGTGATTCTTGATATGCTCAATGTTGATTTCAACATAATACTCATTCGGTAATATATTGTTGATATGGAATTCATGCTTGGATCACCACCAGGCACAATTCTAACTGTCCATATTTCGAGTACCATTCTGTCACCATCATTGGTCCGCAATGATATTTCAATACACAGTACTTTGGCTAAAGCATCAACAACTTCTCCGTTAAGAACTTTTTTTGTATCACATGTGACTTCAGGCTCATCCGGAATAGATAAGTTAAACTATAGAATAAAAAAAATCAAGTAAAAAGGCAACATAATTAATGAATATGTTGATAATTTATGAAAAATACCGACTCATTGTAAAAATTTTAAATGCAATTTACTTTGGGTTACTTTCTCTTGTACAAATTTAGCTTACTCTTTTCATAACATGGCATTACATAGCTTTCAACAAAATAATGCTCTTAATAAGTACCTATATCAGTTACTACTTACCCATTGTAAATTAGGTGGCGATGAAGATAGATTATGAACTAATGCCTTTGTGTTGTTACAATCCTGAGTTATCTTTTTTCCTTGCCTGCTCTGTACTACTATTTGAGCTACTTTCAAAGTTAATATTTTGGTAAATTTGTATAGTTTGAGCCTGTCTTGTGCGTCGGCACTTGATGTAGCCATTATATTTTTTATCAATATTATTGTCTTACAATATTAAAAACAATCTAACCAATTGCGCAGTGCAAGTCATAATAAATAACTCGGTTACTGAAAGGTATACACATATGTTGCATTGAACTGTAATATTAAAACCAAAACCACAATTTAATATGTTATTATTCGTAATTAATTAGATATAAGGAAAGTCTAACTAGAATGAAAATTTAATCGGGGACCACGAGATATTCCCAATCGTCGACCGCGATGTAGAAATCCACAGTAGAAATCTCTCCACCACAAATCTACTACAAAAAGGTTATACCAAGATTACCAAGGAGCATATAAAAAAACTACTATAAAAATAGTGTTGCGTGTATATAGGTATGTGTATTCTCATTGATACGTGTTGATACCATGGACTTGGTACTTATAACAGGATAGAGTACTCCCAGCTGAAAAACAAGTCGAACGAGATATTAAGTACAGAGGCTATCTGTCTCTTTCCAAAAGAATGACAATATCATTTTAATTAAGTGGCACTATACACCGTAATATGAAAATATTATAGTTCAGTTTTTTATCTACTTTGGCTTTGGCGATCGTCGTGCACAATAATCTTGTTAAATTTTTTTATAAGCGCGCCCTTTCAATATGTATGAAGAATCGCAAATAATTGTATACTCGTAAGATTGTTCAATCTAACAATATCGGTCACTAATCTGCTCTATATCTAATTGCATGTACGTACTCATAGACTGCGATATCGATTCAATGAGAAAGTTTAAAAAAAACTTAGTTCCCGAAATCAAACTAGAGGTCGCCACGGTACGTTTTTGATTTCTCCATGACAACCCTTCCGGTTTGCTTTCATGCTTAAAAGTAAATTAGTTTTCAAAACTCAATAAACAACTCATATTTTATTTGTATTGATATCTAACTTTCGAACTTTTCAAATTTCAGTTTGTTAATTAAAAGGAACGGATTTTCTTTGGTCCATTCGTTTCCTGCAAAAATCAACTTTTGCTAGAGTCGCCATCTAGTGGAGATGCTTTTATTTTTTTAAATTCTTCCTCATAGAAATTACGAGCAACCAATAAGTTGCCTCATCACTAATGTTGATATATAAACCAAACATCGTTCGTTTACACGTAATATGGTAACTTAAACTTATGATTCAAATAAAATAAAATAAATTTGAAAGTTAGATACGAAACAAAATTGTATGAATATCATAGACAAGATCCAAACATCGCTAGTGACATCTAGTTTGCTTTTAAGAACTAATTTTTATTTTTTAAATACTTCTTCATTGACATTTAGATCCTACTATTTGTGCTGCCATCTAGTGACATAAAATTTGTAGTTTATTTTAAAATACTTTTTCATTGTTAAGCTCATTTTCGAATTTTGACGTAGGGGGAATGATCGATCAAGCAAGTGCGTTCTCCTTGGAGTAAAAGTGTTCTGAGAGTGCGTTGCAGTAACGTAACGTAGGCAGATACCGTCATAGAGAACGGTAATATACTCACGGTCACTAAATCATGTTAAGAAGTGAAGACTTCTTGGTAGTTTTTCGATCTCTTTAGTGTTTTGTACCTACTTGACGTGTCTGTCATTCCTGTTTGTATCTGTCTTTATGTTTTGCTATTATACTCGTATTTTATACTTCCAATCCGAGCTTTATCATTTCTTTAATATGGTAGCAGAGAATTTCAGAAGAAATTAAAGTGTCGGCAAGAATTTTAAGAGTTGTTTTGGTGGCTAAACCAATTGTTTAAAAAAAATTCGTGAAAACTTGGCCTGCAGAAATGTCAAACAAAATGGACCAATCTATAGCAGAGGTCTCCAAGGTTCGAATTGGGAACTTAGACTCTAAGAAATTCAATACGTGGAAGTTCAGAATTTTAATGGTACTAAAGGGGCTACAGGGTGCAAAGGAAATATTGGAAGGAATCAAACCGAGGCCAATATTATTGCCAGGTGCCACACCAGAAGATACTGCGAAGTACCAGAAAGAAGTACAAGAGTATGATAAACTAGACAGCATGATATCCATTCTGTTAATGTCTAACTTACCAGATGACATTTTAGAGAAAATAATGCGCTTTACCTATTCTAAGGACATGTGGGATGAGCTACACAGACTTTTCGGAGGGTGCACTGTTGACCAGAGCTACGAGCTGTGCCAGACTTTCTTTTCGTACAAAAGAGATGCCAAGCATGATATGGCGACGCATATTTCGACTTTAAAGAGTTATTGGCACCAGTTCAATCAGTCGCTGAATCTTGATAAGGAATTACCTGATATTCTATTGATATACAAGATTCTCGACACTCTACCGTCGGAATACCTAAACTTTAAATCAAGCTGGCTACTGATGACGAAGAATGAGCGCACAATTGAAAACCTGACGATACAGTTATGCTCACACGAGAAGATCCTTGCAAAAGAAGAGGCAAATAACTACGGTGAAGGCAGTAGTGGAGAAGCATTATTGGTAAAAACAGGCAAAAAGAATACAAAAAGCAAGATAGACAAGAGAAAATGCAATTACTGTGGAGAACTAGGGCACTTTGTGAGAAAATGCAAGAAGTGGATCAGTGATGGCAAACCGAAGAAGTCAGAGAACAAGACATCAGCTGTTAATATGACTATCTTGGCCATAACTGATAAAATTGTGAAAGACTCGACTAATTTTTACGTGGACAATGGGGCAACCAACCATGTAACAAATAGAGACGATTTTTTCGTAGATTTTAGCATTTTTAAAAGTAAGCATACAGTGACAGGAGCTAATGGCCAAGAGATCCAAGCCCTGGGGATCGGCACAATTAGAGCAGAAGCCGAAGTTGAAGGAGAACTACGACAAATCACATTGAAGAATGTCTGGTATGTCCCTTCTATCAGCAGAAATCTCTTTTCTGTGCTAGCTGCCCATGACAACTCAGATAATAGTACCTTTGAGTCAACTCCGACAACATGCGTTATGAAAGTCGATGGTGAGAAACGACTTGTTGGCACTAGAGAGAAAGGGGGCGATCTCTACTGTTTAAAAATGAGATGCCTGAAGCCATCAATGATAGTGAACCAATTGACTACCCCAAATTTACTTCAGCTGTATCATGAACGTTTAGGCCATCAAAATAAAACGCACGTCAAGAAATTTTTAGAGAAAGAGCTCAATATTAAAACGGAAGCAAATCACGAGCTTTGTGAAGGCTGTATTTACGGTAAGTCTCATCGCTTGAAGTTCGGAACCAGAGAAAAGGCGACTCGACCTGGGGAACTGATTTGTACAGACGTTTGTGGACCTTTCCCTGTATCTTTTGCGAAGAATCGTTATTTCGTGCTTTTCAAGGATGTCTATACTGGATACCGTTGGGTATATGTAATGCATGAAAAGTCAGAAGTCTATCAAAAATTATCACTAATGCTAGCTGAAGTCGAAACAGCTGGTGTGAAGGTGAAAGAAATTTTAAGCGACAACGGAGGAGAGTTTGATAATAGCAAAGTTCGGACTATTTTAGAGAAGAAAGGCATCAAACAAAGATTTACGACGCCTTATACACCGCAACAAAATCCCACTGAAAGAGAAAATAGAACAGTTGTGGAGATGGCAAGAGCCATGATGTACGCTCATGAGGAATTACCAGCAAGCTTATGGGCGGAACTGATTCTAACATCTGTATATATTTTGAACAGAACGGGTCCGGGTCACAACGGGAAATCGCCGTATGAATCATGGCATGGCAAAAAGCCAAGAGTAAGCCATTTAAGAGTGATTGGAACAACCTGTTATCCTCATATTGCAAAAGAAAAACGTCGAAAATTGGACAAAAAGGCTCAGAAAGGGATCCTAATTGGATATGACGGTGACGAAAGTTATCGCATTTGGGACAGTGACAATTTTAAATTGATAAGGTCACGAGATGTTATATTCGAGGAATACCCCTTGCTCAGAGAAGTTGAATGTTTGGAAGAGGACAAACCAGAGGCCAAATGTCTGCCTGAGCACAAATCTGTAATTTTTCCAGATGACTGCAAGCAAACACAACAAGATTTAAATCTTGAGTTTCTAGGAATTAAGTATGGAACTTGTGAAGATATTGCTAACAGTAGAGCTTATGACGAACCTGAAATTGAAGAACAGTTAGAAGTTTTAGTGAACGACGAAAACAATAGCGATAATCAAATCGGTAGAACAACTGAGATGGAGTATCACGAAGCTGAAGAGGAGTCGATTACTGAGCCTATAAGAGGACACTCCATTGATGCTCAAGATACAGACGACGAAGCTGATGACGCTCAACTCTCTGTGAACGACGTAGAGAATGAAGGCAGAATGACACTACGTAATCGCAGCAATCTCAGACCGCCAAATCGATATCGTGATTATGTCTGCAATGTTTGTCACGTACAATCTTCATCTGTTGATCCTCTGTCAGAACCTACAAATTTCAAAGAAGCAATTGAAAGTGCCGAGTCAGATAAATGGCGAGTAGCTATGGAGAGTGAGATTAACTCTCTTAAAGAAAACCAGACATGGGATTTGGTAGATTTACCCAAAGGGAGGAAAGCGATTCCTTGCAAGTGGGTGTATAAAATCAAAACCAATCCGGATGGCACAGTACAAAAATATAAGGCTCGCCTTGTAGTCAAGGGCTATACTCAGAAGGAAGGAGTAGACTTCTACGAGACATTTAGCCCAGTAGCAAAATTAAGCACTGTAAGGGCATTAATAAGTGTTGCTGCACAGGAAAAACTAACTTTGTCACAATTTGACGTATCAACGGCTTTCCTCTACGGAAATTTGAATGAGGAAATTTATATGAAACCTCCAGAAGGGTATGATGATAGAACAGGAAAAGTGTGTAAGCTTAAAAAAAGCTTGTATGGTTTGAAACAAGCACCTCGGTGCTGGAATCACTGCATCACACAATATATCTTGAAGATAGGATTCAAGCAGTGCGACAGTGATCCATGCCTCTTCATTAGAAATAAGGATATTGAAGAAAAGAAAATAATCCTTGCATTATTTGTAGACGACGGATTGATAGCGTCTGCAAACCCAAATGAAACGGAAAAGTTTTTGAGTGAGTTAAGACATTGTTTTAAAATTACCACTCAACCTGGCTCGTATTTTTTGGGTATTGAGATTAAGAGGGAAACTGATGGATCTATCAAAATCGATCAAAAAGGATACTCGAGACGTCTGTTGGAGAGATTTGATATGCAAAACTGTAAGGCTGCAGTAACTCCTATAGTTAAAGATATTCAAATAACCGAAAAAGAGCAGGAAGCAGCACCATTCCCCTACAGACAGGCAGTTGGTGCGCTTTCGTACTTAGCAATTGGGACACGACCTGACATATCGTATGCTGTAAGTGTTGTCTCAAGAACCTTAGACAATCCAAAATCAGATGATGTGGCCAAGGTGAAGAGAATCTTTCGCTACATTAAAGGGACAGTCAATAATGGTATAAGATACCAATCTTCCACCGCGTCAAAATGCATCCAAACTTACAGCGATGCAGATCATGGGGGAGATCCCACTACAGGACAATCTACGTCTGGAATGGTCTGCCTTTACTCGAAAGGGGCCATAGCTTGGCAGAGCAAAAGACAGAGGACGGTCGCGATTTCCTCCACAGAGGCAGAGATAGTTGCTGCCAGTGAAGCGGCCAGAGAGCTGATATGGCTAAAAAAGATTATGAAGTTCATGGTAGCTGGAGAAGTCTCATCAGAACTTTATCTTGATAACGAGTCAGCTATCCGCTTGGCCCACGACCCACCTTACGAATGTCACCAGAGGACTAAACACATTCGTTTGCGGCATTTCTTCATTCGGGAGTGCGTGACACGGGGAAACCTCAAGGTGCTGAAAGTGAAAGCAAATGAGCAGCTTGCAGATTTCCTGACGAAACCACTTTTCAAGCCAAGACTGAAAGAACTTTGCTTACAAATAGGTTTGAAAAACGAGACGGGATGTTAAGAAGTGAAGACTTCTTGGTAGTTTTTCGATCTCTTTAGTGTTTTGTACCTACTTGACGTGTCTGTCATTCCTGTTTGTATCTGTCTTTATGTTTTGCTATTATACTCGTATTTTATACTTCCAATCCGAGCTTTATCATTTCTTTAATAAATCATACGTATCGTCGGCTGCGCTCGACCCCTGTGACTACCTCCTGGACACGCCCTTACCTTTGAATGATCGTGAGAAGGTTATAAGGGTAAAATCTAAAAATAAGTTGACATAATAAAGACGAAAAGACAAGCACATGAACAGAAAACACGCGCGTGATAAAAAATATAGGTACTTATTAATTAAATAAAATACTTCATAGCAAACATTAGATTTAACAGTTCCTTCCTTGTAAAAGCATTGATTTTGGAATGTTTAAAGGATTATATATATTATTCTATTGAATAATTTTTAATATTATGCTTGCCTCACCCTTGACCTATTTAGTTTACCTTAATTAATCACACTGATGTGGGACTAAAAGTATATTTTAAATAGATTACATTTCGGTGAAACTTTCTCCCTTGTTTCACCAATCACCAACTGACCGCTCCAACTACTATTTAAAGTTGAGACCTATCAAAAGGGGAGGTAGTCATTAAAATAATATGTTTGGAAAATATAATGCATATATTGAAAATATGTCATAATTTTAAATCTTAACTAAAAATATCAAACCGTATTCAAAAATTTATAGGCTCATTCAAAATCATATCAAACCATTTTATTACAATTTCATGCCTACATGTACAACCTTTTAGAACGCAACCTTTAATGTATTAACCAAATTTATATAATGTATTAACAGGCAGTGCAGATACTGTCACTACAAATAAGTTGGCTATACTAAAAACAATCTCAGAATCTTAGTTATTTTGTATGATCAATTCAAAGAATTATTCGCTACAATAACAAATTTGTTACACTTATTTAAGAACAGAATCCATTTTAACTTGACATGTGAAAATCAAACAGCAGAAATTTTAGTACAACTAAAATTGTAATGGAGGGTAATTTTTCAATAATTAGTTGAACATATATACAAAGAATTTATTTTTAAATGTGACATATAAATGTTAATTTCATGTTCACTTCAATATATGGTACATAAACTGGGTATATATCAACCAAACTCAGCCATCAACCTCCAGGCACAAATTGGATATCATATATACAATTCTTTAGATCTTTTTTCTTCTACATCTCAGATAAACAAAAGAGAAAAAAGAATATAAATATAATTTATAATATTGAACACAGTATTCTAATTATTAATAAAATATATAAAATCTGGTCTGGAAATCAACATCTGACCCATGCACCTCCTGTAATCCTGGCACATAAATTCACTCCACCTTATATATGTTATGATTTGTAGTATCTGTTAAACGATTAATAATCATACTAAGTAGGTGCACCATTTTATTGTATTAATGCAACAATAACAATTGAACAGAATGGCATCTACAGAAAAAATAATGAACTAATTAATGGTGTGATTTGATTATGTTGTATATATTTATATCTGTATAGATTTTAGCACAAATATATAAACAACCTGATTATTTCCGATATTATCTTAAAACAGACTATTATATATAAAAATTAACACTTATTAAACCATATATTATTATAACAACATACATAATGTGATAGCAATAGCACTCTATAAGTTAGCTAAATATTTTTATTTAAATATTTTTAATGAATAACCAAACCAGTCTATTAATTTGATAACATTATTTTGCAAACAAAATCCTAAGTTGCTACAATAGACAATTAATCTTAGGGGTACTTAGCTTTACCACTTTGAAAAAAATACTTTCATAGTTATGTATTGTCTTGTTTCTATTTTTATGAGATCTAGTTTGATAAACATATTTTATAGTTTTTATATATTTTTGAGTTATCAACAATATCTAGCACATTATTTGTATTTAAAATAACCAACAAGGAAACTGTTCTTGATCACAGGCAAACGCATTATTATGGAGGAGGTAGACCTAATGTTTTCCTGACTAGTTGTTCGGCTATCTTGTTGAATTGTTCACGATCTTCCCTCCACATTTTGGCTGCATCAACATTAGCCCCACTTTCATCATTTGGTTCTGCAAGTTATGAATTTAAATATGAACACAAGTTATGAAAATAAAAGTTATGAACAACAAAATTATGAAAAAGATATGTTCAATAAAATATTTCTGCACTTCCATGCATTTTTTACTACTATATTAAATGGTTTTTTTAATGAGTTGACATATAGCCTATATCAAACTGATACACTCAATTGCACAACAATCTTTAAGATCAATGTCCATTAAAAGGTCATTAGTTTAAAGCAACATTAATGAATGTATCAGTAATGTTACTTTAAACTAAAGGCTAAACTAATTTTAATGGATGTTTGTTACTATTTTTTTTATTATACTTACACCCAAGTAAGTATAATAAAAAATAGTTTGATATAAGGGTAGACTAAAATAATTTAAAAACATATCTGAATATGTATATAAATGAATTGGTATAGCAGCAAGCACTCAGTATATAACATAAGATTGGCTAACATTAGTAATATCATAGAAACACAATAAGATCTGTGTGATGAGCATCAGATGTCTTCTTACCGGCCAACATACTAACAACAGATAGCAATATTTTCTCAACACTTTGTACAGGTGACCATCTTTCAGCACTACTCTCATAGCCCATTGGATCATCGCCTGGAGCATGTAGAATAGAAATACAGACTCTGCCATCAGCATAGACTGAAATTAGTTTATTAAATTCAAATTGATTATCAGACTTATTTTTGAAATTTATTTAAAAATATAAAAATAAATTAAAGATATAAAAATAAATAAATAAATTCATTTTAAAATGTGATTATTATATGTAAGACATCGTCAATTTATTATATAACATTATTAAGGGAGAGGTGGTTTATTATGTCTTATTTTTTATAGTATTCTTATATAAAAAAAACCCTGTAAGTTCAAAAAGTGGTAAAAGTCAATAACATAATAAATGGATGAGTAATCCATAAAACTGCACTCAATTTTCCTCCAAACAAAATTTTGTATGTGTCTAATAGGAATACTTTACAATTACTTACTGTTTGGATGAAACATTTCACAAATGAACTGCATTTTCGGTGGGCTTAGTGGATAGTCAGGTGGAAATATAAGTTTTGCCGGAAATATGCCACCTTCAAAGCATGTCCCCTCTGGACCCCTATAATGATCATTAAAATTTGTAGGTATTTCAACAAACTTTGCACTTGCAATGGCAATTAAATGAATATAAAGCAATACTCTGTTTAAAAAAGTTTATATTAAATTATTAACACTTACGTTATTAAAGCTTCCCATTCAAAAAAGTTTTCTTCGTTAACTGGTCCAGCAATGATACCTTCAGGTGGATTTATTGTCAGTTCTGCAAAATAGGAAAGCACCCATTGAACTTAATCTTCATATTAATATATTTTCATTGGCACACTTTGTTGGTAATCATACTGAAATCCTAAACAAACCTTATTTATTGTAATCAAAAGTATTGATTGGAATAAAGAAAAAGTATTACTTGTGTTAGAACTTCATAGCTACTTACGTTTGTACTCTGCCATCAGTCTTCGTAATGCTGACCCAGCCATATTGTGATTTTTAAAATAACTTCTACACACTTCTTATTTCATAAAAATCCCTTTTTATTCTGTTCAAATGAATTAATAACATTAAAAATTTGAGTTAAATGAACGAGAAAGCAAAATTACATACACGCAAAAACAGAATTTTTTACTTCGTGACGGTGACGGACGGTGACGTTTAAGTAGGGATGTGAAATAATAATAGAAATAATCGTTTAATGAATTATTTAAAAAAAGTAGAATTCGAATTTAATATTTGATTTTATTTTAATAAATAATCAATTTACAATCCGTTTTCCTAATAGTCATTCATCAATTATTACCGATTTTTCATCTGCATCCACCGACATTATTTTGGTCTTTTGGCCATGAACTCGGAACGCGAACTTACACAGAAGGTATTAATGTATTCTCTATGCACAGAATACTATATCCATAATATTAGTTTTTAAAACAGTTTAGTTGATTCATTTAATTCAGTAGATGGAGTCAACGAGCTGTACCGTTTTACCGACATTTGGTTAATATTTATCTTATTTATTACACGTCGATGAAACTTCATTTTTCAAACAACAATACGCATGAAGATAGTAAACGAAAATAAATAAATATATTTTTTTAAATATATATTAGTGATAATCATATTTTTATGCTTATCATATTTATATTATTACTTAAATTAATGAGGAAGTATTTAAAAAAATGAAAGCACTAAAAAAACACTTCCACTAGGTGGCGACTCTAGGAAAAGTTGAATTTTGCAGAAAACGAATGGACCAAATACAATCATTTCCGAATTTTTGAAAAAAATATGTAATAGTACACTTATGTGCGGTCTTCATCATCGTCATCGTCGTCATCGAACATCGAATATTTGGCTTTCCATTTTTGAATGACTGCCACTTTGGCGCGTAGCTTGAGTCAGAAACAAAACCCGGTTATTGTATTGAAAATACTTTGATTATTAATTATAGACATTGTTAAATCACATTTACAACCCATAAATATGATATTCCAACAGATATATTTTTATTGCTATAGTTATATTTTCAGTTTTAATACACATTGTGACATCGTAATATATATTTGTACTGTGGTACTATGTTCGAACGTTGGCGCCGTCGCAAACAAACTAAATCAAAATAAGACTGCACTTTGAAGTGAGGCCTTATGCCTTCGGCCGTCTTTGAGACTCACATTGTTGTGTCTAATGTCATTTTCACTCGTCGTTTTCTGTGAAAGGTTGTATAAAAAAATGCCATACTTTTTATATGTAGTGTGTTTTTATTATGTTTTTAAACAATGCACAAATTACCATTGACAATGAGAAAAGAAAAAAAGAATATTTCATGAGCAAGTACTGTATTTACTCTACAGTAATTGCTAATGAAAATAATAAAACGTCATTGAACTCAGACATTTTTTCGTGCGTCGTATTCTATAGGTCTATCAGTTAACATGTAAAGCTATGCAAATATGTTTATCTCGTTCTAACAAGACCTATGTTTAATGTTTTAATAACGGGATAAATATTTTCAATTTCTTTGCGCCTTCGTGGTTGTATTATAATGTTACGCTACCACAAAGCTAAAGTTTACGTTGTTTTAAACCGCAATAATATGAGTTTTCAAAAACAAACGAATCTTATTCATTGCCATTGGAGACCTTATAGATATAAGGTTTGTAATTGAAAATACACAAGTTTATTATAATGTTGGTAATTCCACTGTCTGTACGCACTATTTGTGAAATAACAATGAACAATAACTAACAGCGTTGCTCAAACTCAAGATTTGGCAGTATGGCTAAGCTCCTTCGCCTAATCCAAAAAAACTTACTACTCAATTTTCTCTATCGTGTTGCTGATAAAAAATGGCGGAAATTTTAAAATAAATACCTAGGCTATAAATTAAAGCAGCGTGCAAATATATTCTGATAAGCTAAAAGTAAACTAACAGGTAAAGTTTATTTAATAAAGTTGCACTTACATAGTGGTTGTTGAATCAGTTTGATGGCGATCGCTTCCAACAATAATATGGTTGCGTCTGGTTATGGTATATTATTGTTTAGCTAATTTTATTAATCTACAATAATAAGTAAAAATAAGTAGTTTCATTTATTATATTTGATTATATTTGCATTCCCCATGGACGAAACTACTACTACTACTATTTTTGCATTCAAAATGATATACTGAAGAATATTATTAATGAAAAATGCTCAGAAAAAGAAAAATGTAACAAGTGCTTGAAAAATTTGTCAGTCCTGTTAGGTCCTGGGCAGCTCAGTGGTAAGAGCAGTTGTCCGGATTACAAATGGTCATGGGTTCAAGTCCCAACTTGGAGTATAAAGAATTTTTCATTAAAAATAGTTAATTAATATAAAATTTTATCAATATTTGCCTAAACACTATTTAAAATAGTTTTTTATAATAATTCAAAACGAAAGCTGAAGAGATCATTAATATTGGATTACGTTCTTGTGAGAATTTAGATATTTGATGATCATTTTATATTTATATGAACGTTTTGTTAAAGAATGAGGATGGTTGAACCTAACGGGATTTCGTCTGGTTGCCAAGACGGTCTTTCAGAAACAATATCTAGTAGAAACATGGTAAACGATAGCTCAATGAAGGTATTCTCGATCCAGATTAATTTTTAAAAATAGTTACTGTCTTTTATCGAAAAAAAGGCTTTTTATTATGTATTGTTAAAAATTTCAGAATGTTTTATTCTTCGATGAAGAACAAACTGCAAAGTTCACATGTACAGAATGCAAAAAGTATTTTTATAATGCAGTAGCTCTACAGAACCATATAAAAATGCAGCATGATGCGAGCGATCGAAAATGCGTAGAGTCACAAAAGCGATACGTTGAAGAGGTGATACGTTTACTTAAGTAATACACTAACTTACTTGATTACATAGTAGGGCTTACCGTCATCATTAAACCTTGTTGGACCTTTGTGCAACTCGGTGTTCTCGGTGAAATAACGGTGGGAGGACAATGAGTCCTGTACATATTAAGCTAAGGCAATAAATAAATCGCTGCATAAAACCGAAGACTTTTTGGCATTAAAGGTTCTGAGATCCTATTCTGTTGACAATATAAATTCGGAAAACTTAGTATCTTAAAATATTGTCCAAATCATATCCGTAAAGATTATTTTTGCATTAGAAGCAGTGGCAGGTTCGAAAATTATCGAAATATTGTTTTCGGAGAAACAATAACGTGCTCTCTGTCTGTTACGGTTACTGACGGAACAATTCCAACATCGAAAACGTGGGTTTGTGTCTCAATTAGTGATGTTCCGGATATCCGTATCCGTATCCGCGGATATTCGATGGAAAAAAAGATCCGTATCCGTATCCGTTACTTTTCTCGCTGATCTTTTACAGATCTTTTTAAATTAATAGGATGAAATGCTATATACCTATACGTGATTAGGTAGATTTAAAAAATATTTAATTGAAATTAAGTATTTTTAATTTCTTAAAATCAAATATTTGGCACCTTTATATTTCAAACATTTATCGTAGTTAGTTACTATACCAATAGTACATCACTCAAAGGTACTAATACACTATCTTTATAACAAGATCAATATTACAGAAAGTTATAACATCACTTTTATAAATATAAGAAAATGAGAAAACCAAGACTTAAATTTTTTATATATTTATAATGAGATCAATATAATAGAAAGTTATTTTAAAATTAAAGATCACTTTTATAATTATGAGATGATGAGAAAACCAAACAAAAATTCTAATTGAATAATTATTCTAATCAAGTAAATTAATACTGCGTACCTAGTAGGTACTACCTACCATATAAAGTGTAAACATTAGATTACACGAGCAAACACAGTGAAAATAAGAGGAACTTAGAAAAAATATTAATTATAAAGATCCGTATCCGTATCTGCGGATCTTGACACCAAATATCCGTATTCGGATCCGTATCCGCGGATTTACATTTTTAACGATCCGGCACATGACTAGTCTCAATGCAGCTGCGTGGTTCATGAATCGATTTTAATTTACTTTTAGTAGAGTATACTTCCATAATTTTATTAAAATCATTTCAGCAATTTTGTTTATATTTCGATACTTGTTGTTTTCTCGCGACTTCGTCTGCGTAGATTATAGCCTATGTCATCGTTGTCCGGTAGAGCTTACCGTAAGTGACATAATTTTTATGATAGGATCAATATTACCGAAGATCACTCCCCACAATAAACAAACAAAATTAGAAATTAATTACCTCTTTATAATGTTAGTATAGATATCACTAATAATAAAAAGTCATCAAAGTAAATGTGTACCTACCCTATGTCACCGAAGTATTATGAGTATAAAAATATCATTTAATTAAATAAAACCCTTGCAACTGAAATTACAAAAAAGAACAAAGATTAATATGACTTTAAAATACTTTAAATATAATAATTTATAAATAATTTTAAAAAGTGAAAAATTATAAAAGTATAATGTCGAGAGGGAAATTTTGTGTTATGTCTCTTTATTTTTTTTTTACATTTTTAATATTATGTATATTAAAAAAGTGATTTTTATTTTTAAGTTATAACCTTAATCATATGAAGATATAATAAGTGTGTTACTTATCGTTTTGATATTTAATCTTAGTTTATCATTAAGTCAATGGTTAATTACTAAAGCCCACACAGCTATAGCATGGGTTCGTGCTTTTGTTGAATTATCAAGCTTGAAAAGGTAATTAATGCAAGCAACATTTTAAAGGTATTGAATATTAATCTACTATGCAAAATATGTAAACTATGTTAATGCTAACTGATAGTGTAAACTTTAATCTCCTACACCCTTCGAGGTTAACTGGTAGATAATGCCTTTGGTTTGTGTTTATTATAAGCAATAAAGAATAAATAAATAAACTTAGTCACTAAAGGTAAGTTGTGTGTAGCTTGGATTAATTAGCTTTTCAAACGCCGTAAACGAGGCTTTATTTTAAAATCATCTTGTAGCAGTAAGTATAAATTGTATCGTAAGCATACTTAATTACTTCTGAATTTCAGTTTACCAACTTTAATAATATTATTGCTGTGTTGCAGAATTTCAAAGATCTATGTGGTTTTAAGTTTATTCCACTACCGGATAATGAATCGAAGAATATTGGCACACATACCGGTGTGACGTCTCGTATCTTCACCGAGGACACCACGTATTTGATAGTGAAGGTGGAAGGCATCGACATGGAAATGGAAGCCCTCAAGAAGGCTCATCATAATGGCAATAAGAAAAATAACATCAGACCTATTAAGCCTCCCGTGGATTTGAGGTATAATATTATCGGCAAATTCACAGTACAAAAGGTGTAAAAGGTTAAATATATGATAACTATAAAATAAAGATAATGGGTATAGAGTTCAGTATTGTCCCCTTACAATAATATGCAATATAAAACCCATTACTATGAAGAGGGAATGAATATATGATAGCTTCATGGATACTAACAATAATAACTGTGTCATTCTGTTTTTCGTCTGCTCCAGGAGTAGATTATATGAGCTAAGACGTCGTGACAAAAATGTACAAGAGCTTTCTACAGCTTGATATTTCAGTATGTTGAAGTACTAAGGGAAGCTGGAACACCTGGTACCAGATAAATGTACGCGTAATAAAAATTTTAATAGCTCAAATATAGCGAGAACCGTATTATAAAAAAAAAAGTAGTCTAACTATTACTACTAACTATATTTAACGAAATGATTACTAATTAGCAGTTACTTCATACAAAATACTAAGCCTTTCATTTGACGAAACAAACATATTCAATTTAGTAAAAGTTCTTGTACATTTTAGTCACGAGCTCTCCGTCTAATAGAATGGATTTTGATGCGTTACTTTTTCTTGCAGAGGTCCATTTACTTGCACATTTCGTTCAATCCTTCGTCCTGACCTACAATGCCGTCAAATATTTTTCAATTGTTGCGATTATTCTACGCATTATCGCGAAGAACACACTAAGAGACGAAATGCCGCCCTGCGATGTCAAGTTTGTGAGAAACGCTTGGATAACGATAACGATAATATACAGAGCAACACTATAGCGGCTCAATTCCAACCAGTGAGTCATTACACATTTTCGTGTCGGATTTGTGGTCAAACTTTTCTGGATAGTGCCCAGTTCGATGAGCACAATCGCATCGTTCACGCAAAGTCTAAACCCCACCAGTGCACTATTTGCGCAAAGCGGTTTACGCAACAAGGCGGACTGCAACAGCATATGCGCATGCACACGGGAATAAGACCTTTCGTTTGCACTTATTGTCCTAAAGCTTTCACTCAGAAGGCCGGCTTAGACCAACATCTCCGTACTCATACTAAAATTAAACCTTTCAAATGCGTCATATGCAGCAAATGCTTCTCTCAATCGGTTCACTTGAGGCAGCATATGCGAACGCACACGAACATACAACCGTTCGAATGTTCTGTCTGCGGCCGAAGGTTTAAGCAGAGCAGCCATCTGAACTTTCACACGCGCTCCCACGTCGTCGGTGCTAGTTCTCTCGATATAGAGAAATATGCCCAAGCGATGCCACATCAGAATCAAATGGAATTTCTAAATTTGTCTAACCTTCAACCGGTCCAGGATGGAGAGACGTTGTACTACGCCGCGGAGTTAGCGGAACCTATGCCCATCAATCATATCCAGGATCCGTTTTCTTATCAACCGCAAGTTATGCTTCCTGAACACATGCTTTCTATTTAGAATATTTTTTATAATTATTATGGTATTGTAATACGTTCACGCTGTCTTGCTAACGTTTGATCATAGATTTGTAAGATTAAAATGTTCAATTTAATTAAAAAAAAACAATTGTCGTTTTACTTTACCAATATTCAGCCTTAACTGTTCATATACTTTTATATCAGGCGGCAGTAGATAAGTACCCAACTAGTAAAAAGATCGTTTAAACATCACTCTTACGACTTTAGATCGAAAAAGATTTGTATGATAGATCCTATTATTTCAGATAGCTTTATTAAAGCAGATCTCTTGATTGTTCAGCATTCCAGGCTTTTTAGCTTTATAAACATGACGTATATTAATTACCTAGACGTGGATTCAACAATTCATTATGCATTTACTCAATAATTGTCTTATCTTTCGATTGCCTTCATAACGGGATCTCGGTATTAACAAGAAAAAAATAACATTAGCGATGACAATTGGGTCAATCAGGAACCTGTCCTTTATATTTTCCTATTAAACTGATTACAAAGCTTGCTAAAACCAGCCCCGAGCCTGTACAGCAACGGAATTAGAATAAACAGTATTTAGACAAGGTGTTTAACATTGTAGTGTGAAAACAGCCTGTACAGACTGCATATTAAGCCAACTTTAAGGGAATAAAGACTTTAAATACTTTGTATTAAGAATTTTGTGTCAGTTGTGGTGTTATATGCGTTGGCCGATACCGCAGCGTGTGGCCGCATGTGGTTACATTTCGATCGGTTGTATATTTTGTTAGAGCCGCGTACGTAGCCAGTTAAAACAAAGGGCTCGCATGACGGCTACATCCCGGTCAACGCAGCTCTGATATTATTTTGACCTTTAACAGACAAATACGCAATGATATAAAATCAGTATAATATGAATGGTGCCTTTTTCACATTATGTATAGTTGTCCATTAATAAACTAGGCAATCTTTGTAAAAATATTTAATATAAAGAATTAAAAGTAGGTTTTGCCATAATACAATAACGGTTACTGGAGCACATTAACGAAGAAAATAATTATGTGTCTAAAAGATTCCACGTACCTATTTATATAATAGTATTTTGTTATTAATCTGTCTTTTTTGAATTTTAATAATCAATTTATGAATGTATGTCGGTCAGACCCCTAAGTAAAAACAGCATTTGGTTTGGAAACGTATTTTTTGTAATCATTGTCTGTTTTAAATGAATAATTCTGAATAATAAAATATGAAACTCAATGGCGCAGTGTTTGGATAGGTGACCATAAGTTTATAATCTCCATAGATTTATTATAAATCTCTATAGTCTCCAGCTCCTCCGTGCATCGGAAGGTACGTTAAGCCGTTTGGTCACAGCTGCATTTAGAGGCGTACATATATATAATAACCACCAATCAATAGCGGTTATGACCAATTCGCCCTATTTGATTCCACCCATAAGGAAATCCAAAGCCACATCAGTAGGGGGACATTAATAGGCTAACGGTGATGAATGCGACGTCTAGTTGTACCTCTTAACACCACCTGACCAAAAGTGATTAGCGAATCAGAAGTTATAATATGATAGACATACGAGTATTTTAATTTTGTAGTGTTACCGAGATTTTTGAAAAAGTACCGACAAAGACTATCATTATTATAATAAGTAACAGCTTAAAATGTACCTTGAATTAATCGTAATGATTAGTAATCATGTGGATTGGCAGCGTTAGTTTTGTTATTGCGGTATGTTTTCCAGACGTTTTTTAAAACTGGTATATTTTTTTCATCAGATTGTAAGTTTTTAACCTCGCCGGAGCGGCGCACATGTGGCTCCTGCCAGGCGTAATTTAAACATTTGTTTACATCCGTTGAGACAGGGTTAAACAGTTACCTTAACGTTTTGTAAGGGTTGAGGCCATAAATGGTGTGTATTTTTTTCATCTATCGGCGATCTGTAGCATGTGCAAAGCTGATGGTTTACAATGGGAGTATTTTAATTTATCACTAGGTGTAAATCGAAGGCATAGAATAACCCAACTCAGGCAGGTTCACTGTTGGATGCTTAGCTGTTAAAATCCAAAAAAATGTATATTTCTAAATTCCACAGGGCTGCTAATAAAAAAATATTCTAGTTCTCTTTTATTTTGCGATTGGGGATTAGAAAAACAATTGTTCGTCTTAACTTATTTATTATTATTATTGCACTTCACTTATTTACTCTCTTGAGAAGTAGAACCAGGGGAGCCGACCGGACAAAAATTTTGTGACTCGGATTTCGAACAAGTTACTTGGGTAAGTAAGCCGGTAGATATATTTTTCTTCAAAATGTATTTTCAAACATATGCAAGTAGGCACAATAATCATGTCATATGCAACCGATTCGCGCTAAACAAATTATGTAGATAATTAGTTATTCACTGGTGAAAGTCACTTAAAAATTCGTTCCATAATTTTTGAGTATGATGTTGATCAAAGAAAAATTAAAAATCATGGTTCTGCAGTATTGAGACACACAGAAAAACGCCGAGGTGTATGTTTATAATAATTATATACAATGATAAGTGTGTGAACTTTCGTACTAGAGGTACTTGAAGCCCGACTAACCTATGTCATTCATAAGTATAATACTTATTACTAGATTGGAAGTAGGTACAAGTTCGTCATCGCTCGTCGTATTAAGTATATTCTAGTTGTTGAGACAAAACATCCGACGGAATTCTAATAATATTTTCAGTACAAAGGATGAGGGCCTTATTATCACATCTATTTTGTATGTAAAGAAAACGTATATAAATATTTCAGATAAATGTTCTGAAATATTTATATACGTTTTCTTTATAAGTATTAAAGTAAAGAACTAATAAGTATTAGAACAGAAATATTTAAATACAAAACATTTCATAGATGCGATCAACCTGAAAAAGTAACTTCAGAAAGAGTCACCTTTCAGGACAGGAAAAGATCCTTATAAACATTCATCCCTTTCAAAAATCAAGCATAAAGAAGGTGGATACGGGGTGACTAAAAACCTTTGTGGCAGTGAAAAACTTATTTACATTTTGGATTCTAAAAAAGTAAGAAGTTAAATTCGATTATTTTTATGTTGACTTCCATAGAGAATTTAAACACTACGTTTGTGAACTTGATTTGATTGGCATTTCATGCTGAAGCCCCATGCCGTGCTGGTTTTTATACCTGGTTTCATTAGTCTCAAAGTGGTCGAAATAAACTAGCTGATGTTGTTTCGTGACAAGGATGTCCTAATTATGCTGAGTACTTAACTATTGAAGTTTACGTAGTGCTGTGCAGTGCGCTGCTAACGATAGTAGCAGAAGGAAGAGTATACACTTCATATACATATCCACTTCAACAGAATTATGAGTCAAGTATCATACTCTTTAACGGAATGTTTGACTATTTTTCTATGGAAATCATTCAACCTCGTGTGACTTATTTTTTTCCAATTATAAAAATTAAATATAGACGAAAACATTTTATAAGCACTGAACGTACTGTGGCTGCAATTGAAAAAGGGTGGAACGGACCCCTTAAACCTAAGCTTATTAAATGTACCCATTACTGGGGCACGGGTCATCTCCATGGGTACAATGAAATAGTAATGAAGTCAGTCATCAGTAGTAAGATAAGTAATCATGGTTATTACAGCTTGATCCAAAAAATATACAATAATACTGATTTCTTATATTTTCACGCGCACTACTCATTAAATAAAACTATTTTAAATGGTTCTAGCGTGTTTAAATTTTATTTCATGACGTTATGGACATGTAACGGATCCGAAATGTCATGAAATCACATATAAAGGCTCTAAAACCGTTTTAAATAATTATATTTTATATAAAATAAGTTTTTTTATATCATTAATTTCGTACATGATTGTTTCAAAACTGCAGTTCAACTAGAACACAAACCCGTACTGAAATTTCAATTATTTAACAGCATGTTTTCTAACTGTTATCTGTTGTTCAGAGACATATAACTTGCTTTATTTTATTGTAACCTAACCTGACATGTTAACGAAAGTCGTAAAAGTAATAAACGTGTAATGTGACTAAAACATTGTCTTAATTTATTATTAGCCCATAGAGGCGGCGCGACCAAAACGTTTGATATGGCATGCCTTTTTAACTCGCCGTCCGTCGCCGAGACGCTTTGTTTACGTTGTTTGGGCGATAATAGATCCTGTTGCACTGACGTACAAAATGGATGAGCACATATATAATGTTACTTCGTTAGTGCGTTTGTAGGTAGTCTTTAGAATAGAGATCTATATTTTTTTTTTATAATTGTTGTAAAAGAAGTGAGTTTTCTTATTCAATCGCATATCAACTTTGCCTAAATGCCATACTCTACGCCATTATCTTGTAAATGTAATAAGGTGACCAAAAAGGTAAAAACGAATAGTAGGCATATGGTATTAAAGTGATCCTGAGCCACTTTCCAACTTCAATCTTTCTTTTTCTTTTCAAATCGATTGACTTTTTGATTGAGTTCTGCAAGGTTCTATGGTAATTGTAATACCTACATACATATATTTAATAAAAATGCTTAAATAATTCCCCATACCCAGGTAGGTATCCCGAGGTTGGACTCGAACCCACAACCTTCCGCAATCCGAACGATTACTCTAACCATTGATGCCAACTTATAATAATTATGTGTTTTGTTATAGGTATCCATTGTTTTGTCAAAAACGTGGTCACATCATGAATTTTAAAACTGCAATTTCTCGCGCATACTTTTTCATCGTTTCATCGTAAAAAAGAAAACGTGCTACGTGGAATGAATGATCGTTAGCAGAGTGCGCGTCATGTAAATAGAACAGGGTGTTTTATCGGCTAGCATCGATCGATACAATTCATCGATATCTTGTTTACTTTGGAAAAATGCCGAGATTTGGAACTCACACGGCTCCTCGAGATGTTGATTAATTAGCAAGTATTTTGTGGAGTTTAGTTAGATTTACACGTTGCGAGCCCGTGAAATACGAATTTGAAGTTTAAAGGAGGTTGATTTAAAATAGGTTTTTGAATTCATTAAACAATTTTGTTGTTTGTGTAAAATTAGAACATGAAACCTTACCTAGTGTATGCCTATTTAAAAAACACCCGTCATACCTATTCCTCTTTGAAACTTGATTAATTTTTTTTATTAACTTCCACATTATGCGTCAATCATTGCATCTAGCTTTCTTAAAGAAAAATCAATACAGTACTGTGCATGCAAAACTGCTCTAATATAATATGATCATCTAGTTTTCTTTTCACATCCCACCGCTTCTATCGTCTATGAGAGCTATTTATTTCTATGTTTTTCTAATCACATATCCGACGAAAAAGCTATGGTACCAACTGACATGCAATCACGGAAACGCATCTTCCTCGAAGTCTGCGCAGCCACGTCGCGAAACGTGGACGGACACAACGCACATGGCCGCACATCATAAACTGCTGATTTACAATTTTACAGCTGCCTGCGCCCGCGCACCGAGCGAGTGCCATACCATCCAACATCGTAGGAATTCACGGTTTAGCGATCGTGTTTACTTGCGAGTGAATCGCTGCATAGATTCGAAGCGAGACGATGTTCTGTAATTTGTAATGAATTTTGTAACTAATTTTTCATTTCCGTGTTAGATAATCCGTATTGATTTTAAATCTCTAAGTTATTGTTAATTATACAACCTTTGACGTCGGTTGAAGATTACTAGATAACTGTTTCGGTAGGTAGGTATATGTTATATATATACATGGCATATGTAGCTAAATTTAATGTCTATACTCTGCAGTGTGGCGAAAATAACTAGTGTACTCCTACTGTAAAAATAAAAATAAATTTATGTATGTTACTCTCATCTTTATTCTCTTTATCTAAACTATTATACCGCTTAAGTTGAAATTACCTATAAATCTACAATTTTGCTCGGAAATAATATTTTGTTACATAGTAATTGATAAATTAAATAATGCTCTATCTATTGCAGATAAACATAAACAATACTATAAAACACATGCAAATGGTGGTATACTAGTGCGTTATAAAAATTTTTCCTAAATTAATCTAATATTTTTTCCTATAATGTAAAGTAAAATAACAATAATAAAAATATACAGATATTAGTTATTTATTGAGCCATTCATCACAAAAAACCTGTAATGGCGTCTAAGTATCTCTATTATAATTATAATCTATATAATATACAACTATAGATATAGGTGTGCTAGTTCGTTCTTGATATTTTGTACTAATTTTCGAACAGTTTACACCACTGATATATTATTTATCTTATAATATTATGTTGTAATATGAGAGTTAACAAAGAAACACATGAAATTTTGTGGTGCACAAGTTCGATTTTTACTTTTTTGTTTTTTTTTTCAATAACTTGCTAATTATTAGCCAAGGAAAAGAATCTAAAATCTTTTCTTTCTCTACTGCATATAAGTAAGTAACAAGGAAGAAGGTCAGGTCAGGAGATTATGGAGGTTGAAGTGATAGTAAAAATTGACGATCATGATTCCAGTAATGTTTCATGATTACACTGTAAACTGTACGAGATCTAGTGCAAAATATCTGATCAAAACCCATTCAAGATCAATGGGCTCATGTTACTACCCAATAGATGCAAAAGAGTTATCGAACAAGTATATAATCAATGTGGAACTATAAACACAGGTTTAAATATAAAATACGATAAAGCTTTTTCAAACCCAACCACTATTTTACTTAGCAAATGGCGTCATATACTCAATATAACTTAGAATATTTTTGTATTTTAGTTAGACTAAAATAATTTTCACTTCTCACTGTATTTATCCGAGACAGATAAGCTTATTGTGGGATTTTTCTTTTTTTGGGTCTATGGATTCTTTTACATTGTTTATTGTTTTACATTCTATTTTATTCACGTTTCTCAGCCACATGGAGAATTTGAGCGCACAAGTTACCAGGTTAGCAGATTTTGCAGGAGTTCTCGGTAATAAGCACATGCGCAGGACGATCTTCCATAATTTTTCTATTTCAGTTAACCAGTTCCGCAAACGTTTAGAATAGTTTATAGAAAATCCTATACCCAATTGGAATAAAATCATTAACTTAACTTGGAATAAAATATAATATGTATAGAAAATTGTTTACCCACGATTTTGCACGCGGAAATTATAGCCTGTGTCACCCGCATACAAGCATAAAAATCACAGAATGAGAAAAAAAATGATTGCTCAGGGTTGTATTAGTTGTTAGACATTTCCGCCAATTGTTGACCGATTTTCGGAATTCTCACTTCATGAATCTGTAGTTTTCCGTTTATAACACAATTAAATACGCTTTTCATCAGATATCATCTAAACATTTAGATCTTATGTTTATTTCAGCTAAAAAACAAAAGATTGCGTATTTTGCATTTATTTAAAATCCGAAAGGAGGATTTCCTATGTAAATCGGGTATGTTTATCTTTTGTGACAGTAGGTATGTTTATCAATTTCTTCCTAGATTGTGAACCAATTTCTATCAAACTAACTGTTTTCCCGCTACTTCGCCTACGTAATTTACAGCATATGTTCCTCGCGTATTATCTAGCTTCCTATTGATAAAATACTTTTATAAATCAGTCGAATAATTTCGGAGTCTATCCAATACAAACAAACGAGCAATTAAATCTTCTCTCTTCATAATATGAGTATAGATTATTGGAAAAAGTATATCGAGCAAATAAACAAAATCTCCTTTTCTAAGACTTTGTAACACTATGTATAAAAATTTTATTAAATAGATATTAAATATTTTAAGATTTCGTTCCACTATATAATAAATATCATTATCTCTAAAAAATATGAAATAAAAACTTAAAAAAGACGACTTCAATAGCATTGTCTTTAAAATCACTTTTGAGATAAGTATTATTTATCACTTTTTGAAAGTTTGAAGTTGGTTCTATACGGTTCATAAAGCTATCATCACACGAAAATTTCCTTCAATCGAATATTAATACGAATGTAATTTATTTTATTACGTACATATACATTTTAATTTAGTTAGGTTTAAATATTTCTAATAATAAGTAGTTCTGTTTGTCAGCGTCTGAATTTGAACACTAGAAAAATATGCATCGGTATACCCTCTCTAGTTTGTAGTTGCAGTATCGATTGTAGTGCACGTCTACCAGGACTTTATGATTCCACAGAGATGTTTTGCATTCAACTCACACATATTTATCATTAACCTCACACACATAAAGTGGTGACATATAGGTATCAATCAATAACTTCTGCAGAGAACTTCTGACGTCAGTGCAAACACTACAATCGAATAGTAATTTGATCTTATTTGCATAGTGCAAGCTTACAAATTAAATGTTATACTGGAAAAACCATCCCATCTCAGAAGAGCAGGGATACAGTGGATTTTTTAAGCATTTTTACTTAAGAATATTAAGTAACTAACTTAAAAAATTACAATTTAATAATAAGAAATCATTTCATTATTATAAATTTTGCATTTTGAATGCATATATATATATATTTTAATCTGGAGCAGCTGTTTTTTCAAGAAGGTATTCTAAAATAAATTCAGATAGACTTCAGATAACTTTATAAACTATATATTACAGTTTTAGACTACTCTGATTTAACGTGAATTGTTTATTTTTTTAATTATAAATAAACAATTCACTATTCTCTATATATTGCATAGAAAATAACATTTATAAAAATGCACAAGCCTTGCAAAGTTCTTCAGCCGTAAAAAAATTGATGAATACTGAGAGATACATATCAATTATCATTTAATTAGTATATGACCAAATGTAAAAAGTGAAAACCTGAAGAATTGTTAGAAAGAAAGTTAATAAAATAGAAGTAGAAGAAATAATGAATAGAAGTAGAATAAGAACGAGAGATAATAAAGATCTAAAATGAAAAAGAAAGTAGCACTGAAGTGAAACATAATCGAACTGCGAAAGATTATGAGTTGGATAGCTTTGACACCGGAGTGATGATTTTTAAAGCTTTTTCTGTAGTAAGACAAAATGTAAAACCAAATATTAATGTTAAAAAATATACCTATAAAACTAGAAAAGTAAGGAAAAGCAAAATATAAATACAACTCTGATTGCAAGAAGAAAGTATCTAAATAAATAATGATAAGATATTAAGAAAAACTTAAAAAAGAAAAAGCACCGACTTCAAACTTTAAAAAAGTAAAAAATAATATTTATCTCTAAGGCGGAGGTTTTCTGTAGGTTATAATTCAATTTATAGGCGCCCGACCTCAATAGCATTCTCTTGAATAAGTCGCTTTTGAGATAACTATTGTGTTTCACTTTTTTGTTAAGTTTGAAGTCGGTTTTATTTTTTTAAAGTTTTTATTTTATGCTTTTTAGTGGTTTTCTGAAAACCGCGCTAAAGTTTTATAAAGTGCGAACCTCCATTTTTTCGTCAGTTAATATACCTTAAACCTTCTCTTAAGTCTGACAAATAGTATGTTGAAAATCGCATCATAATCGGGTCAAACTTCTTTTTTAAAGTCGGTTAAATACTAAAACCTTCTCCTAAGTGTAACAAATACTTTTCTGAAAACCGCATCAAAATCGGTTCAGCCAAACGCGAGATAATCGCGAACAAACATACATACAGGCCAAACCGAGAATCTCCTTTTTTAAAAGGGAAATGGTAATTCAGGAACATAATGAAAATAAAAGTAAGAAGAATTATTTAAAGTTAAAAAAAAAAATCGAACAACTAATAATATAAAATAAGTAGACACAACTACCTAGTACAAATGTAGGGAATTTTGCATTTTGTCAGAAAATATACATTGAATTTTTTATTGAAAAATATTAAATATACCTACATAAAACGTTAATACTCTAATAGTGAACATGTAACATTTTTTCCTCTAAGCCGCTGCTCGTTAAAACCGTTGTACTGGAAATTTAGTTTTAGACTTACCGTATTAACTTAGGCGCCATTAAAACCATCATCTTATTAGAGTCCTCACGGCAGGCATTTTGATGAAATCAAATAGGCAAAATAGGCTATAGCCGACTGACAGGGTCAACTGCAGATTGCTAAAGTGACAATGAATGCAAATTATGCAGAAGCAGTGATGATTGTCGTTTTTTGGACCGTTGTGAAAGTTAATTCGTAGACCAAATGCGCTCACCTCAAACCATCAATCTATTCCATGAAATAATAAACAAATTATAGATTAGACTAATTATTATGAAAGATATACAATAAAGCGCTTAGAATGTTTATGTAGCATAACATTAGCATTACAAGAACTCTACGCTTAAGTCAAAACTTGTGACGACAAATATTTAAAAAATCTATAAATAAATACATTTAAAAATCCCAAGTTAAAAAAGAAATTTGAAACATCGAAAATAGGTACACCATACTACATTTCGTATTTTTTAAGCAAACTAGCTTTCCGCTAACGGCTTTGTCTGCGTGATCCCTAGGGATCACGATTCACATAATGACCATGACAGGGATATAATTATAATGACAACGTTTTAATTCCTCATACAAACTTTCACTCCCATTTTCATCCCTTTATTTTCTATTCTTTTTGGATAAAATATCGCATATATTCACCCCACATGATATAGCTTCCGTAGGTGAAATTATTAAAATCAGTTTAGTAGTTTCGGAGCTTATATCATTGCAAAAAAAAAACAATTTTTTCTCTTTATAACATTAGTACTTATAGATATTACACACTTTTTTCTGCAGAAAATTAACAGGTATAAAATACTTTAGCTCAATTGATTATGTTTATGTTAAGTAACCTATACCTGTATTAAATATATATTTTTATAGCGCACAATTTAAATAAAAGAGTGCACTCATTGGTGCAACAAATTATGAGATTAGATAAAAAAAAATGATTGTTCCGATCCAATACCTGTTTATCAATTTCTATTACACCTGGTCGTGGTGGTTTTTTAAGCAATATTCATTAAGAAAATTTTCCAGAATATCATTAGAAACAATGATTTTAGGTGCCTTCTTAAATAATTATTATTTATTTAAAATACTTAAAATTAGGGAATAAAACCAATACATGACCGACAATATCTCATTTTTTCAACTTTGTTTATTTTGTGACCAATTTTATACCTGTTGTCAATAGACAAAGTACTTATAAAATTTCTTAAAACACATCAACAATGTCTGACCTTTTTTAGTCTTTGTAGGTAGGTTTGCACGGTTCTTATCTTCGTTGAAGAAGTGCCGACAATATTCAACTCATAATTAGCGCACCTGACGTATTATACTCTGGCCTGACTGATCATTTCGAAGAACTAATCTAGCATTTATATTTCAACATTGTATGGGAGTGAATGGACAGTATCTAAATGTTTCGAGTTGTATCAACAACAGACATACTTACTCAAATGTATATCAACACAATATAAAAAAGGATGTTGTTGTTTTAGCGCATTGTTCTATAATTTTTATTAGATACTGTATTTGGTATTACCAAGCACAAATAGACATAGTTGAATTTTTGTAGTTTTAATTTTATAAGATATGTGTACTTGCTACTTAATACAATATTAATTTGTTTAAATTCCAAGGATTTGGCAACACAGCGTTTAAAGAGAAATAATAAACGTCTAATTGGATATCAAAAATTAAGGTGAAACCGTAAAACCTCAAAGCAAACACAGTTAGCTCGTAAAAGGTGATGAATGGAGGCAAGATCAGGCAGGCAGTTGACTGCGTATGCGCAACGCCATCTTGGGGGCGGAGCTTAACGCGCTAGAGGGATACTGCTACCAGAGTATAATATGCTGCATCGGTTACTGGCAATAGGAATGAATATAAGTTCACACAGAGCAGCAATATGAAGATATCTCCTGAGATTTTTGATTAATTATTTTTTGATCAAAATGCGCTGTGAATTAACTTTAAAAAGGCACGCGATTGTAATAATTCTTTTGTTCTTTAATACAAACAACTTTCATCGGTATCGAAACATTATAAAACACTATTGTAAATGTCATCCACATTTTATTGTAATAATTATATAAGTAATTGAATTTGCGATAAACTCATATTTTATAGTAGGTAAGTAGCTACTTCCTTAGCTACACACACATGAAAAGTCGTTATAGACATGTATGTATGTACATATTTTGATAAAAATGATTTCTATTTCATGGATAAAATAAATTTAATATAATGACCCAGACTCTTAGACTCGCTTAGATAAATCTTAACATGTATAATAGTATTTATGAATTTAAGAAAATTCCTTATAGGGATATAGGGACTATTTCGGAAGAACATTCATAGACCAATTTTTGTCTGGCGATGCCGCGGACATAAATAATTATTGTTTAAAATATGTCTATTATTTCTAATTTTAACATTTAGTAGAGCTAATTTGCACGTTGTACAGATTATATTAGGTAAGTAATACAAATATTTATGAATGAGATCCGCAATTAACTGCCGCATTTAATATCTACTTAGGCCTACTTGACGTTGGCTCTACTATCGTTTACTATATTTTCCGTTACGTTTGCTTTATTACCACGGACCACAGCGCCAACATAGATTATTTAATGATCCCAATCGACTCTATTGCTCTCTAATAGAGATCAATATAGATTGATCACTTTCGTTTACGATCCTGAGTAAATAAATCCGGCAACTTTAATGCAAAACTTTTGGTTTACGCTTTATGGTAAATATTTGGTGTAACGTCGTATAACTGTTTTATAGATCTAGTAAAATGTTTGCTTTAATTGTGCTAGGTCAAGAGCGGGCGTTCGACAGGCGTCCTTGCCACGGATAAATATTATTGTCTAAGCGGTTTCCCGATGTTTGGTGTTTGTGAGTTGTGAGTGAATCTGGCTGGCGTACACGGAGCTCAACGAACCTTTGTATTTAGCTGGCAATAGTTTTCACACTAGACATTTAAACTTTTGCAAATTATTTAACTTCATAGTTTGTAAAAGTATAGTTGAACAAACCCACGTTATTATATTTTTGGTCAGTCCGATTTTGGAGATAGAATCAGGCGTTCGGTGCTTAGCTTTATCTAATGAAGCATCTAGATGCATTAGTGAGTATTGGTTTGCCAATAAGCAAGTGTGTAGAGGCAATCGTGGGTGTGAACCGAATGGCGGTGGGGCTGGAGCGGGACGCATGGGGCGCGGCGCGCGCTTTGTGGGCGGCGCACTGACAGTCCACACGCGCTCCGACGCGCACGCATGAAGACCGAGGAACAAACCACCGAAGAGGCGGCGCGCCGGCCGCCTGCCACGCGGAGACAAGAAAAACCACCTTACTCGTATATTGCCCTAATCGTTATGGCAATTAGGCATTCGCCTAATAAACGCCTCACGCTTAGTGAAATTTACGCGTTTCTCCAACAACAGTTCCCTTTCTTTCGTAGTTCGTATCAGGGCTGGAAGAACTCTGTGAGGCATAATCTCAGCCTGAATGAATGTTTCGTGAAACTGCCTAAAGGTCTCGGTCGGCCTGGAAAGGGACATTACTGGACGATCGACCCGTCGTCAGAGTTCATGTTCGAGGAAGGGTCATTCAGACGCCGTCCGCGTGGTTTCCGGCGCAAGTGTCAGGCGTTGAAGCCGCAGTTTGGGAGCGGGGGTTACTTGTGTGGCGGTGGGGTACCGGCTCTGCCCCCGACGCAGGCATCTGGGTATGAGCTGGCGGGGAGCAGCGGGGCGGGATCAAGCGGGACATCGCTAGACTACAGTTCCTGTGGATATCCTCATGCTGCAAGCCAGCAACTGCCTTACGGTAGTGATTATTGTACGTACGGACCAGTTGGGGAACGGGAGTGGCCACTGCCCTACGGTGCTGTTGATGGTGGATACCGGCCGCCGCCGCCTACGTCGCCGCCGCATCACGACATGCCAGACCTCATACCCAATTACCAGTACAGCGTCTCCAACGACCATGGTGAGTCTTAATGGTAGTTAGTTTATGCCAAAGACATATTCTGAAAAATTTCAAAGCTAAGTCGGTGTACTACTTAGCTTTGATAAACATACCTATTTAATATCAATTCACTAGATGCAACCTTCTTATCCGAATGATCTGAAAGGATTAGAATCTAAAATTTTAAGTTATTTTAATTATTTTAAAGTAGTAACACATGTTTTCTACGTCTTTCCTTAATTTAATTTTATCGGGTTTTGGACTTTTGGCTGAAGAAATATATCTGTATAAAATGCATAAAATTATTCATAATTCCTATTTTCAAAATAACGCTCGTTCTTGGCCTGTTATTGGTATCGTGATATCAGCTTCAACAAAAAAGTTTATCCAATATAACAATTGTCGTTGTCTAATGTTAATATATTGTTTTTTTTTACATACATTTTCTGAAAAAATTGTATTCAATATATAATATTAAAAAAAAACTATGTTCCTTATATTTATCTACTAAATTAAATGTCTCTCTTGGTGGTATTACGTTTGATACATTTTTGATTCGTTGAAAGCGGATCTTTCTCGCTATATCGCTGCTTAAAAACTATATCGCTGCTTAAAAATTCTTTAATTTGGTCACATATAAGTATTTGTAAAAAATACTTTTATTTAAAAAATATGAACAAAGCCACCATTATATTAATTAATAACGAGCTAGTTCTTAATTAATATGATGTTGTTCAAACATTCTCAGCGTATAGACAGCGGGAAGCTATTTTGTTTTGTACTGTGCTTAAATCTAAATCTCGGAAATGACTCCAACAATTTTCATGGAATTTAGGATCAGAGGGTTTCGGGTAGGATAAATCTTCCTAGTTAGGTTTTATTTACCTAAAAAAATAACTCATTCAGGCACTTTCACATAATATGTGTGCACCTAGGTGATAAAGATGTCATTTTAATCGTTGTTTTTTTGTGATATAGAAAAGTCACTCTTATTTCCTTTTGAAGACCTTTTTGAATATTAAAAGTACCCAATTTTGATATAAATATATATTTTTATTTAAGCAGTAAATTTGATTATAATATAAAAAAAAATATTACGAGAAATACTCCTTTTAAAAATACTTTCCCATGTTTATTTATTGATAGTCACTTTATCATTATTGTTCATCAAATGAATTATAGTATTTTATAATTTATTATTTATTTACACCAATTACATCCGCTCAATATAGGTACCTACACAATAATGCAACATCATTTTTAAATTTGTTAGTTTCATGGCATTAATATCAGTAGAGTTAATATTTTTATTCTGGCATTAAATGTTATTTTATAAAATAGGTAATAATTTCGAAGAGTTACACAAATTAATAACTTGTATTCGTTAAGTATGTTTATTATATCTTTAATAAATGCACTTAATGAATACAAGTTATTTACGTAGGTAAAGTATACGGCACGAATGTAAACACTACGCAGAAAATAAAATAACAAAACACGATTTAAAAAAAGTGTAAAGAAAATTGTTATACATGTCGACTGATTAATAGTATTATATCTACGCAAAAGTTTCGCATTAAGGTTATAAACGAGTATTAGTGACCCATACGTATAGAATAGAATATAAACCAATATTACTCATTTTCTCAGCATTGTGTAGAAATAAATATTGTAACAGATAAATTAAATTAATATGATACATTTTCAACTTTATAAAAAAGTAAACTTTAAAATGAGGAAGTAATTAAAAAAAAAACATAAGTTCCCGAATCAAACTAGATATCGCTACGGTATGTTCTTGATTTCTCCATGACAACCCTTCCGGTTTACTATCGTGTTTAAAAGTAAATTAGTTTTCAAAACTCAATAAACAACTCATATTCTATTTGTACTTTTTCGTATTTGTATTTTGTATATCTAAGTTTCGAACTATTGAAATTTAAGATTTTTAATATGTTATATAGTTAAAAGGAACGGAAATGACTGTCTTTGGTCCATTCGTTTCCTGCAAAAATCAACTTTTGCTAGAGTCGCCATCTAGTGGAGGTGCTTTTGTTGTTTTTTTAAATACTTCCATTGATACTTCCATTCATTGCGTTGATAAGAACGACTTAAAAACGAATATCTTAACTTTGTCATACTCGTATATCAACTACCTACTTAGGAGCCGTCCTTTAATCACCCCCTCGGTGAAACATTAGCCTGATACAAATACGAGAAAAACGGAAATAATTCGATATAAGCCTGGAATATTTTTAATCGAGTTTGTGAGCCAATTACAAGAGACGGAACGGAAGGTATAAAAAAAAAACATTCATTTCCTTCACGCAAAATTACTAACACGACTTTTTTCACAAATTTTGGTTTTATTTATCATAGCGACAATGATAATTACTGAAATCCAACTAAAAATTTTACGGGAAATTGTTTTTTTTTTAACTTTATTTTTAACTTTTTTTAGTTTAATATAATAAAACTTTTATTTAAAATATTTTTGAGTGATTTTCAATGATTTTAGTAGTGTTTAACTCAAAAGTGAAAATATGTAGAAGTCTCTTTATATATATTTTGCTTATCATGCCATTGAGAAATTAAAGGAATTTTATTTTTTTTACTAATAATCTGAAAAAAATGTCGTTGGATTAATTTATATATTAAAAAGGAAATATATGATACCCTCATAATAAAAAAAAAAAACAGCTGTTATGTTTTAATGTTTGATCTCCATACTGAAAGTTGGTATTTGTATCAGGCTACATAGCGAGGTTTAAGACTACCCACTTTTACCCATATCATGTGTTTTAATTTTAAGTTTATGAATGAAGTTGAGCTATTCAACTTCATTCATAGAGCCATATAGCATATAAACTAGAGTACATAAATCGGGCTCCGAAACGTTACTAGTTAGAGAGAGAAAGACTACATGCAAGAGTAAAGGAAAACTGAAGGTTTGCCGCGATTTACGTCTCCTTTTAATTGCGTTAATTCCTTCTTAGTTTGATCGCTCACTTTCGTTTTCCATGTTCGATGCAATGAAACAAACTGGCCAGGGACACGCAAACATTCATGACGTTTTCAGTTCAGAAAAACTAAATTAATTTAAAAGGTGGAAGTTTGGGTTACCGAATTGGAATTTCTGATCAGGAAACCGAACCCGGAAAACGAATGAGTGCGGCTTCAGAGATATGTCTTCCATACTCTAGTATTATAAGTCTTTGTATATGGTGTGAAAAAGTGCTGATATTACATCAGTACCGCTCTCATCGACTGTGAATGTGGATTCACTCACTTCTCACGTCAAGTGCTAGCCGACGAAGGTTATCTCTTACGACTAGAGAACAATTTTAATTGCCTACTGCCACTGTGAATGTTCAGAGTCAAACTCATAAGTGGCTTACGTCAAAAATGTTTGTCGCAACATAACACACACCTTGAGATCGTGAAGAGATAAGGATGAGAAGTTACAGTACATCGACCATGACCGCTTGTTCGCAGAAAAAAAACAAAAGACAATTGTTTTTTATACGGTTAAATATTTTTTTGGGAAACTTCGCATGGGTGCAGTTTAGTAAGACGCCAAAGTTGATTTCTATGATATATACCTACGTTGGATGGGACCGCTTAATCTAGAAAACTAGTTTCGTAATTAAACATATATTTTAATTACGAAAGTAGTTTTCTAGATAAAGCGGTCCCATCCAACGAATATATCATATAAAGCAACTTTAGCATCTTACTAAACTGCACTCATGCGAAGTCGTTGAAGATAAGTAAGAAAATTTCATAATTTTTTTGTTAAACCAAAAAATCACAACAGCATATAACATTTTATAAAAGACTGTTTTCACGCACGCGCTAAAATTATAGTCTGTGTCACCCGCGTATCGTGGTAAATGAAATAAAAAAGAAAAAGGAATCAGAGAGTAATTCATGAGTGTTTCTTTGCGTTTACTTTACGTTTATAGGCATGATTCATAATCTGTGATTCATAAAGATAGATCACACAAAAATTCCTTTTTGTAATAATACAAATTTAATTTATTTTATACGTTACATATACGTTTGGATTAAAGTAAAGATATAAATATTTAATAAATTTTAATAATTACAGTGCCGTTTGTCAGAGTCTGAATTTGAAAGCACTAAAAAATGCATCGTGAACCTAGCCCTAGTATGCAGTTGCAGTTTCGATTGTTTGCATGTATACCAGGACTTTAAAAATTAACAGATGTTTTGCATTCAACTCACATATATTCATAATAAATTTCACACACTATATTATCATAATAAAAATACATAACATGTATGTACAAAAATGCCCATGTTAAGCAAAGTTGATTACTACAGTACCTACAACATACCTTTCTGTAGAGGTGATTAATAAATACTTAGCGATACATAGCCAGATTCCAAAATTACAAAACTATAGGTACCTACTGAAAATTTTGTGATAGTCTATTTCACAAATAAATAAACAATGCAGAATATTAAGCTACATCACATATATTGCTCAGATACCAAGTAAGTAAATCACCTGGATTATGATTTTTTAGAAAATAAACTTCATTTGTTTTTTATTAGCTATATAGGTACTAACTCAGACTCCGAATTTACGCAGTTCCTTTGAAGCCGGAGCGTGATTACCTCAGTCCAGAGCAGAGTATTAACCAATGAAAAAGATCTCCACATATTACAAGACTTGGTGTATGTTCACCGATTTTTTAACAAATAGTTGACAGACTTTCAAAATTTTTATTCGATAGCTTAATGGACCGAGGTATTCCCATTTAAATTTTATGGAAAACGGAGCATCGAAGAATCGGTTAGTAAATCTAAATGCAATAAAAAAGGAATGTTCGCAAAATTCACGCCTATCTTAGCCATTTTTGAACTAGAGGTATTACTTTGTATTTGCTCAATGTTTATAGGCACGATTCATAAAGACAGATAATATCACACAGAAATTTAATATATAATTGATAAATATAATAATAATAATTTCGCTTGTATGCTTCTAAATTTGAAAGCACTAGAAAAAAATGCATCGTAGTTGCTAAGTTTGAAGTTGCAGTTGCGATTGTAGTGCACGTCTACCAGGACTTCATTAATTGACAGAGATGTTTTGACTCACGTATATTCATTTCAAATATCACACACATAAAATGGTAACATATATGTATAAACGGTAACATAAATCAATAACTTCTCCAAGGTGCTTATGACGTCACTACGACCTCTACTATTGTACGGAAGTCTCTTTCGATATTTTTTGCATAGTGCATGCTCATAACCAATTATATTAATACCCATAAAAAATATTTAAATATGACACATACTTATTTTCCCATAATATCTGCATTTTTAATCCTTTTTTATTATTTTGTCTTTAACCACTGTTAGCTGTTTTTAAGCACCTGCTTCAATTAATTAGTAGGAAAAATTTAGATAGGTATAATTTTTAAAACTTTTTTATAGTGCCTACTCTGATTTAATATTAATAATATATTTCAGTTATTTTTAATTACTAAACACATAATTCACTGTACCAATATTTTATCCCATCAAAATACATAGCATGTATAAAACTGCACGAGTCTAAAAATAAAATCAAAGTAAGCTCCACAGCCGAAAAAAGTTGTGAAATCTAATGTAAACCAAGTCGGTTTACCTACCTATCTTTTTATGATCGAGCAACTATCAAATGAGTTTGTCACAAATTTACAAATTTAAATTTACTTAGCTTATGGATTATAATAGTTAATTTAAACTTCATTTATTTTTTATTAGCTATATACTCAGACTATTTCAGATTCAGAATTTACGCAGCTCCTTTGTAGGCGGAGCATGATTACCTCATTCCAGAGGAGAGCATTCACCTATGAGAAAGATTTTCACTTATTACAAGAGTTTTGATTATAGACAAGTATATAATCAAAGTAACAAAGCCAACATTTTACTAAAAAAAAAGATTTATAGTTATTACTACCACTATACTAATATTATTAGAGGAAATTGGTTGTTAGTTTGCAACAAATGGGCTCCGAAGCTATTGAACCGATGTTAAAAATTATTTTACCTACGGGAAGCTAAACCATATGTGGTGAATATAGGCTATAATTTAACCCAAAAATAAGATAAAGGGATGAAAATGGGAGTGGAAGTTTGAATGCGGAATTAAAACGTTATAGTAACTTTCGTTTACTATTCAGTTTGTTATTATAATATGTGTCATGATTTGAATCTATATCCAAATAAACAGTTCCCAAGGGACCACGCGGGCGAAGCCGCTGGCGGAAAGCTAGTTTCTATAATATAATTGATATGGTTGTCTATATGGTATGGTTTAAGAGAGCTGATTTAGTAATTTCTACTTCTTTTTAAATTTTTTTAACAATTTTCAAGTATTGTGAACACAACTTATTTTACCGTTAAGCTTTGTGCACAATTTTATCGTGAGGATTTCAAACTACTAGAGCATTATGCGATGCAAGAGTACAACGATACTACTACTATAAAAAGAGGTATGGGGAGAAACGTAGTGGAAATGTGTTTCCGTTATGTACTACCTCATAGCGCTCTCTCATTCGATTAAAACAATATATACAATGTAGAAGGTATCCCGGGCAGAGTAAAACCTCCTCTCCTTTTATGTTTTGCTGGTACATGGTGCAACATACATTTAAAAATTTCACAGAATGCATTTTTTCGCTTTTCTATATTTAAAAGCAATGTGGAATGTAAATACGCAGGTGACAGATAAAGAGTGAAATAAAACAAAACGCGATTGTAAATATTAAATCTTTAACAAAATTATTATTTGTTCGCTTCTAATTTGAACAAGGTACTATTATTAATGGTGTTCACATTCATACCATCCCATGACACACTCACCCACCTCACACCAAATTAAAGAAATATCGAAAAAATGTTTTCGAAATTTTCTTAAATAGAGGTATATGAATATCGGATCGTTACTCAATATACTGTTTTAAATAAATATACTCAATATACATATTGATGAAAACTGCATTAAAATCCGTTTAGATTTAGTATAAGTACTATATTTTTATTTTTGGTGCGTTTACTGCATTGCTATCGAAAATGCAAATAAATCGTGGTTTGCATTTCTGGATGCAAGCATTGCTGCACCGGTACCAGGTATTCATAAACGCTAAGAGCTACATCAGGTCATTCACTACGCAACTACATGACCTATTTATTACATATATGTTGAATTGCAAATCAATACTACTGCAAAGTTTCATTTATATGTTGTCCCTGTTATTTCCACTGACGATGATGTACATATCTGTTCTATTTTAACAAACCAGACAACAAGTTTACTAGAAAGAGACATAATTATTTTTTAACTAAGCCGATTGTTCGTGAAATCTTTTGCAGATGTTTCCCACTTTAATAAGGCTTTATCCAAGCCATAAAAGAACTACTGCGTCACAAGAAAAGAACTTGTGGTAAAAACATTGCAGCATTTTAAGAAATACCTACTTGGATGTAAGTTTCATCTTCGAACTTATCATGCCGCGCTGAAATTACTATTAGGGACAGGTGGCCATATGGATTGAGTTACTGCAAGAGTTTGATTTCGTAATAGAACATTGCAGTGACAAGTCCCATGGAAACGCCGATGCACTCTCGAGGAGGCCTTGCATTGAAAGCTGCAAACAGTGCATCAGACAAGAAGTAAAGGGGCAAACGCCCGTAAGGTTGTTAAGGAGAGATCTCAATAAGGAATAGAGGGATTCCTTATCGAAGGCGCAGGAGGATGATATGGATTTACGACCTATCGTCGAGTGGTTAAAGGCTGGTGCATCAAGGCCTAAGCGGAGTGAGGAGGCTGCAATGAGTCCAATCACAAAGAGTTATTGGGCACAATGGGATAGCTTGGTTACGTAAGACATAATACTGTGCCATAAATGGGAAAGTGCCCGGGGAAATAACTGTCACCTCCAGATGATTGTGCTTAAAATCAAGATACCACATTTGCTCAAGGTTTACTATGATGGATTTTAAGGAGGGGATTAAAACGGACTCTGTTGAAGATCAGTGAGCGATTCTACTGGATTCACTGCCTAGATGATGTAAAGAACTGGTGTCGCAAATGACCTTTTACTCGTAGAAGGGGTAAAATACAGGTCTACAATATCGGAGTCCCATGGGAATGGATAGCGTTGGACGTGGCAGGGCCATTTCCTGAAAGTGAAAATGGAAAGAAGTATTTTCTAGTAGTTATGGACTATTTCACGAAATGGCTGGAAGTCTTTGCGATCCCCAATCAAGAGGCATCAACAGTGCCTGAGAAATTAGGCTTTGAGGATGGATCATAAGTTTGGCTGCACAACCGCTCCAAAGGAAAGTCGCCAAAGCGACAAGCGATATAAAATGGACCCTAACGAGTCATAACGAGGATCAACGGTGTCACGAGGAACGTCGAAGATTGTGCACGTCAATTGACTAGCGTGGTATAATGACACTAAGCATACTCGGGACGAGCACGTCTAAAGCGGGGGTAGTGTTACAAATCGCAGTGGCGCGGTCTGTCTACGCATTACTAGATGGCGTAACGCGTCAATGAATAGCGCTAATACTATTGAAATTACCTGTGTTATATAGATATACATCGGGTCGGCGGAAGGGACGGGTAGCGATACAGTGAAAAGATTAATTTTATTAACTCTCGTAAGAGTTGGTCACAGGATGGGTGACCATAAAACTTACTTTCGAGCTTTTCTTTGCTTCCAAAGGCATGTTACCTTTAGTTCCGGCTGCATATGTAGTCTATTACACCCACCATTCCGCACTGAGCCCACGTCGTGGGTCATGGTCCATTTTCTCCTATTTGAATTAATAATCCATAGGGAAGCCATGTGCATTGGGGATATCAACAGGCTGATCATCGGCATGTTGATATCTATACATTTTTAAAATTACTCCCACTATTTAGATGGAACTTGACTAATCTCGAATATAATTTCAAAAAACGATTTAAAAAAAGTGAAGGTTGCATTTTCCCAGTGTTAAAAAAGGATGTATTCCGCGTGTGGTTGAATTGTCCGATGTACAATCAGATCAGATACATTCTACAAATGAACATAAAACCATAAAAAAGCCTACGACAAAGAGAAAGTATTTTAAGAAAAAAAGGAAGCACTAAAAAGCACCCCCTAGATGGCGACTCTACTAACAGTTGATTTTTGCAGGCAACGAATGGACTAAAGATAGTCATTTTCTTTCCTTTTAACGAACATAATATAAAAAACTGAAATTTGCAAAGTTCATAACTTCAATATCTATTGATTTCGAAATTCGAAAAAGTACAAATAAAATATAAGTTGTTTATTGAGTAATTTTCTTTTATACATGAAAGAAAACCGGAAGACCTGTCATGGATACGTCAAGAAAATACCGTAGCAACTCTAGTTTGATTTCGGGAACTAAGGTTTTTTTTTTAAATACTTCCTTATTGCATGGGAAATATATGCGAATACATATACGCTTACGAATTTTGGACCACGTGTTTAGGAAGTTACATAGAATCACGTAACAAAATTTAATCGAACCTATAAGTAACTTTAAATCTTCTTATTTTACAAATACGCCTAAGAAGAATGAAATAAAAACTAAAACTTTATACTAGGAAAAGTAGTCCTATAATAGATTTCCGAGTACCGAGTTTTAACAACATCATGAAACTCCATGTACTCGTTTGATCTCTACACCACGTAACAATCGGAGTAGACATCGTAGCGTTAGGCGGTGTTCAGACTATGATTACTACACTGCTGCGACTAGATATTCTAGAGATAGAATGTATGGAAAATGTGAATAACGGACATAAGAAAGTGTGCGCGATCTTTCTTTTATTATTATTCTAGCTTTAGCCCGCGACTTCGCCCGCGTATAGTTACATTGAGCAGCATTTCTAGAAATGCTAAAATAAATATTTACTCATTTCATCCGTTCATTCATATCGTGTAAAATACCTGAATATTAAATTTCAAGATTTTATCTTTGACAAGAACGAAGATTCATACAAATTTTAATTTCCTGTATCAAATCTTTTATCGCAATAAAATCTTTATCCTTTCTTAAGTCAGGTCTTAGTGGGTTAGATGTTAGAGCGTAACAGACACACACAGACCTACTCACGCGTGTATAATAGTATATACTATCGAATAATTAATCGTTTCTCCTTGTTGCTCATTACATCATATAATAAGAGATTACCTGTTACCCAAATAAATAGACTAAGAACTTTTAAACTCACAGCTGTTTTTATCGAGTTTAAACTGTTAAGATTTTTTGAATATTTTGATTTAAAAAAACTTCCACTCCCATTTGCATCCCTTTAACTGCTGGTTTCCGGGAAAAAATATAAACTACTAGCTTTGGCCCGCAACTACGTCCGCGTGGTACAGTTAATTCGGGCAGCATTTCTTTCATACATTCTTATATTCCCAGTTTTAACGTGTCTCTCTCACTACGGGATGTTGGCAGAATTTGTGTGTATAACATAACAAGGCCATTAAAAAAAAAACCCTTTTATCACAAAAAAAGGAAAATAAAGGGTCTAAACCCTAGGTTAGGCGTGAGAGTATAACACAGTCCTACTTTCGCATGTATAATATTAGTATGAAATAATTTCAGACTTTTCCTACAAAAGTGCATAATAAAAAAACTACATCTTTTAAATAATAATAAGAGGATAATGAAGTTGTTTATACAATAACTTATGATTTTTCATGTATCATGTGTTGTATATTGAAATGTATTGTACAATGATTATATGTATGTCCTAAATAAAATAAAAAAATTAGGCGGTTAAAGCAGCGCCAGTAATTTGCACAGCTAAACATCAGGCTGAGTCAAAATTACAACGTTATTCTACAGTGCTGCTGTATAAAGTCCAGGCAACTGGTTAACTGTCAAGGATCAGGATACCAAGCATAATTATTACTTTTATTAATAGCAAAATATCCGCCATATTGGAATAAAATTACTTTGATGTCTAACTCCGAAGACTACGACTTCTCTTAAATTTTAAAGCTATTTATCCAATTTGATAAAACACAAATCTAAAAGTTTACACAGAACTTAACCGAACACTGAAATCGACACAAAATTATTTGAACAAAACGATAAGGCAGTTTAGCTTAAAGTAAGGGCCATCTAGTATAGTAAAGCTTAAAGTTCTTACTACATTTTATTTTGAACCTCAACCTTGACCAAAACAGTGCGATGTAGAAATATACTAAATGCCATTTAGTATAACTCAGTATATATAACTTGTATTTTGTTTTGTAAGTCTTAGATTGCGTAAGTATATAAAATTATATGTTGTTAAATATTTTGAAAAGGGTTGATTTTCAAATGTTATTTTTGTTATTTAATTGTGTACTCAAATATTTATTTTCAATCGGTAGCTAGTGTTGGGGGAAAGGTAAAATTGGTTTGAATATAAAGGTAGCTAAATGCGGGTCTAAATAGACAACGTCAACTTCTTCCAAAATTTGAATTTTAGGAAATACTATATAAATATGTTCTCTCTCTCTATTTAAATACACATTAAATGCTCTCTCACATGCAAAGATTTAGCCCTGTGGCACTAGGCTTGTAGATACTAAAGGATGTAGTTTAAAATGTGTTTCTATAGTTACTAGGTGGCGTCCTGCTGATATAATAATGGTATGTTGCTGTAGATAGTTGCATCAAGGTTAGATCAACTATCCCGAGACGGGACCTGCCCTGTAAAAGGGACGGGTCGAGCGGGGACGGCATGCGCGGAAAGTAGTCCTGTTGGGGACCGTTGCTGCGTGTTGTTCCCCCTCAGTGATGGACATCGCTTAGTTTTAGTGGGTAGGCCCTGCTTTTTGAGCAGCCCTCACTCGGGGGGTTGGCCCGCAGGGGAGAGTCCCACATAACCTGTGGAGTTCGCTCAGGGTGACGCATATTCGCGTAACGCATTTCTCAGCATCGAAAAAAAAAAGGTTAGATCAACCACCTAGTAGTATCCATACCAACACTAACAGAATCAGTGCTATGACTACTGCTATCCTAATGCACAGGGCTAAATTTCAGGACCTCAGGACAGAAATACTAATTTTCCCTAGATTTTAAAAAACAAAGAAATTTCATACCAACATTTTCTCTTTTTGAGGAATTTCCAAAAATCAGTTCTTAGTACTACAACCTCTACGTAATAAGATGAATGTGCTCCATCCATATTTCAATTCTCTATAACCTGTGACTGTGCGTTATCCCTCAGTCAGTAAATCAGGAAATCTTCTTTTATATATGCATAAATAGTAGGTATAAAAAAAGTATTGGAAAATCTGTTTTCAAATAACAAAAACAAAAAATCATTAACAACTGAACTGATAATAGTTTCTTTTAATCTATATCTGCCTATAAATTGCATGCTCTGCATTCGGAAAACTCGATATTGTTGCAAGATAAACAGTGCACGGTATTGATGCAATTGTACCAGGAAATAATGACCAGTGAAGAAGTTATTCCTGAATGTGTTATAGGTTGTATACTGTGTTCATGCATGACCTATATAGTATCGATGTCTAGAAATCACTATTAAAACTAAATTTCAATTACGTTGTCCATTAACAGACGAGGCAATTTTTATAAAAATATTTAATAGAATAAGAAGTAGATTTTGCCATAATACAATAACAGTTACTAATTGCACATTAACGAAGAAAATAATTAGGTATCTAAAAGAGTCCACGTACCTATTTATATTATAGTATTTTGTTATTAATTAGTTTTCTAGTTAAGCAACATGATAAATTTCTTATAACTTTAGTAGTTTGCGCGTATGAGCTTTTAAAGTTAAAGTGAGTTTAAAGAAGGAGCAAAGAAAAACATTTTATAATTTTTATGGCTGAAACCATGAAACATACATTTGAAGTACAATCACTTAAACGTTCTGGTCTAGGTAGAATAGGAATATCCATGATTCAAGATTAAGGTATATATAATATGAGTAATATTTTGACAAGTAGAAGTGCAGCATGTGAGTGTGTTGGTATATTTCCTTTTTTAAACAATATGCTCTCATTTCCCATCGTGGGGAACAAATATTTAGATCTTTTTAATGTGCGTAAAATAAATGCACGAGTTTGTGTTTATAATAATATAATAAAAAGGAAAAATTTAATGTCTGAATCGAATAGACTAAAAAAAATAAAAACCGGCTTGTTTTAAAAATTTTTATACCTAAGGAAGGTATATCATACTTAGGCGACATAGGCTATAATATACGAGGGCTAAGTAGAGGGTAAACAACAAGTAACTGGTATTTTTTAAAATTTCCACTTCGCCATAATTGTATTAACACCGGTAACGTTTTTTTTTCTTGTCAATAAAGGTAAATATCAAATCAATCAATCTTTATTGTTGATCACAGGTTATATAAAGATATTGGATACAAGGACTGAATAGTTACACCGTGATTTGCCTAAAAGGCATACAATATTAGTAGGTTAGTAATTGTCAACTAATCTAATCAATTACATGTTATGTCAAAATTCAATTCATTAATTAAGTATTTATACAATTACAAAGTACTGTCAGTTAGATACTCGTTTACACTATAATATGCTTTAGCTACTTATATATCTTACAAAGTTTTCTTTTAAAAATATTACACTCATCCAGATTACGTATAGCTTATGGAATTTTATTTTATTAAAAATTTTTGGAGCCATACAAAAGATACTTTTGTTCAACAGAGCTGTCTGTCTGTGGTATCGTACACAATTTGTCTCGATGACGCAATCTCGTCTTGTTTTCAAATAATTGATGATTCTGTTTGACAAAAATACCAACTTCGAATATATAGATTGATGGCAGGGTCATATTTAGTTTAATAAAATGTGGCTTACAGGTATCCGTACTCTGTAAATGACATATGCTCCTAACACATTTTTTCTGGGCTCTAAAGGCAGTTACGGAATCGGTCGAATATCCCCAAAATATAATTCCGTATCTAACAATAGAAACTAAGTATGCATGATAAGCTGTAAGGACCGTGCACTGATTCGCGATCATACTAAGTTTGTACAGTGCATAAGAATACTGGGACAACTTTTTACAAACTTGGAAAACACATACTGAACATCAGTATGTGTTTTACAAGTCATCCTTTTATCAATATACAAACCCAGAAATTTTGTGACATTTGAATTTTTATCAGTAAAATTAATACACGGTTTGTCGGCAATTTCTCTGTTTCTCGGGTTCGTATTCATTAATCAGGCGAAAGAAGAGTCCGGCAACTTAATACAAGCACTCCAAAACGCACGCACAAAAACCACGATGGACAATTTATAGTATTATATTTTATCATTACCGTTTATTCATTTAAATTTATATTTGCAAGTTTTACCACATGTCATGATAACGGCTGCTGTATTTTAATATATTTTTAATACATTTATTTAATATTATATTTGTATTCACAATGCTATACTGAAATTCATTTTTAATGAAAAATTATTAAAAAATCCACTTTGTCCTTGTCCCATCTCAGAGTGCCAGAGGCAAAGTGGATTTTTAAGCATTTTTCATCAACAACATTTGTTTTCGTTACTATTGTATCTCTTTGTTACACTTTTATACCTTAATCTTTTAAAATTATAATTTTCAAACTCATTCCTAAATTACTTTGTTTTATTTATAGTTAAAAATTTGGGCGTATCAAATTCACATAATATGTAATAAATTAACAATGTATGGCTCAACCCTAGTCGGTAGGTGTAGTTAGGCTCGATTCAAAGTTGGGGCACTGGTGGCGCTCTCTCGTTCTCTCTGAATCTAGTTTGCGCATGCTTGCCGTCGAAACACCCGACACAACATTATATGTGTTTCATGCAGTTGCATACGACGCTATATGGTATCCATAGAAACAACCATTAAATCACTCCTAGGCTATCTGTCAACCTAGTGCAACAGGGACTGAAACAAACGAGAATCCCGAACATCATACGTCATGAATATTGTAGATTATTACAATAACAAGGAAATATAAGACTGAAGGAATCTAACAAAGTTTCTTCTATGTAATATAAAAAGTATAGCAGTTCAGCATAGTCGCGTTTAAAATGAAACTATGTATAAGCTAAATGAAACGTAACGGGTCTCACAGTCCCGAATCGTTATGATACAGGATTAATCGTCGATACTATTTACAAATTACCTAGACTTTCTTAAAATTCAATGTTAAACAAAACTCACAGAAACAAACTTATTACAAATAGCTATATTGACCAAAGTGTATCTAGAGTGTTGAAATGTTACTTAGATATTGGATTAGATAAATAGAAATCAATCATCAATTTTTTTTCATTATTTAAATTTTATATACCTACAATCCTACATGCTTTGAATGCTGAAATTCGCAAAGGTAAAGCCCTGAGGCACCAGGCTTGTAGATACTATGAGATGTAGTTTAAAATATGTTTCTATGGAAACTCGGTGGCGTCCTGCTACTATAATAATAGTATGCTGCTGTAGGTAGTTGTATCAAGGTTAGATCAACCACCGAGCAGTATCCATAGCAACACCTACAGATTTACTGCTATGACTGCTGCGATCCTAATGCACAGGGCTAAATTTTCAGTGCTTTTACTCTGAGATCAACCATTCAAGTGAACAATAATAACTTACTAAAACAGCGTGTATGTTTGTGTGTAGTTTATTTATTTTTATCCATAAGAGGAATAACAAATGATATTTTAGAAATAAATACAGCTATAAACATTTGAAAAGAAAAAATATTTCTAAAACCTACCAAAGGTCATCAATTTCCTACAAACAATAACGTAGAATTGGTATTGACATAATGACAAGATGTGTAACGTAATTATTATAATATTATATACATTTTTTATTTCACCACAATCAAAGTGTATGTAAAGAACTAGCCGTTTTCATTACCTTAAAGTACCTATTTTTTATTTATATATTTCCTTAAAGACGTGAATGTGAAAAACATATTAATTTGGTGCACGAGCAGTAATCAAGAAAAATATTCTGAGAATTTAGTTTGTTAGCACGAAAGAGTTACTGCGTTACTTTATTACTCATACATTTAATATACATCTTTAAAGTAGTTCCAAAACTCCAAAAATGGTTAGGATGTCGAACACCAACGTTTTAGTAACAACAGAAAAATAATTAGCTGCAAAGGAAAACTAAAACATTATACTGGCAAAATGTTGTGACAGAATTGTGTGACATTTAAAATGCTTTTAACTTATAAATCCCACTAGTTACAGAAACAAAAGACGGTTTTTTATATTTGTCGAATTTATAGAGATATCCAAATTTGATTGTGACAAAAATCTTTTACTTGCGTGGCAAATAGTGAAGTCAACGATTTCCTTTAAACCTTTTACTTTTGGGATGTAAACTTATTCAATATTTTTTCTGTTTCCATAATAAAGACTGGATTGGAACTAAAACAATATAAACTACTACCTAATTTAAAAAATATTAAAATATTGTTATAACATGGTAAAGTTTGTTTTTAGTTACTCTTGAACTGCAGTATCCTAAGAAAATTATTGTTGACATTTGAAAAACATTAAATTCAAGAATATCGTAAATAGAGAAGTTTTAGAAATGGATTTCGCGAAAAAGGCATACCTGATAGTAATCGTGTAACTTTATATTTTTAAACACAAACCTTAACTCGTCGCATCTCTAAAAAAATTAAAATATCAGTTTTATAACCACACGCACTTTTTAAAAACATTTTCCGGTTTCAAGATCATTAGTTTTTCTTTTATCACTAAACAAAATACGCTTTTTATCAGAAATCATCTAAAAATATTTAGATGATATGTTTATTTCAGATTAAAAAACAAAATATTGAATTCATTCAAAATCCGAAAGGATGATTTAACTATGTTCAACGAGTGTATTTTTTATGAAAGGCGGTATGTTCATTGATTTCATCTTGAATTGTGAACCAATTTCTATCAAACTCACTGTTTCCCCGCGACTTCGCCTGCGTAAATTATAGCCATACACTGAGTATTATGTAGCTTCCCGATGATGTCAGACAAATACTTTCGGAGCCTATCAATTGCAAACAAACAAGCAATTAGATTGTCGTTGGAAAAATATGTGGACCAAATAAACAAAATTTCCTCTTCTGAGGAACTGGAAGGACTGTGTTGAATGTTTTTATTTATATAGGATATTTTATATTCTCAATGTGGCCTATTTTAAAAATATAAAATTACCTTGAAAAATAACTTTTTTCAAAAATTTAACCAGCTTCAATCTTTTAAATAGTAATAAATAACACTCATGAAAATAACGACTTCTTCAAATAAATGCTATTGAAATCGGGCGCCTATCATTTAATTAATACCCTTCGGAAAACCTCCACCCGACTTCAAAATCCAAAAGGATGAGGTTATATGTTCGACGGCGATTGTTTTATCCATGTTCACCGATAGTTTCGTTAATTGTTGACCGATTTTCAAAATTCTTTTTTTATTCGAAAGTTTAATGAACCGAGATGGTCCCATTTAAATTTTATCGAAATAGAATGAGTAGTTTTCTTCTTTTTATAACAAAACAAAATACACTATCACCCAAATATTCAGTTAATTTGGTAAGACTTTCCAGCTAAAAAACAAGATATTGCGTATTTGAAATTCATTCAAAATCCGAAAAGTGAATTTTCTTTGAAGTGTTGAATTTCCACAAGAAATACAAAAAAATAACTTTGAATAAAATGAATGGAGAAAGTTGATGAGTGAAATTATTTTTTGTCGAATTCATAAACTATAGGTCTATAAAATGCATTGAAAAAAACAATGAAGTACAAGTTATTTGAATTAATCACTAAATTGTGATTTTTTTGTCCCGTAGCATATATTTAAACTCTTCTTAGATTCCAAACTCTCAGATATTAATTTATTTACCATAATTATTAATAGAAAGTATTAATAGAATAAGGTATTAGCTTGTAAAAGTCCATTTGGAATTAATAATTTTCGATATTTTATCAACTAAGAAAATAGAGTAGAGAGCCTACATTTAATTGGGGTCCAAAAAGGGTGCAAAGTATAAATAATAGAAAAATATTGTAATCTTTGTAAAAACTTTCTTTGCGCATGCCTGTGAAACAGTTGCACCCCCACGACAACACTTATATACATAAAGAATAATACAGTATGTACGGTTATACTTGGCGCTATTTCATCACATGAAACTAGGTTTCCATAGTAACAGATACTGAACATCTTGCAATATCTAAAAGCCTGGTGCGGCAGGGTGAAATATTTGAGAACCTACTGTAGTCGCCGGGTTTTCTCGGTACATATTGCACATCTGATTTTTATGTGATTCTTTATACGTCATGTTGCAGAACGAGTCATACAAATTTATAAACAAAAAATAATATTTAAATAAAAATCATTTGATGACATGGAATTCTTTTTTAATCCAAGTATTTTAAACGTTTTGTTATTCATTACATTAAATTGCATCGCCATATAAAAATAACGTATTTTGTTTTCCTTTATATATCGAAAAAATATGAAATCTATTTAATTTAAAGTCCCATACTTGAAATGGTTAGTAGTAATATCATTCACAAAAGCAAAATAAACTACAATCGTTGGTCTAATAAAACATTATAATAGTATACATGTATATTCCGTTCTTATTGGCTTTGAATAGATGCAGTGGGCGGTAGGAGTTGTGACCTATACAAGAGCCGTTCTCTGCGCATGTCTGCACTAGTTTTGCCGTCAAAACAACGTACATAAATACAATTTGTATAAGATATGTCTTTTGAGATACAATGTCACAGGTTGCAGCCAGGTTTCCATAGTGACAAACATTAAACTACCCTCTGCAGAGTCTGGGAGCCTTGTTGCGGCAGGGCTCAATAGTTCCTACGATACCCGCTCAATTTGTCTGGGTTCTCCTATATTGTGACTTGAGTTTTTCTGATGATTTTGTATTTGAAAAACCTATGTATATTATAGGAATATTATTATGAAATGAAATATTTATGAAATAATTTCCTAACCCGTCAACTTGATTTTTTAACATAACCTTTAATTTATATAATTAATATTGGTAATACTTTTTGTGCTAAAGCTCCTGGGAACAAATCAATGCTAAGCTATAACTAAACATACTTACATAATATATTGCAAATAACAAAAAATAAAACCGACTTCAAACTTTAAAAAAATAATATATAATATTTAATTTACTTTTGTGAACTATATAAAATATAATAATAATAAAAAAACTTGATAAAATGATAAATAATACTTATCTCAAAAGCTACTTATTCAAGAAAATGCTATTGAAGTCGGGAGGACGGAGGTCGCGGCTTCTGTAGGATAATGAAACCATTGGCACCCGAGTTCAATAGCATTTTCTTGAATAAGTAGCTTTTGAGATAAGTATAATTTATCATTTTTTCAATTTTGAAGTCGGTATCGTTCCAGTTTCTTTCTCTTAGGGTGAATTATTGCAGATTTGGGTTTTTTTCCGATGATTTTATTTGTATAATCTTTTTATAGATTACTAGCTGACCCGACAGACTTCGTCCTGTCAAAAAGATTTGTAATGTGGCAGTTTTTTTGCCTACGTATTTAAAAAAATTCTCCTGAACAGAACCGTCACCCTGGTGATAGGGCGTTGTGAATAAAAAATAATTAAATAAAACATATATAAGGATTTAAAAGTAAGTAATCGCTTTATTGTTAATCATGTGAATCATAATTATTATTGCAATGTATTAATAGTAATAGTATTAAATATAGAAAAAAGAGATTTTTATGATCATAAAAACACATTACACACAACAGCATTATAAAAGTAAACTATTCGAATTAAAAAAATATATAAACATTCTCAAGGAAAAATGCTGGAAGAATCCATCTACCTGTACCCCGGAATGGGACTCGAACCCATTCGCGATCCAGGGACTGCACTAACCAATGAGCTATCTAGGACCCAACAGCTTTGCTACTACAGAGCGTATTTTCATCAATGTTCCGGCAATACATGTAATGACGTGGAAACTGATGCATTTTATCTCGCGTGCCGAAACTAATACAAAAGAAACGCGAGTTTCGGAACGCGACATTAAACTCCTCCAACTATGTATTCTGTGCTCCAACGCACACACGCACATTGTTTTGTGATAGATATGATCTTTGACGTTAGGAACACACCTACATTGCTTAGACAACAGTGAGTGCTTGTAATTTAATATGAACTTTATACCATAGCAATAAAGCTCAAATTGACTACGTTTTAGTTACAAATCATTTGTATGGGAAAAAGAAAAGGGCTATTTTTAGGGTTTTTCCAGCAATAATTTTAAATTCTTCTTTTTTTTCTCGCCGTAAAAACCATCCTTGAACTTCAACGAACATTTTAAAAAAAGATTTGGCCAAATTGGTCGAGGCGTTGTTGAGTTATGCGCTTACCAACACATTTTGCGATTCATTTTTATATATATAGATTATTATGAAATACTATTGCGTAGTAGTTGACTTCAATTTTCTACATGGTAATCTTCATCGAAATTAACGTTTTGTAGACTTTTTGTTCCAAAGCTCCCGGGAATATAGAAAACCTAGACATAAAAAAGTTTAACGACATCGATATCAAAGTAATTAAAAAAATAACCATGCTTACACATTCAAATAGCTATTTACTATTATCCATGTCTTAATTTACCAAATTAAAAATTACATAAACAGCTAAAATAAACCAGAATTTTTTTTGATCACCATCATGAGCAGCTGCATCGACTCTCTATCCTCTATCCAAGCCTAATGCGGATTGGAGGGTATTAACAACTGTTAATGCAGCCGAGACCAACGGCTTAACGTGCCTTCCGAAGCACGGAGTAGCTCGAGATAATATTTTTTTAGTCACCCATTGAAAGGGGTTAAATCGCATTTTTATTGGTTGTTAGAGTCTACAAGCGGTATACAAGCAAGATGTATATATAATAAGACTATTATTATTGGCGATATGACTACGCTATTTATTTATTTCAATTTATTTAGATTAAATAATAAATAAATTCTCAACAAACATTACGTACATTGCTCACATACATTACATACATTGACTTACATTAGTCTATAGCCACCTTAGAAAAGTGCCTGCAATACCCGCTCTTTGTAAATATTTTTCTCTGCGCATGTCTGCGCAGCACCAACACCAATTTATAGACTTAAATACAACTCAATGTATTTGAGCTGCAATCGCATCAGATGCAGCTAGGTTTCCATAGTAACAGATATTGGACTACGCCCAGCGATGTCTGAAAGCCTGGTGCGGCAGGGGTAAATATTTGAGAACCTACAATATCTTCCGGGTTTTCCTGGGTTCATATTGACCGAAGTCTTCTTTACGTGCCATACATAAAGTCCTAATACAATAGTGCATTGCTCAGCTAATGCATCTGCTGAAGTAAAATTATTAACTAATACTTTAATGTACACATCGATCCCAAAATAATGTTTATTAAACATTAAATATTATATTTTTAATAAATTCATTGTTATATAAAAGTCAAATTTATAAAGTAAATTATTATTAATAAAATAAATCTACACAAATAAACTTTAAAATTATTTAATCCTGTTATTTATTTATATTTTTAGGAAAATAAACACTTGTTTACAATTTGTATACGATCAAAACCTTATTTAATTAATAGATCTGACAGTTCCATTGAGCAATATTAAATTTGTTATATCTTCGTTATTTGTGCGTTTATATATCCATACGTATTTGAGCAAATTTTTGTGATCTGTTTTCCCTACTTTAATCAAGTTTTCAAAGCATAATATTTTCTTTTTAGGATACAACCCTATTATATAAAAAATGTATAATACATATTTATAACCTACTTCTTATACAATTTACAAAAGTAATGTATAGGTTTTTGGTTTGTTTAATCATAAGTAATATTATAAAGGAATATAAAGATATTCCGTATTTATGTTATTAGCTTTGGGTTGATGCAGTGCAGCGGTAGGAGTCTTGATCATCACTAAAGCCGTTCTCTGCGCATGTCTGAACTAGTTTTGCCGTCACAACAATATTTGATATACATACATAATACAACTTAGTATATTTTGAGATACAAACTCATCTGATGCAGCCAGGTTTCCATAGTTACAGATATTGAACTAGACACTGCAATTTCTGAAATCCTGGTGCGGCAGGGGTAAATATTTGAGAACTTACAAAAGCCTTCGGGTTTCCCTGAGTGCATATTAATCGAAGTCTTCTCTCGGTGTCATTAAGCCCCAAAACACTGCTTTTTTCAGCTAATGCAGTTGCGGGTAAAATCACTAACGAGATACATCGTTCCCATATAAATTTATCCATATTACTAACAACAATATGCGTAAATTTCAGTTTATGTCGTTTGAAATATACAGAATCTGTTTTTATATATAAAATGAAAAATTATATCAAATAACTAGAAAGGAAGTTAACAAATACGCAACTATAAAAAAAAACACGGCTCCTAAAAACGAACAAAGAAAAAAAAATTGTGTTATGCCTTGGCTAAACAAAATTCTCCTTGACTGCAATGAGAATCTTGTTTATTCAAGCCATAAAAGGCTTTCAAAAGTATGATAGAATAAACTCACATACATACATAGGTATACCTATTAACATTTATAATATACTCCTTTTTGGGTAGTCGTGTAATTTGGAAGAATCGAAGCTCTAAGCTCTCTATGTAAAAAGTAATTTTTATAATCTACTTTTTATACGATTCACAAGAGTTGTATCGTTGGATATACTAATATGTACAATTGTGTTATTGGCTAGGTAGCTGGAGTGGGCGGTAAGAGTTATGACTTTCACAAGAGAAGTTCTCTGCGCATGCCTGCATAAGTTTTGCCGTCATAACAACATTTTATATACATAGATAATACAACTTGATATTTTTTGAGATACCAACTCATGGATGCAGCCAGGTTTCCTTAGTTACAGATGTTGAACTAGATACTGCATTGTCTGAAATCCTGGTGCGGCAGGGGTAAATATTTGAGAACCTACAAAAGCCTCCGGGTTTCCTTGAGTGCATATTAACCGAAGACTTCTTTACGTGTCATGAAGCCCTAATTAGCTACATTTCTCAGCTAGCGCAGCTGCTGGTAAAATTACTAACGAGAATACATTATGTTATTGAGAACAAGATGTGTAAATTTCTGTCTATGACGTTTAAAATATTAATGAACCTATTTTTATATATAAAACGATAAATAATATCCAAATAACAGGAAAGGTAGTTAATAAATACGAACCTATAGGAAAAAACACAGATGACAAAATCGAACAAAAATCTAAAAAAAACTTGTTCATCCAAGCCAAAATAGTCTTTTAAAAATATTGATAGAATAAAGAAACTCATATACATATACCTTTTAACATTCACAATATACTCCTTTTTCGGATAGTCGTGTTATTAGGAGGAAGAAGTAAATTGTATAATCTACTTTTTATACAATTCACAAGAGTCAAATAAACGAATATCGTTGGATATAATAAATAGCACAATTATATTATTCGCTAGGCAGCTGCAGTGGGCGATAAGAGTTATGACCTTCACAAGAGTCGTTCTCTGCGCATGCCAGCACTAGTTTTGCCGCCACAATAACATTTTATATACATAATACAACTTAATATATATTGAGATACAAACTCATCGGATGCAGTCAGGTTTCCATAGATACAGATATGAAACTAGATCCTGCAATATCTGAAACCCTGGTGCGGCAGGGGTAAATATTTGAAAAACCTACAAAAGCCTCCGAGTTTCCCTGACTGCATATTTACCGAAGACTTCTTTACGTGTCATTAAGTCCTAATAAACTGCTTTTTTCAGCTAATACAGTTCCTGGTAAAATCACTAACGAGAATACATCATTGCCAAATATAATATCCATATTACTGACATTTGTAAACTTCTGTCTGTGTGAACCTATTTTTATGTATAAAATGAAAAACAATATAAATAATTAGAAAGGTAGTAACCAAATACGAATCTGTAGAAAAAAATGGCTGTCAAAATCGAACAAAAATTGAAGAAACAAAACTATTATGGCTTGACTTAACAAAATATTCATTGTATTGGTGGACCTCTTAGATTTCAAATGTTCCACAGAACAGACCCTTGACTGCAATGAGAATCTTATTTAGACAAGCCATAATAGTCTTTCAAAAGTTATGATAGAATAAAAAATCATACATACATATACTTATTAACATTCATAATATACTGATTTTTTTATTAGTTGTTTAATTAGGAAGAATTGAAGCTCAGAAGCTATGTAAAAAGTAATGTAAAAGTTTTATAATCTCCTTTTTTTACAATTCACAAGAGTAAAATAAAGAAGTATCATTTGATATATTAAAAAATACCCTTATGTTTATTGGCGAGGTAGCTGCGGAGCTGTGGGCGGTAAGAGTTATGACCTTCACAAGAGCCGTTCTCTGCGCATGCCTGCATTAGTTATGCCGTCACAACAACGTTTTATGTATATACGTAATACAACTTAATGTATTTAGAGATACAAACTCATCGGATGCAGCCAGGTTTCCATAGTTACTGATATGAACTAGACCCTTCAATATCTGAAATCCTGGTGCGGCAGGGGTAAATATTTGAGAACCTGCAATTGCCTCTTGGTTTCTCTGGGTGCATATTAACCGAAGTGTTCTTTACATGCCATGAAGTCCTATTAAAATTGCAATGTTCAGCTAGTAAGCAACTTAAGTATTTCGTGATGCAAACTTATCGGATACAATCAGATTTCCATAGCTACAGATATTTAATCAAAAGCCTGGCCAGACAGGGCTAAATATTAATAACGCAGTCACCTGGTTTCTCTGCGTGCTATAATAGATTTTTTAACACCTTTGCTCGTAAAGCTGATGTAATTCCACCGGTTTTAAATATGTAAAGCGGGTCATAAAAAACACGTGTGTTACCAAAGCAAATAGTTAAGTAATAGTCCATACAAATTTCATAACAGTATTATTTGCCATTTCGCGCGCTGTTGCTATTCAAATTTCGAACTAATCGCCGCGCGGCGCCAGTCAGTAGGCAGCTCCAGCGCGCTGTTAAAATGGCGGGAAAGCAACAGTGTACATTCACAGATTGAGTTTATTTAATGTTTTTTTTCTGTTTCCTCGCAAATGTGTTAAAAAACGTTGTACGATATACGTGCGTATTGGTTATAACATGCTCGGCTCAATTACGCCCTCGCCTTCGGCTCGGGCTGAAATTCCGCCTTGCATGTTATAACCATCATAACGCGCTAATATCGTAATAATAGTACATTTTATGAATTCATAACAAAATTAGATACAATATAACATTTTTGTTTCTACTTAGCAGAACTCTTCATAACAATTTTAAATTCTTGTAATAGGCGAATTCGTTGCAGATTTAAAACGTTGTTGTGAGGCCAGCCTAGGCGATAAGGCTCTCATTAAGTCTGCGCTACTAGATCTGCAGAAATCAAAAGAGGTCCAATGGTTGTTTTCACAAACACACGGTTAATTTCCGTGTCTGGGTGGAGCATTGTACTAATTTAAATATAATGATAATAAAATAATTTGTTTCTGACCGATTATATTTGAACATTCGGCAAATCTTATAGTTGTCGTACAATTTAAATGTAGAACAGTCTTCCATCTCACGTGTTTCCAATGTACATACAATCTTGGGGACTCGTAAGAGTTGAGGACCAGTCCCCCATAATCCAGTTCATCCGTTGTATGGGCTATGGCCACAGCAGACAAGGTTGTCAGGAGAAACAAGACAGTTGCTGCCATTGTGGAGAAGGCCACTTGTATAAAGAAATAAAAACTTACCACCAGACTGCGTAAACTGCAAAAGAGAAGGAAAGCAAAAGGAAGAGAGATAACACAATGCGTTTAATGGTATATGCCCTAAGAGAAGGGACATGAATAGACTTACTAAGGGCAAGTACAGAATTATGCAAGCAAATATCCAGAGAGCAAAAAACAGTAGAAGTAAATTAATGACAGAAGCCATAAAAAGAAAGACCGCAATAGCTATACTGCAAGAGCCATACATAGGTAACACCGGCATTGTGGTGAACCAAGCGGGCGCGTGAATCTACCAAGCAGCTCAAGAATCAGGAAGAACCAATAAAGCTGCACTAGCAGTATTCAACAATGAATTAAATGTACATCTTCTCCCTGATTTAACAAACGCTAATATAGTAGCAGTAAAAGTTGACGCGCCCGACTGGACCCTCACAATAGTATCGTACTATTTTGAACCGGACCAAGAAATAAAAGAACATCTAAAACATAGAAAAAATTAAAAGAGAAAGTAACGCGGACTGTCATCACTTTCCATTAGATGTATTGCAGTCACTTTGTCGTGCTACAATAGAAAAACTCATCTAGTAAGGAAAATATTCGTAATTTATCAACAAATATTGGCTAGCGCACATAATTATTAGCTACTTGATGTAATAGGTACACACATTATATTTCCCGGCTCATTTAACAAATTAGTCTAACAATTTATCTATATGTATAGAAGGCAATTCTGACTGACATATAACTTATGTACCTAGAAACTTGAAATTTGGTACAGGGATGCCATTCATGATGTAAGTAATAGTAGTACTATTAAAGGATTTTTTTGAAATTTAACCTAAAGTTTATATGAATTAAGATTTTGTGAACCACGCGGGCGAAACCGCAGGTTGAAAGCTATTTAGTTATTATGTCTAAAATAGGTAGATGGGGTCACTCATTGGTGCATACTTTATGCAATATACTTTCGCATTTGTAATATTAATACGGGTTTATGGCCATAAAATGTGTAAAGTCGGAAAAATTGAGTCATAAATTCAAGTAAACACATAATACGAAAGGTAAATAAAAAAAAACTTTGTGTAATATAGTAAAAACTACAAAACATAAAGTATATCTAAAGTCGTAGCTTGGCTAGACTAAAATATCTTGAGTTTAATATTAAATTTTGGATTCATAATGCTAAATAAAAAAAATACACAATATGCTAAAACATTGTATAAAACTACACAACGGATTTTAATAAATATACGGTGTTATTCATAAGATAGGTTATTATAAGTATAATACAGAGGTGGAAAGCTAGTTATCAAATATCCCCAATCTCTAGCATCTAGGACAGGCTACTTTTTCAGTGAAAACAATAACTGGGCCTAAATAAATGTTTCGTTTATCTATATTATATTAACGCTACAATAATGTAAAAAATTGGATCTGATGAGCATAAAATGTAATTGTTCAGGCCTCTTTGTATTCTCTGGTTTAAAGTTTTAGTTTAAATACGTTAAAATAAATCATTTAATGTAATCTTCAAGTTATATAATACCTATAATAATATAGTTGCATGTCGTAAACCACTTTTTTCCTTAACCACAAATTTAATTATACCACGGTGAAATTACAACATTTAAAGAAATTAAAGCTCAAAAATAATCGAAAGGAAAAAATAATAATGACGGTTGAGAATGATGACAGTTACGTAAATAACCAGTGAGTGTTGGAAAATAAATTCTTTTTTAATTATTAGTATAGTTTCTTAAGACATTGTTTTGCTTTTGTTTGGCTTTCGTGCTATTAAACAACAAATTAACTATTAAAGATTCTAATATGTCGAATTTAAAATAAGGAAGTGGCATATTTTCTTCATAACTTTTTAAAATTCCAAATAAATGAGTTCGTCTGTAAATGGATAACGTGCCGACGTCCGTTGCAGTATTGATTTCTGGGCTTAAGTAGGCATGTAGGAACACAGTAGTATATTATTTGTATACCTGTAACATATTCAGGGTTAACTTCACCCCGGTCATTATTTCCTGGTTCAATTGCATCGATACCGTGCACTGTTTATATGCAATATCGAGAATGCAGTTTTCCGAATGCACTTTGTTTTATATAGATATTTATAAAGATACTGACATATAAGAAAATAGTATCACTTCAGTAACAGCAATGAACAATTTTTTGAACAATAATTAAGTAACAAAAAAACAATTATTATGTAACCGCCCATTGCAAAACGACAAAACAATAAAATTGACATTAGTTTTAAGCGACATTACCAATAAAAAATTTCAAATTTTGTACGTTCGAGCTTAAAGCCATCATTAAAGCTTACGTGCCGGACCTCCGTTGCAGTATTGATTTCTGGGCATAAAGTAGGTCATTTAGGAACACAGTATAGTAGTAGTATACCTGAAACACATTCAGGGTTAACCTCTTCCCTGGTTATTATCTCCTGGTACAACTGCATCGATACCGTGCACTTTTTAATGCAGTTTTCCGAATGCGTTCAAGAAAAATAAATAGTTTCTGCATATATTAACAGTAACAAAAAAAAATATGTAAATACCCGTTGCACAAACGCCCATTAAAATTGTTTAGTTTCATGCGACGTTATCGATACAAATATTCAAACTTAGTACGTTCGAGCTTGATAAAGCTTAATGAACATTTGTGCAACTGCGCATTAATCTATCATTTTAATTGGCTTTGAGAAACGAAAAGCGCAAAGAAGCTGCAAGCGGAAGGACAAAAATCTATTTTAGTAAGTTCACTATAGAACCATTTTCATTAAATACTGTTTGCAGAAAACACTAAAACACTCTTTAAGTGTTTACTGCGATAATGAACGTTGATTTTTATTAGTCATTATTTTGCCTTTGGGAAGTCCTAACATGCTGTATCGAATTATCGGCCAATGAGACTGACTACCGCGCCCTGGTAAGGGTCTGACTATTGCAAAATCTGTTCTCTGCGCATGCCTGGTGCACTAGATTCGCCGTCACAACAAAGTTTATATACCTACCTACAGAATAGCACAACAACGTAGTACGATGCGATTTTGTCGAATGCAGCCTGGTTTCCATAGCAACAGATACTGAACTACATCTTGCAACATCTGGGGGCCTGGTGCAGCAGGGGTAAATATTTGAGAACCTTTAGTATCCTCCCGGTTTCCCTGGATGCATGTTTGAGTTTTTGTTGTTAATTTTATTTTCACAAAAATAAGACGTATGGAATATTATTTCTGAATATAAGTACTTATAGAATATTGCGCTTCAATCTTTACTTTTTTGCTATTAACAGGGAAATGCACCTTATGCCTCAAATGAGGGTTTTCCAGCCACTAGGTAATACTACGAGGCTGTCAAAACGTGGCCTGCCTACTTGATAAAATTCGCTGTGACGTAATTACTGGAGGGGGGAAGGATCCGGGGTCCTGTAAGGAGGTCTCCGGATTTTTTTATAGTCCTAGTAATAGGCCTTTCTTTAATAAGTCCGCGATTTGGTCATGGTACATTCGTCTCCCTTTCAGTATTCAATTTTAAAAAATTCAATTAATTTCCATAATTTAAGTGGAATTCAGGTACGAAAGGCTATTGAATCAATTTAAATTTTACATTTCATATACCTATTCTAGAACAGTTGCGAGACAAAAAAACAATTATATGTAAATGTTTTTAATAAACGGACGTTTTTGTCTCAAATGAATAACTTTGTCGTCTTGTGTAATAGACATTTGTTCGGAATAAGTGTCGCAATATCATTCACAATAAAATACAAATGATATGCCTACGTCAGTTTTATTTAGGCACTCAATGGAATCAATTCTACTCTGGTAGAACTTTATTAACAACTAATTTTTTTAGGGTTCCTTACCTCGAAAGGAAAAAACGGAACGGAACACTTTATTGTCCGTCTAACCGTCCGTCTGGCAAAACCTTTTTTCTCAGGAACGTGTGAAAGGTATCGAGCCGAAATTTATAACAATCATTCAAGCCTACTGTCCCTAGGAGGTGGGAAAAAAATCAAATTTCTATGCCAACGCAATCAAAAGATACAGTCGTTTATGACACAAATTTTCGAAACTCGCAAGGGAATCAAATCCTACAGGGTACCTTCTAGACTAAGAGCCCGCGACGCCCAGACCTTCGTTATATTATAAAAGCTGAAAATTCTTCTATACATGTCTCCTATACATGTATAAGCCAACCCAGCCTATACAACCTGGGTCGCGGTGGCTTTGGCAGGTAACAGGTAATAAAGGTGAGTAAAATTATGTTTCAAATTTGTGATAGTATAAAACTTAGTTTTCATATATTTCAACTTACAATCATATTAGAAACCGCCTCGTCTATTGGCGGACACTTCGGGCGGTAACAACCCATTTCCAGACACCCTTACAGTATGATTATTTATACATCTACTTTCGTCATAGTATAAAATCTGACTTTTTTATGTTATTCAGAAAGCTATACGAATAATGTTTCCACAACCCCCAGTCACTTTCGATGGTTCCTCTATCTTCCCAGGCACATTGAAGTCTACTCCAGGCGTGCGCGCGATGAATATACATGTACGTTGGTGCGAATGAAATAGCCCGATCTATACTCTAAATTTATCAAGATAATTAATCATGTAGATTTATAACGGATAAAAAAGTAAATTTAAAAAAAAATAATGTAACAAAATTTTCAGATCAACAAATTAAGAAATCAACAATATAATAATGCGATTAAATATTAACTTTTGCAAATTATAATAAAATTTTGTATTCAACTAAAATTTGAATTTTTTCAAGTGAATTTTATGGAATCGAGTTATTAAAGAAAGTTGTTAAAAAATATCCATTAACTTTGAGGCCAATCGAGGTAATAAAGACTCTCATTTAGTCTGCGGTACTAGGTTTGCAGCATTCAGAAGAGGTTTTATATTTATGTCCACATACATACGGTTAATTCTCGTGTTAAGATCAGTCGTATACCTAGTCAATTTTGTAGAATTATAAAAATGATATATTATGAAGAGGGGTGTTCTCGTATATGTTCACAATCACTACATAAATGTTACCGGCAATCCAATATAATACGTAGGTAATGTTCAAATTCTCCGGGAATCGCTTGTCTGTTACTAGGCTAGGACTATTCAAGAAGGTGCAACGGATAAATTGAAGTGAAAAAATGTTCTTTTTTCAATCGTCATTTATTTCTCTGCTAGATGCCGGCAAAGCAAACGTTCCACCACAAATGAAATGTTATTGAACGTCAATACAAAATTGTCTTATATTCGTTTATGTGGATGTTTCGGAATATGCCTCCCCACTTAGGGACACGTATAGGAGAAACCATTTTTGATTTTAAGGATTCCAAACCTCAAAAGGAAAAACGAAACCCATAAAGATCACTTTGTCCGTCGGTCTGTCCGTCTGTCTAAACCCTTTTTCCCAGAAATGCGTGGAGGTATCATGCTGAAATTTATATCAAATAATCAGGTCTATTATCCCTTGGATCTGTGAAAAAATCAAACTTCTAAGCTTACACAGTCAAAATAAAAAAATACAACTGTTTAAGGCGCAAATTTCCATAAATTTATGAAACTCACAAGGGAACCAAAACCTACAGGGTATTTCCCGTGAACTGAGATTCTTAAAAGTTGGTACGAAGCAACGTTTTATAGCACAGATAAAGGAAAAATTGCGAAAACTGTAATTTTTTTGTTACATCATTTAAAAAAATATGTTAAATAATTTTAAAGTTACTACACCTTCCTCTTTAACGTGTAGACATAGATATTAGATTGAAATTCACATCAAATACTGAGGTACAACTTACTTATACCTTTAAGCCGTAAAAAAAAAAACAAAATTCTATGTCAACGCAATCAAAAGGAACAGCAGCAATTTAAGTCGCATATTTTAAAACTCGCAATTACTCATAAGGGATCAAAGCCTAAAGATTTTATTTTTAAAAAGATTGCGTCGTCTATTAGTGGACAACGTCAAAACGTCAGCACGTTTAGCATGCGTTGCAGTATTGATTTCTGGACGTCGGTACTAGGTCATCTAGGAACACAACATACAACCTATATAACACATACAGGAATAAACTCTTCCCTGGTCATTATTTCCTGGTACAATTGCATCAATAACGTGCACTTGTTATGCAATACAGAAAATGCAGTTTTCTAAATGCAGTTGTTCTGATGCAGGTTACAGATAGGAAGCAGATGGGTATCAAAAATCTACTTAAAAGAAAATGGTATCAGTTCAGTAACAGTATTTTTTTTTACTGACCTTAAAATACAAATGTAGGAGGTTATATGTTCAACGACGATGTATGTTTTTGGTTATTCGTAAACACAGATTAAAAATATATATAAAACCTTTTGAAAACCCGGAACCTTACCGGAGACGAGCAAAAAATGACGTTTATTTTTATTTTATTTTTTTATTTATTTTTTATTAAGTATTTATTTTAAAAATTACTTTACAAATACATATTCTGTAAATTTTTCAAGCGTGTACCTGTTGTCCTTAACAATATCGAGCAAAAACAAATACTTAAATATTTACTTTATTATATTTTTTAGTATTGGTTGTTGATGCGGCAACAGAAATACATCATCTGTTGAAATTTTAACTGTCTAACTTTCACGGTTCATGAGATACACAGACTGGACAGACAGCGAAGTAAAAGGGTTCCCGTTTTACCCTTGGGTACGGAACCCTAAAAAGAGTATTAACAAATATATTCATTAAAAAAATATAGAATTATCTGCTTTAAAGCGATATTATCTAAACAAAGTTTGAAATTTTAACGTTCGAGCTTAAAGTCGTCACTAAAGTTGTGGGCAACTGGGCGTTTTTCTATCATTTTTATTGGCTTTGAGAAAAGGAAAGGCGCAATATATTTGGTTAAATCTTTATAGTGCCTGCAAGCGGAAGGACACAAATATATTTTAGTGAAGTTTACAATATGACAATTTCTATTGTTATTGTTTGAAGAATATACTCGCGAGTAATAATGACCGAGATATTGAACGATGACTTTTATTAGTCGTTACTCCGCCTTCGTGAAATCCCAACATGCAGTATAACGACTCATTGGCCAATGAAACTGATCTTTTCGGGCAAGGTAGGGGTTTTGACCTTTGCAAAAACTGTTCTTGCGCATGCCTGGTGCACTAGATTCGCCGTCAAAACAAAGTTTATATAGCTACCTACGTAATGGTTCAAGGTATAAGGGTATACGTTCCAATTTTGTTGAATGCAGCCTGGTTTCCATAGCAACAGATACTGAACTACGTCCTGCAACATCTGGAGGCCTGGTGCGGCAGGGGTAAATATTTGAAGACCTTTAGTATCCACCTGGTTTTCTCAGATGTATATTTAATTTTTTATAATGAATTTATTTATATAGTATTAAGGATTGTGGGAATCAATAGTAAGCTCAAAGTAAGGATAAGAGGTAAAATTTATAAATAATAAAATAGATAAAAGCATGCTCAAGGAAGGATATTTAAAGCAAAAACTTACAACAAAATCATCAAGGTGAGCAGTGCAACAGGTAAGGAAAATAGAACAAACAAAAAACCTCTTGACATATGTTCGTCTCTAGAATCTTTTTATATACAAAGTATTATTATTGTGTAAAGAATTGTTAGCTAAAATTAATGATTTATAATCTTTTCATTTCAAAGCTTAGATATAGTAAAGGTTGACGGCGGGCGCGGCCGTCAAAATTACCTATTAAAATTACAAAATTGTCTACCGTGCCTCTAACTAAGCATTTAATTCATCAAGGGATTTTTACATAAAAAATACATACAGATAATTACGTAATTTGAGTGAAATTCAGGTCCAAAGAAGGTACGAAAAAGGTAATAAGTCAACTACACTTTTATGAAAAATTCTTCAAGCTTTCATATATTTCAGAACAATTTGTTCAGTTGAAAGAGAAAAAAAAAAACTATTAGAAATATTTTTTATTTCTAATACGCTGTTTCAATACACTCTAACTCCATTAAATATGAAAAGCGTTGAAGAAAAAAAATTTTGGCTAAGGAATTAGAACCCATAAGATATAGGAAAAACAAAAATAACCAAAAAGTTACCAATTTTTTATTTTTTTCTGAAACCTGAATATATGAGTTCATATGTATTGATTCCAAAAATATTTGGACATACGATATATGATATTGTATGCATTATAACAAAAAATAATATGAAAATAATGGAATATTACAGAAAAATACTACAGTTAATCGTGAAATTAGAACAAGCAAATTGTTTTTTATTACAGCATAAAAAACTTTAAATTTGAAGCATTTAGTGTAATTTTCTTCAGTGAAGGTCTAGTTTGAATTTTTATTGCGTTCCTTTTATATCTTTTTTTTTTTAAATAAAGCATTTGCACATTTCTGCCTATGTTCATAAAAAAATGAGTATTTCGTAATGCCTTAAAAACATAGACAGATTTTTTGCATTTTATTATTTCTAAGTAGATATTTAATGGAATCACATACGTTGATACGTTCTGTTATGCTTTATTTAGAATAAAAATAAAGCTTCAGTATCATATATGGGCCCAAATGCGTTAGGCGGTTAAAATTTGTTATAAAATAAATGGACGTTTTGTCTCAAACGATTAACATATCTTAATCTAATAGTCATTTGTTCAAAATTAGTGTCGGATATTATTCACATTAAAATTTAAGTATACCTATGTCAATTTTGTAAAGGTGCTAGTGGAACCAGTTCTACTCTAGTGGAAAGAGTGGTCTGGTGGAAGAAACATAATTCTTTGAGGCCAATCTAGGTGAAAACGCTCTCATTTAGTCTGCGGTACTAGGTCCGCAGTAATCAAAAGAGGTTCAATGTTTGTGTTCATATACATACGGTTAATTCTCGTATCAAGATCAGTCATATACTAAATTGAATAAAATCATAAAAATAATATTTAGAGCAAGAAGCGAAGTAAAACGTATTTCTATCTAAAATATAATTTATTACAAAGAAGGGCGTTGTCGTATATGTATGTTCACACTCACTACATAATTATTACCGGCAATCATATACAATATCTACGTAATGTTGTAATATTGTGTAATTCTCGGGAAATTCCTTGTCTGTTACCAGACCAGGACCATTTAAGAGGATGCAACGGAAGGTTTTGGGAGGGTATGCAAACCGCAGTCGAACTAATGTGAAGAGTCCAGTTCCCTTCGGTAAAAATAAGTTAATATAGAGATTGAATTCATAATTTAACATTTCGATGTTGGCGGCCCAACCGTCATCGAAATGGTACCTTAAGTAAGAAATACAATTTATTTAAAATTTTGCCCATGTATAGGTACCATATACAATAACCGGTAACGTGAGTAAAAGACGATTTTGATAAGGTTTTTTATATCAATTCTGAAACCTATGAAATTAAAAACAAAACTGTATTGTCACTTTGCAACGTGTGATTTCTATATTTTTAAGAAAACTTTATTTCTATGTTATTCTATATTTTTATGTGTCCGTCGTACCACATCGTTTATTTTGTCTGAGGTTTCCGCATCCAAACTTTTGATCTTTAATGTTTAAATTATTTTTTTATTAGTTTCATTATTCGCTTTTTGTAAATTGAAAATTTGAGTAATACGATGTTCTTTCTGAATGTCAGTTCGTAACATAACATAACATATTATGATTATTAAATTATTATTTTTTAAATAAAGTGTGTTTAAAGTAAACATATCTTAGAAACACGTTTATTGAATGAATAAGTTCTACATATTAAAGAAAACCCAGAAAAGTGGTATGTAATTATTTTATAAGTTATTATGGTAATACATAACGAACTGTTTTATATTATTTTAATTTTTTGTTGTTAGAGTGTTTTGCTTATCAGCCTAGTCAACCGTTTAATTTACTACCAACATCGAAGCGCCGAACCCGTCACACCCTTATTAATCCATTTTTCACTTAGCTGTCCGCTGTATTGATCTAAAATATCAAAACAATCTCGTATTTTACACAGGTTGCCGGTTGTATATTTGGTATTGAATAAAAGATCACGAGATATCATGTCTACTCTTTTCTTTGTAAAGTTATTGTGGTTTTTGTGGTCTGTAAAAACAAAACTTCGAAATTTAAAAAAAAATCAATCATTTGACCAATGATAAAGATATTTTTTCTATGGTTTTCTGTTAAAATCTTTCAACAATTAAAGTAAATTAATTTTACTACAAAGGCATATTTTATGAGGATTATTAATTTGCACTTAGAAAGTACCCAGATTTATGAGATTAAATACGTAAGATTTATATTGACTGCTGCTGCTAATTTATCAATGTAATAAATATTTTACGCTCTAAATTAATAAATAAAATAATTACGTATATATAATTTATTTAGGTAAAGTGTATGTAGCATTAACCAAATGAAATATCGCTTTACTCCAGTTCCCATAGAACTGGGTGTTACAATAAGTCAAATTAAAAATTATTATAAAAATTTGCTTCTCAGTTTGACATTACATCATGTTTCGTAGAACAAATGGGAAGTGACTAACGGCCCATTCAATGCCAAGTGTAAAATATCAGAATATGCAGTTTTGTAATAAATTGAAGTGAAAAAATTTTTTTTTTTCCGATTGTCATTTGTTTTTCAGCTGAATGCCGGCAAAGCAAATCTTCCACCACAAATCAACCAAAAATCAAATGTTATTTACACATATATTATATTTATTGATATAGTTATTTTGGGATTTGACTTTCTCACGCCCACGTGAGACCGAAGACCCATCTTTGATAGTTACCTAATTACCAATAGGATTAGAGAGAATACTGGCTCTTTTTTTTATATACCAAATTATTTCTCCGTTAATGTGCAATATTCACTGTTAATGAGCCCACCAATTTGCATTAGGCCAGCGTGAAGGGTCATGAGTCATGACCCATCCTCCTTAACCATCCGCTAGGAAGGCTTAAGACTCTGCAGTGGAGACATAAAAGTTCTGATGATGATAATTAAATGCACTATGACTAAATCTACTTCTTATCTAAATACTTAAATAAATAGATTGCCTCGTGTGTTAATGGACAACGTGCTTGACATTTAGCATGCGTTGCAGTATTGATTTCTGGACGTCGTTACTAGGTCATCTAGGAACATAGTTAGTATACAACACATTCAGGAATAAACTCTTCACTGGTCATTATTTCCTAGTACAATTGCATCGACACCGTGCACTGTTTATATGCAGTATCGAGAAATGCAGTTTTCCGTTACAATTCAGGTTATATGGGTAGGAAGACAGTATTATTCCAGCTTTAAAACTGTGGTAGTTTTACTCTGCGCAATGAAAGATTTATACGCAATTTTCCCTGAGTAAAAAAAGGTGTAAATGTCGACAAATTTTGTTAAAAAAAGAGACATTCGGTCAGTTGCAAACGTAACGACGACTTTAAGCTCTAATGAATGTTCTAAATTTGATAATTAGTATCGGTAATGTCGCTTTAATCTAATAACAGTTATAGTGGTCGTTTGTACAATGAGAAAAATTACAAATTATATGAAAATGGAAACAAAAAATAATATTGCAAACCCCTCCTATATCTTCACTCCACGTGGCAATAGGCGTAATTGGGCGGGGCCAACCAGGGCTCTGCCCATGTTATAATACAAATGTGGGGTTGTGCCTGTAATATAAAATTTCTACATGTAATAATTGCGCATTTTTTTATATATTAGTATCGTTTATTGAACATATAGAATGAATAATTAAAAAAACAATTATATAACAATTAGCTTTCCGCCAGCGGCTTTGCCTGTGTGGTCCCTAGGGAATTGTCTATTTGGATATCGATCCATATAATGATACGGATATAATTACAATGCCGCAATTGAATATTAAACAACAACTCTATTATTACGTTTTAATTCTCTATTTAAACTTCCACTCCCGCTTTCATCCCTTTATTTGTTGATTATAGGATTAAATATAGCCTAAGATCACCGCCTATCTGTTCCATACAAACAATCAAATATTTTTTTCCTCTTTATAATATTAGTATAGAAAAGTTGATATAAATATTTACTCATTAACAATTTTATGTTTATTTTAACAATCTTTGTACGAGTATATATCGACAAAAAACGGTTATCGACCTCCGTAAAGTAGATACATATAATAAACAGCGAATTGATATAGAAAAATATCAACATATCGAATTCAATATCGAATGAAATCCAACGAGTAAAAGTATATTACTAGTTGACTTAATTATACTATCCAACTGCTGAGCTACACATGTGACATTATATGATAAGATGATTTTTTACAGATGATGTATTTCTGTAACAGCTATAACAAAGAAATACAAAAAAAAAATAACTTAATAAATAGGGGGCTCCCATACAACAAACCTTATGTTATTGTGTTTTCATAGACAGTGGAATTTCATAGATACGGAACCCTCCGTGCACGAGTGCTACATACACTTGGTCCGATTTATTTTATTTAAAAAATGCAGCCACCGTCACACGAAGTAGGAACAGGCATTTCGGAAGTAAGCTTTCCACGCTGCGGTTTCTAAATACAATTACTGACAGTAATTAAAAAATATGTATGGTAAAACAATAAAAATCTAATTTTACTTACATAAGTGTTTTACAAAGAAGATCATTAGAATTTTATTAAGACCTAAAATATCAATTTTGTAATAACTGTCGTTTTCGAGATATATCGATATCGACTGTTACCGATATATATCGAACTCGATATCGAAATTTTTATAAATCTTGCAACTCGATCCTACAGGCCGCACGTTTGCCAGTTTAATAACTAGGTTATTTTTTATGTATACTAGTAAATTCTACTATAGTAATAATAACACACAGTTAAATTTTTACCGATTGTTGCTGTTGTTTATGCGATCCTAGTACAAGCTTGGGAATTGTGCAGTTGCAAATGCAACGGATAGTGGACAGACAGACAATGGGGATACACAGGGTTGGCGAAATTCCGTTTTCACAAACTACTTTTAGTATTAATCTAGAAGAAATAAGTTTTCAATTTTGTAAACAATTCAAGTAACTGCAATTATTATTTATGTTACACAGGAATTTAATTAGTTCAATTTTAGTGTTTAGTTTAGAGAGTACGAAAATAATGGTCTGGTTATAATAATCCTTCATTTTTATTTACTGTAAAAATTTATCAATGTTAGTTTAATATAAACGTATTTTATGAAAAAGTGTAAAATAAATTTTGTAAGTGACCTAAGTGAACAGTTCAAAAGCAGTTATGGCTTATACTATTTAGTTATGTCAGAGAGAACGAGTTATGTTAAATGAATAAATAAAAGTAGGCTCAGTACGATGACGTATTGTGTAGAATAAAGCCCCAAAAAATTCTGATTAATAAGTGTAAAAGGCCCGAACAGATAAAAAGTATAAATAAGAGATGTGATTTTACACTATTAAAAATCAACGACATAATAGAATCAAAATAAATATCTTTAAAAGTAGGTATACGTCGAAAATTGCTAATGCGCTGGAACCTTTTCTAAATAACACACGCGTGACGTCATATGAAAATAGAAAGTATAAATAGCACAAAAGGCAAGAGACGAGTTATTTATTAATTATTGAAATATTTATGAATAATCCCATAAATATTATTAAAATAATTTAATATCATTTAGAATGTCAATCTATTGCTTGAATGTTTGGAGAAGAATCAATTTATATGTAAAAAAAGTAACATTTGCATTATAATAACGCGATAACAAACAGAAAGGACATTTTTTTAAACATAACTGAAAATAATAATGAAATGAGAGACATTAGAGATATTTATAATTAATGAAATTAAGTTTACTCATTGAAAAAATCATAATAGCATTTACTATTTTAGTCAACCATAACAAGTAAAACAAAACTTAACAATAACAATCGAAACCAACAAAAACATGACAAAAATGATGTGTGATCTCAACACAATCCAACTCAATAAGCGTACGCGTCAACCAGTGTTTATTTATTAACGGTACTGATTTTCATTGCTGTAAATGGTACGCAATTTCTTCATCAAAATGGCGGCCAGACGCATTAGCAATTTTTAATAAATAATAATCGTTTTTGGATAAAATTTTAGATTAATTTAACAATTTTAGTGTAAAAAGTTAAAAAAATTTAGTGTAAATAACGTATATTTAGTGTAAAAAGTTGTTTTTTCTTTATGGTAGTGAATTAGCAGTTGACGGACCTTTGATATGTGACGCAAAGTGCCATTAAAGTTAAAGTTAAGACCTTTGATAGGTGGATTGGCAAACATTCATTGAAAAGTCTTTCACTGATTAGAGAAGTCTTACTTGATTGCGTAATATACCTACAACAATTATTTGTCAACGCTTTAACAAAAGGCATTGTTTTCATATCTGAATAGGTAAATATTATTATTATATAAACCTTCCTTTGAATCATCCTATCTATGAAAAGAAAACCGCATCAAAATCCGTTGCATAGTTTTAAAGATTTAAGCATACATAGGGTGTTTGTTAAGGGATTTAGTAATTTTAACTTTAAGTAAATAAAGAGCCGGATTGTGAATTAAATTGGCGTTAATTTTCTATCCCGAATCCTAAGTCGTAATAATATATGTATATGTTTTAATTTAGCAAGGGTAAACCGATGTGTTTACCTTTGCTAAATTAAATGATGATTAATAGTAAACTGTAACAAAGCGTTATGTGCGGAATATTGAGAAAAAAGTTTGTTTATCAATATAATATAATATAATTTTGTTTTTAAAGTTTGTTACTTTTAATTTAAATAAAGAATGTTAGAACGCGCGCGAATAAAGTAATAATAAGTAAATATTGTAGTTATAGTTTTATTTGCTTTTGTGTTGTCCTTTTATGTATTTAAATTATTGTAGTTGTTTTTTTTTTTAGTAGAGAAAGAACAATCTCAAGGAAGAATTGATTTATTACCGTACATATTTAATTATAACTATCGTTCAGTCTCTTAAATCACGTGTCTCTCTCACTACGGGATATTGGCAAAATTTCCGTGTATAACGGAACAAGTCCATACTGAAAAAAAAAAAATTAAAAAAAGTCGTAGATCACGTAATCACTTTTCTATACAAATTCGTTGTATAAAACAAAGTCGTTTCTTGCTGTGTCACGATGAGATCTTTTAAACTACATACATAATAGATTTTAATACGGTTCTCATCAATATACAGTGATTGAAAAAGAATGTTTAAATGTATAATATATAGGACCACGCGGGCGAAGCTGCTGGCGAAAAGCTAGTTTAACATACTTATATGTTTTAGGCCATATTATAAGTTACCTGTGAGACAAAGAAACATATTTTTATAAATGAAGTGTGTATAGTTTCACGATTTATGTACTATTATTATAGTGGAGTATAGATACTAAGGTTGGATTGCCATTATGAGGAAGTATTTAGAAAACAGAAAGCACTAAAAAAGCACCTCACTAGAAGGCGACTCTAACTAAAGTTGATTTTTGAAGGAAACGAATTGGTCAAACATATCCGTTCCTTTTAACTAACATATATAAAAACTGAATTTTGCAAAGTTCGAAACTTAGATATCAATATAAATACGAAAAAGTTCAAATAGAATATTAGTTGTTTGTTGAGTTTTGAAAGTTAATTTACTTTTATATATGAAATAAAACCGGAAGGGTTGTGATGGAGAAATCAAGAAAGTACCCTAGCGATTTTGTGAACTAATGTTTTTTTTAATATTTCCTCATTGCAGTTAAAGTTAAGGTTTCTGTCATAGACAATATCTGTCACGAATTTTACGAAGTTATACTTAAAGTTATAACGTCATCTAATCATTGCCAAATGATAACTTATTATTATTTGCATAACCGATACTTTAACATGTGTTGTTTTTAAAGTAAGTTGATGCAACTAAAGTTAAAGTAGCTGCCTAGTACAATTACTTAAAAGATGTTCACACCTTTACCACCTTTGAACTACTTATAAACTGCATATTTTAATTTCATTTAGCCTATTTGAATTTTGTGCTGGACTGCAGCCATACCAAATTTATAGAAGTGAAAAGATTTTTTTTTCCCTACGTTGAAGGAATACAAGTGCACTTCGTTACAGAGCATGCGCAGACTTGCATCGACGCCCTATCGTCGCGTATCGTGACGTATGATTAGGTGAGGAAAACTGGGTAAAGGGGTAACAGACACTATTCGGGCACTGGGTTGAAGCTCCCAATTTTCATATGATCAGCTTTTATATTCAACAACAAGTTTCTTTAACTAAAACGAGTAAAATCACAAAAAAACGTATGTTTAGTGTAAAAAGTTGTTGTTTAATTAAAATGACTAGATGTTTTTCCGCAACTTTGGCTACGTCCTACTGGACATTGAATAGGCTATAAATCAGTACATTAATTGCAACCAAACCAACAAATTTACAATTTATATATAATTTATTTTTATTTTACCGATTACCTGGTACTTTTACCCGACTGCGCGACGCAAAGGATGGTAATGTGTTTATTAGTCGATGTATGTATGTATGTATGTTTGTTTCTATATGGCGTTCTAGAGACCAAATGCGTAGACCGATTTTGATGATTCTTACGATTCGGTTTAACCTTGCGAGTATCACTAAAGACATGACAGTAATCAAAATTCACCACAGCGACAACCAGAAGTCATATTGTCAAAATGAAAAAAAAATCGACGTACTATGTCAAGTGAGGTGTCGTTGAATAGGTATTTTAAAATCATCTTTAGGTTCCTTTTATCACTTTTCATTTTAAATAATAGTTTAGGATATATTACGATTTAAAGTTGTTTAACAAAACAATCATATGCGCTAATTTTCTTACTTATTGATTTAAGTTTTTATTTAAAGTATAAAAAATATACAAACAAAAAAAAAACAGTGAAAAGTATGAAGAACAAATATTTTTTTGTTATCATCATTACATTTCTGTCACCAAAACTATTACGATTGTAGGTACTTGGTAGGGTAGGGTTATTGTTTTATTTAGGTAGGTCATTTTCTAGTTGGTTTGTCTCGGTTTCACTTCATTTTCATTACTTTTTATTATTATAATCTATTGTACTGTTAGTGTATGTATTTAGTGACCTATATAGATACGATGTGAATTTGTATGTATTTGGGTAGGTATTTTACCAATTTCTTCCGATAATCCATACACAGTCAACGAATCGTAACTAAAAAGTATAAAATAAAAATAAATAATTTAAAGAAAAACAAAAAACCCGATTGCGCAAAAACAAATTTTATAAAATACATGAAAAAATTAACTTAAATAAAAACTAAAAAGAAAGAAACAAGCCCAGTAGTTTAGAATTCTGTTAAGTAATACTAAATAACTACACAATTGAAATAGTTTTATAATTGATACACACATAAAACAAATAATAAATTCTAATGCAGAACAGAACGACTCATAGTCGAGGCCCCTTGGGAAGTTTTGATTGGTAAAATTTGAATGGGCCCTCACTGTCAGTCGTTCTGTTCTGCATTAGAATTTATTATTTGTATTATGACGTGTTTATCGATTATAAAACTATTTCAATTGTATAGTTATTTTTATAAATTGACTACGTTAAAATAAGGTTTAAATCATGTGTCCTGTGGTTTATTTTTAACTACTTTGAAAGATGGACGAGCTATTGTTTAGCCCTATCACACCAGGCTGCCAGAAACCTTAAGCGATGCATTGACCAGTTTCCATAGAAACACGCCAATGTGTACAGGAAACAGCTGTGAAAGCTTCTATATACTTACATATTACGCTGTTGAATTATACCTAACCCTTGCATCGAGATAATTCATGCTCGCATTTCGCTTCAAATATTATCGTTTGTGAATACTGAAACTTACATTGACGATTATTCAAAATTAGAATTATCACTATAGAGAATTTTATCTAGAGGTATATCTTTGATGCTACGTAATGACTTTTCCCAAAAAATTTTATCATCTCTGAAACTCAACGTTTTGAGAGTCCTTTGGCGATAAATGGATAGGTAAAGTTATCCAAATGCACAGTTAGCCTATAAGCGGGTGAATGGCCGGCGAGCAGGAGGGCTGCATGCGATAGCGAGCCCTGAGGCACCGATGCATTATTGATTTGTACAATCTAGGTCGTCTACATTTCATCCCTCTCGCACGAGTCAGGTATTCCAATGTTGTATTTAATTGCTACGTTTTATGGACACCTAGTACACGTTAGAGATTTTCCATTTTCTGGTATTTAGTTGTACGGACATCTTTTATACATCTATGATACCTATTTTTCTAGCCTTAAAGTGAGAAAGTTGAGTAATCAATAAAACACATTTAATAAATTACTTGAAAAAACAACCTTTTTTTTTTGGCTTTTTATTCAAAACTAAAATTGTATCAAACATTTTTTTCAATAATATAATAATAATAATAGGTAAAATAAAATAATATAATAATAATGGATATTTTAATGTTTTAGATATTGGAAAAACTTAATTAATAACAGAAAAATAATGTGTTAAGCAACGTATTATAAGTTCTACTATTTTAGTTTAACGAAGTTATATTATCTTCATTGTTACCTTTTTTTCTTTACTATTGCCACCAAAATACTACTATTGTAGCCAGCCAATATTGACGAAACGAAAACTATCTGTAGAACGATGCACCAGGCTATCAGAAATGTGCAGAAGCATGTTTCTATAGAGAGTGTTTCCGTTGTTAGTTTTGATTAAAAATATTAAAGAATGTATGTAATTATAACATTATTTGCCTAAATAAACATACAAATAAATAAACATTACCTAAATACAACTGGAACCGAGACAGACACACAAAGCGATAGTTTGATTACATAAACGGAAAAAATCACAATTGTTTAATACTTTTACTGCATTCGCTATATTAACTCCTGACATAGAAAAAGATTTAAAAACCACCAGCTTCAAGTGGTCACCCCGAGAAGGGATATTATTGTAAAGTATGGTACTGTCAATGCAAAATTGATAAAATATAAATGAATTATAAGATATCGAAATACTGCTTCGATTTATCAGGTGTTGAAACCAGTTCAAAATTAACAGTTTTAATAAAGGAAAAATTAATTTTAATTTAACGTTCTGTTCCAAAGAGAAAATTAATCCGGAGCAGATTTAAATAAGGATTGGACTGATTAATTCCGTTTGAAGCATGCCTTGAAATGAGAAAAAATGAAATGAAAGCTGAAATAAAATAAAAAAATCATATGTCCATGTAACTTTTAAAATAATAATTGTCGGTAGTGATATTTAAACTAATAAAAGAAACCATTTTGTGTTCCGCTTCAAACCGGCTGTTGTCATCCGGTTTGTTGTCAGATGTTGTACGTGATTTGTGACGTTATAAAACAGTGGAAACAAATTACGACATGACACAATACTAACAAGCAACACGGCGTTGCAATATTGATCAACTATGCTATTCTGTTATTAACCTTCTTCTATGCTTTATCAGCGCTGCGGTCGACGTAAAGTTCGAGGCTGTTTTATAACAGATTAGCATAACTGCATTCGGGCACTTTTAACAATACATGAGCCCATATTCTAGAATTCGCTTAATAGGCAGACACGAGTCGTTTAAACATATTAAAAAGAATCAACATAGGTATTTAGATCGCATAAATACGTATTTCGATAAATGATCTTCTTTAGGATAGGATTAGTAGTTTCTTTGTCTTGAAAAATGTTCAAGACCCATTTGTCACTAAAACGACTCTATAATTTTTGAACTGTTATATTATGATTTTAAATTGTTATTAAAAAAAAATTTGGTACTAGTTCTTTTTATTAAGAATTAAAAACATTTCGAAAGCACCCATTGGTGCTTCCATCTGTAATGCAATAAACTTTCATGTACTTGCTGGCGTAAAGAGACCCTGTTCAAGGAAATACGAAGTTGGAAAAAGGGTAAACAAATATGTTGTTAAGATATTTTTTGTGTTTACTTGTCTCATAAACTAGACCAACCTTTTCATAATTAAGACTAACAGTTGAACTCATTAATTTTCTTTGCACGCACTTATCGTATCTAATTATGATCCCTTTAATATTTCATCCCCAATTGTTATCTCGACAACCTAGTATTCACCAAAATTGATTGAGCAATATATGAAAAAGCGTAACTTTCCTATTCACAGTATTAAACTAGCTTTTCGATTTGACAATGCAGTCAATAGGGTTATATAGAACAGTAACATAAGGAAAGGAGGTAAGAGTCTCTTTGGCATTTTATAGGCATTTCGACATAAATTGAGAGGTGATGATGTTAAAATCTCGTACATGACAGAGCATCGTTTACGGCCATGTGCGTTCGGAACGTTTCTGAGAATATTCGATTCCCTTACGATGCCATAAAAGCTGCGGTAACATGTGCCCTGCGTCTGCTCATTGCCTGTTCACTGGTCGCTCCATCCGCTAGTGTATTGCTGTGAAAGCAATTGAACATACTCACGGTCTACTATTTGTTTCCACAATTCCTATACATATAATAAAGTTGTAAACAAAACGAAATTACAAGACCACTGAATTAGACTCACAAATCTATCGTGTCACATCTTGATTACATATGTAATCACGAAAACTGTTTGATTAATTAATTTATCACCATTTTAAAAGTTGTTCTTTAAAAAAATGTACAAATACTTTCGAATAAGAGCTAAATATTCTTGAAATTGAATTGGTTTAGTTTTAATAACTAAAGTGTTTACTTTAGGTATTAATATATATGTAGTGGGAACAGCAGTCTTATTCCGCTGAAATACAACTTCACACACAATTTTGAACACAGCGCTGTCATAATAAAAGAGGAAGATCAATGAAATAACTAGGTCATCTAAATAATATTAGAGTATTTGGCGAAACTCTTTCAGTTATTTTATTATTAAAACAAAACTATCCTATTCAATCTAACAAAAATTTTGAAAATCGGTCTAGAAACTATCTAATAAAAATTAATTTTTAATATTGGTTAGTTATAGAAACAACCTATATAAAAAAAAGACATACATCGCCGTCATCCATAGAACCTCCTTTTTCAATTCGATTAATAAAGCATCGTCTGTTGTTATAAAAAGGTTTAGAAAGCTTACTAACAGCTTATTTTCATTTTGCTCTTATTTAACTTGTATGCTGAACTGCACCCACACCAAGCGTGCAGAAGTGAAAAGAGCTTTTTACTTTGCATTGGAGGAGTGCAAGTGCACTTCGTTACAGAGCATGCGCAGACTTGCATCCACGTCCGTAGTAACCTCAGATATTATATATCATGTAAGTAAGTACGCCTGAAATTTTATTTGTTAAAATAGCTAGTCGCCCATTAAGTACTCATGAGCTTTCCATTCGAATGCACTAAATTTTCCTACTATGTAGTAGGAAAATTTAGTGCATTCGAATTATGTACCACGCCACATACGACTGTAAGATTTGTGCGGTATAATTTTCACAAGCTTACCTGTGTCACAGACGTTCCGATAGTGTTGACTGTTTTTGGTGCTGTTTTCTCGTTGGATCGGAACGGATTCGATCTGATAATAAATTTCTTACACACAATTTTCATTGCTGTTGTTAAGCGTCAACTCGTAAATCGGTTGCTAAGCAACTGATTGATGGTGATTTTTTCAAAAATCTGAACACGTGACGACGATATTGTACTGCGCAAATACGATTGAGAATGTGGCTGGGTCATATCATTGACGCGCTCCCACACTATCGCACCCGGCTGACCCGAAAATTATAAAAAAATAAATATTTAGGAAAACAGACCAGACAGTTTTTGCATCGTAAGCAAAACTCGGAGATATCTGAACGAAAATCCCGAAAGCCAGAAATTGAGTCCACCTGATGATATTTAAGCATACAAAATTATGTTTATGTTAATCGTTACAGAACTTACCCAGTTTTCTTATACTACAGATAAAAATAAGATGTAAAAAGTTACTCGTTACACTTTTGATTTAAATAATAGATAATTAATAATACTGTTAAAAATATTATAAATCGAAAATTTTATCGATAATGTCACATTCCATACTTTTATATGCTCTATAAATATGTCATTAAAACTATTTTTTACTTAAATATCTCGTGTTCCTTCGTTGACCTTTTAATTGGAGCGATTTTATAGATTTACATTACTTGTTTAAGTTTACATATTTGGAACGACATATTGCATTAGAGTATTCCCCGACAGTAAGGAGCCGCCACGTTCGCTCTAGGCACGAGTATGATCTGTTTACACCACGCCCGTTAGTTAAACCGTTTGATCTTTATAAATGCTATAGGTATTTCAAGAAAGAGAACGGGCCGTCGACGTACCAACGTTCGCTTTCATAAAATAATCCAGAATGATTTTTAAGAACGACAACCTTGATGTTCTGTTTTATTCTCGGCTATAGGTGCTCCTAACGTACAGTGATTTAACGTAACTGACATGTGTTTGAATTTTATAATTCTGTACGGAGCGCAGCGATACGTCCTCGATTGCTTCGAACGTCTTATATGTTGTTATTTTTACCTGATTTTTAGTTGATATAGGTGTAGTTGGTTTGAGAATACATACTTTTGTGTCAGATATTCACTTTGTTAATTAACTATTGTTTTATTCATTTGTAAATATTTCAGATAATAATAACAAAGTTACATTTTTTCATGTTTTTGCTATATCTATTTGAAACTATGAATAAATTTCCTATCATTTCTCTATTATTCCATGTTTGAATACGAAATAAGAGTATACTAAAGAACAAAATATTACGAAAATCATTACTTCATTGTATAATTCTTGCTACTGCACCACAGATAAGCTGAGGCACAGTACTAAGTGAATATGCATTCGAATTCAAACAAAAATATAGATGCAATCAGATCCATTTGAAGACCCGTTAAAAATAGAAACGGTAATTGACACTGCGATCGATGCATTTAAGGCGATGTGTGCGGTCTTGAACAAATATACCCTATCCCTTTACCCTGTTTAGAGACAGAAATGGAATACCGCATCTTGCCAAATAAAAAAGTAATTACTTTGGAATGCAAAGCTTTTTTGTGACAAAGAGTCACCCTTTTGACAGCCTGACCTCGAAAAAAAAAACATTCTGCTAATGTCGTTAAATAGTTAACATATATATTTTTTTAATTAACACCTTTTTTGTTACTGTTAAAGCTGTATGTTATACTTGGTATGTATGCATAAGCATTTTAAAATAAGCACCTAGATGACCGAGCTTTGCTAGTTTTTTTTTGTTATATGAAACTTAGGTTGATCACTTAATCGCAACTGAAATTCCCCGAATACAAAATTTCATGAAAATCGTTGCAGCCGGTGCTGTCATTCAGATTATAGGTATATTTAATATATATAAAGAATTGCTCGTTTAAATGTATTAGATAGTTAAAAGTTAACTAACAGGCAGTTTTCATAACAAGTAGGCCCTTTAATTTTTCTATATGTAATAATATGTATTATTATTTTGAGACTAATTACAACATATTACCTACAAAGAAAACAAACATTTTTTTTAATGGAAATTGTGATTTACTAAATAATAGTTATTATATCAACGTAATGTATTTGGATTATAATAAGTAATATTTGTATGTTGGTATTGATGTGATAAACAAAATGTATATTTTATTATTATCCATAGAGGGGACCGATGGCGCAATACCCGCATATCACCGAACATACTCTGCTACAGTTACCTGAATACTGAGACACCGATGTTATTTTTTATTATCAGGTATTATTACATATTCCAAAATAGACAAACGCGAATTGAATTTTAAAATTTCTGCGAAATATTCGTAATGATTTTCTGATACATGATGCTTTTATGTTTATATACTTATAGAGGTACATTCACATTATGCGATTTTGAATACTTTTGATTAATGATAATATTCGTTTCGTAAAAAAATTTAATTGCTGATGTCTGCTGTGATTTAAACATATTTTTATTGATAATCAATAATATATTGAAAGCACATTATTGTATTTGGAAATCAAATAATTGTCCTTGAAATGTATTGCGTCCTCGTGAATCCTCAATGCCATCAGAGAATATTACAATTATGTAGGTATAAAAAAACCTTTATCGTACTATACCTAAAAATTCTATCAACCTGAAATAAATATACTATCTGATATAAAATGTTCATAACGACCGCGTTTTAACGGTGATTGACATAAAACAGTTTAATTACTCCGTGGGCCACAATTTCCTGGCATTCAGGATTCACATATTCGCTGGCGAGTTTATCTTAATCATGTAGCTGTGCGACTATGCGAATTCCTTTCCTGTTTTTTCATTTTGTTGTCAATATATGAAAAATATCTGTATATAATTTTAATTAACAAACGAATCAATAAAGAGGGTAGCTGACTTATGTCAACTGTCAGTCCGTCAAAGTAGTCAATGATCAGATCCTGCTAAAAGCACACACAAATTCATACCAATCTAGGGTTTATCAACCTAAGTGGAATAATGTTTACAACTCAGTGTACTAGGTGTAATTCTGGTGTGTTAAGTGGTCCTGAATATACCGTGTGTAACTTTAAGTTTCTCTATGGCTTCGGTGGCATTACTGAACGTGTTTATAATCGATTTAACGTTAATAATGTTAAACAGACACCCAGTCGCAACTTACCCAGGTCTCGGGGATAAAGAGAAAAATCTCACAAAGACGAAACGACATGGTAGACCTAAAAGACTATCTGAGTGCAAAAAAAGTATACCTATAATGCATGTAGCAAGGTGGATATTTTGGAGAACCATGTATTTGGAGTGGGATCATTTAGCAAGAAAATAACGGAGCTCGCAACGATAATAAATTTTATTATACTTGAAAAGCAAATAAAGGATCAATGGATTCATCGATCAAATATTGAGATAATAGATGTCCCGGAAAAAAGAGGCGAAAACCTTATAGACACCACCAAGAGACTAGCTGCCGCTTGTTATTTCTCTCTGGATTAGACATAGATTCTGTTACCAGAATTGTCCCAGTTCTGGTAACACTACTACCACAGATACAAAAGACCACAATACCATTAATAACAAAATTGCAAGTACAATATATAAAGGATGAGTTTTTAACAGTATGAGGACAATCAAGGAAAGATTTATGCAAATGATCACTTATCCATATATAAAAAGTATATATTAAAAAAACTAAACAAAAATGTAAGGAATTTAATTAAGAATTTTGCTGGGTGGGCATTTGCTCTATTAAAGTTTGTAAATCTCCTACGTCTCCGGTTTAAGCAAAAATAACAGTAGAGGATTTACACAAAATAAAATATGTAATAGTGTATTTGTTATATTAGGAGTAGTAATCGTTTGGAAAAGTTTTAATATTAACATAGAGTTGCCATTTACGTAAATATATTATGTGCTTTATAAAAATGATAGAATTCTATGAAAAATTATTCTGCTTGCTGGTCAAATTTTTTATTATTTTCTTACCTACAAATAGGAACATTAATATTTTTCAACGTAAATTTACGTATAGGCGTAACTTTTTGCTTTTTTTGAAATCTTATAGTTTAGCGTTATTTTAACATGAATAATTTTGTTTTAAAACGAGGAACTGTCATTTTTATTGACAGAAAAATACTCTAGTAGTGGTAGGTATACGTAATATTAGACAAATTGCAATGTTACGAACCCTACTGTTTTAACAGTAGATTTGCTGTTTTCACCTTGATATTTTCTGTTTCAATCGACAATAACCCATTTGAAGCCACAAAAGGTTTATGAAAAATTCAACAAAGCACGTATGATTTTTAAAAGGAAAATGAGTCAGAAAGTACAGAAGATGAGGCAGCTGAAGAATGGAAGTAGAAAATAAGATTTTTTTATTAAATTGTAATTCTATTAAAAAACACAATGAAAATGTTATGTTTTGAGCTGTACTTTAATAAATGTATACAGAGTTATACGTTCAGTAAGTATAAAAAAATATATTCTAGTTATTTCGCAAAATGTAGGGGAGACCGAGGAGATTTGAAACAAAGGTGAGTTGAAACAGTACCAATTTCTCGGAACTTAAAACCGTTAGCGGGTTAGTAACTTCGCCTTATAACTATTTTTCTCCGCCCGTCGTGGTGGGAGCTCACGTCGGAGGTGTGCCTCGCGCGGTTGTGGAGTTCTGTCAGCCGTATGTCAAAAATCGTGAAAAGTAAGTTTTTTAGGCTTTGTTATGATGTTTATATTTTTATATAGGTTTTGTATTTTGATTTAAGTTATATGTGTTTCGAAAGCTCTTTAACTAAAGATTCATTGTATATGTTTGGTACAGTTGATTTCTATGTATTTGCTTCTTCATTGTAGATTAAATAAAAATGAGAGGTTTTATTTCTACCGAGGAGATTTGAAACAGACTGTTTCAACTCTCCTCGGTCTCCTCTACATAGATAACATGAGATATTGGAAAATGGCTGCAAAGCAGACAAATGCCCACAGCATACACTTCACGAATGTTGCACACAGCGTGACGGGTAGTAACGCTCCTAATTAATGTCTATGATAACTTAATTTATTTATTTTGTTTTAGAATGCCAACTTATTATAAGAGAAAGACTGACAGGGGTATGGCAAGTCGCGAAATATATGATCTCGCAGCAGAAGAAGTAATTTTGCGCCAGAAAAGTCTCAGTGACGCGGTTTCGAGTTATAATCTGAACCATACATCTCTCTGCAGGTATATTAAAAAAAAATGCTTATGAAGGCAACGAAACGGCAACTGCTCTTAAAGTTGGATATCCTGAAAAGACTGTTTTTACAGCTTCAGAGGAGAAGGCAATCTTTTAATCTGCGCTGCTGTTAACTTTCGCCAAAGAACTAAAGAAGCCAGAACTTTTGCCTATAAATTGGCTGTAAATATAATATATAAAAAATTTAATAAAAAAATCCCTTCTGCTCGGACTGCTCATGAAATGGCTGGAAAGGTTTGGCTTCGATCATTTATGAAACGGCATCCTGTTCTTTCACTTAGACTACCTCAACCTACAACTATTGCTCGAGCCACAAGTTTAGCAGATCAAATGAACAACTTTTTTTCCAAAATTATACTACAGGGTTACAAGGGAAGGATATATGGAAAGTTGATGAATCAGGTATCGCAACAGTTCAGAAACCAGACCGCATCATTGTAATACTTAAGAAATGACTGAAAATTAATAACTATTGTATGTTAAAGATTGAGGAAGATCCTTTTTATTTAAGTTGAAGATGTAATTAACTCATTTAAGAGTTAAATATATTTATGAGACCTGTAGTTACATACTTGACTGATATATCAGTACAAAATCCTTATATAAGAAGTTATTACATACTAAAAAGTTTTATTTGAATAAATACCTTGAAATTATATCATCTTTTTTATTTTACATCCCTTAATGCTTCTCAAAAATCATATGTTTCAACTCTCCTCGTTCCCTGTTTCATCTTACCTCGGTATGAGGAGAGTTGAAACAAATTGACTTGTTACGGTTAAGTCGATGTCTACCCCAATATTTAACGTTTACAACTACTTTACGTTAGTCATTCGCAGGTGTAAATAATTACCTTTCGATTGGTACTAATATCATACGATTTCTGTGTATAGTATTTGATGTATGAAATAAAATGTCAAAATTGTTTCAACTCTCCTCGGTCTCCCCTACATTTTTGTGTTATGTCGTGTTGCTAATCTAATCTCAGCTAAACATAAGGCTCACTTCTCTGACATTATTCTGAACTAGTTTCAGAAATGAAGAAATGAAACCGACTGAAACCAATGCACTACCCATTGTTTCATTAATTTGTCAAGGAAAATCTTGAAATATTATAATATTTTCTGATAAGTAAAATCATGTGAGTAACATAGGGTAATTTTTATTTAAGACAGAAAAAATAATGATACGAGGGTCAAACTGAAAGTTCTTAGAACTGGCCACTTATAAACAATATAATAAAAAAATAATTCTAAAATTTGAAAATATAACTCTTTGCCAATATTACTGAGTATATATTTCATTCATTTGTCATTTGTTTTACGATTTGGCGGCAAATTGAAAATTGTCTGTGTCACGTCATCATGAATTTAACACGAGAAAATTTTCGTGCAATGATTTTTTATGACTTTCGATGTCATTTAAGTCAACAAGAAAGTTATGATAGACTACGATTGGCCTTTCACGATGAAGCCCCATCTCGTGCGACTGTTTACAACTGGTTTAATGAGTTTAAACGTGGTCGCACTAATCTCACTGATGATTTACGTGAGGGACGGCCTTCTACGGCGACGACTGAAGATAACATCTGTGTTGTGCGGCGTATGATAGAGACTGACAAAAGAGTGACCTATCAACAGATTCGGACAAGCTTAGGCATCGGTATGAGTCAAGTGCACAAAATCCTCCACGAACATTTAGCGGTCAGGAAGCTTTGCGCCCGGTGGATACCTCATAATTTGACTGAGGCTCAAAAACTCCATCGTGTGGATTGGTGTCGTAAAATGACTGAAAGATTTAACGGAGGTGACTCAAATGCTGTGTTCGACATACTAACAGGTGACGAAAGCTGGATTTACTGTTATGATCCTAAAACCAAAAGACAATCTGCTCAGTGGGTGTTTCCTTTCGAGGAGTTGCCAACTAAAGTGAAGAGAGATCGAAGTGCGGGAAAAAAAATGGTGGCCTCGTTCTTTGGAAGGATAGGTCATTTTGCAACAATTGTGTTAGAGGATCAAAAAACAGTTTCTGCAGAATGGTACACTACCAATTGTTTGCCACTTGTCTTGGAAAAAGTTCGAGAGAAACGACCTCGCAGTAGGATCCTCCTTCACCACGACAACGCCTCGTCGCACACCGCCAAGCGAACGATCGACTATTTGGCGACATCAAACGTTGAATTACTGGGTCACCCGCCGTATAGCCCTGACCTCGCGCCTTGTGATTTTTATTTATTTCCAAAAATTAAAGAAAAACTTAAAGGAAAGCGGTTTATGAATGCTGAAGAAGCGGTGGCTGCGTATCGCGATGCCATTGAAGAGACCCCTAAGGACGAGTGGGCAAAGTGCTTTTCCCAGTGGTTCCATCGCATGCAGCGGTGTATTGACGTGAATGGACAATATTTTGAAAAGATATAATAAAACTAATAACTGGCTAATGTAATCAGTTTTTGATTTTCTAAGAACTTTCAGTTTGACCCTCGTATACTTAGTTTCAGTAATCTGTGCGCGCGGCGCCATGTTTGCGTGAGCTTGTAATGACAGCTTTCGTGTTTTTATTACAGACATAGGTTTTAATTACAGACATTCTATCTTAAGAACAGCGGCTTCTTATAAAACAGAATGGACAAATATTACGTTCTTAATTTTTTAAAGTAAATGTTCAATATTTAGGTATATTTTAATTAGGTATTTTATTAATCGACACATTTATAAATGTTAATAATAATTGATTGTTAATAATAGCCCCAATAAATAAAGACCCGCTAAAGTTTCGAATACCTGAAGCACTTTAAACGCCATCAAACTTCAACTAAGCGACCAAAGTGAACGTAATTTGGTTACGATGCAACCGCACGTCTCTCAACAAGTGGCAGTTGAGAGCAATTTATACTATCGACAACCCCATGATCTACGAGCGGTTGCGATGACAGCTCGAATGCTTCAAGAACGGGTAAAGCGAGCACACTTTTAAAGTGCTTTTTAAATTGAGGAGCCGTTGACTGCGAGATAGTGCTTGTGACGGACAACAAACAGAGAACTTCAGTCATTTTAAAAGTTCAGAAGCAAAAAGTTAATGTTTAAAATATTGGTTAAGCTAAAAAAATATATATCTGAGACAGGCTGTAGACACAGATAACGGTTGTTAGTAAAAGATTTGTTTCTTGCACAAAGAGATCGTATATATTTTATTCCTAAAAGTGAAGTTTAAATTAACAACCGCGCCGTATTCGTACCGCCAACAGATACAGAACAGACGCCCGTTTTAAACGTTCATGTTTCGAATAATTTCATTTTCACTGTGCCGCATATCCTCTTCTAAAACCCGTATTTTATCTACAGTTGCAAGAAGATCTCCTCTTTGCTGGGTTATAAGTCTGGTATTCTTATAAAAAATCTACGAACATTTTTCATTAGGTTCTTAAAAATGCAGCCCTTTACGCCTCAAATTACTAGTGTAGTTTCCAAGCATATATTCTCATATTCTCACATTATACTCTCAATTTTGTTACTTTTTTTTTGTAATGAGAATTTTAATATCGTTATAATATACTATATTGAAAAAAAAAATATCTTCAATGGGTATATAATGATGATATGTAATGATTTAACTTCATATTCTATTGTTCACAGTGGCATGTTTTAAACTTCGATAGGAGAGTTATGATACCCAATGAGTGTATAAAAAACTAAACGTCTTCAAGACGTATACAATTCAGAAAAATATTCTCTTGACTGTTATTTGATTGTGAGAGGATTATAGAGAACATGTAGATAAATAATTTAGAACCGGGGTTGGCTTGCCTAGCTAAATCAAAGGCCATTACTGTAAAATAATCTTCACTGTGTTCAGTTTTTTATTTACTACTAGCTTTTGCCCGTGACTTCGTCCGCGTGGTATAGTTACTTTGGGTAGCATATATTTTCCAAAAACACTGTTTTTCGAGTTGATGATAAAATTTCCTTGATGTTTAAGTTCGAAGATACTACAACAAAATACCAACAAATACCCAATATTTTTAAACATTTTATCTTTGAAATATTTAAAGATATTAATCCAATCCAATTTGAAAAACAGATGGAAAAACAGTACGGATGTTAACACAAAACTTAATCGAAAAAGTAATCTACCCTAAAAAATTAATTATTTGCTGAAATAGCTCGTTTATTCGATATTTATATATGATCACTTACTCTTGGCTACATCATGAAGAAGTCATACTATCAGCCGCCCATATCGTTAAACGCAAATCATTCATTAATATGGCCAGGCCACATCATGATGTGGCCAGCAAGATTTTTCTTTTTAAACCAATTTTGAACCAATTTTCATCGCTATACAATAAAACATTTTGTAAATAATATTAGGTAAATTTATTTCAAAGACAAATCAGATTGTAAATAATGGTTGCTATGGTAACATTTTGGTTCCTCATAACGTCTTTCACTCCCATTTTTATCCCTTTAAGTGCTAGTCTTCGGGATAAAATATTACCTATTACCTTCCTGGGGTTATAAACTACTCCAATACAAATTTTTATCGACATAGGTCCATAAACAAAGAAGTGTCATAAAAACATTTTCACCCTTTTTGACCCCCTTCGGGATGGAATTTCCAAAAATCCGTTCCTGGTACATCTCTATGTATTAAGGGGAATGTTCCCTCCGATTTCAAGTTTCTACGACTAGCGGCTGTGCGTTGTCTGTCAGTCAGTAAGTCAGGACATCTCCTTTTATATATGTGTAGATTAATCGAGAGAACGCATCGAAAATAAGCGAAAAAAATATAGTTTGCCTACTTTCCTTTAGGCTAAATATAAGGTTGCCGAGTTCAAAAAAAGGGATTGACAATATCCGTCATTAAATAAATTAATAAAAAACAACTGTTCTGTTTAGGCACCCTATATTTTTTCTTTGATGATATTTGGTGGTAAATTTCGAGTGAGAAAATTATATACGTGGGGAGAAAATGATATACGCGGAGCATTATTTTAGTAATGATTGACAATCAGGGTTGATTTCGTTAGGCAATCTTATTCTAAATTATTAATCTGCATACAAGCTAATTTATATAGTTTGTCATAATCAAATAGCAGATGAGGGAAAAGGCAAAAAACAACAAAATTATAAAAAAAAATCAGTATCGTAAATATGACAAAGGTGTTATGATTGTAAAGCTTATGTTTATCTTTACACCTGTTTGTGTGTTTTCTTGCTATTCTATGCAAAACCATCTATTCAAGAGGTTCCAAACAAATAACAAGAACGTAGGTATAAAAAAATATCCTCGAAAATAAACCACAATATACCCATTATTGCATAGCCGAGTTAGAACAAGTTTGTCTTTAAAAACTATGTATTATTTCTATATTGATTTCTTATTTTTTCACACGCATTATCCAATAATGAAAAATCTTTAAAACGGTTTCATCGCGTTACTAAAACACCACAAGATATGATTAGTTCATTCTGTAAATATTAAGTCAAAGGGAACTTTTCATGTCGGAGTTTGTTTCGCCAGTTCTTCTAAGACAATACCCCAAAATTTGGAACTGATGGTAGATTACGGTAGCCAGGAGTAAATGAATAAGTCAAATGTATTTTATTTTAATTTAAATTAATAAACATAAACTTTCCTATAAATATTTTTTTGTGATGTGAATGTGTCCAATAATATTGGTTTAAAGGTAGCAATACTCGTAGTTAGTCTTATGTGAACACGGAAACAGTAGAGGGAACGAAACGTCAACAAAACTAAATACAAACACGATGAAACCGCTTTAAAGTTGTTTACTTTATGTCTTAGATCGTTAAAACGAAAACTATTCGTTTACCATATAATTTGAAAAACAAAATTAAATACAAATATTTTATATAGATAAATAAAAAAAAATCTGCCCGTTTCAAATTTAAGATGTTTTATTTAGTTCTTTATTCTTTTATGGCATAATTTATCAAAATCCAGCTTTGCGGTTCCAATAATTAATTATTACACACCTAATTTATTACAAAGTAAAATGCTTCAAGCCATTCCAATTTGCCATTCCAGGGACAGCATCAATGTTCGCGGGTATGAGGGGTGTTCACGGCCAGATGCTATCCAGCGGCAGCCTGGCAGGGTCCACGATTGGGCTCGGTGGCTTCGGACTGTCGTCGTCTCTACCAACCTTGCCCCCCGACCGTAAAGTATATGCGTCGCCGCCAACAACACCTCTTCCAGCACTGGGCAGCACCCCTTCCACTCCTACACCTGCGCCCACGCCAACAACAACCCACGCATATTATAGCAATAGCAATTTTTCCATATAAACTAAGTCTATATCTGTGTTTAAATTATGTGAGGATTTTATTGATAGGTGTCAGGAATTTTCCTAGTGCTTAAAATCATCTAAAAATTTTTCAGTTAGATGACCAGTAGATGAAAATAGTAGCAACATATAACTGTAGGTAATATAACTGTACTTATGGTTGTTTTCACACGTACATGGCCTTCTAAAAGGTCTAATTTTTTTGGATTAATTCTGATTTAATCATAAAAGAAGTATCAGAAAACACAGATCTAACAAATTTGACCGGAATTACTGAAATGAAAAGAATAAATAATTGTTAAAGCAAAAAGACTTTATTAGTTTTCACCTTTTTGGGCGGTAATAAACTGTATTGAAACAGTCTGGCAAATCTTATTTATCGATCTACTAATCCAACAGCTTCACTATACCTTAGGTAAAACTTTTTAAAATAAAGAAATTACTAGTATAGCACAATTATTTTTACATAAGAATTTTAAGAAAGAGTTCCAAGTACACATAATAGTATGATAACCTAATAGATATTATTTTTCTCAGATGTATACAGTACCTATGTATCAAATATAATATTTTATGTATAATATCCAGATCCTAATTTTCTTAAGTTATTATATAAATTCCTAATGAATGTTTTTGAACAAAATTAATTACTAATAATTCACGAATAGTGATCTAATGTTATTATATTTTAATCAAATACCTTTATTTTATGGGTCAGTCCAGTGATGAACATGATTTGTCTATACTGTCTATTTGTAATAAAAAAATTTGCAGATATTTTGTTAGTCACTATTTCATTTAAGATTTTTCGAATTAAGTTTTTAACGTTTCATATTCCATTTTTGTTTTCGACAATTGGCAAATCATTAGTATCACAGATATTATAGTGTTATTAATACTGGGCATCTACTTAGAGGCATGATGTTATAAAGTGGCACAAAATCAGTCGTCTTCCAATCACTGGTAAAGTCACGCTAGGGACATGTTTTATTATTATAGATAGTTTTGCATTTGTTGGTGAGTGAGTATTGGCAATAATTTATTTTTTAAACATTGAAACAAACTTTCTCCGTTTTATGACCACACGGTGGTGGAGCGCTAATCAGGCACTGCTTAGGTCCCACTAATCTACTTCATGACTGTTGCATATGCTTATATTATTTCAGATAAAAAAAAAATATTTCCAATTTATTTACTTAAAGTTATTAAATAGAAAATTTAATAATGCTAGTTCTAGACTACAGTGACATATTGGGATATTTTTTTGTTGTTTAATTAAATTTAATGGCATACTTAATAAGGTTAATAAACCTGTTTTTGTCTTGGAGTTGTCAACTTAGCAATAATATATGTGGTAAAAGTGTATGATGAATATTTATAGCACTGGGTTGAGAAGAGAAAAGTAAAATTTCATTCGGAAGTCAAATCGTTGCTGCCAAATAGTCGTCCTGTTTATGATTCTACGTACACGAATAAATTAATTTTTATACAATATATTCAATAATTACTTCATCCCAATAAACTAAGGTTTCTGTAATAAGTAATAGGTAGGGTCAAGCTTTGCCATTCTCCCTTTACGAAAACTAAATATCAATTATAAATCCTTAAAGATAGGCCCATGAGAATATTGTATTTTACTGTACTAAAAATATTTCACTAAATTCAACAAGATTTTTCAGTTTGCTATTATTATGGGTGCTAATCGTATGATATTGGTTTATTTTAACATGCGAAATCTTTTGTGAAAAGCAATTAGGCCCTCTTTTTGTGTTATAATAAAAAAAGAAAAGGAATAATCTCAACTCGATGTCGAACGTATTGCTGCACTATTATGTTATGGCTTAGGGTAAATGCAGTATTCAGTAAGAGTTACGTTATGACCTTCACTAGAGCCGTTCTCTGCGCATGCCTGCACTAGTTTTGCCGTCACAACAACGTTTTATATAGGTACATAAATATAACTTCATGTATTTTGAGAGGCACACAAATTGAATGCAGTCGGGTTTCCATAGTTACAGAATTGAACAACACCCTGCAATCTCTGAAAGCCTGGTACGGCAGGGGTAAATATTTGAGAACCTACTATAGCCCTCGGGTTTCCCTGAGTGCATATTAATAGAAAATTTCTTTAGGTGTCATGATGTCCTCATAAACTGCTGTAGTAAAATTACTAACGAAACACATCTTTGCCAAATATTAAAATCCTGTACAACAGTATGTGGAAATTTCTGTCTATGTCATTAATAAACCCTTTTCTTTTTTGTAAAAGATGTTAAAATAATATTCAAATAACTATAAAGGTAGTCAACAAATAAGAACCTATAAAGAAACACAAAATATTGATAGAAGCTTTCCCATGAAATATGATTAAAAACAGAAAAAATCAGAAATAATATCTACATATTAGAAATACCTATGTAATAATTTAGTTAAATAATTTAGGAGATCGTTATTATTTTTTTACTTGAATAGGATAAAAGTTAGCTTATATAGAAATGAAAATGTATAAGTATTATTTATGTATTTATCACTAAAGCTATATTGACCAAATCTCATAACATAATGCCCTTAATGGCATAATTGTTTCTTACTATATAATTAGATGTAAGTAATTAATTTGTCGAATTACAAACGTGGATTAGTATAAAAGTAACTTTATTTAATTATTTCTATGAGATAATATCACAGTAAAACCAAAAAGTATGCCTACTCGAGCCCTGAGAGAGCGATAATAACTAGACACGCAGGGTTGTCGCTTATAGGTTATTCAGTCGCGAGAAATACATATTCAAGCGGAGCAGAGTATACGCGTTAACATCATAGTCACAACTGGCGAGTTGCCACTAGTATCGATAAATGTTGTAAGTGTCAACCTACTATTTGGTTTTACTATGATTATGTGCAGCTGGAACATAAGTAATTATATAAATTAGCGAATTCGCTTATGGTTGCTTTGATCAAATAATGGAATTCCTACATCTTCCTTTATCAATTTGCCGTTCCACTACAAAATAAAGAATCTAACAACGTTTAAGCTAAATAAGTCTGTGTTTTGTAGGAAAATCGTTATTTTCGCACATTGCTTGGCGAAGTGGTGAAGAGAGAGATAGTATCAGCTCCAGTGCGCTGAATTGTCATATTAATGGCTTATTTATATTGGTTGAGAGGACCCGCTAGAGCGAGAAAAAGATAAGAAGTAAAAGAATTAAAATAGGAAAAGGTGAACGGCGGGAAGTAAAACAGAAGTGGCCCATGTATTTAGTATACGAGTTTGCAAGGTGTGCAACATGTCTTTGTACGAGACGTTGCAGCCATCGCAGCCTATGCGGCATCGGCATCGTCTCGCGCAATTATTGCAGAAAAGCATAAATATCATTGGTCGGTCATCGGTTGTTATTTAAATGACTGAGGCCACAGAAATCATCCCCACTCCAGATTTGAGCCTTATGACCAATATAATTGAGCCATAGAGATAGTGTAAGCCGAGGTTTAACTGTATTAAAGTAATTTTAAGAAAAGTTGGCAATTTTAAATTACAATGCCTTAAAATAAATTATCTTTATTTTAACATTTTGTGTCAATCATTTTTGTCCTTTGTTAATATATTATAAACAGTGTAAATGATGGAGGTGCTGGTCACAAACGCTGGTGGTAAATACGTTGGCGTGCGGGAGCTGAAGACACTTTTTTAGTAAATTAGAAGGGAAAAAAAATTAAAACAGCATCAATTGTCAGCCAGAAGTCAAAACTATATTTTCTTTCTTTAAGATCATATATAAAAAAAAAACAAATGTCTATTAAAAGAGGTTGTCATCGACAACAAACAGTATAATAGTAGAATTAGAGATAGATGCAAACAATTCCAAAAAAATAAAAACTCCTGTCGATACACTGGTCAACACTGAAAAAATACATATTTCTAGTTAAATTAATGTACCGATGATGAAAATATCAATGGGTTTTTTTTTTCAAGCAGCTTTGGTTTTACTTTACACATAAATTAATATAAATGTATGATTTGACACTTTTTATGAAATGGTTACGGAGGTTGAGGACAAAAATTTTATTATAAGATTCTGTGAATAAGGCGCCTGTTTTAGATCCCAACAAAGATTCCAGTAGTAGTCGATCATCATATGTATATCCCACCTCCCTTAGTAACGTTCTTCCATTGTGCGAATATCCTGGAAACCTTTCACCTTGCTCTACACTATAATCTCCAAGGTTTGCATGAAATCGATCCTAATGAGAATGTAAATAACGTAGTTTATTGCTCATGTTACACCCTAGAAATTTCAAAACAGACAACATGACGTAAACTGTTTATATTTTTCTGATTTACGATTCCCTGAAAATTTTGAATCCCTAAAACGAAATATTTCACAGAATTTGCGTCTGTTAACAGTTGTTTGTTGATTTTTATTCATCGATAATGCCTGGTTTCAGCTCAGTCCAAGAATTATTTTCGCGAGATGAGCAAATTAGTCAAAGCCATTATGGCTTTGATTAATTACTTCATAATACTAAGCTCAGACTAAGGAGAAGATACATATCAAGCTTGTTGATGTCGATGGTGCTGGCACTAGTGATTGGTCAGAGGGTTCTGAGCAGCAAACAAGGACCAATTTTCCCATTTTTTAGAGTGTATACCAATGTATGTACAATATTAACCACAAAAAAAACAAAAATCTTCGATATGAGATACTTTTCAAAGAACAAATAACACCAAAACTGTCTGGATCGTTTAAACAATGTCTCTTCTACGTAGTCATCGTTTATTATTGTGAAAATATTTATAATACACTAGTTGAAACTCACTGAATATTCACTGTCATCTAAAATGAGGGTACTTTGAAATATTTTATAAACTATATAGAGCTGCTTCAAAAATATCAGTGTTATTTTTGAAATTCGAACACCAAAATACATCAAACGTGATGAAAATATTCTTGGAAAATTTTATGAAGTAGATAATTTTTGGGCTGTGAACGGGACTTAATTAATGTCTACTCGAGAAAGTTGTTAGACCTCATTCATGGGTAACCAACACTCACAGCTATAAGTCATGTAATTAGAGTAGTATAACACCGAAAATTGTAATTGCAAAAATGTTAATCACAATCACTCAAAGTATACTTTAAATTATTCTATGTACAGAAGCTAATCCAAGCCAAAAGAGATAGTCATAACGGAGCCCATGTGTCTCGTTCTTTCATCTTGCCATAATAAAAATAATATTGTTAATTAAAATTTTATTTATTTAAAAATTTTATTTAAAATTATATTGTTAGATTAATTTTGCATTCACAATGCCATATTGAAAAGTATTCTTAATACAAAATGCTTGAACAATCCGCTTGGTCCCTGGCACTCTGAGATGGAAATCGAACTCACGACCTTTCGCTATCCGGGTGACTGCTCTAACCACTGAGCTACCCAGGATCTAACAGGACTGAAGAAACTTTCAAGCACTTGTTACTTTTTCGCTACTACAGAGCGTATTCTCATCAATGTTCAGGCATCCACCCAAACAGCCGAAAGGAATATTGTTACAAATATTGAAACTTTCGATAAAGATGAGAATTTAGTTCTAATTATTATATTTTTGATTAATTTAACATTCATAATGTGATACTGAAAAATATTCTTAATACAAAATGCTTAAAAAATCCATTTGGTCCCTGGCACCTTCAGATGGGAATCGAACCCACTAATATCATATTATCACTTTAATTTCTTTACACAATAATCAAACATAAACAAAAATATTTATTTTTATCAAGTCTTTTTGTTGACTTATTTTCTACTGGTATCCCTTTGAAGTGTCATGGCGGGAATTTTTTTATTTTATTTTTATGTACTAAATATTCGCAATAATCGCATTTTTCATACAGTAGCTTCATAGATATTTAAAATAGTGTAAAAGTGTTCCGTTTGTGTTTATCCAAGCGAATCTTATGGTGGTTGTAATATATATTTTCATAGGTAAGATAAAAATTATTTTTTTTTATAGCTTATTTATAATTAAATTGTAAATTTTACACAAAATAAGCCAAATGTTTAACAATTACTTACGTATATTTTTATATAAATATATAGGTAATATTCACCGATTTCTCCGCAAAATTATGAAATAATTTTATATTAAAAATGTATTGGAAAAATTCTTATGACGAGCAAATAAACAAAATAATCATGACTTTCATTATGTTAACATCGTTTTTAGGCTTTCGTACCCAAAGAATAAATGGGAGCCCTATGCCCCCTAGGATTCCGCTGTCCACCTAGCCTGTCTCTTGCCTCTATTACAACAAATACAAGAATATAATAAAATAAATGAAACTAAACGCGATTGTCAGTGCAGAATCATATGTGCACGAGTTCTACCCGTTAGTGGTTTTTTTTTATAGGTATAGATATTTTATCTTTTTAGTGATACCTTTAATAAAACAATACGACTGTCACTATTTATATTTAAAATAGAATTGACTTCTAGCTTTAAAAAGTTCAGGAAAAATACTTACCATTTTTTATTTTTAGGGTTCCGTACAGAAAGGGTAAAACGGGAACCCCGCCGCTGTTTGTCTGTCACCAGGCTGTATCTTCTGAATCTTGATTTGATTTTTTTTTTAAATGCATGATGAATATACATGCATGATATTTTTCTATTAAATATCTGGCACTAACCTCAAAAAAAAATCTGGTATATCCACTTTTTTTGTTTCGATTTTATTGATGATTATAATTTGTGTATTATTTCTCTCTTTTCAGTCGCACCTACAAAGTATTACATGAAAAGTCTCACATAATGAAAATGTTATTGTCACCCTATTAAACAGGTACAAATAACCTCTGTACTTGATATCTCGCTCGGCTCGCTTTTCAGCTGGGAATACTCTATCCTGTTATAGGTACTAAGTCCATGGTATCTTCACAGCAGCCATAGATTGACCATACGTAGTATCTTCTTCTTAGTCTGTGGATTGACCATTGTTTAGAACTAAAAAGAAAAAGCATCTACTAGTGTACTGAAGCGCTACTTGATTTTCATTTTACATGTAGAAATTCTTTCATTAATTTAATTTTCATTTTACATGTAATAAATAATTTATTTACTTGACATTGGCAAAATTGTGCAAAATGCGCAGATAAGCCATTAATTAAAAAAGAAAAAGAAGAAGAAGAGGCGCTACTAATGTACTAAGGAAACTTTTTTGTAATTCGAGGTTATTAGAACAAGCCTCGCGTAAAAAAAGGATCCCCCAAAATTCTTGATGACGTTCTAATTTAAAAAAAAACAGAGTTAAATTGACATGAGATAAGGATTTTTTATAGTATTAATTAAATAATTTTCTATGGTACTGTCAGTATGAGTATCTTTTACTTTTGAATACCTCGGACATAGATTCATAGCCAAAGAACAAAAATATCAATATTTTGTTAAAGGAAAACTGCATGGGTTTAAATATTTAGACCAAAACAGATGTCGCTATTCAGACGCCACAAATACCTGTACCCTCAGCAGTTGCTTGTTTTTGTAATCAGTACGACATTAGGCAACAATAGGCGATGGACTAATTGTTTAAATTTTAAAATCTATCACAACCCCTTTCAAAGATATATATCTTATTTTTATTGTAGATATAGTGATAGCGATAGAATAATGTAACTTTTAAAGAAGCAATCGTTTTCGTAAAGGATGATTTGAATGGTCAAGAAACATCAACCCGTCGAAAGTCTGCAATAGGGATGACGACAATTTTTTGTTTATTTGTCCGTCAGGTAGATATTGAAGAATATTAAATACGTATTTTTATTTTTTGCGTAATCAATAAATTACGGCGATACATTTAGTTGAAATGTCACATGACGTCCCGCTTTTGTACATTTTCCACAAAACTTTTTCTACCCAGTCATCATTACAAGTCCAACTATACTCAAGTTACAGAGATTTCGATAGACTTTAAATTTAGACAATTAGGCCTTGGGAAAGTACGTTCTTGCCAGGCATGTCATCAACGGGCTTACTAATTACTTCATCATTATCAGCCCTTTTAGGTCCCCACTAGGGGCTCAGGCCTACCTTGTGGATGGTTAAAGAGGATGGGCCATGACCAGCCACGCTAGCCCAATGCTGATTGGAGGGTAACTACTTAGTTGCGGGTTTTTATTTCTATTGTACTGGAAGAAAGGTTCAATTTTTTTTCAATATTTGATAATTTATGGGCACGTTTTAGTGTAATTTTTATTTGTAATTACACTAGATGTTTTAGACTTTAGTTTTTATATTTTGATTAATTATAACTATATCAAATAATAAATAATTTATGTATGTTGTAAGCAACTAAAAATTCAAGCAATTTTGTATAATAATAATCGAAACCCGACATACCAACAAAGGTAGATTACCTATACAGACCGAAGATTGAATGAGAGTTTAATAAAACAGTAAAGTATAGCCACGGTTCACATAGATCACCACAATGTGATAAATTTTCGCAATTAATTTTAAATTCTACCTTCTCAATACATTATAGGTTTCAAATTAAGTCATCAACAGGGGCGCGGGTCTATTCTCTGTGAACCTACCCGGCAGTGAGCTGCACTTTACCTTACGTATCGAGTTGGTAGCACTGGGCGTCACGTCACGTCACTGTCATTTATTTTGGATGTGTCAGTGTCATTTATGAAAACAAATAATTACTTTAATTTATTAGATAACAGTTGTTTGTGCCAAGTTTGTACCCAAATCATCTTTAATGATATATGAATTTTAAATAATTATTCCTGGCCTCTTGTCTTGTATTTATAACTTTACTCATGTCGATGCAGAAATGGTGATGTAAATAATTAGTTAGTTATACATAACAGTACATTGGGATAATGAAATGGAAAAATGAGCTTACAAGATAGAATAAAACCTATATTAAAATTATTAAAAATTTTCTCGGTGTGTGGAGGCAGTGGTTTATTTATTGCTTACCATATTCGTCAAACATGTAAATCGGTGTCAAATATTGTAAATTCAAATGTTCTTGACAGAGAAAGGAAACATACCTCAGAATATATTTACATTGACGATCCAGCATACGATGTTACGATGATGTTGGAGCAGGATAGAGAGAACAAACAATCTGTAGGTTTGTCTCGAATATGGAAAAGTTTGAAGCATTCTTTAGCTTGGCGCCTTCTGTGGTTGTGCCGACATGGGAACCGAGAACAACGTAACATAGCTCTAGAGCAGTTGGCCGCCTTCAAGAACAATAAGATCTGGGATTGCTTGAAACTTGCTCAGGCACTAGACAAAAACACTGCCGTCTTGTTGGCAAGGACTCAAGGTGCCGACCTTCGATATTTCTTACCACCACCAATTCATGTACGTCGTGCTGCACTCACTTCTGAATTAGTTTCCTTCAGACTAAAAGATATGATATCTATTGTTCAAAATATAAATCCTCATAGTTGTATACAGCACTTTCTTTCAAAACATTTTCTCAATGTTCAAGAACAAGCTATGGAAGCAGACAGTATTCCGACTAAACCAGACAGTATTAGTGAACGTGATCTTTGCATCTTATGTCTTGATGCTCTTCATCATCATGTAAGTTTATTTCATTGTAAAAACTATGATGAAGACACTTCTGTGAAGTCATTGATAGCCATTGGATTACTACCAAAGCTGGCAGAACTGATGCTAAGATATAAATATGACAATGATTTGGATTTAGCTGTACTTAGGATACTCACTGTTTTAAGTGTACATTCAAATTTATTAACAGATTTTTTTCAATATGGTCTCATAAGAGAGCTCTCACGTCTTTTACGATCTAATGACATTCGCCTTTCCAGTTCTGCTGCAGTATGCCTAGCAAATTTATCTGGAGAATACTGTTATAGACCAGGATTGTATCTTTTGTATCCTCTTTACAGAACAAATACTCCACATTCGTGTGATACTCTTTTAGTTCATGGCTTAAGAGGTGGAGTGTTTGTTACTTGGAGACAACGTGACAGAAAATGTGCAGACCCAATCGGTATAATAGATGTCACAATATCTGAAGTGGATTGTGACTCATGTGTGAAAGAACCAGATATTAACACCCAGTATTTAGATCCAGAATTTAAACAAGTTGTAGAAGATATTATAGAAATGGAAGATGAGAGATTGTTAGCTGATGTTGAGGTTGTTCTTCATGATATACCTCTGGAAGAAAAGAGGGTGCCTGCCAATAAGAATAATTACACAACAAAAAGAAAGCTGGTTGCTTTAAAGGAGGAAAATCAAGACCGATGTAATTATACTCACTGCTGGCCCAAAGATTGGCTGCCTAAGGATTGCAGTAATTTAAGAATTTTGGGAGTCAACTACTGGAGCACATTATCAGATTGGTTAGAAAGGTGCCCTCTACAAGCAGCTGATATAGCCACAAGAGCTGCTGACATGGCACCTGTTCTTGTAGATGCTGGTGTCGGCACTAAACCTATTGTTTGGCTTGCACATTCAATGGGAGGATTAATTGTTAAACAAATGCTTGTTGAAGCAGCAGAAAGCAAAAATCCTCTATTAAGAAATCTTTCTCTTAATACAAAAGCAATAGTATTCTACAGTACTCCTCATAAAGGTAGTGCATTGGCTACAATGCCTCGTGCTGCTGCTGCTGTGATTTGGCCTTCTAATGATGTTAGACAACTAAAAGAGAATTCACCAATACTGCTTGAACTTCATAATACATTTATAAAATTTGCTGATACATTTGGTTGGGAAACAATAAGTTTTGCTGAAACATTGCCTACTTTGGTAACATCATTTAAAGTTCCTATACATTTTGTTGAATCTGTGTCTGCTGATTTAGGTAGAGGTGTTTTCTACCGTTTACCTCTTGATCATTTGTGTATTTGTAAACCTGCCACAAGGCAATCTGTTTTATACACTACAGTGTTAGATATATTGCAAAGAGTCACAATGAAAGACATTGAATTGCAATATTCAAACCCTATTGTAGAATGGTTGATGGGATTATTTTATCGCCTCTATAACAATAAGTCAAAACAAATATTAGAAAAATTTGACGAGACCCACAACATTGAACAACTCAAGTGGTTTGAAAAATTTTTACTTGAAACATTTACAGATGGTTTTACAGATTAATGTGGTATATAATTATTTTATGTTATCCTGTTTTGGTTTTCTTCCATCCAAGTTAATATTTCTACCTATCAATGTTCAATATAATTATAAACTGTGCATATTTCATGGTGTTTTTTTTTTTGCGTCAATAAAGTTCAATAACAAAATGTAGAAATATAAGACTTTAGGAATATAAATTAATTAATCTAATGAGTAATTTTGATATATTTGTTTCCACTGGGGAGATGTTTTAATAAAAATAAAAAAATCGTATTAAGTATGACCTTATTATTACAATTATAAAGTGAGGTACGTACAGATGCAAAATATAAAGTTATGCAAACGATTATAAACTTAATTAATTGCTCGAAAAAACAGTATTACAGCTGCATAATTAATCTAGTTGAAAGACGATAAATTCTCTAAATTCTTAGGGCTGGCTGCTCTGCATTCTATAGCTAATACCATATGAACACTGCTGCTTTGGGACCTGTTTTATTTTAATTTTTAAGTACACGTGTATTTAAAATGTAGATCGCAAAAAATATGATATCAGTAATGGTTTCTATTATATATTGTTATTGTATTGTTTGATATATGTACTCCAATTAGGTGATGTATTTTTGTGTCAAAAATTGCTCATAATATAGTAGTAAAGCTAACTTAAGTAGGTACCTGACTAAAAGTAGGTATGTTAAATACTACCTACTTTTAGTTGGGTACCTACTACTTATAGCATTTGAGATTGGTAATTTGTTAGTTAAATCGTGAAGTTGGACGATAATGATCATTGAGATTCTTCGAAGAAACTGAAAAAGCAAAATCGCTACAATGGTAAATGAAGCGACATCTATGCTATGGTTTATGAACGACGTAAAACAGCCTTGTCACTATAGAAGCAAAGCTTGTTAATTTTGTTGGCCTGATGCGTTAAAGAACTCTTCATAGATGTCGCTAGCTACAATATAATGGAAAAAGTTACGAAAATACTAAAGGATATCTACGAAAATAAGAAGAAAAATGAAAATTTAAATTTGTAAACAAAAGGTTTTTTTATTTAAAGACAACTAGATCTATTCCCTTTCCCTGTGACCATAAGGCCCAATTATTAAGTCGATAGGTTCATTTAATCCGTATATATTCTATCATTTGATATAATAGGATTAACGACCACTTTAATTTTTGAAAAAAAAATTGGTACTTTAAATTAATTATAATATCCTTACTAATAATAAATTTATAAACATTTGTATATTTATATACTTAATTTTAATGTGGCTTTTAGTTTGACAAAAAAGACAAAACACTGCAAAGCTATACAACTCTTAATTACTTTTTTAAGGCTTTAAGAGTATATTTAGTTTTTTATTGGAATCGATGGTGTACAGTCAACAAAACAATTTTTTCTTTAGTTCTTCTTTTTTCAATAGTAAACTTTACTCTGATCGAGTTCTGACTCACTGCAAATGCGAGTGCAATAATAAAAAATAATAATACCACTTTTATATAACGTATTTAATAACAATTTATTTGCCGATATTTTAATAAATCGCAATTTCGTTAAATTAATCAATTTTATTAAATATTATTGAAATTTAAAGCATTTTACATTATATTTCTTTGCAAAGTGAAATAGTTGCGTTTTTTGTATTTTGTTGAATGATTTTCTACAGAAAATTAAGTTTGTGAAATAAGATGTATTTGATAGACTATTTAATATTCTATTTGATATTTATAGCGTAAGTAATTGTTTGTTATTCGATGTTTAATCAAATATTAGTGAACCTTTTTAAACAAACTGACGATAAACCTGATAATGTCAATCAAATTGTCAATGCTATAATTTCCGATTTCCTTTCTGTTGTAATAAAATTGAATCGATTTTAGAACATCTATAATAAATCATCGCACTTTGTCTTTCTTTTATTGTCTTTTCAATATTTAATTGATTATCGCTAGTTTTAGTTTTTTTACTTCATTTATGTATACCTACCTAAATAAACAAAAAATATTTTTTTTATCTGTTTTTGTGTCATTTCTCAGGAATTAACGGAAATATCTCCAATTTTTTACCACTATATATTAATTAACATTTATTTTTATTAAAAACGTCTTTAATGTGCTGACCTAAATCGAATTTTAATATGCAATAGATTTTCAAATCCCCGTCTTTCGGTGGATAAACCTTTAAGTTGGTAACATTGCTGTCAATTCTACAAAATCAAATATCGTCATTACATCGATTAAATGTCGTATCTTATGAATTATCCTAGAATCATGGCTAGAGAGTAAGTGCGACCGCCTCTGGGTATTTGCAACATACGTCGCGTACACGACCAAAAGCATCGATTATTTATCTGTCGGCTACCTCAATAATCCACGTCGAAAGACAAATGTGCGAACAAGATGTATTTTGGTTCGATTTTTTATGTTTCTGTCTCTCAAAATTTTGCTCAGTTGATTCATTATTATCATGGCCATGCCACTGCCTCTTCTATCTCTGAATCGCTATAAAACTATTATGTACCTATGTTCATCATATATTAATGAGCAAGAGACCTTATTTTCAAATATATACCTGCAAGTAACACGGTGGCGTAGAGGATAAGCTCCGCGGTCCGCGATCATCGTTGTTTAACTTCCGCAAGGGTTGGTCACGGGATGGGTGACCAAAAAAAAATTTATCTCGAGCTACATACTCCGTGCTTTGGAAGAAACGTTAAGCCGTTGGTCCCGGCTGCAATTGCAGTCGTTAATACCTTCAAATTCGTATTGGGCGAGCGTGGAGGGTAACATCCATAAGGAAGCCCTGTGCCTCTGCAGAGGGGACTTAAAAAAAGGCTGATGATGATGATGCAAGAAGATGTAAGTGGTCACGTAAAAAAAAGCACATTTGCTGTATGAAAGGGTTCCCGTTTTACCCTTTGGGTACGGAATCCTAAAAACATGTAAGTGCGAGACGGATTCATGCGCCGAAAGTTTCATTCATATTTGATTTTAAAAAAATACTCATAGACATTCAATTGGAAAAGAGACTAAAAAAATGGCTGGATGTGCCTTTAAAAAATTGAAATACAAAAACAAAACTTCACAGCATCACATTTCCCTCGTTAATATATTTAAACACATTTTCAAGAAAGGATAAGAGCACCTATATTCCACATGCATGTGCAAGAAAAAGTTGATGGATTTCAGCGCGTACTTTCAATTTTAAGCCCTGCGATTCTGTAAAAATCCAATCCCGAATTCTAATTCACTCCAGAAAGCGGCATCCGCTCAATGTTGGTAATAACGTTTTTAGGTTTTCAGTTTAGTTCCACTTGCAAAAAGCCTATTGAAATGTGACGTCACGCGTTGCTTCGTCAAGGTCGCCCGTGATTCAATTCTTATAAGTACCTAATCCAAAGATTCAACAGTTTTTGATCATCAAATGAAAGAGCTGTTTCATTTGATGATCTTAAAAAGCTTTAGTTTTTTTCTTTGAGTTACGGATAAAAATAGGTAGGTATCTAAACCTATTATTTAGTGAAGACCCCAACAAATACTGAGTACCTAATTTGTAAAATACCAGTATGCTGTTAGAACTGTTTGTGACTTGGACCAGCTCTTTGGTATATATATATATTTTAATGTTACAAGGATAAATTCAAATAAGTATACGAAATACAAAGAGTATTAAATTCTCCTATACAAAATATCATCTATAGCACAACATGGCGGCTTCCCCTAATAACGAATACCTACCTATTCGATGAACCCCTTTTTCACTTGTACTTACCGACAAACGAATAAATTACAAGTAGCCATTTTTCATATTAAGGGGACGCGTAAAGACAAAAGCTCGTCACAGACGGTGAATATACTAATAATATATCTCTAAGATAAGATATCGTTCAAACTACAATCCAACAGCCCAACACACAATCCAATAGCCCAACACACCCGGCCCAATAAACACGGATGATTATATTTCATAGGTGATAACCTAAATACAAATAGATTTCCATACCTTAAGATAGTACGGAAATCTATTTGTATTTATAATGGGTAAAAAATTATCGTATGTTAATCGTGTGTTATATATGATAGCTTAAGATGTTAATATCTTATGAAATATTATAGCGTCTTAACCGTCTGTTGCGAGCTTAATTGATGAAAAAGATGAAGTCTAAATAAAACCCTCAGACCACGTCTCTCAAGCACCTCCACCCAATGGCTCTTGATTTTGACCACTTCCCTTTTGGTTTCTTGGATACCACTTCGAATACATTGAAGAAACTCAAAGGCATTTGAAATTTTTGTAACTCAAGCGCTTAAGCTACTATTTAGTACTTATTTTGGGTTCTGAGCAATGAAAATCTTGTTTTAATATATATTTATATACGAGTATTATTCAGTCAACATTCCTCCGAGTAGTTAAAAATTATATTTATTATATACACGTATTTGTTCCCTTCAGGTCGGACAACTAATATTTACCTACGTTGCATGTAAAAAATATATTGTAAATAAAAAAAATATGTCAATTGCAATTAGGTCACAACGGGTGTCATTATTAATACGCCGTCGACTGTACTGATGTAACATCCGGTAGCGACACCTCTTCTACGTTTCGCGACAGGCCCCTGAAGCTGGCAAGAGGCTAACGGATCGATATGCCACGCCATCAACCGGTTGCCATGGTGATACTGTCCCACTGAACAAACGCACTAGAATTGTAAAAATGTAAGTGCTCAGGGAATGCATGGAATAACAGTGATATGTTATATCTACTCCTATCTGACAGTACCTGTCAGATTTGGTCTAAAGAATCTATTTGGACACTTGAAAAAATCCTCTAAATTTTCTCATTAATCTCTAAAGCAAATAAGCTGATAATAATTCAATATATATAAATAAAATATATATTCGATTAAACGCCCATAATTTTGGCATGTATATATAGGTATACATTTAAATCATATTTATAATAATAGTATAAATAACAAAAAGGAAAGATTTTGTCACTTTTATGTTTTTGGCACATAAATGTGGAAAGCAATAATCCAAGTTGTATTTAGATTGATTTAGATTGTTTTAGTATTTTTTTTAATGATAAGCAATCATAGAGAATACTTACAAAAACATAAGTAATAAATAATAACAAAAAAATAAAATAAAACCATATCGGACAACCATTATAGACCGCAACTAGTTTAATTATTTGTCTATTGAGGCTGATATCTATTCTGCTGAGTATTGCTGAGTAATTTAGTTTTTTTAAGTATTATGTTTATCGTTTTCTAAATTTATTAATGTCACATTAAAATCGATTTTGTTTTAGTAACATAGCCTCTAATTAGTAGCAAATCGAGTTGGGCCACCATTGGCCATAAACGACTGTCCGCATCGCGATTTTTAATCGCTCGGATTTTTTTTCGCAATGACGTAACACCTTGTCTACATTGCGCTTAAAATTCTGCGCGATTTTTGAGAGTTTTATGTAACTCCCGGTCGAGACGAAAGTTTGAAATAGCAGCCAAGTGCGTGTCGAACTCGTGCACGTAAGGTCCCGTGCCGGAAACGGCAAAAAAAAAACATGTTTGTTGTATGGAAGTACCCTTAAATATTTATTTTGTGCTGGTTTTTAGTATTTGTAAAAATTTCAACTGTCTAACTTTCACGTTTCATGAGATAAAGACTGATGACAGATAGACAGCGAAACCATAGAATGGGGTTCCCGTTTTACCGTTTGGGTATGGAACTCTAAAAATGAGCTAACAGAACAATTTTAAGTTGTTTGATTCAATACAATGTACATGTCTGAAGGGACGGCCTATTTTGATTTAACATTATAAACATTTCAATATCAAATTCGTTATTTTCGGCAACCGCCCACTGAGCAATCGTGACAATCTGTAGTTTAGTAAACGCGATTTTTTTTTCCGCAAGTGCCTATATTCCCACATGATTACGATAATGTATTAAAGAATTGCGATAATAAATTCGCGCTAAATAAAATCGCAATACGGACAGTCCCTAAATCAGATAACTAATGACTAATCTAATTTACCTATTACTAGGGCGCCCTGCAGACCTACACTGACTTCAAATTGGCTGACATTTGATGAAGAAAGACACACAATTCTTTTACAAACTTCACATTCGTATTATTTTAAATCAGATGCGCTCAACATTTTATATACCTATTGACGTTGAGTGCCTTTTGATTGAATTCATTATCAGTACAATACAAATGACTAAATTGTACAATCATCAATTACCTATACATGGCGTAATTGCAGGAACAATAAATAACTTACTATATAAATACATCTGCAACCCGTTGTCTGTAAGATATATTGATTGCGATCAGACATTTGCATTTTTAGTATTAAAATCACGTAACGTCTTCGGAAACCGTCGTGCCAGGGTCGAATATCCCCGGCGACAATGCCGAGTACAGCCCAGCTACTGAATTGAAACCATGGCGGGTCATGACACGATCAATCTGGCGTCAGTTCAATTCATAGAACACAGACTCTTTTCTTTGTTCTGTGGTTCAATCCTAAACTTATTAACGTGACCATATATTCATTGGATTAAAATGAAAAACTTGAATTCTTAAGACTTACTTTACAGGTACCCCTTTCTGGTATAGTACGATAAGCCAGATAACTGTGATTAAACTTATACTGGCTTTTCTGTATATAAGGTTTCAAATAACCCCAAAATAATAAATTTCGCCTACATAGCTGATGCATTCTTGTCGCGTTCCTCTCTGTGAGTATGCGGCAACAAACTTTTCTGACTCTTTCCAAAACGGAACATTTTTGCGCCCCGTGTTACCTTCGGGGACACTGAACAACCAGAAAAGGGACGGTGCTGTTCAAAACTCGACGTTTGGTACCGCCGTATCAATGATGCCGACCCCCGGACTTCACGTGTGTAAGCAAAATTTTTATCCTTCATTTGGGCCACAACTAATTTTGATAATTTTGATCTCGGCTTGGGCGGGGCTAGGAGGCCAATTCATATGATTTCATTTTCTTTTTCTGAATTGTTTCTGAAGTGTTTTCATTTTCTGAATTGTATATTTCTCTTGTAACCGCACGCTTTGTATTGTTTTCTATCAAAAATGAATAAATTATCAAAATGTAAGAGGTCGCCGGGCTCTAGTGTTTTGTCCTCGGAATTCACTGACGATCGTTATAATGTTTATCGTAGAAACAGAGAAACTAGCGGTTATAACTGTAAGAACGGGGGTGGTGTTTTGGTGACTGTTTCTAGGAGATTTGGGTCATACAGAGTTATATAGTATTAAGAGAGTCTATCAATAATGTCCTCTTAGCAGGTGATTTCAATATGAGTTATATTTCTTGAAATGAGACTTTTGCTTCTACATCACTGTCCCCTGTTCCTAGCAATTCTCCTCTGGCAGAAATCTTACCAGATTTCATATCAACAAATGATTTCTCTCATAAAATAATATAAAAGTGCTAGATTTAGTTCTTAGTAATATTAGACATGTAAAATTGCTAAAGGCTACAAACATTATAAGCTCTATTGATTTGCTACATCCACCGGTGGAGTTTTTAGTTTCGCTAGGTTCTTCTTGTGGACGGGGGTTAAATTAGACCCAAATCCAATTTTATTAAAGCTAATTATAAGCGTATAACAGAGGATTTAAATAACATTAACTGGTTCGAAATACTGAACACTTGTTTAACTCTCAAAGAATTGGGAACATGTTTTGTAACTGATGGTCTGCTACCTTCTATCCGAAGATTGCAGGTTCATGTCCTGTCACGGTCGCCATTCTGTTGAGTATCTGTATAGGTATGTTAGAAATAATTCTTCAACAGTACAAAATGAGAAACTAAAAAATATAAGGAGTAAAAAAAAAATATCGGGCTTTCTCCATTCTTGTTATATTGTTTCTAAGGTAACCAAAAACGTAACGATACAATGTCAATACAATGTAAAAAAAGGTTTTATTCCTAACACATGTTTTTACGAGATTATAAGAGGATTGATTAACGTTTTTGTGCCAAAAACACTTAATGCTTTACTCGAAACTTGATCAAAATGTTAAAGGAAAAAAACAAATACAGAATTAAAATTAAATTATACAGTAATCCTTTAGATAAAATTACTTTTAACTTATTAAAACAAAGATGTAAAACATATACTAAAGAATGTTATAAGTCCTATATTTCTTATATTGAATCCCGTATTGAAAAAAATCCTAAGTAATTTTGGTCTTTTATAAAACAGAAACGCAATAATGTAAACAATTATGGCGCGTTACTTACTAACGGCTTTTTGAAATTTTCAAGTACCAGTAAAGAATCCTCTGATCATTCGCTTTTCATTTCTCCTCGATTTATACATCTGTACAAAGCAGCATCAATACTTCAGCCAACCCTAATGGAGCGGTTCCAAGGAATACCTAATCTGAACACTATGAAATCTTCCATTTCCGGAGCATACGGTAACTGCCGTTGACAATTATATTTAATAAGTCGTTATCCACGGGCATCTTTCCTCAGATATGGAAAGAGGCAAAGGTAGTGCCCATATTTAAATCCGGTGAGGTGGAGTATATAAATAACTACAGGCCTATTTCAGTGCTCCCTGTTTTTTCAAAGACTAAACATACTTCAGACTAAACATTTTATTGACGCGAATTAGAATAGTTTTATGAGGTCGAGATCAACAGCTACGAACTTAGTGTCATTTGTAAATAGTGTAATCAAACAGGTCGTTATAGGTGGTCAAGTGGATAGCTTTTATATGGACTTCAGTAAAGCATTCGACATAGTTAATCATAGAGTTTTGCTTCAAAAATTGGATCTATGTGCTTTTGGTGGCTCCTTGTAATGTCGGTTTAGTTCTTATCTTGATAGCAGTAAAAAATCTATTGCTATTAATGGTCGGCTCTCAGATCCTTACATTTACATTACGGGCGTACCTCAGGGTTCTCATTTGGGCCCAATTATGACTTAGTATATTGCATTGAGTATTCAAGTGCATATCTATTTGCAGATGACTTAAAAATTGTCAGAATTGTTGAAGATAATGAGGACATATTTATGTGTCAAAGTGATATAGAAAAAGTGTCAGAATGGCGTCTGATCAATAGAATGCGTCTCGATGTTCGACCATTTACGTGATCTGGGATTTATACTCGATGAAAAATTAACGTTTAAAAAGCACTATGATACTATCATTAGTAAAAACGCAAAGTTAATGGGTTTTGTAATACGTCACTGTAAGGTTTTTAAGAGAACACATACTAAATTATTCCTTGGTGAGTGTCGATCTTAACTGTATTGAGAGGCTACAAAAGCATTTTGTCTGGCATTTATCCTATAGTTGTGGGTAAGTGAAAAACCTTCCATCATATTTAAACAGACTGAGGCATTTTAATATGCAGACTCCTGTCTAACAGAAGATTGATTTTGGCTCTTTCATTTCTCCTCAGAGGAGCCATGTACGTATATAAGGTGCTCAGAGGAGCCATGTTCTCAAATACTAAGTGATATTAATTTCTATATTCCCAGAAGGTAACCTCGTGGAAATATTCCACTTTTTAGATTACCAGCTAGCAGAAGCAAGCTAGGTTCTCATGCTTCCTTAACTAGGTTAATGAAACTTCATGCATTTTTGTGCCAGAATGTGGACATTTTTTGTACTTCTCTAGTTAAACTCAAAAGGTGTCTCAATGACCAATTAACTGTTCTATGAAGGTTGCCAAAACAACACCTCCCTCTTAACATTCATTGTACCGGTGTTAACGTTCCCAGATTTTCTTGTTTATATCTCGGTTGTAGTTGTTACTTTTATATATATATATAGGTACATATATTAAATACTAAAAATGTTCATATTTAATAAGATAAAATAATAAAATCAAACCTACGTAAAAATTTAATAAAAATTTTATCTAATTCAATCTGTAATGATGCGACAGTGTTGAGTTCGACGCTGTATTTTGTCGTATTTTCTTACGAATCTGGCCTGTACCACTTGACCCATTCCGATACGAAATTCGTAGGGGAAAGAGGCAGTTTTAAATTATTCTTATAGTACTGCACAGTCAACAAAACGTCAGGTTATTTTTAGACTATACAAAACTGTGGGTCGTTTCCTGGGACCCACTTGGCAGCTCACTGCAGGGTTAGTCTACGAAGGAGAATCGCGCAAACCCTGTTGCTTGTCAGGTGACAATGCCAAACGCATTTCCTTGACGTTAAAAAAAATTAGGAAAAAATATACAACGCTATTAAATTTCTCCACTTGATTATAAACCTTACTGTATTGTGATGGCCTAACGTGCAGTCTAACGCATTATAATCTTTTTTAACCTCTAAAACCTTTACCAATCATTTCCCAGTTATTGGGAACTAGGCCTCCTCTATTTTGTTGGAATCGTCTCAAGTTGAACAGCGAGAATGGGTGACCCACCATGCGGGTACAGTGCGGATTGGTGGATGTTAACAACCGCAGATGCAGCAGGGACAACGGCTTAGCGTGCTTTCCGAAGAGGAGTTGATATAATAAATTTTACAACCCATAACAAGGCTAAACGACATACTTTCTAGGTAACCCATTCTAAGAAAGTGTATTGTTTAACCAAATACATTTAAATGCAAAAATTAAATAGTGAAAATATAGGTAAAATTGCTTGGAATATCATAAGTAGTGAAATTAGAAGAGATAAAACCCAGGACACAATTTAAATAATTGTAGTAGCCAATTTAAGTTGCAATGCATTTATTTTAAAGATACGATACGATACGAGATAATGAAATCTACGAGTATTAATCCGATTTTTAATGAGAAAAAGAAAACTGCTGTTTTATGAGGTGATCCTATTGACGTTTCCCAATCGGTAATTGGGACAATAAATCCAATTCAAGCTTAAATATATAATGAATGTACTGTTTGTGGTATTTTTCCTGAGCTCATGATATTAATAAAACTATTCCTTTTCATAAATCGGGTAACACATCTGACCCGAATAACTTAAAATCCATATCCATGCTACATTGGTTTAATGTGAATAACAAAAAGCCTGAAATTTGTATTGCTTAATGATAAAGAAGTAGATGTAAATGTTAATATGAAAGATAAGTACAGGGGCCTTGTGGGGCCCACATATTGATAAATTGTCGATTAGACGTAGCTCTGCAGCATATGCTGCTTTGAAGATACTTAAGTTAACTGATATAGATACTGCCAGATTAGTATATTTCAGTTACTTTCATAATGTAAGGTCGTAAATAATCTTATGACTTGGGGCTAGATCAATTTATAATCTTATGACTTGGGGCTCTTTAAGGTAAAACTTTAAATAAATAGACATAATGACTGTTACTTATCAATACATATACGAGAACTTAATGTAACTTAAATAAAGGCAACTTAAATAAAAGCTTGTAAAAAGTATATATTTTAATAACTGCGTTTTATTCTGCGATTAAAAATGTATAAAATCGAACAAGCGCGTCTTTTCTTTCTATCTATCGATGCGTATTTGTGTGGGAAAGTAAGCGGAGGTACAAGAGAGCCTTAAAAACCGTATCGCAGACGAAGCGCCCTAACCACTACGCCATCGAGCGCCACAACCTTATATGCCCAGTATTGTATAATTATAATAGTTTACATATGAGATTTTGGAAGCTGAGGGGTCCGAATAGATTAATCCAAAACAATCTATGTTTTATATAATGTGTGTATGTTGTATAGATTTGCAATAGGGGTGCGGACTGATTATCTTTTCCCATTACACCGATATATGCCGTTGAGTTATAAAAAGACCAAAAGCGAGGCGAACCCCCAATCGTCTATTAAAATTGTCATTAGTTTCAAGCGGCATTACCGATACAAATTTTAAAATTTAGAACATCAATAGGAGCTTAAAGTCATCGTTTAATGTTGAAGATCTTTTATGCAATTGCGTGATAGATAGTTGAAGATCTTTTATTCAATTCTATTAGGTTTTCTTTATAAGTAAGCAGTAGTTTTGAGATCAGGAGTGGAATGGTAAACTTTTGTCAATTTATTTAATAACTTCAAAAATATTTTTATATATCCTCGCAATAACCCCTTTCAGTAAAATTTAAAGTATCTGGTACTAAACATTTGCTATTTTTTTATTTTGTATTTTAACCCTGTGCTAATGCATGACAGCCTAATTTTCAACGTTATTGGTTTTGTAGTTTTGGAGGTGCTGTCACAGAAAAACCAACAGACAACCCAGTGACCCTATAACCATCTTTCGGTACCCTAAAAAAAGAAAAAGATAGTTCATAGAAATAATGCTGATTTTAATGTCATCAAAATATTTAGGTGATATCTGATGAAAAGCATTTTTTGTTTTGTTATAAAAAGAAAACTACTGATTCGATTTTAATTTTCAAACAAATAAAATGATAAATTCGGTAAACAATTGGGAGGAAATCGGTGAAAATCCATACATTAAAAAAATACATGGCCAACAAACCTCCTCTTCAATTTTGAAGTCGGTTAAAAATATACTTAGCCAAAATACTATGCAAAACATAAAAATACTTCTTTTATAATATCCTAAGGAAAACTGACGAGTAAACGCTTTATGTAGTTCATATTTGATACACAGTAAGCGCATTCAGGGCCGATCTACGATTTTTTTACCGGTGTAGAAATTTTCTCTACCATACGCTCCATGACGCCGTATTTTATATTACCATTATTTTTACTGTGTATTTAAAGGTAATGTTTTTTTTTTTAATTAATTTAAGGATTTCGAAGCAAGTCTATGTCATCATAGCCTATAGTATGTATGAAAAGATTTCTGAAGCTGAAGTTCAATTGCACCAATGGCTACAAACTGAATTGTATAGTATTATGTTGGTATTCCATTTCATGAGTACCACCTCAGCCCAATAGGAGAGAGCCGTCTGAAAACTGTGACCCACCGCATTTGGGTCATCGATCGAGTCTTCGACAAGGCTTCCTCGACTCGCACCGCAATATATTAAGGATATACATATTATATCTAATACGATTCTGTTGCTAAGCTGAGAAGCTTTTTAAGGTCGAGATTTTGTTGTTGTCTATAATTGAATCTCAAGGATTATTTACTTCTTTCGTTGTTCTGTAAAATGGACCAAAAGAGATGAAGAAATACATAAGTCAGCAAACAATACTACTGTAGATACTTTAAAATTTTTGTGACAAATCAAAATATAATCAGAGCCAAACTATTATTGAGAACAGTGGCCGATTCAAAATCGATGACGTCCTAGGATAATGCTTTGTTGCTGGGCCGGCAATCCTTTGTGGTATATCATAAAGAGTAAGGTTGTCATCGTATTTTTATGCATTTAATCACATTTGTTATTTTTTTAAGTAAGTTTGGTAGTGTGGATGCAAGCTAAATTTGACACACTATCCGATTTTCGATTGCACTGAAATTTCTCATGCGTGCAACTTGAATGGTAAATATGATACCGTGACATTAGTATGAAATGGAGCTAATATGATGATGGAAGGCAACCGTGGGACCTTTGTAATTAAACGAATCAAGCTCATTCAGTTTGTGATAGTTTGATTTGTTATGACAAGGACTTCTCCCTAAGATTATCTTTATCTTAACGTTTTCCAGTCAGTAGCAGTGCTTTGTTGTTCTATATATGGTTCTCATCTATTCTTTACAATCTATTCTCGTGCTTTCTTTCCGCATACTTTTTATTTCTTTTAGGTAACTATCCTCTTTTACTTATTTCGCAATTGTTTTCTTACTTTTTATTATTTATTCATTGTTTATAACTTTTTTTTTCTGTATTTTAACGTTATTACGAGTATTATTATTTTTGAAATGGTGCAATAAATAAGTAGGTACCTATAAAACCGATTTCAAGTTAATACTGTTGCAGGCAAATTGCAGGAATTAACTTCCACCTCAAATGAATAACAATTAAAATCATCCAATAAAGCGAAATATAAGTAAATGATTCGAAACGTTATAATAAAGTTCCAGTTATTTACAACTTTGAAATTAAAAATCGATAATTACTTAGTATGACCCATTAAACACTGTTAGAATTAAAAATAAAGTAAATATTACTTTTGAATTACGAAGGTGGCATTTTTTATATGTTTTTTTGTTCATCTATCCTTCTGCTCTAAAACAATATAAGATATTATGTGATAATAAGTGGAGTGGGATAATAAAGAGAATCGCATCATTGCATTACATAAAGTAGGTATGGAGTCAAAGACAATTTTCAAAACGCTCATTAGGCTTGGTATTAATAGTCAAATGTTCGTGAACTGGGTTATTGATAGGTACAATGAAACCTCCTCTGTTTATGACAGAAAAGGATTAGTCCAGATCTTAAATCGATTGATTATAATTTGTGATCAGTTTTAGAGAATAAGGTTTTATTCTAAACGCCATGATAGTTGGAGTTCCTATAACAGTCCATATTCTTCAGCGTTAAAGGACACTTCGAATTAGCTGTATATATATTTTAATGGCATTTTATCAATATTTAAAACTAACACATTGTAATAGCAATAAATGTTTCGTTCAATAAAAAAAATGTAACGATATTTATGTCAAGACTATGTGGATTTAGTTTTAAATATATTTATTTGTTGTTGTTATTTGAACTTGCTTTTATTTATGTTACATTTCGTGTATTATACATAATATTCATATTAGATTTCTTTATTTATAAGTTTTTATTATCGTGCAGCGAATGTTTGTTAAATTAAATCATTTAAATATCTATGTAACGACGCCATTTTTTGTGATGGCATTTCTATGAGGCATGCCATGACTTGACATTACATAAACATAAATAGTAGCATAAAGTATATAATAATAGACCATAAGATCATATGGTAAATTGTATTATTTGTAGCAAAATTTACTCAACTACCATAGAGGGTAGAAATAAGTAGTAGATGATAAAAGTTCAAAATGCTAAAACCAAGTTATCCATTAACCCACAAACATTTAAATATAATTTATGAAAGCATGTATGCACATAACAATCACTAAATTTCCTTGTTAAGGAGTATATTAGAAGAACTATATAATAATAGGAAATAATTCATTAACTTCCTACTTATTAGTAGCTACATCACGAATATGACGTAGTCAGTCCCTAAATAAAGGTCAAATATAAAGCGTGGTAGGTGCAATATGAGTTCAATTTGAAGCTTTAACCTCATAAGTTTAGAGCTCTTACGTGTTTGTTGGTCAAGTGTACCAGTTTCGTATACAGGAAGCATGAAATTCTAAGCGAGATAAGTACATCATGTTACTCTACCTACGTAGGGCTGTCAGTTCACTGTATAAAAACTCACGCGATAGTAAAGGTTCATAAACATAATACCTTTTGAATCTTTTGAAGATCGACTATACTAACCATAAGGGTATTCATCCAGAGATGAATTCTTATTACCTATTAACAAACTTTTATTTAAGTCAACCCGTTTGTTACGTGGCTAATGGTCAATTGTCAGGTCAATTGTTGAGACAGAATTTTGAACCAGTTTACATCGATCAAATGAGCTAAATTTCACACAAAAGTTTTTATTCTATTGACAACACATGATCAATCAAAGATATAATTTTAAAATATATCACGAACGTTATAAAATATAGATTTATCATTTCCACAGTAAATCTTATATAAGTATTTACTGCGCAGAACGCGATAAGCAAAATGACATCATTCTGATTCCAATATGGGGATTGCTAAAATGAAAGGATTTGATAAGGTCGTATATTTTTAATAATTTAACATACGCAAGTGAACCACTGTTAATCTTTAAGGTAAATCACTTTAAATAAACTTGTTTTCTAAATATCGTATCTAGACATGCGACAGACGTGTCAGAGCCAAGATAAAAATGGAACTGGCAATGCGTCCTGTATAATATTACACGAACCATTTCGAATTAGAATAATATACTTTACCTTCTGATAAATCGTAAAGTATTTATTATACATAATTAAACTTGGAAATAATTAAATGTAAAAATTTTAGACTATTCGATAAGTAAATTTGAATAAAGATATTATGACTCTGACTTCGAAAACCGGCATTTTTATGACTGACTGACACATCTATCAAAAACCTTACCACTTCTATACTCCATTCATTATAGTATTAGACAGAAGCTAAATAAGGTTCTTTTTATGGTATACTTTGTGACAAAATATCAATAATCATGTTACTCTTAAGACTGACGGCTAATTTGCTAGATATTCACTTAAATACCAGCTGCTATTCTTAACTGTTATCATTTAAGCTATCTATTAAACAAATTTATGAGTATTTGATTAACTTAAATGATTTAATAACTATTACAATAAAAAGTGTTCATCTTAAAGAACCTAAAGAAGCAGGGTTGGATAGGTTCGGCACGATTCTCATGTCACTATAATTCTACCAAATTTAAAATGTTGCCTAATCCCTTCAAACGTTCGGCAGTACAGTTTTTTTAATTTTGTCAGACTATGATGTATTCATAATTGTCAAAATACGTAATCTGGGATTGTCATCCATTGTGAATGCCTTTCTTGTTGTTTTGCCGTTTTCCGTGATTAAGTTGTTATTGTTTTATTTTTGTTTTTAAGTTTTATTAAATATGGACGATGCCGGTGCAGACCCGAATGGCCTACAACAATTACGCTCTAAGCCCCCTTACGTACCCTCAACCATTGACATTTCAAAAAGTTTTTCCAATGTCTTCATCAATAGTCTAATGTCTGTTTTAAATGTCTAAATGTTTTAAAAGTAATAATAAAAATTTCATTTTGTTTACCTCTCTTTACTGGGCATAGATATAACTAAATTCTATTCTAGTTATAATCAAATCAACAGATAGATATTTTTAGTTCCACGTTGGCTTGGGAGTAAAAGCTGAATTTAGAAAATGCTGGCCTCATCTTAATCCTGAGGTATCGTAAAAATTAGAAAATTGTTCAGCTCTTTCAGACTACCTAACGTTCAAAGTTTCAACAAAACTATAATATATAATTTTTTAAATTTATCTTGAAAATAAAATGTTCTGCACTGCTGCTTCTATGACCCTCTTTTTTCTAATGTTATAATGAATGGAGTATAGATGACTAAGAAATGTCTAAACATATAGGGAAAAAATTAAAAACTGAATATTATCGATAATTCAATAGTATCGAATAAAGGACGGAGGTCCTTAAATATTCACACCTTGAATTTTTAAATAAATAATCGTTTAGTTAATATTTAATATCTAGCGCACAATTAGTCGTACAGTACAGTATAAATTAATGGAGGGCAATTAAGTCATATTATATCAAATAATACAAGGGATTGAAAGTTGCTTATTTCATTCGTTGTAATTTTTATTGCTTAAAAAGTCCTAATCTTGGGTGTACTAGAAGAATATGTATTTAATGTAGTCATTGGCAAGATTTAAGTGTTTGAACTTCAAATGCGATCCACACGGTTCTAAAGATAATAATCGTGCTAGTATCAGCTGTTCAATGAGTGACGGAGCAGTTAATGATTAATACGAATAATATATTTTTTTTTTATTATTCTCATTATATTCTAATTGATTAATTTTTAAATATCATCAAAAAATTTTCTGAGAAATTTGACTCAAGTGCAATATTGAATATTGCGTCGTTCTCAACTTCACTGACAAAAGAATCGAGATGTATATGGTTGCCAAATTATGTATTCATTCGAGTAAATAAAGCATACAATTTAATTCAGCTGTTTTCTCGATCTCTCGATTCGGTTGTCGGTAAATTCGAGAATGAAGCATTCCATATTTTTTTGACTTGGCTCTTATTTCGCTTATGTTTTTCATGGGATTATTGCTAATTTATTAAAGCAGAAAAAGAAAACGATAAAGACGAACGGTAAATGTCGTTAAGTAGGTGTTGTTTGCAGTTATTCGGCTAAGTAAGGCGGAAGTGCTTCCTGTTTCCGCTGAGATCCACACAACAAACTAAAATAACTAATATATAAAAACATGTTCTTACATATATAGGTGATATATTTGATTTCATGACAAAGAAGAAACCAAATAATTTCAGCTTACGTAGCCAAATAATTTCAGAATCGCTTATGAGTAAGTTAAAAAGAAGTTACGAAAAGAACTGAAATCGTAGATTACGTATGACTAACGGCAATGTTTTTTGTTGAATTAATAAAAAAAGATTAGAGTTCTTTGTGATCTCAAGAGGTCACTCCATAAGTCATAACATTTAAATAAAACACTATGTGAAAATCTTAGCCAAGGCTGTACGAAATTATCACTTTTCAAACCAATTTTTTTCTAAGGCTATGCTAATATTTGCAATATAAAAATAATTTAATGAAAATTAAACATATGATCGATTGCTTGTAAAAACAGTATCATAAATTTCAATAATTGGCTCAAGAGAAATAAGGCGCAAAGATTGACTCTAAATAGGTTATTTGATCGATTAATAGGTTTTTGAAAATAGGTTTTGATTTATTCTATTGAACTTTTTTTTAATAACTGAAATGTATATGTCATGGTTCACTAACAGCCTAAACTGCAAATTGTAGACCTGAAATTTAGAGGGTACATTCGTCTTGTTACGTAAGTGTACTAAGAACGGATTTATGGAACGTTTGCATGAAAATTTTTGTACCTATATCGAAAAAGAAGCGATTGTAATTTGAGTAGTTTAAAACCCTTGGTGGGTAAATAATATATATTTTATTCTGAAAACCGGCAATTAAAGGAGTAAAAGTTGAAGTGGAAGTTTTTATGGGGAATCAAAATGTTCCTAAGGCAACCATTGTTACTAACTATGTATTTGATTTGTAATTGTAATAAATCTAATATTTTTTTTATAAAGATTTTCTTATATAGTGACGAAAATTAGTATTTGAGTACACTTTTTATAACAAAAATTACATTTAAAATGTAAATGTTAATAAAAAAATATAAATAATGTTACATACAAAAGATAACATCTTTTTATAGATATACTAGATGGCGTTGCGTTTAGTATAATATTCTACATCATACTGTTTTAGTCAAGGTTGAATTTTAAAATAAAATGAAGTAAAAATTTTCTAAAATCTAAAATGTAGTAAGAGTTAGATGAAACAGTAGTAAGCGCACCTGGTCTGCGATACGGTTGTTATGCAACTTTCGCAAAGGCCAGTCATAGGATGGGTGACCAAAAATTTATAATATCGAGTTCCTCCGTGCTTCGAATGGCTAAGCAGTTTATTTTGGCTTCATCTGCAATCGTTAACACCAACCAATCTGCACTGGTCCCGGGTGATAGGTAAAGGCCCATTCTCCTTCTTCGATTTGATTCGTTGTTGGTAATGCTGAGTATAAAATGATGAAATTTTATATTCAGGTATTTTACACGATATAATTAATAAATATTTGTTTTCGCTTTTTTGTCAAAGGATCTACGTGAATGAAGTCGTGGGCAAAATCTAATCTTAATATAAAAATTGTACGAAATTATCAATAATAGAGTATAGGTCTATCTAATTTTTAATGCGTACATTAGAAACAAGACGGTTACAAAGTGGGAGTAGTGAATAAGTGTTGCCGCTGGTTATATACTGGCTTGCCGTATTTTTTTTTTTACTTTTAATCCGACTTCTAGAAGGGTGGTTCGAAAATAGCACGATATTCATATGGTATATACGAGCTTTTAAACATATGTGTATAGTACACTATACTAAACGAGCTTCTAAGCACATATTTTTCAATAATTAGACATCGGATTGCAATGATTCCTTGCTTGTTTGATTATTTAGGGACACCATAAATTTCGCTTAAGATCCTAAAATGGAAGAATTTAATGGACAAACGCAAAATTACGGACTAAAAGTTCTAGGAAATCTAACTTTATCCAAAACTCCTATTGTTTGTAAGTATATTAAATAAATCTAAGGGGAGAACTGTATTAGTAAGAAGTTTCCATTCATGGCCAAGTTTGCTTTTCTTCATACGCTTTATCTCTAACGCTGCAAGGAACCTTTATCATCAACCGCAGAATATTTGACTTCGTGATTAAATTAAACATAGACAATTTCATTAACAAATATGATTTTTCAAAGTACCTACGCAATGACATGTAGTTAATTTTCAATACTTCCTCTTTAAGTTCTATCAGTACCGTGGTAGAGTCACTGATTCCCGTATTTTGGCGTACGGCAATTCTACTTCTGCCGTATAACGTATTATTTGATTTTTATGTGCTCGATTGCCGTATAAAAGGGTAATTGCCGTACGTTCAGCAACACTGAATGGAATAAGCCAGCGCTAGTATTAGTCTGTGTGTAATAATTATAAGGTGCGTGTGAAGCACATATGTGTGGAATGACGTAATATGAATGATGTCACAAGGTCAGTCTGCCTCAACGGCGGCGTGCCGTTGTGTATACGAATATTTATTTTACTTACTACTTAAACATAGATTAACCTTCTAACAACGCACTGTATTTGCACAAGTAACTATCTATCTCTATAGGTGAACTAAAACGATCTTTGTCTCTATAACAGTGAACGTGTTCCAATATGATTATTTCAACATTGGAATGTTTGAATAGATATGTTGTTATGACATTATTGTAATAGTGTTTTCATACACAATCTCTATTTATACTCGTATATTAATTGGTGGGCTGGTCTTTCTGAACTTTGATTTAGTTAATAATGTATAAAGTTAACGATATTTGTCTACATCACTGCAGAAATTTTGTTTATGATTTTTGGGGTATTTGATATAAGTATGTATATTATAATATTATTGATCTGTTGCATTAAGAGACAAGGATTTGCGATAGCCAAGTATCTATATCGCACCAAATATAAAATTGATACTAAAGCCATAAAGTAATGTTTTAGCAAATGAGTAACTAATAATATAGGATACCCTATTCAACCATTACACTTCCATTAAAATGTTTCTAGTAGACCATAACTTATTTAGATATTCTGAACAGTATTCACGGATTTAGGAAAAGTGGTTTGCTTTCCAATGCATTTTTTACTGAAAATCGAAATATCAACTCAAAATACTCATTATCGCCAACGATTTTATTCTTACTATAGTAATAAAAAATTTAACTTTTAAAAATTAACAATATCCTATAGGTAAAATTCGTGTTTATATGATTTAATATTTTTTTGGTTTTGTATTGCTAAAATTTTAGTTGGGCTCAAATGGAAATAAATAAAACCTTATAGCAATAAAACTATTTCTAGTTGATTTTTCGTCTTTCAGTACAAAATGCACCTGAAAAATTTAAAGCAAAGTAGATACATACCTACTTACATACCTTAAATGGTCCCAGCCTTTGATCGCTACTTGATATAGGATAGGATTTTATTATATTATTTATGAAATTTGCTGGGTTTGCAAGTTCAGAATACCTTATAGTTTTGGATGGTTTACAGGAACGTTTAAATGTAACTTGGATTTTTACATCCTTCCTGTATAGGGGCAAAGGTTTCCTTAAAATAAAAAAGTAAAAAGGCACAATCTTCCATCTGTAAAATAAACTGGCTGTTTGAACTCTGTGTTCGATATTGTAATCACATTATGATATTTATGCGACTGCTATTGTTAAGAAAAAATATCCAATTTTGGCTTTAACTGTCAGTATTCATAAAATCACTTATGATTTATATTATATGAGTTGTCAAAGATACCGAGAAAATAAATTCTACATAAAATATATTTCCTCTTGGTTGATAGTATTATGTTTTTTCATAAAATTACACTTATGTTTACTTACAAAAGGATCTTATTGTTTTCACTTTACTAAATGTAATCTGTATTATCTTTGGTGTAAAGTAGGTTGTTGCGGGTATAAAGGCTTATCAATCAATAAACATTTTTAATGCACTTAATTCTCTTAAAATAAGACCAGTGCCAACGCATTTATAAATTCCACTATCGTTAAATTCTAATACTTAGAAAAATTCAATGAATAGATAAATTGCAAGATAGACACAGTTAAGCATTAAAATCAATAGAATAATGTTTGTTACACAACGCGCGCTGACGCGGGAGCATAATCACGACCCAATTATGAGCGGCGCGGCGATGCCATTCGCTCACTCTGCGCACAGTATCGATTCTAAAATCATCTTGACCTACTTCCATCCATGCCGTTCGGGTGCCTTCCCTTACCTACTGCACGTGACTATTCGAAAAATACGACACTCGCCGAGAATTTTTTTATTTACCTTCTTCATTGTCGTTTAGAATAAAATAAAATGGCTTGAAATGTGTATCACGATATTTTACACTATATTTCTGATCTGCACTTATTTCAATATAAAAACCTATGTCCTAAAGACAAATTCGAAATCAATATGTTACATCTTTCTAGAAATATTAGTTTAGCGTCTCATAAACAAAAGATATACGTAACAGTGAGAACGAACAAAGAAAAACGTTAGTAACGGTAGTATGGCACGATGCTTCCAGACTTCTTCTCGATTACAGGTGACCCGTATATCCTGTTATTCCTTCCTCCCAAATAAAGCAAAATTAATCTTATACTCATAATTCTACGTATGTATTATACAGTGATATATCAGTGCTTATCACTAGTAACATGAGTATACCTATTTTTGTCATAGGGAAAATTCGTCACGCATATTCACACAGCAAATAATGGGCTTATATGCGACTGATAGGCACTTCAATAATCTAGCAAATGTATAGATTCATTAAATATATAAATTGACGGTCGCGTCCCTTGTCTTTCAATGAATCTTCGAAGTTCCGTTCGTTAAAATCCCCGAAAGGGTGTACCTTACCCTCCCCTTGCGAGTGAGACCCGTAAAGCCGCATTCGAGTCGCCAGTGACATGATTATACCTAAATATAGAAACGACATTGTCAGCTAAAATCCCGTGTCTACGAGAACGTACCTTCTCACAAGAATAATTACCAAACTTACAGAATCAAGCATCTTGAATAAATATAATATAGATCTATATTGATTCTAAAGAACTGAATGATTTGTAGATCATGTAGAAGTGAAAGTATTTGGATACCTGAAAAAGAAAGGTATTAGCAAATGCATTACACTTGTATCTTATAAATTGACTAGTAGCCAGAAATGTACAGCTAAAGTAATTCATAAATTCCCTATTACATTTTGCTAGAACTGCGAGACCCTGGTTTTCGTCTTACATATTAAAGAGATCCATAACCTCATATGATACTTTCTTGGCTAGTTTATGCATTAAGATGACACAAAGTTTGCTATATTTTCGTTTTCTGGATTATCATAAGTAATGTTTTCAAGATCTAACTAATGCTATTTCATCTAGATTATGTTACAAGTATATCGAGTAGCATATCTCAATTCAAATATTGAACGTCCGCTTCAATAAGCTGTGTGCAGTTGACACGGGGCTAAAATTGCTCTGGAGACGGACAGGCACATGTTCAAATCTGGAGCATTTCAATCAAGACCAATTTACCAACCAACGAATGAAACTAAACGGCATTAAGCGCTTTATAAAATATGTCAAGAGATACTTTGCATCCTAACACAATGTCATATACGTTCTTTGAATATAACTCGTTCAGTATCAATGCAATTTAGTGGTTATTTTGAAAACGGTTGCCTCTAAAATTCATTTAATAGAAAACGACATCTCATCAGCCTATTAATTTCCCCATTGCTGAGGCACCAACTTTATCTAAGCGGGGTAGAAACTTGATATTGCGCAGTGCACTGATTATATTGGACTTTAAGTATATGTACAATCATAACATGTAAGTAGTTAAAATTCTATCGAGAAGCATTCTTACGTAAACATTAGAAGAATAGGTGTTGGTGACTGTAAATGCAGTCGAATCCAACATTTTAACGTACCTTCCGAAATAAGCTAAGATAGTAAATTTTTGGTCGCCCATCATATTGAATGCCAGCCCAGCCCTCGTGATAGTTGCATAACTTCCACATCTAAGGACCGAACACACTAACCTCTGCACCATTGAAAAATATCGTATTCTCCCTCTATTTATTTATTGTTTATACTAGGTTCAAGAATAAAAAATAAGCGGCAATCAGGTACTGTACTACAACAGACTGAAGTATTTGAATAAAATATTAATTTGATTCAAGGTGGTGAAGGCGATATGTGAATTTCAGACGCAGGCATAACGTCCTCCTCGAAATCAAATATGAATTTTAGATGCAGGTACAGCAATTTAAATGTTGTCAATGTTGTGTAAGGAAAAACAATTGAGAATAATGTTACAGAGGGCAGCGGCGAGGTTCGTCTATACATTACTAGATGGCGTAGCGCCAAGGTCAACCTAGAATGATCCAAGTCTTAACCTAGAACATTCTAGATGCTGTACAAGCCCCTTTAAATACGCGGTGGACTACCGGGTCGGACGGTATTCTTTCAGTGACTAGTGAACTGAATACGAGAGGGACCAGAAGCGAAAACTAGCGAAGTGAATTATATGGACTATCTAATAGTGTTGGGAAGGGACCGTAGTGACGTGAATAGTTGAATTAAATTTTGAGACTTGTTATTGGTATATTTTTGTAATTTTATTAAGTAAATAAAGTCGGATTGTGAATTTAATTGAAGTTAAGATTTTATCCCGAACCCTAAGTCGTAACAATAATAACAATTCATTCAAATTAATGAGAAAGTATTTAAAGAAAAAAAAGAAAGTACTAAAGGAGCACCTCACTAGATGGCGACTCTAGCAAAAATTGATTTTTGCAGGAAACCAAAGATAGGTAGTAATTTCCATTCTTTTTAACTAACATATTCTAATACTGAAATTTGCAAAATTCTAAACTTAGATATCAATACAAATACGAAAAACTACAAATAGATTAAAAAAAACCGACATTTAGTTTGATTTCGGGAAGTAATGTTTTTTTTTTCAGATACTTCCTCGTTGAGGCGACACAAATTAGTAGTGATATAACAGCCACAATGATGCAGAAAAATCTAATAATTTCGAATTAATATATTCTAATAAATAAATATATTAAACAAGAATGTCGCTTAAATAAATTACACCTTCCAACATAAAGTGAAAAAATTTGTTGATGTCATATTATAAACTGTTGTCTAGCTTGAACTCATTAGTTAGTGGGTTAGGCAGTTTATTGATGTGAGACGAGTCTTGTAACTAAATTTTGAACTAGTTAACCTCGATAGATTTAGCAAAAATTTTGCATACACTTTTGATTCGTGACAATACAGGATCAATCAACTTAAGTCATCCTAAACTCAATATTACGGAGTAATAAATCGATTTAAATTTTACAAAATAACATATATTTTAAATAGTATCAAACGAAATTGTTTATTTATAAGTACAACGATTCGCCTCTTTAGTAATTTATATTTAGTACAGGCGGCTTCGCCCGCTTGATTCCTAGGGAACTGTTTATGTGGATATAGACACAGTAACTTCCAATAGATACAGCATGATGACTATTTTGTTAGGAAAATAAAGATGCCGATCTTAGCTGTGGGTTAGGTAATTGCGACGACGCTATTGGTAAGTACCACCGAACATGGAAAAGAGTACAAAGACACTTATTCGGTAGTGATGGGAACCATAATGTGTTATATCGGTGGCATATCGATGATTGATCATAAAAATATATTTTATTTTATTTATTTTTACTAAATTCACAATTTATAGCACTATAACTAAGTGATGGACAAGCCACCCAACGGCAAGGCTTCAGAGAGAGTCGGTTTTGTACAAAGATATAAGTACGTTTAAATAATTCGTTATTAAAAATGGGAGAAAAACATTACATTTTAGATATTCAATCTCAACTAAAAGCGAATTTATAACACCGATAAAAAAATCTAAGTTTCACAAAAAAAAAGACCATTTTTACTTTACTTGTAGCACCGGTTTAAAAGTTGTGATAAAATGCACTCAGACACAAAACATACATAAAAATGAGAGTGTTGTGATATGCATCAAAATATTAAGTTAAATTTTGAAAGTGTGCTCGCGTGCCAGGGACAAAGTGTATCTTTTAAACATTTTTCACTATAAATATATTTCAGTATAGCTTTGTGAATGCAAAATTGATAAAATCTAATAAAAAACTAGAAGTTTTTTTAATAACAAGCTTTCATTTGTACGCACTAACGTAAAGAATAATTTTAGTCAAATATTTTCATAATATTATTATTTACGTTTTAGTTAGTTACCACCTTCCTACTTCATCATCATATCACCTTAGTGACACCATAATATAACATTGTCATCTACTTACATGTCTTTACAAAATTTTAAAGCTACCGGACAATGGGAATTAATTGACAATAATTCAAAAGTTGCACACATTGGACTATTAAATAATGAACAAGTATTGAAAATAGGATAGAAATTATTAATTTAAACTTAAAATACATATTTTATGAAATTACTTAAACTAGTCAACATAGGTACTCTACTATACCAATATACCTACCTTTAATGACAAATATTGGTTATTAAATCAGAGTACATTTGTGTTCTTATTTATGCACTGAGTACAAGTTTTTATTAAATATATAGTAACAATACGATATCAATCTTACCTAGAAAAAATATACAGTAGGGATATTAGTGTTACACGTGTCTTTGGCAGAAATATACTACATAATTTAGCAATGAAATGAAGGGATGGGTTTCAAGAAGACATCAACCATGCTGCATTTTTATTGAGTTGAATTGTTCACTAAAACTTGAACTCCGCCAGGTAAAAATACATATAAAATTTATTTCCCTAGTGAAAAATTATACCATCTTTCTTGCAATAAGATGTTTAGCACTACAACCTGCCATGGTTAACCCAATAAATATTTCATTATAAAGAAAAGTCTTCTCGTCAAAATATATATTCACAGATCGAACACTTTTGTTATAACAATCTATGCAGAATCATAGATGCTTGGCTATAGATTGCTGTCTTTTATGCGGCATCTATTGGTATTTGGTTTGATATTAATGTATATCTGTGGATATACATTAATATCATGACACGGATATAATTGCAATGACATATTGAATAGAAAACAGTGGTTGCTATAGTAAAGTTTTAATTCCCTATACAAACTTCCTCTTATGATATATGATGTAGCTTCACATAAGTGAAAGAATTTTTAAAATCAGTCCAGTAATTTCGGAGCCTATTTGATGCAAATAAACATACAATCAGACAAACAATCAAATCTTTCCTCTTTATAAAATAATTTAATATGACAAAAGAGTGTTTTTTATGTATTTAGTAAAAACAAAAACTAGCTTAAGTCGCCATCTCTAATAATTTACACAATAAAATATTATAATTGTGTAATTGCGAATTCAGCATTGTGGAACATCGGTCCACGACATGTGACTGCTGGGTCAACGCCTCGTGCTTCGCGCTTCGATGTTACCATCGCGGTTAGCTTGGTCGTTCTCGGTACCTACTTCGTCCGAACTTAACATAAGTTTTAGATTTAGTGAAATACTTTGTAACTTTATCTTAATAAATAATTATAGTTAAATTGGCCTTTTTTCGATCCACCGGCCGCAGCCTTCATAATTGGCCCAGTCGATAGGATTTTCGAAGCATTGAGCGTTCGATTACGGTCTTCAAAAATCGTTGCCCGTTCGCCTCGCGTGGCTGCTCTCATTATCAATTCCTTATCGAAAATCTAGTTTTTCCAGCATGGTTTACAATTGCTGACAACAGACGTCTGCCGTAATCGTCTGGCCAGATTTGAGAAGACTATAATGAAAGACACCGGCACCAAACGCTCACAAGTAACTTCACAGTCACTTCACGCTCACAAGTTAGTCCACCAAACGCTCACAAGTAGCTTTTTTGGGTTCAATTTTCGCTTGGGGCAGGATTTCCCAAAATCCTGCCCCCTGTCCAACCATTGCGATGAGCGCTTCCGATTATCCCGATTTAAAAACCCTTCATTCTTGTGGCGGTTAAGTAATGTAAAGCAGCAGTCGAAGCGCGTTTGCCGGTTTGCTTCACTCAATTCGTGAGGTACCCACCTTTCAAGCTTTTGAATATTTCCAATTTAAAACAGTTTTATCACTAACACCGCAGCCTGCAACTAACTTGGACGAGGTTTACGATGGTTCCGCTTCCACAATAGCCTCAATTCTTAATTAATAAGCCGTCCACGTGGCTTGTTCTGCAGGTATAAAAATTTCCAGAACGAAAACGTCGGAACCAAAAACGTATTGTGTTTTCTTTTGCGACACAACCGCCATACACATCATTAACCTTTCATGAAAAGGTACTCGTAAATAACACGATATTTCAAGTTTTCTATTTTTATACTGGGTGACGTAAATAGGACAAACAGAAGAAAAAAAAAACAAATGAATGCCGCCTAACGAAACACAAATACATGTGGCTGTATACATTTTAATTTGGAATTCCCAACCAAGGACGACAAATTTATGATTAAAGTGGCCAGTACGACAAAACACCAATTTCATATGTAAGGACCTAATATTATATTCTATAAACATTCAAAATTTTTCCACCCAAGAACACCTAAAGAAGATTTTTCCTCTCGTAAGTATAGACATAAAATATTAGATAAGTGTACAAGTCAAATCTATTCCTGAGTCTCCAAAGATAGAAATGGCAGGGTACGATGCAAATGTTATCTACAAGGCCTTACGCTCAGTGCCTGACTTATTCGATTCATTAGAATATGTGATCAAATTGTATCTCAATATAGTAGGGTTAAAGTATAAAATTGCCGTTTTATTTAATAGGTTCCTTGAATTAACATAGAATCTTCATGGTTTGAGGTTTTCCAAAAGAAACTTTTTTTACACATCACTATGATGTTCTTCTTTGAAAAAATGTTAAACATTTGAATATCGTCTTTCAATTGTTTTTTTATAATTCAACTTAGACAAGAAAGATGGATACTGCGAAAATTCGAGTGATTTTTTAATACGAGTTCCGACGCAAAAGTAACGCGGCAGAAACAGCCCGTAATATCAATGTTGAGTTTAGAGAGGCGCTTTCGTGATAGAAACTTCGACTTGAAGAACGAGCCACGAAGAAAACCGCCCACACAGGTGAATAACGATGAATTAAGAGTGATGGCGGAAGCCGATCCTAATCAAACTACTCAGGAATTAGAGGCAAGGTCTAACGTTACCTTACCCACAATATTGACTCATTTGCGTCTAATCAATAAAATAAAAAAATATGAAAAATGGGTGCCTCATGATTTGACTGATCTGCAGAAAGAAACGTGTCCCTAAATCCAACAAATTCCATTACATGGGAAAAGGAAGCCATGGATTAAATCGATAACACACTTGCATTGCCTTAATCTATAGTTGTCCAGTTGCAATGTGACCGCGTAGATCACGTTGTTCTTGAAGGAAGCTTCCTTGCCACGATTCATACAAAAGAGTTTACTATTATTAACACCAATGATGACGTTCAAATTCAACCAGTAAAATTTATGGAGATACCAGATAACTACAAAACAATGGCTACATCCCTTCCACACTTCAAGCTGAACGCGATCGACCTAGGAAAACTGCACAAGATCCAGGAGAGAATGTCAGTAGACACACCACTACAAATCAATCATCCATTGCGCCAAGAGACCCTTTATCACACTAGGGTGCCTTTTTATACAGGTATTCTAAAAAACTGTGCCATCATATTCATTATAACATTTGTATTCCGGAGACGCTTCCAGTCTTAGAACAGTTGAAGAACAAGTGAAGATGCTCAAATAAGAAGATCCCAAAGAAATAAGACAAAACAAACGAGAAATATCTCTACCATCAACATTTTTGCTCAAAGTGCTCAAATACGTACTGATCTACGGATGGCGGTGTTACATGCCTGTACTACCAAGAACCACCTTAAGTAGCCAATTCTAATAATTTACTGAATAAAATTTTACAATTGCGAATTCAGCATTAAGGAACATCAGTCCACGACATGTGATTGTTGAGTCGACGCCTCGTGCTTGGTCATTCTCGGTACCTACTTCTTCCGAACTCAATATAAGTTTTAGATTTAGAAAAATATTTGTAACTTTATCTTAATAAATAATTATAGTTAAAGAAGAAAAAAGTAAAACTATAGTTAAAATAATTATAGTTTGTTTTTCTCGAACCTCCGGCCGCAGACTTCGTAATTCGTTTCAAAATATTTAAAAAAAGTAGCTAAAAAGCATAAAGGTGTGTTTTATCATTTTGTGATATCGATTTAACTACATACATTCTCAATATTATGTTTATTCAAAGCATACACTGGAGCTGTGATGTTTTTTAATCTATATTAATATTAGAAAGTGTTTATTTCCGTAAATATTAGAGAATGAGGCGTGATCAGATTTATAATTTGTAACGGAGTTTTTTTGTAACGGATAAACGGAATATGAAGCTACAAAATTAGCTACACACTAGATTATATTTTCTTAAATACTGTTTTTTCGCGATTTCGCTGAGTAAATTTTAGCCTACATCATCCTCGTTGATGCAGCTTCCCGCAGGTAAAAGAATTTTTAAAATCGGTCCCATAGATTCAAAGCTTGTTTAATGTAAACAAACAATCAAATACATTCTCTCTATGTAGCCGCTTTATGGGATCACCTAGTCAATTATAAAAACAGAGTACCTAATGAAAGTTTGATATATAATACTATATTTCTTACACTAGATTTATTTAATATTAGTTCCATTTAAATTACTTCTGCATTGGACGGGCCAGTAACTATTTATTTGGGTCAAGGATTTAGCTGACTGTTGATAAAGTGTAGCACGACATTACTATCGCTATTAATCCCGCGATAGAGTTTAATTTCAAATAGCCTTCGTTAATTAGTTTTCTACGAGTCGATAATATACTTATTGTTTGATATAGATATAAGTGCGATTGGATGGAAAATTATATCTACCTTTTAATGAAATGTGATCATAATTTATGTTATAATATAGGTTAATCGGCTTATATCAATTCAAAATATATTAGTGAGAACGAATTTATAGGTACAGTTGGTTTTTCACAGAACATATAGAAACCCCCTTTTTTAAATCCATACTAATATTATAAAGAGGAAATATTTGATTACTTATTTGAATTGAATAGGCTCCAACACGACTTAACCGATTTAATTTTTTTTTTTTAAATCTACTGAAAGCTACCTTTAGTTGAAGCAGACTATAATTTAGGCGAACGAAGTCGCGGGGAAACAGCTAAAATTAGGTATATATAATTTCTAACCAAATAAAATAGATATTTTTGAGAACGATTTATCGATATGTTACTCCTCTATATTGGATTTAGGTTGACGTCATTTGATTAATCGTGTAGTGCCACGAGAATCAAAAGTCTTTTATATGATTTTTAAAGTGTGTGCATAATATTTTCTCAATCTGTCGAGGTTAACTATTTCCAAACTTAGTTTCAAGATTCGTCTCATATTAATAAAGTGCCGAACTTACTTAGTAAGGTCAAGTTAGACAACAGTATAAAATGCACAAGTTGTTTTCCCGCGACTTGGTCTAAATTATACCCTAATGGCCTAAATTAAATCTCACGCGTATGACATATTTTCCCGTAGATGACAGTATTTTGTTTAATCAATCTAGAGCGCTTAGTGTAAGTTTTTTGACGTTAATATTAACTGTCGATCGTGAGCGCGTTTAAGATTTTAGTATGGAATCCGGTACAGCGCCCCTAGACGTAACTACCAAGAACTACAAATCTCCATACAAATTCTTAACGCGCTCACTAGTGAACGCGTTAGCGTAACACTTACACTTTACCACTCAATACGTTTCGGAGTCTACTTTGTGTTTATCACATATCAATGAATAAAATTATTTATAATTTTCAAAATTCTAGTACGTATGTACATACACTTTTATATTGTTATATCGTTCTAATTATAATGAGTATTGACTTTACGTGTATTGAAATTATAATGATATTCAGATTGTAACCGTTGATATATAGGTATGTAATATATTTTTTTTATCCTACAATGACTATATAATTTACATACCAATAGATCGCGGTTAAGCATGCATGAACTTTGCGTTATGAAAGACAGTAAGTATTATATTTTTTGAAAAACAAATATGTTTATTTTCTAACTGATAAAAGTAATGATTTTTTTCAGATATTGTTAAATGTCAGTATGACCCTGATGAATCTAATTATCATAAATTGCTATTTTGCATTCACAGTGCTACCTATTAATATCTTTAATGAAACGGAATTAAAAAATTACCAGACCCAGGAGCCTAGCACTGGTGAATTTCTAATCATAATGCTAATTGTTTATTAGTAAAATTGCATGAAAATTATTTCGTGTTTATTAATTACCTTAATTAAAAGTATAAGCAAAATTAAATATTTCAGGTGCATAAGAATTCCACTTTGATTGATGTTTATGATAATACGTTTCGCTCTGAAGTAGCGAAAAAGTGAAAAGTGCTTGAAAATTCGTCAGTCTTTCTAGATATATTTCCCAGTACAGCATTGTGAATGTAAAATTTATCAAATATAATAATTTCAGTTGCAGTTGTAGCTGTTCAAGTACGAATTTCGATTTACGATGCAAGTAAAACTATTGAACTACCTATGCTACCTATTTATGTTGGTAAAATAGGTTAATTAAAAATCATACGTTATAGTTCACGACAATGCATCCGTTAAAAGATCTGTATTGAAGTTATATCTTCTTTGGGTCATCGACTTAGATATGTGTACCAATCAGCTGTGACAGACAGATGGACGGAAGGATGAAGATTAGAAGGATGGTCACCGTCCATTCTACTAACCTTCATCCTTCCGTCCTTCTGCCTGCCTTCCTATAAGTGTTCCGTTTTTGTAATTCAAATGGAACCCTAAAAATATTGCTTTTACAATGGAAAATAGTAAAATAACTCTTCTTTTCACGTACAACAATGAAAAGAATTACGTAAGGTAGATAAGTAATCGGCAAATACCTAAATGGCGTGTTAAATCTATCTATCATGTATAAATAAATATTATTGTTTTCGTGCAAATAATGCATTGAGGAGTATGATCGAGCTTCTTGACTCTTGACCTGTCTAGACAGTAGAACACAGATTCGATTTAATATTAATCCAGAAAATGAACTGATACCTATCAAGTAGAATATTATAACAGTTGGAAGTCTAGTTATGAAAACCTTTGTATTTCAAAGAACATTAATTGCATAAAAACGACAATGTATTATATATGACTGACTTTAAACTAGATATATATGGGTTCTAAATTACTCAAAAAGATAGTAGTATGCAACATTGAAATGTAAGCATCACATTTTCAGTTTTAATGAATTAGTGCAACTATAATTTATTAATTTACAATATCTTTCCTACATGTTAAGGTCTAAATTATCAGTATTCAATGTGCGATATATCCTTTCAAGCAAACACCCATTAATTAGCTAACTGTATTTATATTGTTCTAGTGGCCGAATATCTTCTAGGCAAACTAGGTACGTACCACACAAATAATAAAGGGGCGCAGACATGCACCTTGTTAATTTAACTAAAAAGTACTCAGTACACTGCCTAGTCGTCAAATTTCTGATAAAGACGCCCTAGGCATCTATTGTTTCACTTCAGATTAATTAAAAATAATAGTAAACCTAGCAAACCTCGTAGTCCAGCACAGAACACAGAAAGACGTCAGAATATAAAAGAACATTAATTGAAAATCTAGATATAACATAAAATACAAAAATATCTTAACATGACCACCAGCGGGTTGGACGCCGATAACGAGATGCTAGCCTAGGGTACAATCGACCTTAAAATCCGCCACTGCATCGTTGATTAAATTCCTCTTCTAATCCTAGAATTGGATTAAAAAATGAATTTGTAATGTTTCACTATACTTACACAATAAGTCTATATAAGTCAAGCTATCGAATAAAGAAGTCACTAGCACTAATAATTATGATTTATGTAACGGTTATTTCGGAATCATATGTCGATTGGTGCGAAAAGCTTAAAAATTATCAAAAAGGTAAAATTTCACGTCATTAGAAGGTTAAATGTCGTGGCGCAAGCGACTGGTGGAGTGGAGACCTTGACATGGTTCAACAAATAGAAATAAAACTAAATTAAAATTCAACATTATACATCCAAACTAATAATAGGTTGGTAAAGACAAGGTGCTCAAATTACCCATTATATAATAATGAGGTTGGTAATAGTAACATAGATATACGGTCGTGCATTAACTTTCACTTTTATAGCGAAATTAAATTTAGAAAAATTATATGAAAATCACGCACATTCTTTTTTTTAACATAATCAACGCATTCTGCCCAATCGCTCTGCCAAATTCCATTTTCAAAAACAGTAATAAAAAGAGCCTTTGCTCGTGTGTATTTTGCTTATGAATAAAGACTTTTCTGTTAACTCGTTTGTCACAGGCAGAATATGAAAAAAATGCTTTTTTCCCTCGAGCCTCGCTTTGGTACGCTCTGACGACAAACTTTTTGAACAAGAGGAGTGAAAAAGTAATAAAATTTTTTCTGTATCATATGAAATTTTTGACGTTTAAATATCAGAAAGAAGGATCGTAAATTCTCTAAAAAGAAAATAAAAAAGAGACGGTAAATGTGAAAATTATTTACATAATTTAGTAACTATCTGTACAGTAATTAGTTTTAAGCTGATCACTTTAATCATTCTTATGCTATTAGTAAAAACTGCCGAAGCTATCTCGGATACAAAAAGATGGTGAACGACGACAGGCCTCGTGATGGACAACCATCGTCACAGATACACGGGCATAGTTAGATGTAGGATAACCCAGGATCATCGGACTTGATGCCGAAATACGTTAAAGGCGCACTCAAATAAAGGAAAGATACCAGGAAGTAGAAGAAGCTTTTTTTTTCAGGAAACCACCACACTCATCCTGTTCAGACTTGACTGTATAAAAATCTTCGTTATTTCTATATGATGTATTTGGCATGCAAATAATATTTTATAGAGATTATATTCGTACTTCCCAAAGTTACATAAATTAAATATCTAAATCAAAGATAAAAAGAAAATTATATCGGTTATAAAAGGTCCTCTACTGTTTGCAGTATACTGGAGTATGGTTTCCAGATTTGGAATCCACATTGCGATGTTCACATAAATAGACTTGAGGCCAGCGCAAATTCATGAAATTTCTACAGTACAAATGCAAAGTGTTAGACGTCAACTATGAGACAAGATGTCAGACACCACATATCGCCATTAAAAACAAGAAGGACAAATTCAGACATAGTTCTCTTGGGCAAAATTGCCCAATCAAAAATAGATTTTCCGCACCTTCCTTTTGAACTTCAATTACGAGTCCCCGATAGTCAATAAGAGTTCAATCAACATTTACCATTGCACGCAGTGATACAAATTATAGACAATGCTCATATTTTATTAGGTCGGCAAAAACTTTTAATCGGCTGACTTTTCGGATGTGGACATTTTCTGTGCAAATTCAGCTGCTTTCAAAAAGGCCTTATTAGACTTTTGGCTAGAGTCGGTTCCCTCAAAATAAAAATAAAAAATGTTATTTAAGAAGGAAATAATTGTTTTATATAGTTTATTTTTCTTTTTGGATAGATTTTTCACATTACTAAAGCGTTACAAAATAATAATTTTATAAGTGAAAGCATGTAAGTAATTGGTTAACAGTTATCGTTACAGTATTATGTATTAGATTTAATATCATAATATCTGTTTGTTGGTCACTAGAGTTTACAATGGTCTACTGTTGTCATTTCAAATAAACCAAACAAATCAACTTCTTTTTGAAATGTAATCATAGAAAGAACGTATTTGCCCCTAGGTATACAAAGTAGGTCAGTGTTAGGTGTTACATAGACAGAGGTGAATTAAGTAACAAGGTAAAGATTGCAAGAGAACTAAATAGATGCAGGCAAAGCTTTCCATAAATCACAAATAAAAACTTAGTTGCAGATCACTTATATGGTTTGGAAATGAAAATATTGAAATTTTAGTGAAAATTCTTTATGTTTCTTTGAACTTTCAAAAGCGGACTTGCAGGTATATTACATACTTAGATTGTAACACTATGAGATGTTCGAAAAAGCTACTGTATATTCAGGGATCATATGCGCATCATTCAATACGTTCATTATAGCTTCAAGCGCTGTCATACCCTTAGTTCGGTTCTGTAGGTGACAAAGCTCATGTGAGACACACAACTACACAGCTAGGTCGTAGCATAGAGTTATCTTTATAATATTTAAAAACATGTTTGCTATTATAACATTACTAAATTGTTACACCAGCCTTGCTACTACTGTAACAAGGTATAAAGAAAGTAATGGTAGGGCGAAAGTTTAATTAACGCATAAATTTAACTTAACTGCTAATAACAAGTTTATTATGAGAATTGAGAAGCAAAAATTCTATAAGATATAATGTCTAGAAATAAAAATAATATTTTTAAATATGGACTTTTTCGCTTCCTCGACCAACCTGGTAATCTGTCTAACTGAAAAGGTATAAATAAAATAATTCGAAATCAAGTTTCAGTCTTTTAAGTTGATTTTGTATTAGTTATTTTTCAAGCAGACGGGTCTTTTTTATCTTTAAATTATAAAGCTATACAGTCATCGATATTTAAAATTATTATGGCGAGATTGTTCGAAATTATTGATTTTTATAATAGAATTTATACCTAGTATAGGCGGCACCGGCATTGGTTTATTACCGAGCACACTATAAAAGAAATAGCAAATGGGAATTCTATGATGATTTGTCAAAAAAGTAACACGATCAAAATCGCTTAATTTTTAATAAAATATGAAATTTTAACATATTATCGTTTTACTCATTAAATCAGTGATGTGTATAAATAATCATAAATGTTTGAAGTTAATTCTTGAATTGAAGCAAGATATTGAGTTTATTTCATGTCCAGGAGCTTTATTTTTTATGAGATCATTCTTCAATTTATTTCTATTGCTGTCTACAATTTAAGACGTTTTCCGCTTTTAATGGTTTTCTACTAGGACGCAACGGCATATTAATCAATAATTATAATGGTGCTGATACTGTTGTATCCTGTTCTTAACTAAATAATAAGTAAAATTGCTAATTTGAATTTGGGTTTGTGTTATTATTGTTATCCATATCCTATTTAGTTATCCAGTCAGTCCAGTCATAGAAAAATATTAGACACGTATTTTTTTTGCTATAATTTAACAAAAAATGGCTTAAATAATAAACATTAAAGTTGACTCTCGCAACGTCACACCTATAAGTATATAGAAAACGTACAAAGGTACAAAGTACGTACAAAGGTACGTTTTATATATCAACGTACGCTGTATTACACAAAAATACGTGTTTAATATTCATCAATAAATAATTTATCTGACGGACAGACCAAAAATAAATAGTCATGTTCATGAAAATGTGTACTTTCTTGCAAACGATTAAGTTAAAATTATATAAAGAGAGTGAGATTTTTTTTTATTTGCCTGTTAGTATAATCACTTTAATATTTAATAATGATCAATTATTATAGTTTCTGTAGTCTTTTGTGGGGTCCATACCTCAAAAGGAATATCCTTTATATTATCACTTTGTTATCTGTTTGTCAAAACCTTTAAATATCGGGAACACGTGGAGACATTGAAGCTATGAAAAAGTAAAATAAAAATAATAATTAAGGGTAACCATTAGTTTCTTTTTACCTTTATGCGCACTCTAGCAGATAAAAAAAATCAAAATAACATTTTAAGCTTCCTAATTATGTACTATGCATACAATCACAAAAAAATTACAAATAAAAACTCTGATACGATAAATCTACAACAAGTAGTAGACAAAATGTTTCTTACTAAGTGAGTACATAATTGTATATTGCTCCTTGGTGTTGGAATACAAGCTGAAAAACGAGAATCGGAATGAAGAACATATTATTGACACTTCATGTTTATTGTATCGGACCCATAGTAAAAGTATATTGTGTGAATAATTTATGGATTGGAACTACGAGTGCTACATTTTGTAGCTAAATTGAAGGTTCAAATAAAACCTTCATTACCTTTTAAAATTTCAATTGATTGAATCTCTATGTTACCGTTCAACAGGCCGATTCGCAAACTCAACTGACTTACCTAAAGTCACCCCCGTAAACTCCGACAAAAGTGAGCAATTTCAATGTATTTTGACACAATGAAAATGCTCACTTTTTTCGGGGAAACTGCTCACTTATTCGTATTTTCTGTCAATGGTTCGCAAACTTTGAAATGTCAAACTGTTATTTCGTATTCCGTAAAATATAAATTATACCTTTATTTTGTCTTTTTGATCTTATTAAGTCTCTTGCTCATATTTATACATGAAACGACTCTGGGGCAGTTTTGGGTCAACTCCCTTTAATTTAAATATAAAAATCTTTGTTAATGTCTAACGTGTACGTACGTACACTATGTATGTCATGGCAGTGTAACTCGTTAACTAAGACATTACTCCCTTGATTTAGTATTAAACATCCACGAATCAATAAACTCAATCATAATCATATTAAATTAACAGCTCTATAAATTCCATTCTGTAGGGTGCTAACGGAATATACTATTTGACCTGTCGCAATATAATCGAAAATCATTCGAAAATCGTCTCTACAATAACTGAATTAGAGCTCAAGTTTCTTTCTAAGGTCTGTGTAGAGATGAATACTTAGAGTTGCTCAAGGCCAGCCAACCAATGGAAGAGTAAAAATTTGGTCAAGGCGCTTAATTTGTTGTCAAATGCCATGTGTGACGTTGAGTTTATTTTTGGTAGTCACTGTGGTATACTATATAATAATAATATGAATAAAGTACGTGTTAACAATGCCATAATAAATAAGTATTCTAATAGAAATAGGAATAGTTTTACAATAATGAAAAAATTGGCTATAATTGAATTTTAAGAATATAACTTCATACGGTCACCCAGATCCAAGTGTAGTTTTGAATTTAACTACTTTGTAAAACTGACTGAATTTGAGTTATAACATAGGTCGTGTTAATTTTCAACGTAACGACCAATTGCGGCTTATTAGCATATAAGCAAACAACACAGAAAACACAACAAAAGATTAATAAAAATGTTCATCCACAAAGGGGTACCGCTTACAAATAAAATAAAAAACTCCGCTCGAAACCCGTTCTCTTGGAAAATCCTTTCGGTCAAGCTCTTTTGTTATGGAAATCTAAAACACAACGAAGGTACCACAATACAACACATTTACCCGAGGCAATGTAGGAAATTTGATTTTCGATTCTGACCCGACTGTAGACAAAGAGAATAATATTGGAAAATTAATGAGAACCGAGTAAAATAATATAACTGTCACTGTTATTTTTCCTAATCAATTATATCGTTAGTTAGATGTTATTTATCAGTAATCTTCCAGATATCCTCGAAATATATCTACTCTTTTTTGTTTTAATTAGTATAATCGATATATAAAGTAGATTTCTCAGTATTACATAGGTCAAAAGTACGAAATAATTACAAAATATTTTGTTTATCCTACACTTAACTTGACAATTTGCAATACATTTTTTTTTAAATCAATAAAAGTTGTAAAGAGAGTGAATGATTTCGAGGTAGTAAGTTTTTGTTCACCCATCCTATGACCGGCCATTGCGAAAGTTACATAACAACATATTACAGACTCCTCGGCTTAGACCACACTTTAATTACATGTTTAACATAAAGGTGCCGTTACTTATTCAGCGAAGATTGATTTTGTTAACAAGGACTATAATTATGAAATACATGTTTTGTAGTAATCATATTCAATTACATTCCCTATAATACCTTATACATATACTTACATTACTGTCACCATTAATAGTATCGAAGAAAACGGTCAACCCATTACCAACTATACTTGGTCAAGAAGCATGATAAAGCTCGCAGATCGAAATACGAAAACTTTTAATATACTGCTTGGTTTATATATAAATCTGGAGATGAGCCAACGCACACGACATCGCGCCCAGTTCCCGTGAAAATTATAATTAGGAAATTTATATTTACTTACTGTCTCACTCAATTCTTCTATATCTGCATATATCGACTGCCCCAGGAAATGATAATGAAATGAATGAATTACTTTTCCATGACAATTAATTTCAATGAAAACAGGATGCGTACAACTAAAATAACGAAGTACCAAGAAATAATGCTTTAATTACATACGAGAAGACTACGTAGTATTTCTAAAGATTTTATTGCTGTAAAAAAAGGATGAGGATATAATTATATAATACCCCTAACACTATTCTACGATATTTTCTCGTTTTGTAGTCAAAAGCTATGTTACACTTTTCCAATAGTTTCGATATTTTTTGCAAACCTTTATTCGAGCCATTCTTGTAAGAATAAGAAACTCGGAAACGGGTTCAATGATTTTCATTACATTTAGTAAACAATGGCTTCAAGGGCGTTAAATTGATTTAGCTAAGTTTCATCTACCAAAAAAGAATACCAAGCAAAGCTCGATAAAAATCGAGAACCTGAATGTCCTCGATTTTAAGCTCTATTCGCCATCTCCTTCCTAAAACAGAAATTAACCAAAATCATTTATTTGTAGCTTGAGAGGACATTCGACGACCTCCGTAGCCATGTGGATACAAGATTTTTTTTATTATGGTGTCGCCATCTCTGAGGTCCTGGGCTCGATTTCCGAACGGGTCAATATAGAAAACGAACTTTTTTTAATTTTTGGTCACTGTTTCTGATTTCCTTATTAATTTGTATTCCTAAAGTCTACTTGGTTTGGGATCTGAGCAATGTATGTGAAGTTATCTAATATTTATTTAATTACGTTGACACTGGAAGGAATTTAGATGGGAACATTGATGGAACCTAGATTTGATTTTAGTAGAAATATACTTTAAATATGTCTGTAACATGAATATATATACTTTTTAATTTTTCATTATGTGGTTCTTATTTTTAGTTTATTTAAACTTAGTCATAATCAAAATCACATACGTTGCTCGGATTCCAAGATAAGTAGGTAAAGTACTCGTATTTTGGAGTATCTTAAACAACGAGATAATTATGAAAGTTATCTGAGGTACCGGGTGCTATTCCCGGACGGCTCAGAGTAGAAAATCAACTTTTCTATATTATTTCCTTAAAGACCTTCTTTGTTTCAGATACTTCATAATACAGGTTTTAGTTACTCATTTTGGAATCTGAGCAATGTATGTTATATTATTATCTACATTGTCCCGACCGGAATCATACTCGGGAGATCAAAGATGGCGTCACCTTGAAACCAGCGTGCGAACAACTCGGCTACGGCTACGTCTATCGTCATCTATTTGCTACGTCCCTCACAAGCAATTGATGCATGATACGCTTACATTACAATGACGGGTGGGCGGGCAAATAAACACGCCACATAAAGTGTGCAGCTCGGAGCCCTACCTATAGTGACTGATATATAATAAAAAAAAGAAAAAAAGAAAAAAAAAGAGTTTTTCAAGAATTAAAAAAGAAACTTTTTGACAGGTCAGGTGATCAGAAGGCTGGTTTGTAGCTCGCCCAAAGAATTAGTTTGGCTATTCAAAGAGGAAACGCTCGCAGCTCTCTGGGTACCTTACCGGTTAACAATGATCTGGGAGACATTTTTTATTTAGTATAGTTATTACTTTAAGACATAGTTTAGATAAGTAATTTTAATTTATTTTCTATAAAAAATTATAAAACAATTAATTATAAAAAAATATATAATAATATTGTACTTCAGGTAGATAGAACAATGGCAAGATGCGAACAGTTGAGATTCTATTGAGATGCGGTTATTACGTTATAATTAGAATTGGCCTGTTAGAGTATATTTTGTGAGATGGGTAAAGCTCCCAGCGGTGTCGATAGTACCTTATGCTTTTTTATTAAAAAAATCTTTACCAATAAATATTACTCATAAATAGCAAAGCTGTATATACTTTTAAAATAGTATAATCAGTTTATCTAAATCAGCAAAAAGACTTCAATTGAAGCTTCAATCTCATTTATTAAATATCACAAGAGAGGTCAAATCTCATTTTTAGTATCAAAACAGAAAGTCAGGTATACAATATTTTCAAGAAAATGTAATCTTATTTTAACCGAATTTATATGACCATACCAGTACCGACACATGTCCACTCAAATAAATTGAATAATTTTAATGCCTGTGTTTTCCCTAAAAATAACTTGAGGCTTTTCAAATAAAATTGTACAATAATTTACTGCACGATATTTTTTTATTTAATATTATATAATTAAAATAAAATCCATAATATATACTTATGTTTATTTATACCAGCTTTTGCCCCCGACTTCGTCTGAGTGGCACTTTGAGCAGCATTTCAAAAACGCTTAAAGGAATATTTATTTATTAAATCGTGTAAAAATATTTTTAAAATACGTGAACATAAAGTTTCATGATTTTATGTTTGATAATGACGAACTTCGACACAAACACAGATACACAGGTACCCAAATAAATAGAAGTACTTAAGAACAATATAAATCACAATTGCTCAGCCCACTTTCAAACTGACAGTAAATCCGCGATGGGCTTGCATGATGGGCTATGACTCACTATTCCTTTGATTCCATCCATTTGTCTGATAATGATGATGTAAAACTTCAAAATATCTAGATGGAAACATAAAGGTATCCAAGTTTACGTTAAGTTAGTAACTGTCTACTAAAAAAATTAAAAAAAGAAAAAATTTTTAGGGTAAGGTAAATAAGTTACCTATATCACCACCAGCCCTTTTACGTCCCCACTGCAGGGGCTCAGGCCTTCCTTATGGATGGTTAAGGAGGATGGGCCATGACCCTCCACGCTGGCCCAATGCGGATTGGAGGGTATTAACGACTGCAAATGCAGCCGGGACCAACGGCTTAACGTGCCTTCCGAAGCACGGAGTAGCTCGAGATAATAATTATTTGGTCACCCATCCCGTGACCGACCCTTGCGAAAGTTGCTTAACAACAACGATCGCAGGCCGCGGCGCTTATCCACTACGCCACCGAGCTACTCTAGTAACCTAATCCAGGCAAATAAAAAAGGTTAAATGGGTAGTTTTCAACGTTTCTATAGGCAAAAAATGTCTTTGTGGTACTAAGAAACAGTGAGCTGACATTTATATCATTAATAGCTTTCCGCCAGCGGCTTCGCCCGGGTATCTTATATTATACATGAAAACCTTCCTTTTGAATCACCTTATCGAAGAAAAAAAACCGCATCAAAATCCATTAGTTAGTTTAAAGAATTTAACCATACATAGGGATATAGAGACAGAGAGAGCGACTTTGTTTTATACTATGTAGTGACTATAAGTTTCCACGAAAGAACCTTGTCCTATTTGAGCCCCTTGACTTACAAAGATGAATGCTACATCAGTGAGTATGTGTACCTAGATGACTACATGTATAGAAAATGGGATTGAGCGGATTATATGTGTATTTTTAATATGTATAGATCAAAATGATAGACATCAATGAGAATAATAAAAATCCATCCTATTATATTATAAAGAGGAAAGATTTGGTTGGTTCTTTTTTTATTTGCAACGAATAGGCTCTGAAACTACTGGACTGATTTCAAAATTCTTTAACTTACGAGAAGCTGCATCATATGCAATGAACAAAAGCTATATTTTATTCCGAAAAATAGCAAATGTAGGGATGAAAATAGGAGTGGAAAACGATAAAACATTGCCATAATAACAATTGTTTACAATTCGAATCGATATCCAAATAGAAAGTTCACTGGGGACCACGTGAACGAAGCCGCTGGCAGAAAGCATGTATAATCACAAATAAATATTTACATATTCTTTTATAAATATAAATAAACAAATCTTTTTAAAGTTAGAGATACGATATATATGAAAATTTCTCCTCAAGTGTTACTTGCTTATGGCAAAGTTTTTAACTTGCGACTTTAAGAAAATGCTGCTTGTAGTTTCCTTCATCTGATATACATGAAAATCGAGCAATAACTGAGAGAATACGTCTAAAATAAAAGGAAAATATATATTGCCTAAATAAAAGAGATTTTTTATAAGCAATTATGTCTCAAAAATTATGTATAAATGAACCAATGTCAAATCCTTCTGTTGTACCCGGCAACCTTACTGTCTGCCAGTGCTTTCAGATTCCAAAAGTATAATTACAGCGTTGTCAGTAGTTTCTATACACAGTACAACAGATATCAAAGTCGGTTACAGTAAAATTAAAGGTAAACCCATTTTAAATAATAGAATAAAAATATGATATTTTATTTATAAACACGAATTATTTATTGTATAGTACTCGAGAATACTTTGTTCAGTATTTATGGCCAGACTAAGAATATGTCATTCCTAGTCTGACCATAAATAATGTTAGAATTAAATATAAACAAAATATCATTTTTATATGATCATTCAATGTCTTTTGTTATTTAAATATATTTTTGTGAAAAAGTCATCAAAACTTCGACATCATTCTCCATCCATATCAAGACACCATTCTTGAGAAGGTAATTAAGCCCCTTATCAACACAATGTTCAATAACCAAGAATAGTCCTTTAAGCAAGACTCGACGCCAGGTCATAAAGCTCGATCCACCCAATCTTGGTAAGAAACGAACGTTTTGGACTTCATCTTATCTCAAAACTGGTCGTCATCTAGTTCAGATCTTAAACCGCTGGATTATGATTTATAGTCTGTTTTTGAGAGTAAGGCTTGATCTAAATGCCATGACAATTTGGACTTCTTTAAACAATCCACACGATTGACAGTCAGAATTTTCCCATGGAAAGAGTGCGTGCATCTATGGTGAACTAGCCCCAACGTTTAAAGGACTGTATTGCAGCCAATGGAGACCACTTCGAGTAAGCTATATATATTTGTAATAGCATTATATTCATCTATTTAGCTAACACACTGTAATAGTAATAAATGTTATATTTATTTTGTATGTAAAAAAAATTATGGCAAGACTACTTACAACAATCAAATAACAGAGGAGGGGATTATTATTAATCGTATCTTAGACTATTAAGGTATGCGCACATTGTTGATTATTTGTTATCGTGACTTGATGTTATATACAAAATAATAATTATATAACCATATAAATAATACAGTCGATGTGAAACTCCAGTCATAATATGAATACAAACCCAAAGTGGATATGCTGTACGTACGCTTCACAAGACCTGAAAATTCCGTTATACAGGATAAAATTACAAGTACAAGGCTTCAGACTCTAATACAGTAAAATCCTGATGAATGTTATTTTCCGTTTACTTTGTTTTTACTTTCAAAAGGTTGGTTTGAAGGTTATTCGAAATTTACTACTACTGAACTTACACAATACTATAAATAAAATACTAAAATAATTTCTTAAAATCTATACAATTAAAGAATTTCATTTTTTTTCATCTCAAATAGCTTTAGGTACCTACTCTTTACGGTGTATTGCCTTTTAGTACATCGAACAACATAATAATTTATATATTTTCATGTTCTATAATAATATTATAGTATATGAATTGACGAAATATAATATATTTTCAAATAATTAAATTTGATCTAGCTCTCTATTGTGGATTTACCTGTTTATAAAATATCAAATTATATGGTAACTACGAATATGCTTCTTTAAGTACTTTAATGACGAAAGAAGCGAAATCTACATTTTATCTTAGATGTAGGGTTTGTAAAGTTAGGGAAGAGTTAAGGCTTGTTAAAGCTAAATGGAAAGCCAAGCTAGCATAAAATAAAATATGCTAAGAAATAATTACATTTCCTTATTTATAACGTTTACAAATAATTATTACCATTGTTCTTTTTATTATACTTTAACATTGTTTCATTTAATGTTAATAGCTTTATAGCTCTTAATACAAGTACTTGAATTATGTGCTGTGTAGACAATACAAGTAGTGCATCACTCAACAATCTTTTATTTATGTGCCTTCCATTGTTTTTCAAATTATAGTAAGATTATTGTAAGCTCAAGTGCCTTACCTTATTTAAAGCAAATAACAGTACCTAGTTTGTTTCTCAATTTTAACGTAAAGTGATGTAGACATCTACAATATATTTGTATTTTACCAAACTATGTCCATGTCATCAAATATTTTTCTTGTCTTTGTCCTAAAGTTTTTGATCGCTCACCTTTATTTATAATAAATATTGTTATGGGTGATACGAGTAAGACTATTATCTAAAAATCACAATTTCAATATATTTCATGTAATTGTATTGTTGTATTAAATAAATATAGTGATAATATTAATATTAATAATTTGAAATGAGAATATTTGCTTGTTTCATTCTTGTTAAAGTATTTTTTGTATAATATATATTTTTACTTGTATTGCTCAAAAATCAAATATGAAGATATTTTTTTTATTATTATTTTGTGTTCGTAATCCACAAAACTCATGAATTACCACTTGAAAATAAGGTTCTTAAAAATATATAAATAAAAAAATAATTTTGTTTTCGAAAATGAAACTACACACCCGCATAGTGAGAGTCGAACTCGAGTATAAAGTGTTCCGTACCGAAAACAAGCAAAAAAAAAAAAGATGCTTGTTTTATGGGAGCCCACTAAAATATTTATTTTATTATATTTTTGGTAGTTGATATTATAGTTGCAACAGAATTACATCATCTGTGAAAATCACAACTGTCTAACTATCACGGTTCATGAGATAAAGCCTGGTGACAGCAAACAAATCACGTTTGTTGCACGGGAGCAATGATATTACAATAAAAAGTGTAGATAGGTTACTTGCATTCAAAAGGGTTACCTTGAAACTAAGCTAATTAGCATATCTGAGTACACTCTGGCGAAAGCGTTGATTGTATGGGTTTATGTATCATATTCATATTTGAAACTGTAGTCACATTTCATTTTTAAGTATAAATTTTTAATCGATTTGCATTTTAATCAGAGAAATAAATAATGTGTCATAAAAAGAAAGAGTAAATGCTCGGATTACAAATTGTGAATAAGATCTCTCAAAGATAATGTAAGTTACAGAACGGACAATTCGATCTTAATGCCTACGCTCTACCTTACATTTATTTGAAAATGTATATGAGACTGAAACTCCGAAACTCCGGAATTAGAATTCGAAACATCGAAACCTAACTCCGGAGCTTAAAAAAAAGGTCCCTCGTGTTATTATTATATATCAGTATCAGGTTTATTTTATCGCTTGAAAAACTTCATTATTTATATACGGGCAAATAATATATACACTAACGACAAGAAGAAATAATAATGTTAGACATCAGCATTTTTAAGTTGAACTGTTGATTGAAGTCTTTAACTTGTTTAGGTTAAAATAGGTTTAATGCATATTAAATCATTATACGTCTGGTCTCTGACATCAGTTATAGTCTATGAATAACACAGGTCTGCAAAAAAAATTTTTTTTTTGTTGCATGAGATATTTTTACCGAATTATAATTTTAAAGATCACAGATTCTAAAAATGGCTATCAGAATATCCCTTCACGTATAGTTATTTTGCAAAATAAAAACAAAATTCTTCAAAAAAAATTTATTAAATAAGTTAAACTACTGCTATATGTTCTTTTAATTAAAAAATGTTTTTCTTATTTCTAAATGTTACTTGCATAAGTAGCATTACTTTTTTTTTCTCGTGAAACCTTTTCTTCTTACGAGTATCTTTGATACTTCTGCGAAGTCGGTTTTCATCACTGGTTTCTCCACATCCCATCTTCCTTGGTAACGTCTCTCGATTTCACGGATATCCTGTCGAAACCTTTCACCGTGCTCTTCACTATAGGCTCCCAAAATTTCTGGAAAATAGTCTACATGACAGTGCAAGAAATGGACTTTTAAATTCATCTTGCATCCTTGAGCTTCATACGCGGCCAGCATGCGTTGTACAACTTTTTAAAGTCTGGGTCTTTAGTATTCCCCAAAAACTTTTGCACTACATTTTTAAAAGAGTCCCAAGCTTCTTTTTTCTTTTCCCCCATTGTTTACACAAAGAGAGGATCGGACAAAAGTCCTTCTTTTAACTTGGCTTCAGACAGTTAAGGGAACTTGGAACACAGGTATCTGAAACAATCGCCATCTGTTGGCAGTGATTTTATAAATTGCTTTATAAGTCCTAATTTTATGTGAAGAGATGGTAATAAAACTTTTTCTGGCGGAACTATCGTATTGATGACTTTTTCTCGCCTGGGGTTAGGTTTTCTCAGAGTGGCCATTCAGTTTTTGTCCAATGCAGATGTCTGGCTCTGCTGTCCCATAAGCACAGAAAGAAGGATATTTTGTATAACTTCCCTGTTGACCCAACAACATGGTTAGTATTCTGAAGTCTCCGCAAACCATCCATTGGTGTTCTTGATATTTGATTTTCTCAAGAATCGTAGCTAAGTCATTATAGTTTTCTTTTATGTGAACCGAATGACCCACAGGAAGAGATGCAAATACATTTCCATTATGTAGTAAGACAGCTTTGAGGCTAGTTTTCGAAGAATCGATAAATAGGCACCATTGCGATGAATGATATTCTATTTTAAATCTCCTCATGAGTCCATGGGCATCGCCACAATAAACCAGATTGCTCTCTTTAGAGAAAAAATGAGTGAAATCCTTCTCTCGATGCCTGTACCACGAAAATGAGGTCCCAGGTGACAGCAACTTTTTGTTTTTCACCCTTGATCCTAGCAGTTCGGCTGCATCTTTTGAAAGTCCTTAGTCTCTTACTAGGTCGTTCAGCTCACTCTGAGAAAACAGTTGAGGTCCCTTATCAACAGGAAAATACGGGCTAGATTCGTCCTAGGAAGCTGATGTATCTGATTCTTCTGATTCACACAGAATATCATCTAAATTAGGTGGCTGTGGAACTGGTATTTCGGGCCATGGGGTACTGGACGAATAGCTGAATCAAGGTCAGGATAAAATATAATCTTTGTATTTTTTGTATTTAATCCTTTTACATCTACTGTGCATAAGTAGCAGTCGGTTGTATGACTTTTCTGTTCACGCCATATCATAGGGATGTCAAAACGAATTTTTCTTGTTCTTAAACCATCTCCTGCACACTTTATGTGGAGCCAATGCTTTGTCTTGATCTCCAAGTTTGCATTTGAAATATGCAAAATAAACTCTTTTCGGGAACTCACTTATGTTTCTCTGTTATTTTTTCACTGTGTATTCACCACAAATGTAACAAAAGCTATAAATAGAAATAATACAAGTTCTGTAAGCTTTGTTCCAGAAATAGTAACAAAAAAATACAATATAAAATAAGATACCACAGTAACGTTCGAATGCTTGATGTGTACTGATTGTAGTATTAAATCAACTTAGAGCGAGGTACTGAATGAAGCTTGTTGAAACATGTTCTAATTCAAAAGCAAGTTGTTTACGAGTATATTTATTTTTAGTACTCTAGATAACAAGTCAAAACATGCTCAACCTCACCACTAATAAATTTATTCAGTCTTTCGTATTAGTAATATTAATTTTACGCTAACCACGAACCAAAACTTGAATATATCAAAAAGGAAAATTATGACCTGATGGACTTTTACTTGTCTTTTTTCGGTTTTGCCACGTGAAAATCTATAAGAAAATATATAAAAGCCCTATGCGGTTTTTTACATGCAGACCTGTGTAATTGGAAAGTATCGGGCCATGTGCGTGTGTATATACTGGGGACATCATTTTTGACATCGTATTAGTACTGACATGACCTATCTACCCTTTTTTTGTAATATCATTGTATGGAAACCTCTTCAAATATATATTTAATTATAGTTTTTAGTTTTGTTGTGGCGGCAACACAAAAACATCTTCTGTGAAAATTTCTACCGTCTAACTTTCATACTTCATGAAATACAGCCTGGTAATAGACAGACAACGAAGTCTTAGTAATAAGGTTCCCGTTTTACCCTTTGGGTACGGAACTCTAAAAACGGTAATATCTACAGTTCGGCAGAATACGTGCGTTACGTGTGCATTTCGTTATGCCTAATGAAGAAAAATAACATTTATGCGAAAAAAAAGAATTTTGTCAAATTACAAATCTCCGGGAAACTCGGTCCGTATCTCACTTTTAGCGCGGGTACGAAAACCATAGACTTCTCTGTCATGCGTAGTGCATAATTTCAGATTGTTTCGATGTAGAAAAGAGATAAATAGTATATACTATATAAATACTATTAACACTAATATAATCCACATTGTAAACTATAGCTTTCATAGCTATATTTTTTTAATACTTTTTACACGTGATATATCTAGCTAATTTTACTCAATTTATCGCAAATTTTAATTATTTTGACATTACTGACATAAAAGTTTTTCTTCATCTAACACTCTTTAAAAAAATTGAAGACTCTATAGATCTATAGATTTTGAATTATTAGGGTTCTTATTTGAAATCATTCGGTTCCAATTATGAGCTCGTCTTGGCGTATATAAAGCCTTGTAGTTCTAGAATCACTTCTACGTCAACAGTTGATTAAGCTAACTTTATTAGCTCACCCTAAGCTACTTAAATTCATAAAAGGCCTATTTTTCGGGGCCGACTGTCCCGGGAACTCTTCAAATTACGATCTCAAAGGCATTAGACAAATTTCTGGCTATAACCATGAAATTAAAAACTAAACTACTTTACCGTTACCATCTTCTACGCTAAACCACCTGCAATCAAATCTTGAAACCTTCTCTCCTGGAAGCTATCTACACACCTGGAAGCTCGAGCTGCTGCTCAGTTTTGAGCTATTGAAGGACTTCCTCTTCGACGATCCGGGAGATACTACGCTTTTTCAAGACTACGCTCCAAATCACCAACACCCCTCAAGACTGCTAGAGGACATTGTCTTCCTCTTCAGCTGACGTCGAACCACTTCTGTCATCACTTCAACTTAGAAAACGAAATTTCGCCAACGCCCACTTTACAAGACTACCTTACTACTAACATACTCATTACACTTCACACGCCTGTTTTATTTACTTTCTGATCAGTTATCGTTTTAGTCAATAAATTATTTAATTAGCTTATCCTCTTTAAAATCTGTAGACAGTTATCCCTCGTTTTATAACAATTGATTTATCAAAAACGAGTAAGTCGTCAATACTATTTCCTTTAAATGGCGCGAAGAAGAGGAACTGACTTGGATGCTATGAAAACCTTCGGACATTTTTAATAAGTCGCCAAGCTGACAAAAAAGTATAAAAATATTACTGACTATAAAGCATGTAAAAGAAACTTCTGTTTGGATTGCTTCAATGAAAAACATAAATGAATATTTTTTTCCTTTTTATTCTTCTATAATACTCGTACTTAGGAGTATCGATATCTGTTTTCCACGTTCCTAAAATGTGTATAAAAATTCTCTTGTTATGTGCGACACAGGGCACATAAGACCCAGTATTTTATTTTAGCTATAGAATCTAAGCCAAATAATCTGGCAATTTAATACTCAAAACAGAAACATGTCTTTTCCTTACATGTAGCCGAAAAAAGGGTTAAAGTGTTTTGAACGTCACAGGGTTTTATAAGTCTTGTACCGAGGCAATGATAGTTTTAAGCATAGAAAAAATTGAGCCGTTTCGAACGTGCTAATCTTTCTTATTTTACATTGTTAGTGAAAACTAGTATGGCACGGGACAGTAAACCCATTATAGCTAAGTTTCTATTTACTCCCTTGGGAAAGTTTAGGAATAAAACTACCTCACCCTTATGTAAAAATCTTCAATTACGCGTTCTTAGTCTTCATTAGCTATAAGGAATGCAGGATGGCAACTGACAGCCGCTGCATGCGAACCGTTAGGCCGAAAGTGTGAAATATAAATTAGAAAAAAATTAAATCGGTGCCAGCCTTGCTCTTAACGTAGATTTGGCCAAATTCCGCGCTGAGTGTACCTTTGGGCCTCGCGAGGGCGAAGTGAGGTGGGGGGTTCTATCGAAATATCGTTGTATCTAGGCCACCGTAGTACAATGACTCCGACGATTTTCGGCGCGGCTGCGTCCGCTCTAGCAGGCCGATAACGAAAGAATATTTCGTACCGACACAGTTTCACTGTTCAAAGAGAAACCGGTGGCAACACAAAACGCCCACATTTGACTTTATACCCAACTAAAAGCAGCTTGATGCGAGTGTAACTAATTAGTGCAAATAAAAAAAAAATAATTAACAACTTGACTAATGAAAATCAATAATTTGACTGTTTTCGGAAAGGCAGGCAATACAACATAGAATCAGGGTTAAGGGTTCGGATTCTATCCGAAGAAAAATTTAAGAAACTTTCTTACATTTCTGTGGTGCTAGTCTCATATTTTAAATAAATATAAAATTAATTATAAAATTTTGATTTTTTTATTATTACGAGACCTGCTCTTACTTCATCATCCTCAGTCGATTAATATTGTCACGGCTGCGGCTCAGGCCTTATGAAATTTGTGTCTCAGAAGCCAGTTCTTTCTAAAATGGCAAACATTTTTAGTTTTGTTGAGTAGGTTAATAAAACGAAAAGGAAATGTTTCTAAAACAAAAATATATAAAATTAAGTTATATCGACAAATGAAGTTCTAACATTAATCGTTTTACTTCGGTAAATTTTTTTAAGCAACATTTATTATTATGCATTATTATTCTTCTGTAATGTATGACATTATTATCTGTTAGCATAGTTGGAAATTAATTGAAATACAAGGTGAATAATTAAACATATTATTAAGGAAAAAAGAGTTATCCCAGAAATCAGCTTTTTAGATTTAAAACCAGTTTCACCGGAATATTTATTAGAATAGGACTTGTTCAATTACCTTCCATTATAAAACCTGAGATTTATCTTCATACGACCTAATAAGTACGCAAGAAAATGGTGTGACACCCATTTAATATCTCCCTATTCTGAATCTGCAGTCGTTAATACCCACCAATCATGGTATGGCCCATTCTCCCTATTCAATTTTATTTGAGTCCATTCATTGAGAAGGCCTAAACCCCAGCATTGGGGACATTAATAGGTTGATGAATAATGCAGATATTTAATAATATATATTTTGGATGCGAATTTGTGAATTGCTTTAAAACATCAGCAGAAACGAGACCGCTTTCCACTCGAAAAGGTACGGCGACTGCCACATACTGGCTGGCGAGTGGCCAACAGCATTAGTCGTGTTTGAACTAATCTGTATGTAGCATAGTTGGATATGATAAACGGATAGTTGCATCATTTGTAATAAACCATTTATATTCTAAACCTAAATATATTTTAGGACTAGCTTTAGAGGCATTAGTACAGTCAACAGCGTTGCAGGTTATACATATCTGTCAAATTTCTTCGCTTCATTTTAAACCTCAACGCATTGATGGTAGAAATGAAAATCTATTGCGAAAATTTTATATATTGTGGTAACCTGACGTGCTGTTGAGTGTACATCTGCATAATTTCGGAATGTCTTCTCTGTTTTCTCTTTAAAAAGTCTTTAGTCATCCCAACCGTCAGATTATCTCTATATTTAATCATAACGTTTGAGCTGCATCTGTCAGCTCAGTATCGCCTTTTTCCAATGCCCTGTCCTTTTCTGTCGCTCAGAGCCACCATTTACTAGAGCGAGAAAGATAGCAGGTATGCGATAGTACGCCGCAAAATTAAGTCCGTCAGGTAGATTATTGAAGAATATTGAATAAGTATTTTTATATTTTTCGCATAACCAATAAATTGACAGTGTTAATTTGAGTTGAAATGTCGCATGGCGTCACGCTTTTGTAGATTTTCTACAAAACTGTGACGCAGCGAGTCCTCACTCCTCAACTGGAATGCCTATTATCTAAGTCATTTCTTGTTTAAATTGAAACAAAAATAATATATGTATCTAATATTTTTACTTTTATCCGATTGACGGACTAAATAGTTCTTTTTTTATCCAGTTGTCATCCTTATACTAGCGGTATAAATATATATAGAACCCACCGTGGTAATCGAATCTTTCAAACAAAAAAGATTCATGAAAATCTCAAAACAAAATATATCTTCAATAATAACAGACGTTTAAAATGTCCTAAACATCAGTTCGCGTCGTGTTTTGCAAGAACACATTAGAAAACCTTCCGAACAACACCGTTGTAATCATTAGAGAACGTAATAGTTGCAATTGCAACACAATAGTTCGGCAGACTTGTTAGAAAGGCCGGCACATTTTTAACGGTCGTCTACAGTGAAAGTTGGTGAACGGGCTTTTTTCGTATTGCCAAATAACTTGGCTTAGAAATGTACCGTCGCCGTTGGCAACAGGTGTACCCCAACATGTAGTCGCGCAATGAATAGAAAGTATTTTTCCAGAAGAGTTTTCTTTTTATCTTATTTGCTGTAATTATAAATGTTTCCTGAACAGGACGTAATCAGGGCAGCTCCTGTAGGGAAGCGGAATTGTTCGTTCATTATCTATCATCTAAGCAGTAAAATGGAAAGATGAATAAGTTATATATAATAAAATACATGGAGGTAAACTTAGACCTAACAGACTTAAAACTAGTAAAATTACAAAGAAATCTCTAGAATTCCTATTTTACAGTGATTTATATAGTAGTAAGATGTATTTAACATAACTAGTTAATTTGTATCAGGTTAGTTTTTATTTTATTTTAGCAATAGCCATGACTAATTAAATATAATTATATTTTAAAACTCGAATTATTTGTGCTATTTGCTCTATACACATTAAGTATTTTATATCTTTAGTTTATTTGAAATAGCTATTTTCTGTAATAAAATCTGCATAAAGATAAGATGTATGTCATGTTTTAACCATTAGCTGATGACTGCTCTTCGAAAATCCGTTGCCGTCTCTAGGTTCAAATCTTGACTTGATAATTACTATCACAAACTCTTTATTTGTAATTAGTCGAGGTGATTTAGTAGACTTAATTAAGGCTACGGCCAAAGAGAAAAGGACACTCAGACAAGATGCATGCCAATGAGATAGACAGATACAGAAGATGGCGTATTACGTAATGGCAAATTGATGGCGTATTGGCAAAATAAAACTTCACCATTTTTAACTGATTACCTCCTTACCGTTACAATTATCGTAAAAGTTACTCAAATGTATTACGAGAATAAATTATGGTTTGACCCAATCAATACCGTCAAACATGTATGATGAAGATTTTCATTTCTAATTGCAGCCTCTACAGTAGGGAAGTTAAGGGGCTGATGACGAATGAGGGGCTATACTCGTCTCATATTCTAGAAGAACGCAAAAAAGCAAATTTTTTTAAAGGAAACTCTGTAGTTAATAGTAATAATAATCTAATATTATTTATGCTACGTGAGTAATATCTAATAGGGAAAGAAAATCGTACAGGTTTAAAGTTTCTGTTTAGGGTAAGATTCAATAACCACTCCATAATATAAATCTATTCTGCAATCGTATACATATTATCACAACTCAATTTTGCCAATGTATCTCCTTAAGTATAATATTATTAGTGCAGTGTCCTTTTCAAAAATAAATGGCTTCAGGTAGATAGTACAATGGCATTGCATTGAGATTCTTATATTTCAAATAATGACCACTGGAGCATATTATCTCTAAACAAAAAAAAAACTCTCTCCCTCTCTCCTGAACCCTTCCTTATAATGTAATAATAATGATGTATTTATAGATTTTTTACCTTACTATTTACCTCAAGAAGACACTGAACATTAACAACGAGCACCGTGACTTTAAATGAGTCTGGCAACCGATTAATAGAACGAAACATTGATAATATAATCATTGTTATTCATTCGTTATCGTGTACAGGTTGCCTTGGAGATGCCTGCGCTACGTCATGGCGTCGTTAGTCGCGACGGGCGTCGTAAAGAATGGGATTAATTCGAGTACAAATATAAGAATTGAAAACTATCTCATAAATAAAAAAAAGAGGAACTCCAATTTAAAAAACTAAAACCCTTTATTTATAACAAAACTACGTAAGTAATACTTCTAAACAAAAGCATAGATAATAATTTAATTCATGAACCACAGTAGAACGATATCATGTTTATCAAAAAATCTATAAAACACCTTTTCTCGCTGGCTACTGGTGCTTGAGAGACTATGGCTTGCGGATTAGTCGTAAAAAGATGATAGGTAGGTATATGGAGCGTGAATTTGGAAGAACAGAAAATACTAACTGGTTGTCCGATAACTTTAGACGGCATACAGATACCCATAGTGTCGCATTTTAAATATTTTGGATCTGTGCGCCACTACGGGCACCCGGATAGATCAAGATGTAGATCATCGAATTAACACAGCCTGGCTTAAATGGAGGTCTCTCTCTGTCCGGTGTGTTGTGCGACACCAGAATGCATCTATAACTAAGGGGAAAATATATAAAACAGACTTAAGACCTGCAATGTTTTACGCAGCTGAGTGCTGGACTACACTACGAGCATAAACTTCATTGTACTGAGATAAAATTGGCGCGGTGGGCAGTTGGTGTAACTCGTATGGATAAAGTTAGAAACGAATATGGTAAAAGCTCGTTCAAGGTTCAGGATTTAGTTCAACCTAAATCTCAAGAATGTGAGTTTCCCGGGTTAATCACATAAAGCGAAGAGAGGATACCCACTTATTAAAAAGTGTCCTGAATATTTCGAGTCGGGGGCGCACACTATCCGCATGGTAGTCCAATGTTAACAATTATTTAAGAGAATGGAATCTCTCTTAAGGTACAACCCATAACCGTAGAGCCTGGCGTCGATGTACAAGGGGGCCGACCCTGGATAAACCGGGAATATGGGCAGGACAAGGAAGATTCATAACAGTAGAATTTTATCACATTAACAGCCAGTTGCATAAACGTCCGTTATAATTGTCATTAGTTTAAATACAAATTTGACTTTCAGTAGAGCTTAAAGGTGTCATTAAATTTTAATGGGCGTTTGTGCAACTGAACGCACTTAGGTAGATATTTCTATAAAAAATATGGCCTATTTAATAACACAAGTATAATTAATGACATTTTTAATTTATAAGCCGTTAATTACCATAAAAAAACATTTTTTGTAAAGCCCCTTCTAAATTTACAAAAATTAAAATCACCAAGCGATATCAAAGTCTATCAAAGTCTTTGCCCATAAAATAAATAACATTTTGTACCCAGGATACGGGGGAACCGACACTGTTGGTGAGTTTTTACTGTATTAACAGCAGATTAACTCACCAAAGACTAACAACTTAACTTGCCTTGGGTAGCATGCAGGACCTCGGGATTAGAAATCCTATAACTGGCTATTATTGCAACAGTATTCTAAGCATGATTGCAGCCAGACTGGTCTGCTCATATATCGGGCTTTGCTGTGCCGTATTTTGTGATATGACAATCAAAGGGACATTTTTAATTTGTTCTCTGTTACTGACATAATTTAAAACTAACAAATTTAGTAGAAAATAAAATTTACTTTTATTATTTGTACAAGTTCCTTATCGCCAAAAACTGTTTTCCTTAATTTAAGGAAAATGTGCTGTAGTTATTATAATAGGAAAAATAAGTAAGAAATTATAAACTGTTTTTCTAAAACTATATTAAGAAATTGATATTAGGTACCCTAGTGATATATAGGTAATTGAATTCAGTGATATCCTATTATAAAATCTGCCTCCAACTCATCAAGCGCAGCGCTATCATAGCATAGACGTTGGATCAATTAAAACCTATTTCAAAAGGTAATAAAAGGTTCATTTCATATTCCTGTTAACGTGTTCGTAGGTGTTTCTAACAGGATAACATCGCTGAAGCGAGTGCTTCAGCGATGTTATCCTGTTGTACTGCGGCATATGTTTGATAATATTGGCAGGCCGGGGTCTAAGTTCTTTTTAAAAAACTAACCTGTATTTGTTGAGTTCTTTCTTTTGTTATTACATTATGATGTTTTTGGCGCACTCCTGACAATGATGCCCAGGGTAAATACCCCTAATTGACCCTCAAAATGAAATACCAAATTGTTCATGATACTTTTATACTTAAACTAATTACATAAGTATTTAAAATAACTAAAATGAAACTACCGTTAAGAAAAAATATTCATATTTTTTTATTGAAACATTGAAATCATTACTGTAAGTTACTTTAAAGTAGTAAGTAGCTTCTGTCACATGATCAGCGTTTAGTTTATTTTAAACGATCAATAGTTACCTATTTTAATATGGAATAATGGATACGTAGTGAATCTCGATGAGAGTAACAGAATTAATAAATATATACATAGTAAGTATATAAACCAAATTCTCTTCCCGCTGTCTGTACGCTGAGAGATTAAACGGATTTGCGGTTTTCAACAATAGATAGAGCGATTCTAGGGAAAGATGTATAATACAAGACCACCCGGGAGAAGTCGTTGGTGGAAAGCTAGTATTCACTAAAATATTTTTAATAGAACACAAATGTTTTACTTGTTTCTTTGTTGAATTAAATATATGGAGTAGGATCAAGAAAAAGTATGGTTGCTGTGAGGTCTGAAGATATGTATTATATTAATTTTATGATACGTGTTAATTAAACACAAACATAATGTATTAATTAAACGAAACATGCATTTTTAAAATAGTTTAAGAACAATATATGGACTGACTGTTAGTGTTACCCACAGAACAAGAAAAGTTGCAAACGTTGCAATAAATGTTGCCCGCAACAATTGTTGCAAACGTTGCAATAAATGTTTCCCGCAACAATTATGAAAATACATAGAAAATTAAATTACATCAAGCAACCAGAGATATCATCAGGCCGTTAGGCTACGTTAGGGGCGCTCCCAGAACTTACATAGATGTCTGCTAACACGCAAGAATTTCATATATCGCCCGTCCTATTTCTGCTTATTAGAGATCACCGTTCATCTCAGTCATACGCGTTTCACCTCCAAACGCTATTTGGCCAGACGGGACACGACCCGTTGGGCCAGTTCTAAAAATAGGAATTGGCAATTTTTGAGAACAGCCTAAGATGCTTTCGGTCTATACGTGGCAGCCATATCGGGCGAAATTTCGGCGCGACCGCATAGTAACTATAGGTCAACGTTCTGTCAAGTAATGAATAACACTAATACTGGCTGCATGATATAAATCACGAAAAGCCACTCAAAGATACACTGAAACCTACTTGTTTAATATATTTATTGATTATCACAATTTTAAAACCAATAAAGTTATATATAAAAAGTATGATATCCTTGTCAGTATTATTCAGCCTGTCAGCCGAAACATCATGACCAAGCCTTTTTTCAGAAACGCGTAGCCGTATCGAATTGGTATTCATAATGCTCAAGTGAAAATATTTAACTTCTACGTAGATACAAAATCATGTGCTTGTATGTTGGCATATATTTTGATATTCCTATTGAAATCGAAACGTACAAGGTGTTCTAGCATATTTTTGGCGAGAAACAACCTAAATCAGTATAGCAAAAGGTAAACATGCAAAATCCATAAAAGTTAGTTGCATCAAACAAACTAATCCAATATTTAAACTTAAGTAAATTCACCTAAAAGTCTAGTATAAAACCAATTTATTACATTATTTACGTATATGCTAAAAATGTCCGGCATTTCCATAGATTATGAACTTATGTAACGATCTTGACCCTTAATTCGAATTTTCACCTATTAGTACATACACACATACACATTCCTGTACAATGACCTCATATATGCCTACCGTAATGACGCCAGTAAGTTAGCAGTTAGCAATAGGCTAGTTGCCAACTTTTTTTTTATTTCATAAATAAATAGTCCATTAACATCTGAGAAATAATGTCGAAGTAACAGCATGTCTGCGATTAATAGTTTCGGAGATACGGTGCTGTGTTTGTAGAACTGCTGCTAGTTGGCCGAAAACGCTCCCTACAAATTCAAGGCACTAAGTGACGTCACATGGTGGTACTGTAGCGAAAAATGTATGGGCGTCTGGACATTTTTTGTAATATCTTTATTATTTGTGCGTTTATGTTTATAGTTGTTATAATGAAAATTGTAACATTTTTTATATCTAATTTAATGCCTAATGTATTTTAGCAAATTTTTGTAGTAGATTTTTTCTACTTTTTTCAAGTTTTCAAAGCGTAAAATTTTCCAAATCAGTGACTTACAATTTGTTTTGTTAAACAATTATAAGTTAAAATGGTTCATATTTTTCGAAGATATAACAAAAACCTGTATTTTCACTTGTAGGACACAAGCCTATTCTGCTAATATTAGAGTAATTATGGAAAGTCAATAGCGCTTCAATTACAACTCTTTATTCCAAAGTTTTTTTTATAAGATAACAATTAATAAATAGGTATTTATGTCACCATTGATATGTGTGTAAGGCATTGCATTAATAATATTGTACTTCACGTAGACAGTAAATTCTTAAATGATATACTTGCAAAATTTATTCTTTCTTATTCTGAATTACTAATTTTTAAAAAAATGTTCAAGAAATAAATAAAATAAAAACAAACAAATATATTATTTCATTTACACCATATGTTAAAAAAATAATTGATATTAATATAACAAATAATCCAATTCGTTCGTCGGTAAGCGCATAGACATAGACTTTCTGCAATCTGAGACAAGAAACAAAATTTGGCATTTATTATCCGTAAAAAGTTTTTAGAGATTACAAAAACTTGCTACAAACTTTGGAATATCTGAAATTGTTTCGTATTAGGTATTATTTATTTTTTTTATGGCAATGTAACTTTAGGCTTACAAAAATTCTGCTACAAATCAAATTCACTACGATTTTCTAAATACTATTTTGTGTGTATGTATCTATTACTATTTACCAGCGTTTTTTAATGTATACGAACGATAACATGTATATTTATTAAGACTGTAGAAAGGATATTAATGCTTTACTAATGAAAATGTGTAGTGTAGTGTAGAAGTAGTGTAGTATAGGGCTTATCTAGTGCTGCATGGAACTATAATACATTGTATAGGTGGTGGGAATCTTGAACCCAATGCAATTGAACGTTGAGGGTGTTTTGATTAAATGAAAAAGAATCTATGGACACTTCATACAACACACAGATTTTTTTAAACCGGGTTGGAATCAAAAATAAGCTAACGACATGTAAAACTTTGATTATGATACTATCAACAATCATGCGCAAACGAAGGGAAGTTACGATAAACGCGCTAAGCAAAATGTCAATTCACATAATCTCAGAAACTCGGAAGAGTCGAACTTGCACAAGGAGGGTTCCTTACCGGTAAGGAGAAAAAAGAATCACGTTGGTTGTATGGCGACCCCTTAAATTATTACTTTATTCTATTAATTTGGTATTTGTTATTACAGCGCCAACTGTAATACATTATCTGTGAAAATGTCACCTCTTAACTTTCACGGTTCATGAGATACAGCTTGGTGACAGACGGACAGACAGACAGCATTTCCATCAATAAAGTAACTAGTATCGAGGATGCCGTATAACATTACTATTTATATTTTTTGTAAAGTTCTCCTCCTCAACAAAACTTGAATTTGTCATAATAAGGATTTTCAAGTCTGTTTATTTATGAAAATAAATATTTTTATTTTTCTACGAGACGATCACCATAGTAGTCTAAGGTAATTTAAGCGATGAAGTTCTCACAGATCTAATTTCGATAATGTTTTGATAGCATTTTGAAGATATTTGATAAAATTAAAAACCTATTCTTATTTTTTGTGTTAATACTAATACTACGCAAACGAAGTTGCGGGAAATAGCAAATTATGTAATAAAAACTCTTTTGATTTCTGCATACAAATAACTTAGAAACATATAGAGAATAATAATAATAAGTAGGTAATATAAGAGTGGCGCACCCGAGACATTTAGAGGGTTCGACAAAACGTTTCTCGATTTCAACATGCTACAAGTACTGCCCGCGTTGAATAACGAACTCGAGAGACTCGAGAAACGGACGAGAGGAAGACCGAGGGTGAGATACAATGTAGTTATATCTCAGTCTTGACCCGTTGTCTTCGTGTGCGAGTGTAGTAAAATGTACTTGATAAAAGATATTCTTTTGATTTAGTTCTTTAGGTTTCGTACTATAACGTCTGAGCACGTTGCTACATATTTTCCAACTCTCTTATTTATATCTACGGATGATAACTGGCCACTACAATATCAATTAATATTTGTTTCTCTTTTCTGATGATTAAGGTGTTAGGGATATTATCTTTGTGCATTTTTTTAAAATATCGTTATAAAAACAATAATCAAATATAAATGCTTATTTTATATAATCTTGAACTTTGTGACCAGACGTCCACAAAAACAGACGTATCGCCAAGGGATAGTAAAAATTAATAAGATAACTCGGTTGTCCGTCTATATGTCCGCCTAATGGCTAAATAATGGCTAATTTGCTCTGAAACCACTATATACTACACTTATTGAGCTGAACTTGGGAAAACATACAACATATCACAGTGACTTAAAAATCTAACATGTCGCCGCTTCTGGGTGGTAGGTAAATTTATCTATAGAGTAACTTAGAAAGTATACTGAAATTACTATATTATCCCATTCCATATTTGATTACTTTTCTCTCTACAACAAGTATTTCAATATAAATAGGGTTTTATTTATACGAGTATATGCAATTATCTACATCACATATCTTCCCCTTTGATTGACATTTTCATTCACTCGTCATTAAGTTTATACCTACAACCGAAAAATCACATATGAAATTAATGGATACCTGCAAAAAATAATCTAAATATATATAACTCAAAGGTAACTGACTGACAAAGTGATCTATCAACGCACATCCTAAACCACTGGACGGTTTGGGCTGAAATTTGACATCCAGGTAGATGTTATGACGTAGGCATCCGCCAAGAAAGTATTTTGATCAATTCTGCCCCCAAGGGGATAAAATAGGGGATGAAAGTTTGTATGAAACTTTGTCAATTTTAAACCGATCGGGCTGAGACTTTGCATGCTTAAAGCTACTATAACGTTTGCATCCCCTAAGAAAGAATTTTGATAAATTCCACCCCTAAGGGGATAAAATAGGCGATGAAACTTTATTACAGGTATTTTACACGATATAATAGTAACTTTACCACACGGACGAAGTCGCGGGCAATAGCTAGTCGCGCTATAATATTAAACCTTTGTACATGTTACAATGAGTACCGATGGTCGTTTAATGAATAAGCCTTAATCACCTTTAGGCTGAGTAAAGTCCGAAACCGATTACTTCGCTTTCATTTAAATGAATAGTTTTAAAAAACATATCACATATTATTTTGGGATTCGCTTAAAAGAGATCGTCAAAAGTAGGATTAAACCAAATACCTAATACTAATACCATGGGTTCAATGCATAGAACATAGAACCCTTGGATTAGTCAAAATTGGATTTTATAAGCCGCTTTCATTCTTTTATGTTATAAAGGGGACTTATTATAATAAAACGCGAATATGTCGTATTGAATAAAATGCTTTTGAACACTATAAGTACCTAAATTATAAATTGCTCTCATTAAAAATAAAAAAATAATCTGGTTGTTTACAAATCACGTCGATTAATTAACATCGACTAAAACTTTTTTTCTTAATTACATTGTGACGTAACATTAAATTGAGTTAACGTCTCGATCTCGAAGGTGTATTTCAAGATTTACTTTAATCTTAACTTAATCTTTACTGTAATGTAATGTATGAAATTGGTGAGATTCTTAGTTTTGAACCTAAATAACTGTATCTGGTTCACTGACTTCCAAATTACAAGATGACCTAACTTAGGAGGCAGAGGTAATATTAATTATTAACCATTGTAACCATACTTAAAGTTATAGCGAACAAAAACTCAAATGTTTAAGTTTAATAAATAATTATTTCTTAAACATTTGAGAACGATTATTATTATTTATGTTTTCTTTACTATGTGGTCCATTCGCGAAGGTAAGTTCCTTTAATTTTTAATTATACTCTTTTCCCATTATAAACATTGTAAATGTACTTGTTAGTATTTTGACAAGGCAAGCCCAGGGGCTGCAGTCTCGACATTAATAGCGATACGATCGCAAAGTATCGAATGTCAAATATTAACGGAAATAATTGTTTGCGGTAACGATCGTTACTTCAAATGCAAGTCTCTATTACCGAGTTACCGAGCAAAATCGTAAACTATTCAGACGATAACTTATCGAAAATCTGTATTCATAGTGCAGTTCAAGTACAGTTTCCTAAAGGAGAAAATGTTGCCTCAGACAAAAGTATTTTAAATCTAAGGAAATCAGTAATGAATATAATAAATGTTTATAATGATAAATATTTTTATACTGTTTTTTAGATCTCAATTCTCGTCGAAGTGTTCCAGAGCAACACGATTCGGCCCGAACTCAATTTCTCGCCATTGCAGAGTCAAATGCGGAATCAATGAAGGTATGTTTACACAATCTTTATAAAATGTGATTTTGTATATTCATTTGAAATGAATGAATTAATAATAGATAAACAAAAAATACCCAAAAATTATTATATAAAATTCAACAAGATTGAATATGAGTCTAATACCTATATATGGGTAAAGGGAGTCCCACATTTATTTAGTTTATTTGTTATAGATGCTGGCAGCTGCATCAAAATTGCAGACAGAGGCTGCAATGAAGCAGGCCGAAGCTTCATTGATTCATGCACAGGCAATGAGTAAAATAGGGGATGCGTTTTGCTTCTGGCCCAAAATAAATAAAAGTGAATTTACAACTTATATGGTCTTTTTTAATTTGTAAATCTACCTACATAAAAAATATTGAAATAAAATATAAAACTCGCTACGCTACCGACATAAAATCGATAACTTTAAATGTAGAGACTTGCAATATTCGTTAAATTACGATCGCTATGAGTTAGCGACCGAATTCGGTAACATTGCGTTCGCAAACTGTGTCGAGCCTACCGCCCCAGGCGTACATTATTGAAATCGACACTCGAGCGTTTAGTCGTACGTATCGTTTGACATTCTTTCATATATTTTAATACAGTAGAGTGAGACAGAGAATGATGAAGTTTGCAATATAACGAAAGTCTCTATACGGTTGATTTTACAATAATTTTATTGTTATTCTTTGTGCTTATCTGCTATTGGTCGGAAAATATAAACAGATTTGTTCCCTAGCGTTTATCATGTACAGAGAACTTCTCAGTAAAAAACCCCTCAATCATCACCATCACCATCTATTGTCAATATTATCAAGATTCTGTACATCATATGTAGTTTTGATGATTCTCCGGTCGCGTTATATAATTATTCTCTGTCAGTTTTAATTCCTCTTTAACACTTTTTATTTTCTGTTATATGGATCTATATGAACATGGTACCTACACTTCAAATTATAATTTTCAAATAATAAATGTTAGTTCAGTTAACATGCTAATGTTTGATCTGTTTGACCGGCGTCGTAAGTTGGTTTCGGTCTTTCTCTCTTCTGTTTGTTTGTATGTTTACGTATTATTCAAAAACTACTGAAAACATTTCTATGTAATTCTACTCGTAATACGATAACAATATCAAGTTTACAGATAAGTACATAATGATAGTTTATAACAAAAAAAAAAACAAATATTATAGAGAAAACAAAACAGAATCGGATGGACATATTAACTTAAATTGTCCAAAACGAATTAGCAAGCTAGTAGCATGCCACCATATTTTATAGAATGTCACCGTTTCCGTCTGGATGTACAAAATCCTAATCCAAATATGTACGAGAAGAGTCTTTGTAATTCACATTTAACCTTTTGTTTACTTAATCTTCTACTCCGTTCAACCCTCTTGGGTAAGAAAATGATTATAATGTAGGTAGATCGAGGAAAAGTATTCACGTGTAAATTTGTAATAAAAATCTATGTGAGTGTTTTTGGTTATTATTAAATAAAAGAAACAAATTGCCATTTTTCACTTCAGTAATGAAGAAATTCGATACATTTAATATTTTTGTATTGTAACGCAAGCTGCGAAATAAAACTGTGATGTTTATGGAACAACAGAGTAACACAAAAAGCTTTAAGAGTTTTCAATCCGGGAATGTCAATTTCAAAAATACACTTTTGTCGGTGGTAATAAAAGGGCACCACTTTTGAAAAAGTGGAGACAAACTAGTATATAACTAGTTGCGACGTAGTTGAAGAACTGGAAATTGACAAAAGAACAGTTGAATAAAGCTGGGATCACCAAAAGCTCGACAAATGGGTGCCACGCGAGCTCAGCGAAAGAAACCTTATGAACCGTGTATCTACTCATTTAAGATTACTTATTGAGACGGTTTTTGAATAGATTAAAAACTTCTGAACTGTTAACTAAGCAGCTCAATAGGGCAATGCGAACGGTGTAAGATTCAGACTTTCGCAAGGGTAACATAAGATAGGCCATCATTTATTATCTCGAGCTCTTCCATGCTTTCTCTTGTACCTCCGCTTAAGTTTCTTCACAAATACGCATCAAAAGTAAACACGTGCTTGCTTGATTTCATACAAATTACTTTCAGAAAAAACAAATGCAGTTATCCTACAATAATATTATAAAGGCGAAAATTTGTAGGTTTGGATGCTTGAATATTTGTTACTTTGTCACGCAAAAACTAGTAACTGGATGTTGATGAAATTTGGTATTCAGGCAATTCTTAGTCTGGATTAACTTATAAGCTACTTTTTATCCCATTAAAAGGTTCCCTAGTGATAGAAGTACCTCCAAGAGCGCCTATTTTTGTGAAAGCTGCTTTAACGGTAAAATATATACGAATACCTTCTAAACAAATGTTTGAGCGCTTTATTTTATATATATATATTATATATATATATCTTTATTTTTATATATATATATTAAAAAAGTCCGCGATAACATATATCTATATGGTAAGGATTTGCCACAAAAGTAAAAAAAACTTCATATATGTGTATTTCAATTTTTTGTCCGTCTTTAAACCATTATTTGAGTTGGTAATATTAAATACTTATCAAAATAAACTTGCTTCAAAGAAATTTAATGTACATAAAAATTGTCTTTTACACGAAATAAATAGGATGATGTTTAGATATTACTTAGGCACTACGATGTTTATGAGAAAATAAAATAACATATTTCCGATTTTCTAAGTGCTATTTTGTATGTATGTATCTATTACTATTTAAGAGCGTTTTTTAATGTTTACGATAACATGTTTATTTATTAAGACTGTAGCAATGATATTATTGTTTTACTAATAAAAATAATGAAAACAACGTCGGTTAAGAGAGCGTTTAGTTAAAAGGAACACATTTGGTATTTCAAATATAACAATGTAATTTTCAATAATAATTTTCAATTTATTAATAATAATAATAAAATATTTATGACATCTACATATGCTTTATTTATCTATACTAATATTATAAAGCTGAAGAGTTTGTTTGTTTAAACGCGCTAATCTCAGGAACTACTGGTTCGAATTAAAAAAATCTTTTTGTGTTGAATAAACCACTTATCGAGGAAGGCTTTAGGCTATATAAAAAATAATGGAAAACGCGGACGAAGTCGCTGGCGGCCACTAGTTAGAAATAATATTCATTGATTATTAAATTGCATTTTTGTTTTCAGATTTTTAATATGGTTTGGTTTATGATTATAAGACGACTAGACTATTCAGAGCTAATTTAGAGAAATGTATTTTTAGTTTGTTTAAATATCTATTGTCGCTCTTAAAACTTATTATAGGTGTATAAGATGGGTGTTTCTCAGTGGCGTAGCGTGGGTGTCTGCCACCCGGGGCGGAATACAATTTTGCCGCCCCTCTTAATTAGCTATTTCATGGGTATTTTATATGATTATACTATACATTATATTCATTAAGAACTGTCATCATTATTTTGCATTATACAGGTTAGATTTAGTGTGGTTGAGTTGTCGCCATGCAACTGCACACGAATCGAGTGTTGTGGGTTCGATCCCCAAAACACTCACAATTCTTCGTGTGATTTACAAATTATTAATTTTAATTCTTTAATTCTTAGTCAGGGTGTACTTTCTCCTTCGCATGCTGGACTTGTATTCTAAAAAAATGCTTGTCTTTATAAAAAAGGGATTTGAAATAAAAAAATGAACTAAATAACTGAAAATCCATGAATAAAACTTTCTTTGAATTGTCAAAGCATTCCGTACTTTCTTAAAGGGGTGTAATGAACAATATTTTACTTAATATATATGTAATAGAAGTCATTCTTGCTGTTTATAAATCATAAACAATCCAAGCACAAAATAAAATACGGGGAATTCCCGTAAGTCACTTTAAATGCTCCTTTTTATTCGATCCGAATTTTCCGAAAAATATGAATTAGTGCAGATATTTAAAAATTTATTTTATGTTGTTATGTACGCACCCTATCCCGATATCATTTCTAAGTAATGATCTACGTGACCAACAAGTAGTTCACTTACGCAAATATCATCTTATCAAAACCATAAATCATCGCTAATAGTTTTGTTTTTTTCTAATTAATCAATTATTTTGGCAGTGACCTGAAAGGTCACTCCTAATCATCTACTATGCTAAAAGATGCCGCGACATGTTTATGACTTGAACTATATTAAGGGTCAATTTAAAACTGATAGCAATATTGTAAAACGTAATTAATACAAAACATCAGGAGTATATAAACCCCTGAAATCCAGCATTAAAATATCAATTGTATACTATCTGTCTTAGTATAGACACCTCTCATCGTCATTCGCCTCATTAAAACCTCATAATATCTGTGCCGCCAAGTTTGATAGATACTGTAAATTCAGTGGAATAAATAAAAAGACTTATAAAGTTAAGGTCTCTTTTATTTTCAACGACGTCACCGCAGCCAGCCACAAGGGGTACATAACAAAATTGGTGTCAGAAGTGGGATCTTCACACCTGTTGTGCATCATAAAAGAAAACACAGGTAAAGTCTCCAGGCTTTTAAGTGGAAAGGATCCAAGAAATTAAAATTGTACACCCAGGTTAGTGGCAACCATTTCTTCGTCAGAAGAACTCTTCGTCAGAAGAACAAAAGAAATCCTGAATTTTGAGCTGAAATTTCTACACCTCTTCGCGAAAGAACGTGTCAATTAGAAGCAAGCCAAGCAGGTACAGCGGTTACAAAACCAGCGAACTGGGAAAAAGAAGACGTCACTCCAAACAAGAAGGCCAGATGCTCCATCAATATTTGTAAGTTCTCATCATCCATTCATTTATTGTAACAATTCATTTTATTTTTAAGTAGTATAAAGTAGTATAAATAATCATCTATAATTTTTATAACGATAATTTAGGGCTTACATATTTAAATTTTAAATTTTATTAATACTTACTTTAAAATGACTGCTCCGTCTACATCAACATCATCAAGTAGAAACTTCATTTCTATTGATACCTTGTTCAAGTTCATTGATCCTTATGATGGTAATCGAGATGATCTGAGCGCATGGCTCACCAATTGCGATAGAGCATTCCAAATGGCAACAGAATGTCAAGAAAAAAATTTATTTGCATACATACAAAATAAACTTACTGATAAAGCACAATCAATATGTTCTAATACTATATTTGAGTCATGGGTAGATTTAAAAGAATTCCTTAAAAGTAGATTTGGGAATAGGAAACATTATAACCACTTATTATTAGAACTACAGAACTGCAAACAGTCTAATCAAGAGTCAATTGCACAATACATTGCCAAATTAGAGAGTTGTGTAAAAAGAGTAGTTTGTTCAATAAAACAAGATTGTAATGATGTACGTAATTTACCTGGACAAATTGAAAATACTAATCAACTAGCACTTAATACCTTTTTACTAGGAGTAGATGAGACTATCTCCCATATGTTGAGATCACGCGATCCAAAAGATTTAAATGAAGCTTTCAATATGGCACTACAAGAAGAAATATTCCTTTTGCTAAAAAACTCTTCTAATAACAATAAATATTGTACTAAATGTAATAAACAAGGACACTTAGCCAGTAATTGTAGAAGCAATGCATATTGTAGTAAATGTCGAAAAACAGGACATACGATAAACAATTGCCGATTTAATAATAATAATAACTATAACATGAATCGTAACTTTAATCAAACCAATTACAATCCTAATCGAAATTTTAATCATTACAATCCTAATCAAAATTTTAATAATAACAACCCTAATCGAACTTTTAATAATAACAATAAACCTCTTTTTCATATGACTGATACGTCCATATGTAGATGCTGTAATAGACAGGCTCATCATCCGAGTATGAGAATCCATGATCCTTACCAAAACTATAGAGCTATACAATTTTTACAAAACAATAGAACTAATTAAAATAATCGAGAACTAGTAGAACAAAACGCGAGAGTATATCCAAATCCTTACAGACGCGCTAGTCAAGATCAAAGAAATACAAATCAACAACAAGCGAATAGGGAACCGTACCAAACAAGAAGTTATACGAGAGCCAGAAATAATACAAATTCCAATATTAATTCTTTAAACTTCAACCAGCTCGAGGATGGTGCCGGACCGTCGAGCATAGAGAACATACAGGCACAGATCAATTAAATGTCGTTCATGATACAATTATAAACTCAATTCAAAATAGATCAATCAATTTAATTAATGTGAATTTGCATATCAACGAAGCTAACACGGAAAATACTTTAAATTTTCTTATTGATACTGGAGCAAGTATATCGATTATAAAAGCAGAATGCTTAAATCGAAAATTGGTTATTCAACGAAATAGAAACCTAAATATTTATGGAATTACAAAATCAAACACTCCATGTAGAACAATTGGTCATACTAATTTAAATATAATTATCAACGATACAAATTTGACACACATGTTTTATGTAGTTCTACATAATCAGATTCCTATGATGAAATACGATGGCATTTTAGGTAATGACATATTATCTAAATTAGAAGCGAATATTGATTATAAAAATAATATTATATCTTTAGGACATTTAAAATTGAAAATTAATAATAATAACTTAGTAAATAAAAAAATTCTTTATACATTAAAACCCCGAACGGAGACTATAGTAAAGGCTAATATTATAAACCCTGAAATAAGAGAAGGAATAATTAAAGGTAGAGAAATATTAAATGGTGTATATTTATCAGAGTGTATCACTCGTATTGATAATGAAAATAGAGCATATGTCTCAATATTAAATTGCCTCGATAAAGATATCGAAATATATAATTTATCATTAAAATTAGAATCTATTGATTCTTATGTCGGAGATGATAATACCTCCAATAATAATAATGAAAGCATAATAAATACTTATAATACTAATGATAATTTAGGCGATGATAAATCCGCTATTTTTAATAATGTCGAAGATAATTCCGACAAATTTTTTAACAGAGATGATAATTCCTCTGAATATAATTATAATAATAAATGTTTAAATAATAATATGAGTAATAAATCCAATCAAATGAATAAATTAATGAATGAATTGAGAATATCTCACCTTAATCAAGAAGAAAAACAATCTTTATATCAAGTATGTAATAATTATAAGGATATATTTTATTTAGAAGGAGATGAATTAACTTTTACAAACTATATACTACATGAAATAAATACCGAAATTACTCAGGTACCTATACATAGCAAAACTTATCGGTATCCTGAAGTACACAAGGAAGAAGTGAATAAACAAATAGATAAAATGCTGAAAGACGGAATTATTCGTCCCTCCGTTAGTCCATGGTCTTCACCCTTATGGGTAGTACCAAAGAAAAAAGACGCATCAGGAAAAATCAAATGGCGAGTTGTAATAGACTATAGGAAATTAAATAACATAACTGTTGGTGACGCATATCCACTACCAAACATAAGCGATATTCTAGATCAATTAGGACATGCTAAATATTTTACAACTTTAGACCTCGCAAGTGGCTTCCACCAAATAAGAATGCACCCAAAAGATATAGCAAAAACAGCTTTTTCAACACCCTCTGGTTTATATGAATATACACGTATGCCATTCGGATTAAAAAACGCACCAGCAACGTTCCAAAGATTAATGAATAATGTCTTAAGCGGTTTACAAGGTTAATATTGTTTTGTTTATTTAGATGATATCGTAATTTACGCAAATTCAATCCAAGATCATGAAAAGAAATTAGAGTCAGTATTTCAAAAGCTAAAACAGCATAATTTAAAATTACAACCAGACAAATGTGAATTCATGCGACACGAAGTAGCTTACCTAGGACATGTTATTTCAAGTAAAGGTGTTTCACCCGATCCTGAAAAAATTAAAGCTATTACAAATTTCCCTATACCTAAAAATCCTAAGGAAATCAAATCATTTTTAGGATTAGCAGGATATTATAGACGTTTTATTGAAAATTTCTCAAAAATTACTAAACCACTTACGAAACTTTTAAAAAAGGACATAGTATTCAAATGGGAAAACGAACAACAGGATGCGTTCGATGAAATACGACAAATATTAATATCACCTACAATATTACAATACCCTGATTTCACCAAAGAATTTATTGTTACAACAGATGCTAGCAATTATGCTATAGGAGCCATACTTAGTCAAGGAGAAATAGGAAAAGACTTACCTATTGCTTATGCCTCTAGAACATTGAATCATACTGAAGGAAATTATAATACAACTGAAAAGGAACTTCTAGCAATAAAATGGGCAATACAACATTTTAGACCTTACCTTTATGGTCGACATTTCAAAATAGTCACGGATCATAAACCTTTAACATGGTTATTCAGTGTAAACGATCCAGGTAGTAAATTAATCAGATGGCGTTTACAATTAGAAGAATTTGATTATGAAATTATACATAAACCAGGAAGAGTAAATTCAAATGCAGATTGTTTATCTAGAATTAATATAAATACTATAAGTACTACTACCGAATCAGAAACTTACAGTGACTTTAAAAATTTCTTTACAACTCAAAATGAATTTGAAATAGAAGATTTTATAGAAACAGATGACCTCTTATTCAATAACAAACACAATAATATAGCTTACCTTACAAATATATCTCTAGATGAAGAAAACGCTTTTTCAATAGAAGCATTTAGTAGAAATCATAATATAGATGAACTTATTCTGATATTCTTATGGCTCAAGAAAAGGAACTTTATCAAATACTCCAATCAAAAACGACTAATAATACACAAAATATATACCATTGTATAATCAAACAAAATCATTATGATAAAATTACATTAAAAGATATATTTTATACCTTAAGAAATCTACGCAATGTATTACTAAAAAATAATATAGACACAATTTACTTACCCAATTTTAAAGATGAATATAGTTCAATACACCCTGATAATATAAAACAAGTTATATTTTATGTTTTTCGAAATTTAAAAATAAAAATCCGTATGTGTCATAACAAAATAACTAACCCTGATAATTCTCTTATACCTACCATCTTAAAAGAAAACCATAATAATACAATCTCAGGTCACAATGGAATAATAAGAATGTATTACCGAATTAAATCTAAATATAGTTGGCCAAACATGAAGAAAGATATAATAGAATACGTCAATAATTGTAAATCATGTCAAATACATAAAACAGTAAGAAGGAAAAATAAATCCCCAATGGTAATAACAACAACATCCACCAAAGCTTTTGAACGAATAGCTATTGATATCGTAGGACCTCTTCCTACTACTGAAAATGGAAATAGATTCATTCTAACGATTCAAGATGATTTAACTAAATTCTCCCAAGCTTTCCCTATATCCTCTCATGAATCCCAAATAATAGCTGAAAAATTAATAACTTTTATATCTTTTTGTGGTATTCCTCAATCAATACTTAGCGACCAAGGATCAGAATTCATGTCAAATATATTGAAAGACTTAACTAAACTATTTAAAATTAAGAAACTAACTTCGACAGCATATCATCCACAAACCAACGGTGCTTTAGAAAGAAGTCACTCAACTTTAAAAGAATATTTAAGACAATACATTTCAGAAGAAATAAATGACTGGGATAAATATGTTCCACTTGCAATGTTCTGCTACAACACCAGCATACATTCAAGCAGCCATTTTACACCTTACGAACTAGTATACGGAGTAAAACCAATATTACCATCTTCTTTAAATGAAAATGAAAATGAATCAAATTATGATACCTATGTAAAGAACTTAAAATATAAATTAAATAAAATTCAATCAATTGCACATGACAACTTAGTAAGAAGTAAAGAAACTTCAAAAATCAGATACGACAATAAACTTAAAATACCTAACTATAAGATAGGTGATTATGCATTTCTTCTAACTAAGCCAGGAAATAAAATGAAATCCTCATGGAAAGGACCTTATGAAATAATTAATATTGATAACGTTAATATAACTTTAAGAACTAAAAATGGTAAACATGAAAAAGTACATGCAAACAGAGTTAAACCAGCTTCTAAGAAGTTTATAAAAATACCTAAAATAATACCCACATTTTCAGGTTATGGATTACGATCCAAATCACAACGTTAACAGCGATAGAAATTACTACTATTACCAACGGATCAGGATTATATTTTGATAGAACAGGAACACTGAAGATACATGTTGACGATTGGAAGTTAATAACATTCAAGGACATTGGAAACATCCCAAAGGCGATAAGACTTTTAGAATCTAGATGTAAATATACAATTACTCATTGTAATGATTTAGAGCAGATAAGTTCTAGTCTCAAATGTAAGAAACGATTAGCAACAGTAGAAAGAAATTTAGATAAAATAGTTTCACTTTATGAATCTCTAGCTCATCTTACAAGCACAGGGCGAACAAAACGAGGATGGTTCGATGGACTCGGATCTGTTCTAAAAACCGTATTTGGTACTCTCGATAACGATGATGCTATATTTTATGATAACGCCATTAATAAAGTTCTAGACGATGAAAAAGAAATTTACACTATAATGAAAAGTCAAGTTCAAGTAACTCAATCAGCGATACAAAACTTCAATAATACTATTAGAAAACTAACACAGAATGAAAAAGATTTAGATAAAAACTTCCTAGCACTCAAAGATTTTATGGACAATTTAGCTTCAAATGTCTCTATTACAGATGTTCGATCAACATTAAATACGCACTTTAGCATTCTAAATTCCTTGTCAGCTATGATAATTGAAGAAATTGATCTCATAGTAAATTCTATATTATTCGCTAAGCAGAATGTACTGCACCCTCATATAATATCCCCAAAGGAAATTTATCACGAATTAACCAGCAACATTAAAATTCTAAAACACAAAGAATTCCCAGTTCCACTCACTTTAGAAGATATTCATATACTCATAGATATTTCAACACTTAATGTATTCTATATGAATTTTAAATTAGTTTTTGTTTTGAACATCCCATTAGTAACTTCTCAAGAGTACGAACTATATCACGTACTTCCACTTCCAATACCTCATACTTTTCAAGATTTAACTTACGCTCTTGTCCAACCAACTAAAAGATACCTCGGTATAACTACTAACCGTCATTCATACGTACAATTTAATAACCTTGATCAATGTAAGAAACTCTCAAGAGAGCATTTTATATGTCAAGATTTAAATGAATATTCTGCAATGTCTAACCCCTCATGTGAATCGTTATTAATTACTAAAGTTTTAAAAGAGTTACCTAAAGAATGTATTACTAAGTTCATGTATGGTAATGTCGAGATATGGCAAAAATTAACCAATAACAGATGGATATTTATTTATTCAAAACCAACTAAAATTACTATTGATTGCTCGAGTAAAGAACTAAAAGATTATGAGTTATCTTCAACAGGTATAATAAAGTTAGATAGAGATTGTAAAGGATACGCAAATTTAATTCAAATCACTGCAACTAGTGATATCATAACCAATTATACTTCCCCAAACATTGATATTGATTTAACTAAAGATGACTGTTGCAACGATGCAGTTCTGAACAAAACTAAACATTTATTTACTCCATTTCATATCAACAACATACAATTAGATGATCTTAATTTAACTTCTGTAAAGTTGCATTCAATTGAAGAACAAATAACTACTAGAGAAAAAGCTCGATATGATCTCCATAATAACGTACACATACCCTATCTTTTATATGCGATTTGTGGATTTTTAACGCTCTTCTTTTTATTCAAATTATGTAAAAAGTTTAGAAGAAGCGCCAGAGTTCAACCATCAGAAGATGATTACCATGATTATAATAATCAATGTACTAATAGATGTTGTATCAGAATATTTAATAATTGTTATAATAAAGACGAAAGTATATCAACTACACCTAGGCTCGAAATGCAAGATGTTAGATATATTACCACTCGAGATGAAGTAATAATTGATGAACCTACCACGAGAACTCCTCTAAGACCAAAAAGAATACCAAGTTCTTCAGATGTAAGGTATTCTTATAATCTAAGTAATTAAATAAAATGAAATATTATGAATAAAATATTAAAATAAAATATTATGAATAAAGAAATATATTGAATAAAATGAAATATAAATGAAAATAATTATTAAAATAAATGTCATAATAAATAATGATACGATATTATAATTGTAAGAATATTGTTTAATTTTAAGTTTATATCGTTTATTTTGGGATACTATTGGGAAAATAGATAATAAAAATTATAATTGTAATAAATAAATAAAAAATAGATAATAAATAATAATAATAATAAAAAAAAAAGAATTATACGTATTGTTAAAAGATTATAAAGAATTATATGTAAATCATCATTAATTTTAAGATAAGAAAATGTTAATCATTAAGTTTAAGGAAATTGTAATCTTCATATATTATAAGTAAACAACTTGGTACAAACTATGTTAAATAACATTAAATATTGTATTCAATTTTAGAGATTCACCTGAGATATTGCCAATATTACTAAACAATTGCTTATGTTCATAAACCCATTGTTCAGTTTTAAGGAGGGAGGTGTTATGTACGCACCCTATCCCGATATCATTTCTAAGTAATGGTCTACGTGACCAACAAGTAGTTCACTTACGCAAATATCATCTTATCAAAACCATAAATCATCGCTAATAGTTTTGTTTTTTTCTAATTAATCAATTATTTTGGCAGTGACCTGAAAGGTCACTCCTAATCATCTACTATGCTAAAAGATGCCGCGACATGTTTATGACTTGAACTATATTAAGGGTCAATTTAAAACTGATAGCAATATTGTAAAACGTAATTAATACAAAACATCAGGAGTATATAAACCCCTGAAATCCAGCATTAAAATATCAATTGTATACTATCTGTCTTAGTATAGACACCTCTCATCGTCATTCGCCTCATTAAAACCTCATAATATCTGTGCCGCCAAGTTTGATAGATACTGTAAATTCAGTGGAATAAATAAAAAGACTTATAAATGTAAGGTCTCTTTTATTTTCAACGACGTCACCGCAGCCAGCCACAAGGGGTACATAACAATGTTTACTGTAAAATTTTGCCGCCCCTTAAAAACTGCCGCCCGGAGTGTGGGAGTGATATTATATCGATTCAAGAAAACAGTCAAATTGAAACCTATTCTTATTTTTTGGAGTTGGTTAAAAATAAACGACTGTAAATACTAATACCACGCAAACGCAGTTGCGGGCAAAAGCTATAATATTTTTGTATTTATTAGATTATATCAAAACCTATTTAGATGAAATATATCAGTCGTAAAATCGATCCAATAAAACCGATTTAAAGCGATCTGTGCAATTTTTGTCTATCAAACCAATTATTGAAAATGTTTCTGCTTTTGTTTAAAGTAGCAGTCGATCATATGTTTAATAAATGATTTTTATCTGGCAAATATTAGCATAGCCTAAAAATAAAATTAGTTAAAAAATGGTAATTTCGTACGACCTCGCTTCTGTTGGTCCCGGGTGCCTCTGTAGTAAACATCTACCAAATATAGACTGGGCCAGTGTGTCGTTGCCTATTCTCTCTATTCTATTTAATCCAAACGAATACCTGTATCTCAACAGTGGGGACACTAATGATACAAGGATGACGAATAACTGTTGATGAATAAGGGTTTTGTAAGAAAAACATTATATGATAAAAATCGGTTAGACTTCACATAGGTATTGTAGCAAAGTCCTGGTTGACTTGCAATAAAGTCATGCTATGTGTGGGTTTTAAAGAGCTTATACATTAGGATCTATACTGTCAATAACTGATGACTTGAAAGAATTCAAGGGAAAATTGAAGTAATCAATAGAAGGGGGGTAAATTTTTTATCACAATAAAAGCTAATGTAGACTGTAAAGCAGAAAGCATTTAATATGCAGTGTCTAAATAAATAATTTTAAGACTTAAATGTTTTATTTATTACATGAACTATATCATTAAAATATTCTGAAATATCTATTTTACCTCAGCCTACAGAAATTATATTTTGCGAACTACGTATATGTTAACACCTAGGGTTATAGGTAGTTTGTATAATAATATACAACATTCAACTTCTCCGCACACATCACCGCATACCTACAACACCGTGGTACTTAAATATAGGTATACTTATTGATAAGATAACATACTTACCATTATACTCAACACTGATACGATACAGTATGTGGGTTAAGTATTTTTATCATCATATCATCGAAAATTGTATGATAACTGAAAACTTAAACAATTTATTCATTCGATTGAGCTTAACTACGAGCTCTCAAGTCAGGAAATTACTCATTTCCAACAGATTGTGATGAAAACCATTAGCTACTAACTACAGTACATTGCATGTATAACATTTCTGAAATTAAAAGATACCAACATTGCAAAAAACTATATTCGACTTGTACTGGTTATTAGTTCTTTATTTAAAAAAAAATGATATAGTGAGTCTCTGTGTGTTAGGAGCTGACACAAGTGATTTAATTTCTTCTAGTGATATTTTTTTTTTTAATATGTGAAGCTGAGTTATTCCATATAGAACACACTATTGGTTGTACATTAATCGTATTGGTTTGATAGTAATTTATGTTCATCTCGGTTTTGTTGATTCTATTTCAGGAGTCGAGCGCAGCGTTGTTACAGCTTACACGTTCAATCAAATAAAACGCTTTAGACTGCTATTAATAAACAAGGTTCAGGGTCATAGCAAATACTGAAATTTTAGTATTAGTCAAAATTCATATTATACAGAGAATAAGTTACCTACCTTTTAAGAGTAAATAACTTTTTAGGAGTAAACATTACTCTAATACTATGTGCAGTCTCTGCGTAAATTGACTTCAACACTAAACCATGTCTATTAATAACACTGTTATACTTTAAAAGGCAATAAAGGTTTTATATAATGAAACCTCTATGCTGTCAAGACTTTGTTTACTCGACGTCGAGTATGAGGCTGCTTTAACAGGTTAGGTATTGAATATTCTTAATTCGATTCAATTGCAGTGATCTAACCACACTCTTCACTTTAAAAGCATGTTTTAAGACGGTGTTTACTTCCATACCAATCACGCGAACAACGATTTTATAATACACACTCATAAAAACATATATTTTTACTGCGTTTTCTTCACACTAGATAAGATAAATTACCTCATTTATAATTTAAGGAATTAGTTGTAAATTTGTTCTGAAAAACTATTTAAAATAATCGTTACATTTTTATCGAGCTAATTATTAAAATTCATGAAGTTGTTTTCACTAAAAAACTTTATCGTATAAATATTTAATATCTGTAAAAAATAGAAAACTTAATAAAATCCCCAAATATTAACAACTTTAGCTCTTCAACATTCCAGATATATGTCACTGATTGGCTTCCCGGTTTCTTGAACATTGCAGTAATAAGCGACATAATATAAGAATAATATTACAGTTCTCTAAGCCACCTACTGGATTTTAATATAAGCCATTTTCATTATACTGACTCAAAATAAAACTTCAAAGCTTTAAAGGCGTCGGTGCGAATTATGATTCCGCGTGACTAAATTGTACCTACAAGTTATTTCAATATATCGATACATTTAGATCCATTGATATTATCTATACAATAAATAAATATAATGAATAGCAATTACCATTCAGCAGCCTGCCCAAGAAAAAAAGGTTAATGCAAACAAAATATCATTGTTTGTGCCAAATAATGAAATTCCTTTAAATTTCATACAATTTATTTTCCATAGGTTTGCTTTCACAATAGAAATTTTGATAGATGTCAACTGCCAACATTTCTTCCTCTAATTAGTACAAATAGCCTGAACATACCGCCCACCAAGGCCAAATTTAATAATTGGCCTTTAACAAGTAACCGCCCACCATGACAAAAGTGTTTACTGAAATTTTAATAAATTGATATATATATTTTATAATAATTACCGTATCTGTTTTCAACAAAGTAATAAAATCAAAAGTGCAATCAATGAAAATATCTTTATAAAATTTTACCTAACAAGCTCTACCTCTACAAATATCTACCATTCACGTGGATTCCAACTAGAATACCGAGATATATAATTATTACTACACTTCTCCTTGTTCCATTGGCTATAATAAAGCATTTCAAGTTTACATTTTAATTTCGGCAGCTTCTCTACAATTCCAGATAAAATCCAACCCAATGAAGTTGCTCCAACCCAATGAGGTGTATTTAAAGGTCCTTTTATTAAGCCTTCTTGTATCACCTTGGCGTACACTTCTGCTCCCAGCAAAATATCAATTTTGTTAGGAGAATGATATTGTGGGTCTGCCAAATATAAATGACTAAAACCTGGCCAATCCGTTTTTGTAACATTCCTATTAGGAAGAAGTGAAGTAATACACTTTAAAACATAGGCTTGAATTGTAAATTCTGAGCTATAATCAAACCGTGAACCTATAGTTAATTCTACCATGTCAGTAGCAATATATTTGTTATCAGCTAAACCCGATATATGACCCTTCATTGGAATTCTTTTCAAACCCAAGCATTGAGCTGTTGCTTCTGTTACAAAGGATGCTTGTGATCCTTGATCAAGTAATGACCTAAAATGTTGACTAATACCCATTTTATCTCTAGCACGGACAACCGCTGTCGCTAATAATACCTGACCCTTTACTGGAATCTGCTTATGAGTAAAGAATGCACGCACTGACGGCACTTCTTCAATGTTCTTAGAAGAAAAAACCGAACCAATTGACTTAACCGCATTTGAATTAGAATTACTTTCAACTGATGAAAAGTTTACCTTATGATCATCAGTCCCAACTGATTAATCGGTCACCCTCGAAAATAAAGTATTACTTCTAGGATGAAGTATAGAATTATGTTTACCCTTACAGATGCGACAAAACAAATTACATGTACAAAACTTTGCCGTGTGGTTAATACCTAAACAAACAAAACACAACTTATTCTCTAAAACAAAATAACGTCTAAATTCGACACTCTCATTTAAAAACTTTTTACAATTGATAACATCGTGATTATCGTTACAAAAATTACATTTTACATTAACAGAGACATGAAAAACATGAGTTTTATTTACAAGATCTACTTTATCATATCCAGATTCTATAAACTCTAAAGCTCTAAATCTGTTACATAAAAATCTTTTGAATTGGTCAAGCGAAGGTAATTCATCAGAATCGTTGTTACAACTAACCATAAACTCCCATTGTTTTCTAGTTTCTGGGTCTAATTTCATAGAAATTAAATGAATCACTATGATATCCCAAGATGAGACATCCACCCCGATATTACTTAAAGAACTAAGACAATTTGTAGTTGTATCGAGTAATTCCTTTAACATAGATGCAGACTCGGTAGTAGCAATTTTTTGATTCAATAAACTATTTAAGATATTGTTACACAAATATTTCTTATTATTATACCGTGAACTTAGTAAATCCCAACAATATTTATAATTAGCACCTGATATTGGAATATTTCGTAACAATTGTTCAGCTTCTCCATTCAAATAACATTTTAAATGATGCAATCTTTGTACATCGTGTAAAGAGTCATTATTATGAATTAAAGATACAAAGAGGTCACGAAAGGTTGGCCACTCTGAATACTGACCAGAAAAAATTGGAATGTGTATCTTTGGTAATTTTATCTGATATGACTTACTATTGTCAACATTTTGACAACTCTCAAATGAATCAATAGATAATTTTGACAAAATGTTTTTGAGTATGCTTTTAAAACTAGTGTACAATTCTTCCATTTCATCGTATACATCATTTTTATAATAATCATTCTCCATGAGTTCTTCAGTCGAAATAGCGCTAATAAATTCTTTATGACCATTCGAAAAATCACTCCATAACTTGTCTGTTACTGCAAGTTTCTCCTGTACATATTCTTTAGTCAAACTGTCTTTCGAACTATTTACAAACTTATTATGTAATCTTTTTAACCTTAATAATAAATCATTTTGCCAATTGACAAGGGATTCTATTGTTTTACTTTCTGTAGTAGACATAGCACTACACGTAGACATTTTATATACTTAAAGAAATAAGCTACTTACTTATAAATAAAATTAACATTCGTACTAACAAATTCAAAGAGCAAACAAATAAAGTATTTATATCACTTTACCGTAATGTTCGTTGAAAACTTTATTATGTATCACCGATTTCACTTACAAATAATTACCGTAAACAAGTTCCTGCTGAACCGCTACAGCACCGATTCCTTCAAGTACCGCTACTTGATCAATTTCCATTTACTATTCTTTAGTTACAGAGCTCCAAGATCTTACCACCAATCAAAACTATCAATCAACATCCGTCCGATAGTACAATCGTAGCAGGCATCAAAATGTTACCAACTTATCCTGCTACAGCCTTCGACGAATAGTTCACCATTATCCGACGCAGAAAGGACCATTTTGTTTGTGCCAAATAATGAAATTCCTTTAAATTTCATACAATTTATTTTCCATAGGTTTGCTGTCACAATAGAAATTTTGATAGATGTCAACTGTCAACATTTCTTCCTCTAATTAGTACAAATAGCCTGAACAATCATCAAGCCTATTTTTTGACAGAAAACTTTTATCATTTTCTTAAATATCGATATTTTCTTTTTTTTATAATATATTTTTTTGTAGATTCTTCTAATTGCGAATTGTTTAGACTATAATAATATTTACTAGTTTACCGTTTTCAAATTTTATTATAGTAAAACAAATGCGCGTATTTTTTTGCAAATTATTAACGCCATAATTGTCTAATAGACGCGCATTGGAAATTTGTGTTGCTTCTATATTCGTATGAAAATACAAGCGATATAGTTTCGGGTGGCAGTATACTTAGCTGAACTTTTAACAATTTTGAATTGTAACGTTATTCTTGGAATCAAGTGATATCATTTCTATTTTGTTTAGTTAATGTATGTAATTCAAATAAATATTTTTGTAACATACGTATGTACGTTTATAGGAATATAAGTAACTGGACAGAATGAAAACTGAACACTGACTTGATAATGGAATATAGCAAAGAGAAAATTGAGTAGTTTCTCTATAGACGAGGCTTTGTATTCGCGTAATGTAAATTTCTGCTGGAGACAGGTTAATTTGTGATACAGAAGCAATGTCTACACAAATGTTGTTACTAGAAATTGTATTTGTTTGTATTCAATAAACTTAAATGGTATTGGATCGTAGACTGCAAAGGAAATAGTGGGAGGCAAAGAAACATAATCAAATATTACAGCATACAGCATTATGATTTTCTTCTATAGGAGTTTATATAGTAATAAAACATATTACATGCTATAATTCACCACAAGAAGTGAATTCACCTGAATGCGTGCTATTTTCAATAATGATAATTGAATTAACACCTTAAAATTGCGTTGTTTTGACTATTTTACACTGTCATTATCTAATGTTCTGATATATATAAGTCAATAGTTAAAATTACTTTTTTAGTGCAGTTTTTGCAAATGTGGAGACCAACATCGGATATAATGAACATTTATATATTATACGAGTATATCCAATGTCGCCCAACTTAAGAGATAATATTTCATAACTAATCACATTTGTTAGGCTTTAAACAGTTACATTTGATAGATTTTCCCGATATTTCCCATAAAAAAGGAGATGTCCTGACTTTCTGACTGACAGGCAAAGTACAGCATTAACCCGTGATCATAGTAGAGACTTGAATTTTGGAGTATACATTTCTCTTATTACGTAGAGGTGTGATTGATGAGGAACTGTTTTTTTATAATTTCACAGTGTAGAATTTCCAAAAAAAACACAATTAATAATAGATTATATTGATATAGATTTGTCATTTAAAAAAATATTATTTAAAAGATTTCCTAACATCGTGATGAAAATTGGTATTTGAGTAGATAATTTATAACATAAATTAAATGTAAATTAAAATTTTAGAAAATATTCAAGTACAAATTATTTACACGAAATAAAACACATTTTATATATTTTGAACCATATTGTTAATGTTTGAATTTTAACATAACATTATATTAAAATCACTCTATATACTAGGCGGCTTTTCTTCAACTAAACTGTGTAATCGTATCTTTTAATAAATTAAAATTATTACGTAGATTTCGTCTACGTAATAATTTTAATTTTGTGAGTTTGTGTATAATTTTAATTTTGTGAGTTTTGTGTAAACATAGATTTGTGGTATTTTTTCCATATGCATTCATCATTGAAATTGGATAAACAGTTTCAAAGTTATTAGACATATAAAGTACTGAAATTTTTGCATAAATTCTTATATCATGGATATTTTGCTATTAATATAATTAATAATCATGTTACGTATCGTAATCCTTGACAGTTAACCAACACAGCCCTATTATAAAATGACTTTGTGATGGTTACTCAGCTGATCGACGTTTAGCCGTGCAAATGAATGGCGGTATTCTATTATATCTCTTTTTTACTCAATTGGCTACAACATATTCATTATATAACTCTATTAATCACATTTTTATTATCAGTTCACACACAATCATCGCAACTTAAACTGTTAGTTTAAAAGTTCTTAGTCTATTTATTTCGGTAACTGTCTGGTAATCTCTTATTATATGAAGTACTAGCTTTTGCCCGTGACTTCGCCCGCTGATTTAAGTCCAGAAATTAGAAAATTCTATAAAAACTTTCACTCCTTAATTTAGTAATTAAAGGGTGGAATTTTCAAATATCCGCTCTTACTTCACTCCCTAAAGAATCTTCGTTCCAAATTTTAACTTTCTACGCTCAGTAGTTTCGGCTGTACGTTGTCTATCAGTCAGTCAGTCGGTCACTTAGTAACGCAAGAATTTTATATATATAGATTGAGCGACAAGAACAATGTAATTATTCTTTACTAATATTATACATGGGAAAATAGGTTTGTGTATATCTTTGTTATGCTCTGACGCCTTATCCTCTAAATAGAGTTCATATGAGATGGGACATAGGTTATTGTTAATTGTGATAAAAGGGTTGCAATTGGGAATTAAAGTTTTTATGGAAGTTCGTAATTGTCAAATATAAAATCATGAAACTTGTATTCAAGTATTTTACATGATTCATTGAATATATATTTATTTAAGCGTTTTTAGAAATGCTGCCCAAAGTACCATGCGGGCGTTGTCGCGGGAAAAAGCTAGTGTTAATAAAAACTCAAGCCCATAAATTTCCGAATAAAACAAAAGAATTTTCAAAATCTGTCCAGAATTAAAAAAAAAATTCAATATAGTTTGCGGTGAACTCATAAAATGAATGTACTTTAAACAATTCATTTATTTTTAACCAACTTCAAAATCAAAATGCCTGTTTCTTTTCTACGCTTGATGGGTTTATATTTTTCCAATTTTGATGTCGGTTACTAATAAGAAGATTCAATGCTTTATGTATGTTTTCTATATATGTTCAGTTCACCGATTTCTCTGGGAACCATAGAGAGAATTCCAACATTGTTTTGTATTCGAGAACCCTTAAGATGGTCTCATAAAAAATATCTAAAGGATCACAATTTATATTACGCTTTTATTTTTAAGTACTCTCACTAGGAGGTAAAGATCCAGGATCCTGCAAGGAGAGCTTCGAATCCCAAGATGTACACTAAGGAACAGTAATCTGTTAAAAAGCCGTTGCTCCAAGTTGAATATATTTCGTCAGATTTGCACCGACGACCCTGCTTATTAGATAAAATAATTAGGAACACCGTTCATCAACAATTCAAAAGAGGTGTAAAAAGGCTCTTTAATAGGCTGGCAAGATAGTGGTGGCTACCAGGAGTAGTTTAGACTTCTGACAGCTGCGACTATTATTAGACTGTAATATCACTTTCCACCAGGTATATTACAGTCACTTTGTCGTGCAACAATAAAAATAAAAATAAAAGATAAATTTAGCTAAAATGTGTACACAGCGGATAAATCTATATTAATATTATAAAGAAAAAAGATTTAATTGTTTGTTTTCATAAATAAAGTACCAAAACTACTGAACCTACTTAACTATTTTACCTAGGGGAAGTCGCAAGGAAACTGCATTTTTTTTTAATAAAATAAGAGAGAGTAATATTTAAATGTCTGAACACAAATGGGAACACATCCATTATTAAAAACAAGTCAAATTTCTTACATATTATTGTTTTCTATTTTTAAGAGATTCAATAAGAAAATGCGCTCTCCTGTCCCACATGACTCTACCAACCTACAGGAAAAAAATATCAGTGCACCAATTTTAATATTATGTTAATAACTGTAAATTGACTTAATTCCTAATAATTCGAATTAGGGACATTTTATTTTATCGATAAAAATGTTTATATTATAAATAAGATTTTGCTTTATTATTAAACCCGCTTTAAGCTAGGATCTGCTTTAAGCTAGGATCTGCTTTAAGCTTATGTTTTTTTTTCAAATACAATTATTTTCTTTGTGACATTATCAGATGAACTTTTAGTTTCCAAAGGCGATCTCAATAAAGTCGAACTTGCAGTCATTGTGGTAAACTACCTCAAACAAGTTGTTAGGATACCAAATTTGTTTCCATTAATTGTGAATTATTTGTGTGATTATTACAAAAAAAAATATCAAATATGAGTAATATAAAAATTTAAGAATTCAACATAATTTGTCCTACTATACGGTTTGTAAAAAGAAGTTAAGATGGCATTTATAAGTACCTACCGAAAGTTACTACTAACGTTAAATAAGAAATAATGTCTTAAGTAAGTATTTTCTTGTCTAGATTTATGTAGGTATTTATTTATCCAATTCTGACTATGACTATATTATTCAGCTATTGTGAATACGCATTACGCGCTTAACGACAAAATTTCAAATTAGTCTATAAGCTGATGATAAAAATTCGTGTGCTAGTTTTCATAAACTAATATTTGAGTGTAGTTTGTTTAATAAATTTACTTAGGGCAATCGTACCGATCTGTTGTAAGTACCACTAGCTAAAGTAAACCAAAAAAACAATATAACATTTTATTTGATAAGTTGTACAAATGTCCATTAAGGTTTAATCACGCCTTTAAGCTCTAATGAATGTCAAATATGTATGGATTATGTCGCTTTTAACTAATGAAACTTTTAATGGACGTTTCTACAACTGGCTGGATATGTTTTAAAATATGCGTGCATATTGAGCCTCCCTTGAAGTGGTAGCTTCAATTTTAAATATCGATAAGACTTTATTTTTTATAATTCAATGTCAAATGTAGCATTTTCAGATTTTTCGTGACTTTTTTAATCAATATTATATATTTGCCAAATTTCATAATTCTAGATCGAGAGGATCTCTATCAATTTGATTTTGTTAAGAATTAAGTTCCCGTTTATAAGTCTTTATCGTTTTTTGTTTTTCATGTTACAACTATTTGACATGTCTACGTTAAACGGAATTGTCTACGCAAAGTGATAGTTACAAATATCTTTGTAAGCTATTGGGAAATGTCAAACGAAATTAATTGTCTATCACATTTATATCTTATTAATCATCATTCATTCTAAAAGCGATTTTGACTTTAAAAGTTACACAATTCCAAAATTATTATCACAATACTTTTAACAGAGATTGTGATAGAATTTATTATTAGAAAATTAGGTTACCATTTATTCTCTTCATCTGTTAATAATATGCACAGTACTCTAATATTAATCTCTTTTGAAACCTTAAGTTTCCATTCAGGTATTTTATTTCTTACTTCTCACAATATTTTATGCATATTGTTTATTTTTCCTTTATAATATTCTTTATCAGAGAAACATTCTTTCTTTTTCAATAATCATTATTAATATGCTTTTCGAATAGGTAATTAGGCAAACGTCGACATGTTAAATTCATATCTGTCCACTAAGAGCAGCTTAGCAGCTTCATCGAAAACTTTTTAGGTAGTTTTTTATAATTACTTTGCTATTTGCAATTCCCATTCATAATTATGCAAAAGAAGATCACCGATTTACTTTATTACAGCTAATATGTTTCATACATTTTTTATTGCGTCTTCTGAGAAACTAAATGTTCTGGATTTTTTGTAAATTGATTTACCAGTGAAAGCCCATAATCAATCTGGTGTAGTATTTTTTTTAATTCCATATGTTATTTCATTTCATTAAATTGCAATATTAATCACCTAAGAATAAAATATATAATTGAAGTCTTTATAAAATAACTAATGATATCTTTTAAATTAAAATATCAATATTATTATGTATTAGGTACTTTTGATTATAATTTAGGAAACCAGAACTAGTGGTAGATTTTAATTCATTATATTAGGTACTATAAATCAGGAAAAGGTTAAAACTGATTTGAGGAAACTAGGTAACTAAAATTCGCAGCAAATAAGCCAATCATAAAAACCGACCGTGTAACAAAAAAATGTTCCATTCGCTATGCGAGTTAATTCGTATTTAGTGGAAGTGGTAGGATAAGGAATTTCGTGGAAGACCCAAAACTTGTCAAGGACACTGCGGTGGCGTGCCATTGGTCGTGACGCCGGAGGGTGGAGCCAGGGGTGCGACCCATTGCTCTTTGAAACATAATTTTCGTTTATTTTCTGTCAAGCAATAATAATCGGAATAAAAAATGAACACCTAGTAACTGCCTTTTATGAACAGTCGCATTGCTTTTGAAAAAAATATGATACATATATTTAAATAAATTGAAATTTAAAATCGCTAATGCCAATACAATAAAAAGTTGATGAGTAGTCGCGAACACGAAGTACGGAGCGCTGTAACAAAAAATAAAATTAACAAGTATGAATTCATAATTGTCCGGTTTGCATCGCTTCCTTGGCGTAGCTAAGAGATGAAATTTTAGGCAGGCGGAGGGGCGCGGGCGCGGCAACAGCGCGCTCGCGGATTGCTCAATTCCCGCTGCGTGCGCGCCGACCATTATTTCGATTTCGTCACATTGAGTACAATGACTCAAACCGAACGATTACGACACAGTTATTTCAAAGCATAAAGATAATAATGGCACAAAAATAATAACGGTGACAAAGCGAAGACCTCTTAACCGTATCAAATGCAGAAAATTCAGAGATTTCGCAGCAAATAAATAACAGCTTGCGTAATCCCCGACGTCACTGCGAACACGGTCAAGGGTGGAAACGGATATGAAAATTGCTCGATAACTTCTTGATGAAGGTTACATGCCGACCATATAGGAGAGAGAAAAAGACTGACTGATATGTAGCAAAGTCAAGTCAGTTTCTCCCCCCGACACGACTGACATTATTATTTTCATTCTTCAATCTTCTTTCTTCAGTTAAAATCTTCGGTGACTGTAATCAGACAGAGTTCCCAAACCGGAGCGCCCGCCCCGCGACGCGATCGCCTACTGCACCTAACGCGCGAATCACATGACGCAAGATAAAACGAAAAATATAAGTTAAAATTGCTTTATACTAGCGCGCAAGCGAATATAAACCGCGCGTTTCAATGCATTGACTACCTATGACATGATTGATTAAGAAAAAAAAATCAAAATGGCTGCTCTACCACATTGCGGAAGTTGCAAAAGTATGTCGCAAACACCTCACATTTTAACTAACATATTAATAAAGAAACACTGAGAGAAAAAAATATCACTATTACTTCCTATAATTCCAAGAAATGCACGACATTCCGAGGAAAAAATCGAGTTTGCTAATTTTTAACTAAGTTAAAACTTCCACTACTAAACTATAAGTCCAATGGAAACGACTAACAAGAACGGAGACCAAAGTGCGAATGATAGAGCGCAGCGAAGAGCAATGGCGTAGTGGTTGTGGCGCGAGAGGGGCGCGACGGGTCGCGGGGTAGGGGGCAGGGGCGTGCTGGCAGCGCGCGCAGAGAAAGGACGCAAGTGGTGATGTAATCGCGATCGATGCACTCCGCTCCGTGCGACGCAACTGCCGCGCACCGAGCAACCGCTCATACGTTCATTTCAGAAATTATTTTTAGCGAAGTGAAAACGGCGATGTTTCCTTAACACCGGTTGGGCAAAGACTGACCAACTGGGTATTAAGAATTTTCCATAGCGTTTGCGAAGAGAATGCGGGAGACACGAGTCAGGTCAGTGACCCTCCCTGTGTGACACGTGCATAACTCTCTCCACGTGGAGTGACAAAGAACCTATCATAAACTGCTGACGCAGCTTATCTAAATGCACTCCGACGCTGACGACAGGCTAGGCCGAAGTGTGATCTAGAACGTAACGTTGGCAAGAGATTATTAGGTTTGGTATTGATCAGAACCGCGAGCGCTCAGATACTCGTAGCACGTCGGTGCTTTCCGTCATCGCTCGGCCGCTATGTAGGTCACACGTGTAAACGTTATCCCCACCACGTCGGCCTTGGCTTAGTTTAGGCCAAATGGCATAGCACCTCCCCTTCTCTGTCGGCACCGCGCACGCCGCAACCGCTCTTCTCTATTCCTGCTTCATACATACTACTCTGACAAGTCTTTGTGTTGTAAATGCAACGTAAAGTACTACGACAGACGATCCGAAAACAATGACGTAGCATTTATATAAATATCGTTGCTTACAATACTTTTATCGAACGCGCCGTAAATAATTGAAACAATTAATATTATCAGCTGACTTACAAGACATGCGCATTAATTAATATGGCCAGAGTTACAATATATTAAGTCAAAGTTTGACCTAGGTACTTCCCACTATAGAGTTACATTTATTAATTCTAATTTTTCATTTTCTTAACTCATTTTGTTATACCTTTTCTACGTCAACATATACATAGACTTTGAAATAATATAAAATTATGATACACATATCTTTTCCTATCATAAGAACTAAAACAGCACGTTCCAACTCGCGTCACGCGGTGGAGTGAGCGGCGGCCGCGCAAACTAACTACATATCTAAGTCGGCTCGTATCTACGAGGTCGGTCAGCCCAATGCGGCCCCAACGAATAAAACTCACTGCTGATGATGAAAACAGCGTTTCAAATGACCTCGTTCGAATCTAGGACAGCACCCGAAATAACTAGGGCACCGTTACTGCGCAGTCGCAAACGCAATTTGTAGTCTTAGCTCCAACTAACACGACCAACGTATAAAGACCTTAGTGGGAGGATGCTAAAGCCCTTGGTGGGCTTTTCTCTAGCGATTATGCGGGAGGGGCACGACCGGTCATGATATACTGGTTGTAAAGTTGCCGAAATCGACCTCTCTGCGGAAGTTTCGTACGCTCTCGTCAAATACACTCCGTTTGTAAGTACAAAACCTCGAAATATTTTTATATTCTATTTTCCCCCGAAGTTTAATTTGAGTGTAGGCTCGTTACGTTATTGATTTCGCACTGTATAATTTCAGCTTAAGGAAAATACACCAACTTGAGAAAGTTAGACGTTGCATGACCTAACTTAGAATCAATCATAATATAATAGAAAATCCTTTTTCCAGTTTGAAACATCGTGGAATTTTTATATGAAGTGAATTTTAGAAACGAGATATGCACGTATAACTTTTATGTACTGATTTATAACCAAAAATTTGTTATTTTATCTCGATGTTGAAAAGATCAGACAATAATTTCGTGTATATGATATTTTTATTTAATTCAAAATAAAGAAACATTTTTCATAAGTAGAGCTAAACTAGATGTTCATTTATTTATAAATAACCTCAAGATAATTAAAACAAAGAAATATTGCCCCATTAATGCACTTTAATGGTACAACTTTTATAATGCACATTAGAATTAGGATTAAATATGATTTCTTTTTATCAGACAAGGGAGACCCCCAACTAACAAGCAAACACAACATCAACGTAACTAATATTATGCCTAATCATGTCTATTTATTTATCTAAATCAATTACAGTGTGTGTCAGAACCATTTAAGATTTCAGTACATCTCACCAATTGTCTGATATTCAATACTTTTATAACTGTAAGTCCGAAATTTGCTCGAAGCGAAGTAAGAAAAATAAATAATTTTTATACATTTAAATTACCTTTGTGCGACTCTACCATTGTTTCGCATATTAAATGTTTCCAATTTTAATAATATGACTTAATATATTTTGTTATCTCGTAATTTCTAGATAATACTTAACATAACCGATTATTACTATACTTTAAATGCTTCTATTTTTTTAATTAACATAACTGAAATTGATCCAATGAATACAACGTTAAAATTAATCTTATCGATTAAACTTTGTTACAGTAATGCAAAGCACATGTTATTACTATTTTTAAGTATAATTAAGACTAAAATATTAGTCTCTGAAACTATCTTTTTTCTTTTATTTTAAACTGAGGTTTACCAAGAAGACAAAATAATCGAAGATTTTGAGTTATACGTTTTTAGTTTAATTATAAATTGTAATAACTTTGATGATGAAAATAATTAACTTATATTGAATGAGTATCTTTGCCCAATAGATGTCTATTTAAACCTAAAAATACGTTGTGTTCTATAATGATTCGTCATGTTCCGCTGTATTGATATAATGTCTGCTCTTGTTCACATATTGTTGTATTAGTTTGTTTGTTATATAAATTTTATCTGAAATGGCAAACTTTAGTAAACAAAGATTTTAATTCTTTGTCCTAATTTGAAATCTTGATTCTCGTGTAACTTGTTCACAAACTAGTTTTTGCTAACAAAGATTTTTCTATTTAGGTCAATGTCATATGTGATTCCATCGAGATATCTCAAATTGGTATTGTACAGCTTGACCTGACGTTTTTATATTTTATGATATATCAAAAGAAATATATTGGCTTTATTATCAAAGCCAACCTTGTTGAATTAAGTCATTGGGTATCGTCAGTAGGTCCACACGCATGTCAAAGTCGTTATACAATTATGTATCTACTAATAACACGAGTATAGTAAGCCAAACAAAGACACAAAAGAATAAATAATCTCAATCATACAAGTATAAAACAAAAGATTCATATAGATATGTTTTTGTGTTACGTATTATTTTGTATTAAATCATAAAATAATAAGAATATAAATATTATTCAATAGAGTTACAGTATGTCAATTTATAACTTCAGTTATTTTGAATTTGTCCGAATATACCTACATAGATATAAAATTAAATAAAATACAATATAAAAGCAACACATCAACGCAACGCAACTACTGATAAGAAAATATAGATGCATGGTATGATAACGACACGCCAACAAACAAGGATAGCGCTACAAATTTCCGAACGTTCTACATCGCTTTAACTATAGCGACCTTGTTTTAAGTAATAATTAAACATAATTACTCGGACTTATTGGAACGGTACCTACACAGGTCGAACGGGAATTATTTACATTGCATTGCGATAGTTCCTTTGGACAAAGTGGCGTTTAATGTGGCCAAAATTTTAATAATAATTTTGACGGAGCCGCAGAATGTTCTCGAAACGATTAATCAAAACTGTTCATCCGCAACGAATGTGCCACGCGCGCCACACTAACCGCGTGATAAGGCGGCGATAACCCGCGGAAATGTCGCCAGGCAGCGTTAGAAAATCGCCAAGTCTATGGTTTTATAAAATATGTCGCCAGCGGGACTCACCTGGGTGGACGCGGGCACGCCGCCTCTGCCACGGCTGTAGTGCCGGCTTCGGAAGGCTTGTTATGTATATTTATGAGTGGTGTGGTGGCTACTACGCTGGCGCGCGAGTTCACGTCGACGCAGAGCGATGCCGCATTGTCGTCTATAGGTACTGGTATGAGCATCGCGAACTTGTCCTCGCCCCGCACCCGTCTACCCCTTGCATATCCTAACTGGAGTAATTCTGGCCCTTTACTCCGTGATCGCTTCACCATTATCTCTATAGCAACAATGCTACCACTGTACTGTTGAAAGAACAATTGTTACGCTCGTGAATTCTGGTGACCCTTACTTTAAATCTGAATACCTACTGATAAGCAAATAACTTCCTACTCTGTTTAGTTTTTTACAAAAACTTTAATAGAACTTACCATGGATATTATAAATAACCCAAACATAAACAAGGCTAATGGCGTTTTTCATTCTCTATGGGTATATTACATTGTTCATGGCTTGCCCACGTTTTAACCAACAAAAATACAGAGGACCAAACCAATAAAGTACATACTTTTCTATGAGATAAAAAATAAGGTTTACCTTACCCTACTTTAAGGTAATATCTTCTTAGATTTTTTTACTTATATAGGTAGATAGTTATTTTAATTTTTATTGACATGCATACATCTATACTATAAATGAAATATGGAAAAATAAAGAGGAAAAGCTTTCCATAATCTGACATTTACTTAACATTAATAAAATCCGATTGATATAGGTATTATAAAATTTTACCGAATAACCAAAAACTCAACTTCAAATGAAGTTTTTACAACAGATTTTGCAGACTTACAACAGATTTTTTTAAGACAATGCTTCTGACGGAATATTAACTTTGTGGAACTCGCTTAAATAAGCGAGCTTAAAATTATAAAGCGAGTCTTTTTTAGTACAATCAACTTCTTGATCCATCTTTTTTCGATTATTGTAAAAGTAACTGCTACATAGTGCCTTGAATATTTCTGCAAAAGAAATATTCCTATAAAGTAAACGGTGATTTTTTATTGTAAGATGTTTAAAAAACATAGGTCCCTTCAAAATATGATGTAGTTAGCTTATTTAAACAAATTATTTAAACAAGACCAGTTGAAAGTTAGTAATATTGGGTGTACCTACTCGCCCACTTAAAAACTTAGAATGTGCCACCTTCACGAACGATGAAAGTTTTTTCGGCTTTCACAAATTGCTTTAGAAGTACAAATGACTTCATTATAGTACAAATAGGCGTCGTCCTACTAAATTCTATATACCATAACTAACTATATATATTTTTATATTTTTGAATGTGTATTCTCCATCTACAAGCCAAGCCAAGCCAAATTGATATGGGTATCAAGAAGAAGGGCAGGACATAAGGTGATTTAGGGAGAAAAGAGATCGACCATGGCTTATTTCTTCTTACTTGAGAAAAGAAGGAGTTTTGATAGTTATTACTTACAGAAAAAAAATAGATGAGCACAAATCCCTAAAGAAAAAGAAATAACATACAATATTTTCATTTAATTTAACAGGAGGTGAACGTCATTCAAATTTTTATTGATTATTAACTACATTGATTTAGTAGTTATACTGACATTGAAAAAAGTAAACTAATGTAAATAAATCATTTTGTATAGCCTATAAATCGTACGAATTTACAAGACACTTGAAGGTCTATTCTATTTGCCGTCCAACGAAAAATAGAAATCGTATATTAAACACACACACATGCAATTTCGGAATAGACATTAATAAATTGTTATTATTAAGTTCTAGAGTGCATCCGATGTGGTGTCCAAAAGGTGCCAACTCGACATGTACTGCAGCGTCGCTTTTCAGTTGGCCCCCTTGTGGTGTGGTGAAAGTCTGCCTTGGTCAAATAAAAAAAAAAATAGTGATAATCATATAGTACCCAATTATAAAACATACAATTCCACACACATAATTTCATAATATACACTTACATATGCATAAAAATTATAATACAACATATAATATACCTACGATCACACATCATAAATGTATATCTAGCTAACATGTATACCTAGCTAGAAATATAATTTCGCTCTTGTGAACCTTCACAAGAGCGAAATCCATGCAATTTATATTTCTACACTTTATTTTAAGAATGTCAACGATTTTATATATTATTATTATATATTATATTATCAGTATATTATTATATGTATATATTATTATTATATAGTATTATTACGTTATAAGTTTATTCACACAATAAACATAAGGATGTCAGTATTTTTAAGTCAGTATCGATTTAACAATGAATTACAAAATTTAATAATAAATTTAAAATACCATGTATTAGTTATTAAGAATGTAATAATAATCGAATAAAATAATAAAGATAATTAATTCTGAATATAAATAAATTAAGAATGTAGATGATGATAAGTTCCGATACGAATTCCGATTTATAGTAATAAAACAATAATGCAACACTTAATAATTCATTTCACGTGTTTGATTTCTGTTTGTTGACTTAAATATTTTTTAGCTTCGATCAAAAGCTATGCACAGTGTTTAAATGATGTGTATATACAGTTATGTAAGTTAGCCTAAGATCCTATCTCCTTTACATAATAAATTATCGAAAGATTCTTTAGATTCGTATTCTCATTTCGTATATAGACGAAATAAAGAAATAGAACAGGCCTTCAGGTATTATGTTAATTCGTTCGAATAGAGCACACAATATTTTATTTATTTATTTATTGCATTCCACAATGTAGTATTAGGATGTTTATAAAAAAAAAAACAAAAGTATCATTATGGACCCCGTCGAGCACAGCAAATTTGGAGAGAGGGGAGGACACTGCTTTAAAATATTGGTAATAAGTATTTCCTTTCTATTATAAGCTTAAGTAATTTATGTTTTGATAACTTTTGATAACTTACTCATTTAGCAGATATTTGAATTAAGTAGATATTAAAATTAAAATACAAAAGGAGAATATTATATGTAAATTACAGTTAAAGTTTTTCACTTAGGTATTATTGTATGGTATAATCATTATTTTAGTTAATAAATTATAATTTATTTGTTTTATGTCATCTTTTTCTTTATTTAAATTTTTTACTGAGTTTGGTAGATTATTGTATATTTGTATTGACATTGCCAGTGGACCAGAAGAGTGTAATTTTAAGCGGGAGGTTGCATGGTTAGTTTATTACGATTGTGTAAATTATACGTGGTTGTTTCTTCACGTTTTTTTATAAAATTCCGGGTATTTTCGCACGAACTCCCATACATCTAATATATATATATATATAAGAAGTATTTAAGAAGTATTAAAGATATTTATAAAAGTATGGTTTACACCTGTCTGCGGAAACTTGTAATTGGCCTTTCCTATATATAAACAGTTCACAGATACTTAATACCTAGCTGTAGGTTTTTCTTAAGATAATAAAAATAATAATCACAGCCGCATGACACTAACCCTCCCACATAGATCTCTGTAGGAAAGGTAAATAAGCGATTAGGTAGCTTCTATGAATTTATATCATGTCGCCCAAGTATTTTTTTGGCAGAATACTTGCAATTATCTAGTCCACTATTATTAAGAGGAAATGTTTGTTTGTTTATATTGAATAATCTGCAATTACTATACTGTCTTTTTTTTTATTTCTCCAATGGAAAGCAACAGCCTGGCAACCTGGTGAACTCACGGAGGAGAATAGCTTGCCAGGCAGCAGAATTTCTCCTATATTAAAAAAAAGGTTAACAAACAGTTTACTCAATAGATATCTATTACTATACTTAATAAATTGCAAATACTCGTACGAATTTAACATGACCCCTGAAGGCAAATTCAAATTCAATATCATTTATTTAGTCTAGGCTGTCACAAAGCATTTGTGAATGTCGAAAACTACGCACTCGGATTGCAAATTTACGTCGGGAGACCTTTTACTGAGAAGAACCGACAAGAAACTCGGCAAGGGCTGTTTTTACACAGATAACTTTTATTACCATTAGTATTAAAGTAATATTAAATAGAATATACCTTTTTTATTTCCCTGAAAAATAATATTCGACTATTTTAAAATGCTGATATGACTCCAAAGAAACACATTTTTTGATAATTTTAACAAAGAATCACATTTTTCTAAAATATCGATCAATTCACAGAGAAATCGATAAAAATACATACATTTCGTACATAGAACCTCCTCTTTTTCAATTTTGCAGTGGTTTAAAAACATTCTTACTCATGTAGATGAAAAAAAAACATACTTTGTCTTGTATCATCATCAGTACGATGCCCACTGCTGAGCATAGGTCTCCCCCATAGATCTCCAAGACGATAGGTTCTTTGCTGCCCGCATGCAGTAGCAGCTTCCCGCAACCTTTGTCAGTTCGTCAGTCCACCTAGTGGAGTGCCTGCCCACTGATCGTCGTCCGGTACGTAGTCGCCATTCAAGAACTTCTGGCTATGTGTCCCGTCCACTGCCACTTCAACTGAGCAATCTTTCGAGCAATGGCAGTAAAGTTTCTCTTACCGATTTTGTCACACTGTCTTTACATTTGATGAATTCATTACATTCCAACAAGAACTTTCAATAAAACTTCATCATCTTCAGCCCTTTTTACGTCACTGCAGAGCTTTTTTAGCCCACAGCAGAGGCACAGGCCTTAGGGATGATTAAAGAGGATAGGCCATGACCCTCCACGCTGGCCCAATGTGGATTGGAGGGTATTAACGACTTATGAAGTATGGAACTAGCTCAAGACACTTTTTTTGGTCACCCATCTTAATCGAGTCTTGCGAAAGTTGCTTAACGACAAAAACGACGGGCCGCGACGCTTTTCCAACGAGCTACTCTCTCAATAAAACTTCAATAACCAATTCTAAGGTTTTATTCGGTTCAGTTAACTACCGAATAAAATGTTAGTTATCTACCGAAACGTAATAACTATAATTACATTTCTGATAAATGCCAAAGTATATCCGTTTGATTAACAGGAAAAGGAAAGGTTTATTTAAGAAGTCCTTTGTTAAGAAAGTTTCACCTAATCACTTTCATATTTTCCTGGAAGTTTACCTAGAGGACTATTTTTATCGCTATTAATTGATTACTCGTACTAATTAATATGACATTCTAGTCCTATATTCTATCCTCAAACAAAAATTCAGAAAACTACGAATCGGTGTTTTTACTTTTTTATAATGAATGAGTGAATTTCATTATCATTACATGTATAAAACCTCTTTGGTTATATATTAAAGATTTTCTTATATGACAACTAGTATTTTTTTTCTCTCTCTTTTTTTATTTCTCTTAAACGTAAATACAATTAATAGACGATTGTTTTAATTAACGTTTTAAATAATAAATTTCTTTGGAGTCATTCGGAGCATGTCGAAAATAGGCGAAGATTTGTTTTCAGAAATACTTATAGAATAAGCCTTTATGTGTCATGTTAACTTGTATGAGCAATACAACTACACCAGAGACTACGTTTTATGACTTGCCATCTATTATCGCGATTAATGGCGATGAAAACCATAGTGAGATAAAATTCGTCATTAGTAGGAAACGATCTATGTAGCTCTATAAAAACAAAATTCTTACATTGTAACATTGCACCTTCAGATTTCCACTTGTTTCGGTTTCTTCAGAATTCTTTATGCAGTGTCAGGTTAACATCACGCGCGCCAAAAACACACAAACACGATTTTTTGGTCAGAGACCCCAAAATTTCTATAGCAATGGGATCGTGTCCTACCTACAAGATGGAAATTAGAATAATATTAGAAAGAAGAGCAACTGGACTATTTTATGAAGCCATGCGCGTTATCCATAGCAATTCATAGTTGGTTCCATTTATTGGGAAGACCTATGCCCCAGCAGTGGAGAAGTGATATGATATACTAATGATAATGATATATACTCACAGGCAGGTTTTAATTGAGAGTATCATAAGACTCCAGCATATCAGGCCTGTTTGCACACAATTCCCTCGGACTACGAGCCTTTTATAAAATTATTTTATAAAAATAATATATTTTGTATTAAGAATAGTCGAAGGCAAGGTAAGAAAACATATTTTCCCAATATGAACGGTGAGCGCCTTTCGGTCTACTGGCAGAGATGGGTCTTGGAGAAGCCTTGGCAAACTATAATCATGATAGATTCACTTTTTGTATTATTTTTTGTATGATTAGATCACATTTTGTAAAGTTCATTCTGCGTTGTAGGCTATTTATTAATATTCGATGGAGTGTATGATGAAATCATAAACCACAAAAAAGTCGATGTGAACTTCAATCTTGAGTTTACGTTACTAAATCATGATTACATTTTGGACATCTCTATCGGAGCCCTAACGAGAATAATATCAATTAAAACAAAATGTAAACAATATATTAACACAATTTTTTAAATGAAATTTTTGAAAAATGGCTTTCCCAAGTATGCCAAGTGGAGTAGCACCGGAATCTATTAGACTTAAGCCGTTTCATTAAGCAGGCACATTTCATTGTTATCGCGTTCCAGCAGGGCGAAATAAAATCGGTAACTGGGTACAAAGCGGGACCTGGGTGCTTCGAATAATTCATTTACGCTGGATGAAAAACAGCCACGACGCCTTATCGTGAGCATGTGGGGCACCTAGTTTACCCCGCCTTCTGCCCCTCACCCCTGTGGCCCCAGTTGACCCATTTATTTCCTGCTTTACGTAAGCTAAGCTTTTCGCGCCCCAGCTCTATTTTACTCAATATTACGAGACTGTTACTTGTACACATCACGTTAAAAAAATTTGCAGTTTTTTTTAATAAAATTTAGCAAAAGGGAATTTTAGCTTCAAAATTTGCTCATACTTAAAAAATATATATTGTTACTAATTAGAACTTAGAAATTATCTGAATATCAGAGCATTTTATATCCCATAGGTGCTTTTACTTTAGCTGTTCTAGCAACTCAATCTTTACCTAGATTTTTAATTTATTATTGCTACCAGGTACCAGCATTAATAAAATCTAAATTCTGGTAACAATAATAAAATAAAGATCTGTTACCTGTAACTTTGGAGAAGGTTTTAATCGGTGGTTTTAATGGTCGGTCATTGACGACGGTTTTGCAATCCTAAAACACATCTCAGTTTTTTTAACTTTGTTTTTCAATAATTACTAAATTTTCTGTTTGTATGATTTTAATTATTTTGTTTTAAGCTTCTTTGCATTCTTCATTCTTCTCCTTTTCTTTTGTCGTTGCAGTTACCTGTGTTATTTATAAAACATAACATTCATGCTGTCATTCGTACTATCTTAGTGTGTTTCGAGAAATATGAAAGAGTATGCTCCATACCATTCTCAGTACATGTTTTTGTTGATACAGTTTTTCTAACTTCTTTATTAGCTTTCTTCTTATCTACTACTAGGGCAGACCACAGCCGCGACTTAGCCATGATGGATTTGCCCACCACCTGGTTTCGAAAAGCTAACGTACATTGCATCATCTGGAGGCTAAATCAAACCAGTTTTCTGTACCTTCAATTTGTTGCCAATTTGATGTGTTAGTATTTTATCTTTTTTCTTTGATACGATTTCCGACATAGGTGTTACACCAGCAACATTCTTTGCAATTTTCCAACTGAAAACATTTCTTTACTGCCATTATCAACCTTAAACCTATTAATGCCGCTAGTAATTCAAGGCGCGGTAAAGTAATATTGTCTGGAGCTATTCCCGAATTGACCTTTGTGAATGGTTACATTACCTCTATTTTCAGTTCTGAGAAAAACACAAGCACCATAGTCATTCTAACTTCGTTCATCGCAGAACATATGCAGAATGGTGTCGCTTGGTGTCACTTGTCCCGAATATTCTTTGAGTCAATGATAGAATATTTCTTTTATTATATTCATCTATTTCAGAGCTACACGGTAATGATTTAAATTACAAAAAAGTTCATAACTTGCAGTGTTCCATGATAACCCCAGTAACAAAATTCCCACTGTCTTAAATTGAACTTTGCATCATTCATTATATTTTTCGCCTCTTATATAAATTTACGCGTGTCCCCATCAGAGTCTAGGCTCGATATTTAATTATCTACGTAAAAGGACTTCGCAGTATTTTCTGATTACCTGTTATATTTTTAAGTGGTGTAAAATGGTTGCCAACAGTAAAAATGGACTTGACGTTAGGCCAAACAAATCATGGCCAGGTTTCCACGGAAGACACACTTCATACCTGCCTTCGTTGTTGACTTAAATATTTCAATGGTCAACAAGCTTAGACTGTATATGTAGTGGATCTTCAATACATGTAACCTCTAAATCCCAAATTTTCTTTATATTTTGTGTACAAAGTTTAAATTTAATCTAGTGTCTATTGTTAAGAAGGGACCATTACACAGCCAAACAAAGAATTTCTTGTTCTTTCTTGCCATTTTTTTCAATGCAATCTCTTCTTTCTTTATTTACAATCGCTGTAAACCACTATCAAATAATGACAGTCAATCAATTCGCACCATGACAGTATATAGCAACGTAGTACTGCTTTCGGATGACTTATGTGCTATATAGTTTTGAACTGATGGTATCAAGTGGGATAGTATAATCATACTACATACTTAAAGTAGGATGCAGCTAACTAAGCCGATGTTTGCTAGAAGCTAGCTCCATTCTTTGATTGCTTGCTACTTCTTTCTTTATAAATGTAAGCAAATCGTTTATTTCTTCCTATGTGTCTGATGGTTTAACTCGCTGCCATACTTTCAAGATGTCCGTTGGTAATGCAGACTTCACCATCGGCAGCAAAAATGCCGAATACTTTTCTTTGGTCACATGCAGCACTTCTTATACTCTCAAGTGACTATTTAACTCCCGAATGTAACCTGCATTAATAAATTTTCTCTGGCATACCGTGTTTTTAATTCGTATACATATCTTGTAATCCACCTTTAGCCCACCTGGTCTCGTATTTTAAAGTTTCTTCTGATTCTTTTTCTATACGTTCATCATCTCAAATATTTTTCTTCGTGAGGAGTTCACGAATTTTATTATCTAAACTAATCAATTGGGTAAATGCTTCTATGGTTATTTTGTGGTATAGATACTATTACTTCTTGTAGTTTATGGGAATCTTTTTGTTATAATATTGCCTTAAAGGTATATGCAGACTACGTGCGTCTCACAACAATACATGTACGAGTACTTTAATCTTTTGTACCATAATTAGAATATACTTTAAAACTTTTAAGTGCGGCACGGCCTTTTTTAGGAACTATGGTTGTAGTTATTCACTTTGAAAGTATAAATAAAATCACCATTACAAATTCATAGAGTTGTATATCATATAACATAGACCACCACATTCGGATGCATTTATCGATATTTAACACATATTTAGATATTTGTGCATAAACTATTTACTATGTTATAAGATTTTAAACTCTTTCAAATTTATATTTGAATTAGCAGAATTAAAAACATTAGCATATCTTACGATGAATGTTACGATGAATGAAGCAATGATAGAATGATTTAGTAATTTAAGATTGTAGTAGTTAACAATTAGGTATTACCAGGGTGTCTCGGCGGCACAACCGCTTGAACCAGTAGAACTTGTATCAAGCTTTTTGATAGTTTTCTTTTATACTCTTTGTTATATACAAAGGGGTTTTTTTATTATAGTCTGCTTTATTTATTATGCAGACGTTGAAGCGAGCTAGATCTCTTTTTTTAAAACTAGTTTGACTCCTTTATTGTCGAAGATGATTGAATAATATTATTTAAAACAACAAAATGCTGAATGCGTACCTAAAATAAGCAATAACCAAATTTCGCCTATTCAAGATTTTAATAGTTAATCTCCAATTTTGTAGTATAATATAGGAGTTCGATGGCGCAGTGATTAGCGCATTCAGTCTGCCACGCGGAAGTTAAGCAACTTTATCAAAGGACATAGGATGGGTGACCAAAAAAGTTTTTGATCTCGAGCTCTTCCGTGCTTTAGAAAACATGCTAAGTTGTTGGTCCTGGCTAAATCTGCAGTCATTAATACCCACAAATTCGCACAGGGCCCGCCACCGTCAAGGCCCATTTCCCCTAATCGATTCGATTCCATCCATAATAAAGGCCTGTACTTCAGCAACGAGGACGTTAATAGACTATTGATGGTCATAATCATATAGTGTCGAAAACTAATTTATCAAATCGAGAAACGTATGACGTTTACGTGATAAGCTTATATGGAAGTTACTTACGCTACTTTGAAAGGATGTCGGAATCAGCTGTATACGAACTTTATCACCTACAAGCTATAATATCAGTGTAATTGTGCCGGTAAGTATTAATTGAAACCATTATACTAACTCTACATATTTTTTTAAATACTAAGTGTCGCCTTTTTTATTATTTATTTTTTTCATTTAAACAAGTAAATTTCGTGAGTTACGATATTAATTTTTATGACTGTTTTAACCGTTTATTTAATATCTTTGCTTGTTATATGTTTTGTTATTACTAAGTTACTACACCACTTATATTATTTTCTATATGAAAAATGTCGCTGTACCCGACAGGTTCCAAGGTTTGATTCTTACTAATCGTTGTAACATGTATGTAAGACTTTAGTTTGCAATAGTCAATTGAGTATCTATTGAAACTCCCTTAACGTTGGGACCACTGATCAAATCAAAGAATGGAGGCCTATCCACTAAAAACCGCGCACAAATGTTCACAACTTAAGTTTCTTACTATATAGGTATGTACTAAAAAAATAATTAGATGTAAAAATTTTAAGATTTACCTGAATATCAAATAAAAATGCCGACCGGTTCTTTTTGTTTCAAACTTTAAAGATCTATTGAAAATAATAAACCGTAATAAAAATAAAAGCAAGTAGGTAGCTAAATTTAGAATCCATCTTCATCTTATATAATTAATTACAAGAACCTTATCGATTCCCATTTTTCACCTTTGTATTTAGTGGTAGGGGAGTGGCTTTTCCTTAAGAAGTAGAGAGAGACCGCACCGCATAGGGGAGGAGATTGGGTTGTTGGTTGTAGGATTGTTGTTGATGCCGCTGATATTAATAAATTACTTACTAAAAAATATCCTACTACAACATTTCCTATGCCATTTTGAATAAAAAATTAATTTTACTTAACTAGCCATTTTCTTATGTATTCGTAGATTCAAGATTTTTTCTAATCTGTCCAGTAGGTACTTGCGGAGCCTGCTCAATGCGAACAAGTAAACAATAAAATCTTTCGCCTTAGTTTTACAAGGGTTTAGTATTTTCGATAGAACTTTAAAGTTACAAAGAAAAAGAAACAGTGGGTATTGAAATTTCAAATTTAGGTAAATGTTAATATTTATAAGAATTTCATTTATTTTTTCAGTATGTTGCTCCAATACATTAGCAAAACAATTGAATAAGACACTTTTTTTTGTTATTATAATTCCACGTGAGTTGCGTTCAATTTCGCCTTCAATAAACACGTTGCGACTTTAATGTCAGTATTAAAAATCAGCATCGGTTGTTGCTGATGCGGATGCTGACTTAAAAAATACTGATCGTACGTTGATGCGTACGATGATCGTGACACTCTAACCGTAGGATACGACACTTTAGATTATTTCGTTTCTCTTTACTACTTTGCATGTACTTTTAAACCGACTTACGTTTGATAAAGAATAAAAAAGAATATCCACTACGTCTATAGTCATGGCTAAGGACTTAGACGGTCACATCTCCTCCGGTCTGGTAATGAAAATTTTATGTTAAATGGCTTAATGTGCAATAATTAATTTTTCATCAATACATTGCACTTATAGTATGGTTTAATAGATTCACTTGATTTGTTAAGGGCTCTAAAAACAAACTGTTTATAAACATTTACAATAGCTTAATGATTCCCCAGGGGTTTGATCAATTCTCTGTTTTGATCATATCCCTGCGACATAATACAATTGTGGGTACCTTAATACTGGGACCGCTAGCGCTCTGTCCGCACAGGATTAAGCTCGGATTTAGGTCGGATGCACTGGATTGCCGCATCATACATACAGTCCTATTGAGTAATTTACAAGTTTATTTTTTGTATAACGATATAAAATTTAATCAAAAAGACATATAAATAACTCTACATTTCAAAAATATTTCAACTTTTGATAACCGAGACTTTCATTTCACAAATAATTTACAAAATATAGTTAAGTACCTAATAGGTACTCATTTTCTGATTGGAACCATACGATCGCAAATAAAGTATTTCCTAAATGCTTTTTACTTTGACTTGACATATTCAATTCATTTTGCACGTTTCAGATAATTAAACAAGTTTTAATAGCCAGGTGTATAGTTATACGTCTAGTCGACAGCGCACTAATCAGTGTAGTTAAAACAAAGTTCCGAATTAAAAACTAAAGATTAACAAAACAATAAAAAAAAGAGATTGATGAAGTTGGAGGAACAAAGAGAATAAAGGATAGACGAAAGTATTTCCCAAGGAGTAGGTGCCTAATTCACTTTTGGCTATTCATAGATGAGTTTTTAGACTTTCTTCTATTAACGAAGTCTTTCTTCTATTTACTAATACGAAATTAGTGATTTTAATTTAGGCACCCGCCGAGTCAATATTAACTGTTTTTAAAATTGTCGCGATCACGTCAAAGTTCATATTAAATTGTCGGACCGTATCAGCCGTGTGTCCAGCTGACGATACAAAGTAGGTCGAGAGCCGTGCTGCCAAGCACACAAATACAGGGACGCACACATAGGCAACGGCCCCTGGGATCTAGGCCGAAAAATGCGCGCATGCGCCTCGCCGCCGCGTCGTGCCCACACTATAGATAATGCCCCAAATGCAGAAGATGACCCTTTATAATTTAAAGTAGCTATGATTTCAAATATTCGTTGAAAACTGAAAAGAAATACAGTTATACAACTCATGAATTTCGTTCAAATGAAAAGTTTTCTTCTATTTGAATTCCAATATTAAATAAGCAGGTAGATAGATATTTTATTAAAAAATAACAGCTGAATTTAGACATTAAAAACAAAAGTAAGCATCTAAAATACATAACATTTTATGAAATAAGACATTCAGATGAATGAGACAAAAGGGAAAACAGGATCAATGAATTATTTATATAGGTGTGCTAAATTGTTGTAATGCATTCTTTTTACAGTTGATATTCAGATGATATGAGAAAATCGGGCATTTTCTAAATTCCCGCTTATTTTTTAATAGGTAGGTTGGCACATTTACATACTTTAATGTTACATATTCTAAACATTTTTTAGGCGGTTATAAAATAGTTTTTAAACGAATCCTATTAGCGGATACGGAAATCACCTTGAAATTTAAAATCATAATGAGTTATAGGTCACATTCGATAAAGCGACGGCCGGTTAAGTATAATAACCTCAACTTCGCCGTCTGCACATAATTTTAATACTCAAACGTAATCAATGAACAAAGACTAATAAGCAAAATTAATAGGTATGTAACGACGACCTCCGTGGCCGAATAGTTCGCATGCTGGTTTCAAGGTGTCGCCTTCTCTGAGGTCCTCGATGAGGGCTTGATTCCCAGTCGGGTCAATGTAGAAAAGGATCTTTTTTGGAATGTATTGTCTGGAGTCTTTGTGTTGTGGTACCTTTTTGTCTCCAATACTGCATAATACGAGGGCTTTAGCTACTCATCATGAAATCTGAGCAATGCATTTGATGTTGTCATAAATTTATTATTATTTACTTAACTAATACAAAAGTTCTTAAATAAAAATTTACAATTCACAGTGTGTATGTACCCTCGGATATAATAAACAGAGAAGTAACACCACCCCTATTGGTTCCCTTTATATTTTATTACTTACTATGACATTATTTACTAAGAAGACTAGCACGATGAATGACGTTTATTCACCTTACTGCCGACACTCTAATAGATAATACTTATAAAGAAATCCTTGTTCTACTTTAAATGTGGGACAGACGGACGAGACAGCTCCTTGGTAATTCTTTATGGTGGCATTCCGACATATTTCTTAAAAGATTCATAAAAGGGCAACAACTAAAAATTTGTTTCATTTTCTAATCAAATGATTAGAAAAATGTCTATCTCGTAATTCGAGTTAACATAAAATAAACAAAGAACAGTAAAACGTGCCTGTTGCATAAAAACGCGTGTGTGCGTGTTTCGAAAACTATAAGTTTTCGAAGGTTCACGCATAGCCATCATAACTAAACCTCCACAGTCGAAGAGGATGTTTATATCGCTTAAATTTTCAGAGGTCTTTATATAACGGTCCGTGTATTTGGAACTGAGCATAACGTAGTGTGCATTAACTAACTAATTGAAGTGTCTATGTAGGGGTTTGAGGCCCACTCGGGTCGGGTGTCTACACATTGACAATATCCGTTTGTTTGAGCTAGCTAGAAAATTAGCCCGTTGCGACTGCTTCTGGAGAATCCTTTAAATTTTAAACACGACATGATTACTCAATTCATAATCAGTATAATTGAAATTAAATTATACCAAATATATTACTTTTGTCGTGAGAGATAGGTACAACCATGGTTCTCTAGCTTATAATAATGAGAAAATAAATGGAAAAACATTGCGTTCGTAAATGGAAAATAATGTTAGTTAAAATAACCCTTGAATAGACAAACATAAAAAGCATCCAAAATCTTTTTGTTTGTCGCACAACCGATAATTCGCAAAGTTGCGGTGACTTTCAGGAGTGGAAAACCAGAAGAAAAGCCTATTACCATATTAGAAAACTTCAACTACAAAATGTATTATGACAGAGCTATCCTTATTGACAGAACTATTCACTACAATAGGCCTGACATCACATTTCAAGACAAACAGAATAAAACCATATATTTAATTGATATAGCAATCCTTAACACAAACAATATAACAAAATCAATCACAGAAAATATATATACCTAAATACGCAAATTTAAAGGAAGAAGTGACTAGAAATTGGAGACAGAAAAAAGTTTATATTGTATCAATAGTAATTTCAACTACCTATTCCAAATTCTAATGTAAGGAGTAATTGCAAAACATCTTCACACTAGCCTAAAGTTATTGAACATTAATGACTACACATACATAAAGTTCCAAAAAGCCGCTATACTTAACACATGTCGCATTGTGAGGAAATTTTTGGAAATAGAGGATGATATAGTATCATTAAATAGCGAAGAAAACACAGAAGAATAGGTCATACATCACATACTTATTACTTGGTTTAGGTCCGTACTGGGTATTACAACCGGCTAAGGAGGCGAAAAAAAAAATATTCAACATTGAAATCGCTCATTGAGTAAAAAATAATTCACAACGGGTTGTGGCAATCACAGAAGCTACAACACGAAATTCGTGTTGTAGCTCTAATGCAAACGCTCAGGAAGCGTTGCGGCAATCGCAGGATCACCACATAGCGAAATCCCTATTGTGGCTGACATGATATTCGACCTCAACGCGTTGTTACAATGAAGAAAAACCACGACACGTTCTGAGCAATAATTGGTTTAAGTAGCTGTTTCATTTTACAATAGCGATTCACTTCTGGCATTTCGTCGGCCGCTGCCGCGGCATGCTCGCTTTGCTCGCTCGATTCGTGCCTTGTAAATCATACTCTAACCTTACATAATCAAAACTGGTTTAATACGCTTCATGGTTTTGCTTCATGCGCGTTGTGGTCGAAAGCATTACAGCCATGATACGGATTTCTCTATGTGGTTATTCTTTGAATGCCGCAACGCGTCGTTATCATTTCCACAAGAGTCATAACCCGAATTTCGCTATGTGGATATTTTACTGTGACAATCACGCGTTGTAAACTATTTTTCGCTCAATGGGCGTTTTTAATATTTGAGCATAAAATATTTTAATATTTATAGCTATTAATCGTAAATTATGGTACAGAAACACAAGGCTTTCGGGTCTCTCCGGCAAAAATCTGTCAGGTTTTTTACCGACTTCAAAATCGAAAAGAATTTTATAATCGGTTCAATAGTTTCGGAGCCTAACCAATACAAACAAACAAACAATCAAATATTTTCTCTTTATAAAATAAGAATTAGGAAAAACTATATCGAGCAAATATAAAAAATATAAATTTAAATATATATTTTTTCCCACAATACAACCAACTTCGTAAAAAAATATAAATAATAGTTATCTCAAAAGCGACTAATTGAAGAAACTGCAATTGAATATCGCCTATCATTTAATTAATAGCCTACAGTAAACCTCCGTCCTACTTCAATATCTATTTCTTGAATAAGTCGCTTGTGAGATATGAATTATTTAAAATTTTATTCTTCATATAGGTTCCCTACTTTCTTAATCATTTTTCGCTAAATACAAATAATGAATACAAATTCAGTAAAAATTTAACCGCGTCTCTAATTCGAAATAGAATTACAATGATAAATTGAATAGTGAACACAATGGTTGATATGGTAAAGACGTAATACTTTTTACAAACGTCGACTCTCATTTTCATCCCTTTGTGCTATTTTTATGGATAAAGTATAAGATAGAGATATACTGTCGCAGAGGTATTTTTCTGTACTTTAAAAGGGTGTTCCCCTTTAAAACTCATCACCCCGTTGTACATTTCGTAAGATAATGATTTTTGTGTAACTTTCACCGTAACACAGAGCATGTAAGGAAAGCTCTCAAAAAGAAAAATATTTTTCCGTTCTTGTAATATTTTTAATAGTTGCTCCACTTCTATTAGTCGTAGCTATTGATTGATAGTGATTTGAATGTGAAACGTATTCGTAATATTTCTTTTATATTTTGTGTATTTGAGAAAGAAAATCATATTTTTTCAGTGTTTCTTCGTTTATGCGAAGCGATTTTCGTACTTTCTCGGCGAGAATTGAACGAGTATTGGAATGAAGAATGAGTAAACTAAAACAAACGTCTTAGTTATTGTAGCTTCACTTTTACGGTATGAATTGCGTATTTAAAAATTATTATCATTGATCGTAGCTTAATGTTATTTATATAGCCTGTATTGAGCATTCTTCAATAAATGGACTATTCAACACAAAAAAAAATAATTCAATTAATCTTCATCATCTTACTTTGAATACAATTCATTCGTTGGGTAATGGTAATGATTCAATCCAAGTCCGGGGCAAAACCTTCACTCCTTTAGCGTGAGCAGGACATAGTGGTATTGGCCCTGTCCTCTTGTCTGTCGAAATGCCATTTCGTAGCATCGTTATTATATGCGCGCATTTGTGACGGCGCCATTTCGTACATATTAATTTGATTATAGAACTAACACCTTTAGTATTATGGTTTAAAATAATCGAGATGAAATAATCTATCTGTTAGAATATAGTTGTCAACACTGTTCATAGAGGAATTTAAAAAAGTTGGTAATGAAGGCGAGTCGGAAGTCTATGATTAAATAGAAAATCGTTATTAAAATATTTTATTCGATAAATTGACGATTATATAACTTTTTCTTGTAGAAAATAATTGATAATAAAAATGACAAAAACGTGATTTATTATTTTTAAATATTTAATTAGATTTTGGTGTAGAGAGGCCGTTGAAAATTTACGGAAGTACTTTGAACACACTAATATTTTAATTAATTTCTTTTTTTCTTACACTTTTTTTATATATAAATAGGTAGTTATATACTCCATGTAATTGAAAAAATGTGCGCGTGGTCGTAGAAATCATGCGTTGGCCGTTAAACGACTGTTTGACAGATGAGGTATTTTGTGGAAAAAATGTATCTTTTTTGTTTTCCATGTAGTTTAAGTTATCATCTATTAAATAAAAACGAAGGATATTTGAATAATATATTGCGATTGCAAAAAAATCTAAGAGGAATTTGCACTTCTTAAACTAATCGTCTAACAACTAAAACAGGAATACAGTGATTAATCACTGTTGGTGATGAGATTTTAGTAAAAAAAATTCTAGTTTCTAAATATAATCAAAATATATAATAATAATAATAACACTTTATTGTCAGCATCACAGATATTTTCATAAAGTTATCTAAATAAATAGTATATCAAAGTGTAACAAGTGGCGGTCTTATCGCTGAAAGCAATTTCTACCAGACAACCTTTGGATGGTGAGGAATGTTAATTGTAACGAAAAAGGGGTGTAAACTTAGAGTAGGTAATTCCAAACAAATAATTGAAGCATAATAATAAGATGGAAGATGACAAATACCTTCGTTTTTAATGTACTTATGATTATTATATTAATAACGTAATATATGAATAAATAAAACATGATACTATGTGTGTAAGCTGAAAGTGGTGTAGAATAAAAATGATTTTCTTTTATTATTTCATAGTATTTAAAGGGAATTAAAGTTTTTTGTCGGAGGTTTTTTTAAATTTTCAATTGAATTTTGAATTTTCACAGAGTAATAAAATGGCTGGCTTCTAAATAGAAAAGTAACATTTACATTTTAGGTTATATTTTATTTTACGTTTTAATACTAAGTACTAAGCGTAATTTTAATCCCATTTTTCTGTACAGGAAATAGGGATTATGCGTCTCATTAAAAAAAGTGTTAAATATCCATCATTACGACCACTATTGCTTTAGAATAATTATTTTTATATATATAATATTCAACATTATTTCGATCTTGAAAATATTTAGTAAAAAGTTCAAAAATGCGGTAAATTCAAAATACTCAAACGCAATGCTACTTATTTATACAAAAAGTTTACATCAATGCAATAACATCAATGTAAGTATTAGTTATATCATTAAATAGGTTTTTATTTATAGTTCACTGATTTAGTAAACCATATGATTTTTATAAAAGTGGATTATATTTTATAATATCGATTACTAGTTTACAGTACAACTGTTGCCCAAAATTTTGTGCTTGCTTACTAATTACATATAACATCCTAATTATAAATGAATATTTTGTTATAACCTAAAGTTTCAGATATTCAGCTATCTATACTAATATTATAAAGCGGAACGATTTGATTGTTCATTTGCATTGAATAGGCTCCAAAGCTGCTGGACCGATTTTGAAAATTCACCTTCATGTAGCTACATCATGCATCTTGATGTAGGTAAGCATCAATCTACCTTTTTTATAATGTATGTATATATTGGATGCATGTGTGTATGTTTGTCCGCGGATACCTCGTAAATAAGACGTCGATCTGCAATTATTGTTTAGATAAAAAAATCGTAATAAAGGGAAACCACTGAAAACAGAGGAATATACCATACATTTTTATTTTCAAAAAAATTGAAACAGAATATACCAACAATTTTTTTGAGGTCGGTGCCAAATGCTTACAAGAAAAATATCATATATGGTAAGAAAAAAATAGATTTAATGATAGTGCTGTTTCACTACTTACTAATAACACGACTGGTACATTAAAAAACTTTGTGTTTCAATTTTTGGAAGATAAAAATTTATAGTACCTATTATTTCTCTCTTTTCAGTAATTTCTCTTTATTACAATTTTTTAAACTTTTTTTGTAATCCCGAGTTCTTACCCCGCTATTCTCCCTCTCTTTGGCTTGAACGAAGGAAAGGAGAATAGCGGGGTAAGAATAGCGAACACTAGCCAGAAGATAAACATCTTAAAGATTTTATAGCAATATTTCCTTTTAAAATAAAACGAAATCTTCGACACATCTTTTTAGTTGTTAAATGATTATGACATCTGTCGACGGCCTTTCGCATTTTGCAGATTGAAAATTTATTTATTTTGCAAGCAATCAACTCTATACACTCGATACACTTTATACGCCCAGCGATCGCCGCTGTTGGATGCCGATCGCGGTCATCAGCTGTCGATCGCCGTCGTCAGCTTTTACTCACCGTCGTAAGCTGTCGATCGCCGTTGTCAGACTGTCAGTCACCGATAACCGATTGCGTTTCGTGTCACTTTCCGCCGGAGCGCGTTCGTTGCGTCGATATAAAAGGATGCATACGTCTTTCCATACTTTAAAGAGTCCTTTTGTATGGAAAAACAGTCGATCAATGTGTCCAACCCCAAGTTAGTGGCACCGTCGATCAATATGTCTAACCCCAAGCTAGTAGCACTATTGTCAAATCCACGCTCATCATTCTTTAACATTCGTTTCGTTGTTGTAAGAGTACGTATCAAAGTAACTAAAGAGTCTCTAGCCTAGTAGATGTCGCCGATGTTATTATAGTGATATTTCCTTTAATTTTATATTACCTTAGAGAGTTAAGCTGTTACACTCCAGGGAGTTGTCACAGTGGAATTGCTTTTCCCCGTATAGTTTTCTTACTTGCGCTTTTGGTGGTAACACTAAATAAAAAACGAATGTGTTTTTTGATGGCCGCTTTTATTGAGGAACAAATCTAAAGGTATATTTATATATTAACGATTATTAATTTCCATCATCTATCAACATTAAACGAGTACATAACATCAAGAACAGCTTGTAGTTGTATACATTAGTTTTGCTCCCCAATCTTCCCATCACTCATTTATTGTAATTTTCAATGATAATATTAATATTACATACAATTAACATAGTTTTTACACGAATTAGTGACTTTGTGTAGTACACATTTGGATGCGTCCAATTATTCTATTTTCGCTATTAAAAAAATAAATCAGTTTACTATAGACATGACATTTTGACCCTCCAAATGTGACTATACCTTGAGGCACAATCCTAAAGGTGGCAGATTGCAGCCACAACAGTTTTTTTCCATAATTATTACATTTTAATCAAAGCACACCTAGGTCATAATCGCCGAGGCAGTCGGATAAATGTATTAATTATCTGAAGGCGAGATCTCCAACTGACTCGCACCTTAATAATATGTTTACATTGACATGTGTCAATCATTTAAAAAATAGCAGGTATACAGTAACTTGTCCCCATATTTCTAATACATACGTGCGTGTACCATGCTACTTATAGGTATGTTTTATTAATTTATAGTCATTATTTTTTGGTCTTTGTATTATCGTATAACCTCAATTTGGTTTTGAATGTCTCACAATAACCATTAAATGGTATTCTAATATGAATTATATAGAACCGTTAATTTAATTATACATATAATACAAATACCGAAACGACATAATTTACTGTGTCCTTAATGGACTAGTTCCAGCTAGTCACTCTAAACGTGGAAAATAAAAAAAAAAACATATGAGACTTCAAACCACAAAATCTACTAAAAATACTTATGAAAAAGTCACTTGGTTTTCAGTGCTCAAATAATTCATTAACGATTACATGAATTATGGTTATGCTCCTTCTAAAGTCAAAAGATTATTAATGCGATATTTGTTTTATTTTTGTATTTTTAAACCGATACAAGACTATTTTAAGCAATAAAGTTGATTATGAATAAGTCATTTTAACTGTAACCTACTAAAATTTAATAATAGCGACATAATGTAGTATCGTATCTCATATAGATTATTAATTGAATTATCAAGACTATTAAACATTTCATTCAAATAATGTTTTTTTTGTGGGTGATTTTTTTAATTACATATTACACGTTTTACTGGTGGTTTGCTTCATATTTTAATGGGAAACTAGTAAATCTATTTTTTGTGTACTATATACAATGTGAAGATATTATACAAGAACCGTGAATTTGAAGTCTCATTAAAAAGAAATAAGCTCATTTAATAACTATATACAAATCCAACAACTCTACGTTTGTAATCAAATAAATGTAAACCATTATCAAAAACAAAATATCTAAACTCATAAACATAGATCATGACATACAAATAAGTTGTTCAATTACTATTCATAATTATAATAGTTTAAATATGCTGTTTAAACAACACGAATAATTAGAAATAAATCAATGAAGTTATTCATAGTATTTTTCATTAATGATTCGCCACGCTATGGATAGAATTTATTAATCAGTTTGATATTAATTTAGTAAATACATATCGAGGCAAGAAAACAATTTAGTCGTACTTTAAAAATAAGAATTTATATCGTGTCACATAGAGTTTTTATTCCACAATAGGTACAGTAGCCCAAAAGATTTATGGTATTTATGTCAAGGAAAAATTCTTCTTCAGTGTCGGCATGCTTAGCCAATGATCAATGTTATCTCGATACATAATAAACAGCGCTCAAGTCCACCATGCTTGAACCGATACACCTAAACTTAGAATAAAATTATTTAAACACTAAGACCATGTGCCGTCCCGCATTCGCGACAGCATAACATTACAAGCAAGACGGCATTAATTAACATTAATTGAAGGCGGCCACTTGTTAGCTCTGACTCCACACAGTTGCCGAGCCCACAATTAACAATAAATATTATGTCTTTTAAATTATCATAAATAAACAACGAATTATGGATATTAAGTGGGTTCAGAAAGTACAGCCTTAGCTGTAGCAACCGGGCGGAGCTAGAGATTGTACAATCTTCGTTATCTGCTAAATCTTATTTAAAACATAAATACAATGATACATTTGAAATTTAATGTATAACTTTTTGTATGAAATCAGAACGAAAGTTATAGGATTAATGCATCGTATCAAATATTTAATATATGATGTGGCTGAGTTGCTGAATCAGATTATAAAAAAGGATAAAGACAAGCGATATGTAACATTTAAAATTTCTATGATGTGTGTCCAAATCTATGTGCATTGTCCAACGCTGATTACTGGTTTGAAACTATTAGGCATCTAACTATGCATTTATTTATATGTAGCATTTGAGGCAATCGTCATTTTACTACACTATTCGTGCCTCTCCGTTACTAAAATAATGAGTGAGAAATCACGATTTGTAAATACAAATAATTGATGGAAGTATCGGTGACGAGCTAGGAGGGGGAACGGGGCGGTACAAGCCGAGTCGTGGGGGGCCTCCAAATCGCTGGAAGTTCCCTTGATCAAATTATAGATTAGAGTTGAAGGCCCCGTAAATAAAAAAATATGGGGGTTTGGGGAGAATGTTTTTTTTCATCTTGTGACCCATTCGTGACTTCTTAAATTTGAAAGTGGCTATTTTCGCAAGAGTCAAGTGTCCCCCCTCTACCAACGGAACGGTTGTTGTTAGAAATTAAAAGGATACTATTTTTTAGACAAATTCTATTTTTGTTTTTCGTATTTCCTGTTTATGACAGTCTAATTCAAACGTCAGTTGTAAGACGTGAATGAAATAAGCATAGGTATCTTCTTATTTATACATTAAGGACCTCATTCAAATATGCCGCTCCGGGCCGGACCTAGGGTAGGGGGCGCAAGTAGATGGAGCCAAAATTATAATGATATAATAAAGTCAAAAATTTATATGTTGTTGTAACCGCAACATCAAGTAGTTGATGGAAACAGCAGGACACGTTTAAAGTACAACAATATAATCAGTAGTTAGTTAAAAATAATTAGGAGATAATTATAAGAAATAATTCTGATAGTAAGTAAATAAATTATTAATAATTTTCTTAGTTAATATTTTCTTTACATATTTTAATGAAAGGTATAGTTAGATATTAATGATACAATTTATACTTCTATTGTTAATAAAGTTTACAATTTTAAGCATGTCAATACGTTTTGTTTTGTTCACCTACCAACTAGGAAGACGGCCGCCTTTCAGATTTACTAGTTTATGGATTTTATATAAAATTGAGTATTTGTAAACAAATAATGATAATTTAATAGGAGCAAACATTACTTTGCGGAATTCCAATCAAATTTATTTAAAACTGCGATCTACACCCCCCTAATACTCTTTTACACTGATCGATGGGGTCCGCATACGAAGATCGGGCGATTTTTGTGAGGTCTTTTTGTGAGGTCGATAACATAATATTAGTCAATGACTCAAAAATTGGGGATCCACGAAAATATCACTCATATTTGCTTAAAATTAACCAAAATCAAATAATTGGAGAAAATCAAAAAGCGTGCATCACATGTGATTTTCGGTATATCAAAATTAGTTTTGTTAGTGAGGGGACCAGGATCCATATTTTTCTTCTATTAGTGTGGTTGTTTACGCTTTTCACACTATTCTGCCAAATTTACACGGGCTATTAAACGGTAGAAATTATTACACAAGAAATCAATTTGGTCGATTTAAAATTGGTTCCTTGACTGTTGAAAATTGAAACTTAAATGTGAACAATAAAATTAATTTCTAAATATATTTTATTTTTGCAAAATCAACTTTGGATTTATAGTCTGTGGATTATTTTATAAGTGGCGGATTTTCATACAAACTTTCACAGCTCTATTTCACCCTCTTAAGGGTTGAATTTGCTTAACGGAAAATTTTCTTCCTTAGTATCTATTCTACGAAATAACTCTACTGACCAAAGAGACATGGGTCAACTTCTATAGTTTACGTTCGGCGATGATGAATGAGTCAATGAAACAGGAGAAGTTCTTTATTATGAGTTTACGTCTTGATAATATATACTTTAATGTTAATTTCTTTTAACTAGTGAATAGAAGATCACGACTTGAAATGTCACGTAACTGTTTTCTCTTTTCATCACTACAAAAACTATTTTATAGAAAAATTAATTTATAATCAATGATATTACAACAAAAATGTGTAGATAAGATACTTGAATTTAAAAAGTGTCACCTTTAACATACATGAGCGCAGTCTGGCGGAAGCGTTGATTGTGTGCGTTTATGTACTATAATCATTTCAAAATGCCATCCTGTGTTATACGAAATTTAAGAAAGACCAATTTTATCTGTAATAATTGATTTGCGATTTTAATCAGAAAAATAAATAATGCGTCATAAAGAGAAAGAGTAAATACTCCGGTTACAAATTGTGAAAAAAAAAAACAAAGATTATGTAAGTTACAGAACGAACAATTCGACTTTAGTACCTACGCTCTCTAAATGTAAGGTACATTTATTTGAAAATCTATATGAGACTGAAACTACGAAACTCCGGGTTTTGAGCTCTGGAGCTAAAAATACTTCGATTGCGATTTCGATCGAAGCCCTCGTGTTAGTATCAGGTTTATTCTATCACTTGAAAAGCTTCATTTATATACGGGCAAATAATATATACACTAACGATAACAATAAAGAATAATATTAGACATTAACATTTTTAAGTTGAACTGTTTATCGAAGTTGTTTAGGTAAAAGTATGCATTAAACATGCATTAAATCATTATACGTCTGTGACAAATTCAATTATAGTCTATGAATAATTGGAGTATTGTGCCGTGTGCTTGTGCAATATGCTAGGGACAATTTTTGACATCGTATAAGTACTGATATGACCTATCTACCCTTTTTTATTGTAATATCATTGTTGATAATGTTTAATATGAACATATGAACAATTTAAAATACTTTTTCCAAAACCAATCAAGTCACCAATTATAAATTCACATATCACGGCGTCAATCACAATAGATTTAATATCGTAATAACTTTTAGGCTGAGCTGATTTGACAGGTACGGTATCGCCTTTTTTGTCGCTTTATCGTTTTCCATCGCTCAGAACCGTCATTTGCTAGAGCAAGAAAGACTAAGGGAGTGCGGAATTCTCGAGGCGATAGCCATCACATATGTTTCTCATTATAGCAAATGGAGGTTTGGAGCGACAAAAAAATAAGGTGACAAAAAAGGCGATATAGTGCTGCCAGATATAGCTCAACTATATAAGTTTATTGGTTCTATTAAGTCACCAATTATAAATAATGGGTAGTCCAATTAGAAGTAGTGGTTCAATGTTCAATTTCCTCCTTCACATACAAACGAATAAATTGACAAGTCAAGAAAAATAAGATATAGTAAAAAGGACTTTCCACTTCATGTCAATATTATGATATGGTCTAAATTAGCCATATCTGATATTTAGCGTTCCTCGCTCGCTACTTCATTATTATTCTCATTCGATACACTTTACATATCGCACAACCAACAAAACAATGACGTTATTATAAAATATTGTCTTGGATATCACAGATAGCAACTGCTGGTGTATAATTTAAGAAATAAATGGCAAATTCGAAAATACTTCATGTAGTTAAGAGCAGTGTTCATTATATATCTAGTAGACTATATCGATATACAAACATAACCTGATATTTAATTGGAACGACTGCCGACCGAAAGTTTTACTTGTGTTTAATTCTAAATTTAATAATTTTTGCATATTTTCTTGACGAGAAAACTTGAAGTAAATAAAATGATAGAAAATGTAACAAACTATCTATTGCTATAATATAAATAAAATAAGATGGAGAGTGCATCTAAGTCTATGAAACACATACACATGATAATGATTTAATATCTAAAGAAAATATACCTCATTATCTAGCTACTTCATAGAGCATCTAATTAATTTTGAATTATACTCTTTGTTACTTTTATTCTAAATCATATTCATAAAATATTCAGGTATTCGGCTTACCATTCGGTTCTAAAGTTTCAAAGTACCGCGTTTGGAGCACATTGATCTTATTTTAAGGTAGAAATACTCTCCAGACAGATTTTGTGACAGTTGTGATGAGGCAAAATAAAAACTGTTGAGTATTAAATTTATTTTTGGACCTCTGAAAATTTGTCTAAAGGCAAATTTTTATAATGTGTTTTTTATGCTTATTGGTCTAACGTGAATTGTTAACTTCAAAATCTGTTAATTGTTTTTCGTGTTTTGTTTGACAGTACAAAAACATGGATAAGAAACCTACATTGGTAATGTTGAAATAAACAAAATTATATTGTAAATCTTAAAAATCTGAGATAAACTTAACTTTAGTTTTAATTGGAGATTGCTGAAGACATAAATAATCGACTTGAAGTGGACCAATTCATTATGGGCAGAACATTAACAACGGATTCAGATTGCAGTTGCATTATCTATTTGTCAAATATTTATTTGCATTTCATTTGAAAAACTGATACGTCATTGTTCCGTTTGGTACCTGTGCGATATATATAATCTACGAAGAATATGTTTATGACATCTTTAACTCTGTTATATTTGTTTTTGTCAAAATTTCTTATCACGAAGAAACTATTCACCATATTTAAGTGTAGTCAAAACCAATTTCATACACGGCGACCTCTTATGTCCTGTAATTTCCTAGCAAAGTTCTTGCTCACGCTTTATAAGAAATACTTCATGCTAGATGAGAAACTGCTAATCGGGTTATATGGAAAAAGAATACATATTGCGCCAAACAAATAAATGATTGGTAAAGCAAGCATGTAACGATTTATGCTATCCAATCACTATTGGTTTACTTTACAGAATTCGATGTTTTTGCTACACTTAGCAAAAACATCGAATTCTGTAAAGTAAACAAAGTAAACACGACAAACTATGTGAAACAGAAAACATTGTAAAATTATTTATATTCATTCCATATTAAAGTAATTCCCTGTTATAGCCGGTATTACGCACTTGTATTTTGTCATATTTTATATCGTCTGCATACTTTATAATTAAACGGATACCTGCATACGACGTAACAAATAAAGGAATTGTTAAGATTTAGTAAGCTAAAAAACTAAAAAAGACAAAACAAACTTTCTCATAGTGCCGTTGACAATAATTTTGCAGAATTTATTGTAAAATTTTAGATTATGTGGTTAGGTTAAAGAATTAGATAGTTACCATGAGATGAATGGATAACGAAATTTCTACAAAATTAAAACACCACATCAGAACAAATATCTTGACACATATTAAAAAAAGACCTTTATGCTTTTTTCGTAAAACTATTATAAATTGAACTTCTAGTGATTATGTGCATAATGTGGGGTTAACCTATATTTAATTGCAATATCATGTATCTGTTTCTATTAAATGTATTAAATGTTATGTTGTAAAATGCTGTTATTAAATAAGTGCTAATTTTTGCGAGCACATTTGACTTCTATGGCATCAAATCAATACTATTAATTAAACAACTACAAATATTTATAATTAATATTACCTGTCGACAGAAATTACATTTTTTAAGTATTTCATAATTATTTTACGCCCGTTTAAGCAGTCAAAAGTAATGTAAAATCATTTATAACTAACGTATAATAAACAACTTATTGTTGTAGTTATCTATAAAACATAGTAAAATCTAATATATTCAAATATTATGATATTTAGCATGATAATCACATACAATTTCAGTATAGACTGCGATTTTACAATCACATACGTCGTAAACAAAATTCTATGATGGATGATTAGATTTTACGATATTTCCATTAAAAAAATTTATGACTTAAATGAACCTACCGTGGGAGGGCACAAGTTAACCTCCGTTAATCACTTGGTATGTTACAAGGTCCAATAGTTAGTCCGGTTATATTTGGTGTGCGATAAACCTGTTAGGTTTCATCGCTGCGGATTCCTACGCACCGCTTTGCGCATTCGCCGCCCACCGGTGTTGTGCGCACTGCCCATGTTGAATTGTACCTGAGGCGCACCGGCCGCTGCACCGAAACTATACACGCCCGCCTGCTGCGGCTGCGGCTGTGGCTGCTGAGGTTGCTGCTGTTGCTGAAAAGTACAAATACAAACATTTCAAAAACACTCCAGCATATTTATTTACTGGTTTCATATATTTTCACGCGATCTAGACATTAATTCTTTTAATTGATAACAACGTGTTTATATTTGATTTAATTTTAAGATATATCGGATTCTTTACAGGTTCCGTGTTCACTTAGACTAAGCTGTTGATTGTATTTTTATAATTGGCTACGTTACTGTTTTGGGAAAAGTATTTTAAATTGTTTATGTGATCATATTGAACCACACATTTAAGTTCACTAATACTTACGGAATACGAAATAACAGTTTATATATACAACATCAAGAGTCAAAATGGAGTTTAGTGAAGATAGTCGAAATTGACACATTAGAATTGCTCACTTTTTTCGGTAGGATTAAGACTTTAGATCGTAAGTTGAGTTAGCGAATACGCCTGTAACGTAACGTCCACGATAACCGTCCTTGCGACACGCGTTTCAGTCCTCGCAATCCACAGACTATAAAATCTCAAGTTGATTTTGCAAGAATAAAATATACATACTTACAATTAATTTTAAAGCACAAAATACTGCATCGTTATCATTTAAATACAAGTTACCATTTCCAATATATTTTTTGATGAATTTTTTCAAGTAGTCAATTAAGAGTATTGCCACCTTCAAACAATACTTATTGGACACACTATGCTCCGCAAAACCCGAAACTTCTTAAAATAAAATCAAATATAAACACGTTAACCGTTGAAAATAGTTTTGTAACCGTGATTTCGTTACTACTGTCATTATATTTCCCAATCAAACATTTTAATATCCTCAGGCATCAAAGTGAACCTTCATAAATTCTTTAATGAAATTATACGACTAAAAGAGTCTAACGGTCAGTTGCGCAAACATTAATTAAGGTTTAATGACGCCTTTAAGCTCTAATGTATGTCAAATTTGTATGGATAATGTCACTTTAAATTAATGACATTTTTAATGGACGTTTGTGCAACTTGCTTGTAAGTCTAATAATAAAAATAAAGACAATAATCTTTGAAATAAAACCCACTGTGTGTACTTTGCTATATATCATTTATCTGTTGACCCGGCATATGTTATTATATTTTATCTTTTTTCATTCTCAAAACGTTGGACCCATTATCTTTGGTCAGTACAATTATTTTGTGTAGTTTATATTCACAAAGAGAGAATTTTTGGAAATTTAACCCTAAATAAGTATTGAAAGTTTTTATGGAACACTGACAGTTTTAAAGTTAAAAACATGAAACTTTATTTTAGGGTTACAAATAACAAATGAGTTAACAACTGCTTTACTGTTTAAAGAAATTTTACTCTTAAAGGGATGAAATAGGTGTTGCAAGTTTGTATAGAAGTCCGTCATTATTCAAAAATCACGTGACTACGTGAAACGTTATTTTTAACTACTTATTAAAAATTCATAAATCTATTTTTCGGTGATTATGGATAGGTTTATATATTATGCATAGGTGATTAGAGATGGAAGTTTGTATGGAAGTCCGTCGTTTTGAAACTTCATTTTAAAGCTACCGATTGAATTTTTTTAACACTTATTTCAGCCATAGTGTACATTATACCCAAAATTAATTGATTACGCAAAAATAAAAATAAAATACATATTTAATATTCTTCAATAATCTACCTGACGGACACACAAACAAAAACTAATCGTCATCCCTATTGCGAGGTACATATTGGTAGGTATTTTATTTTGATGATTTGAAAATGGTTTTAGTTATTTTAAGACTTATTTTTCAACCGACAAGAATGTAGCTGTGAATGAAATAAAACAGATTAATAATATTAATAAAAGAAGGTTTATTTTATACTAACTACCATAGCAAATAAAAATTTACATGATATTGTGCAGGAAATTAAAAACTATTTGACCCGTTAGATAGTAAGTATTTAGCCATCAGTGGTTCAAAAAAAATTTTTCAACGTCTCTAAAATCAAAAATGACAGAATTCCATGTAAACTTTCAACCCCCATTACACAAGAATATAATTTCCACAATAAAATGAAATTGATAACATTTATTTCTTAATTTTTTTCACTTGTTGATTCCTATGCTAGTAGGACAAATAAGAATAAAACAGAAGCTAAAGTCCTATCCTCGCGATTTATTATCATTTTATCTAAGGAATGTGTTGGATGCTGAAAATTTTAGTATTTTTCTTATGCACGTTGTGTTGTATTGTGGATTAGGACATGTTCCAAATGTATGGACGAAGAAAATCATAAATTAGAAAGCTTTACTTTTTTCAAAAACTAGTGAGTACCACTTTGAATATGACTCGTAAGTTGGAATTATTATATAGTAACCTATATCAACAAAAATAAATCAATCATTAAATCATATGATCCAACAAATATAGGCAGAATCATTGACTTGCGGCAGTTTGACACGACGTTTAATCCAAATGTACATTTATTTTGGCTCAAACACCTATAATGAAATCATAATTCAAGAAAAGATTTTTCATCCATAAAAGTCCACAATTTTGACCTAATTTTGCTACTTGATGATTTTTTCATTTTCTCTGTTTGAATTTGTTCGGTTTTATCAAACGGTAACGTTTGGATTAGATTACCTATATTAGTTTTTTTTTGTAATTTGTAAATCCATGATTGAATGAATTAAAAAGGATTTTTTAGCTGGATATGACAACTTTGAGTATTTTTAAATAAAACTATATTAGAATTATTTTTATTTAAATATTTAAAAAACAAACATGCATGATTTCCTGAAGTATAGAATTATTGATCAATGTAAGATTTTACTGAAGGTGTACGTGTTCACTTTCAGTTTTATGCATTGTGTTATCGCCAAATTAATATTTGGGTGCCTCTCTATTATTTTCATTTAAAAACATTAAATCTTACAGCCAGTTGCACAAAGGTCCATTAAAATAGTCATTAGTTTAAACAGACATTACCGATAAAAATTTGACATTCATTAGTGCTTAAAGGTGTCATTAAACCTTAATGGACGTTTGTGCAACTGACTATTCATCTTCTACATTCAATTACAGAATATATAGGTATAAATAAGATTTACAAAATTAAATAATATAACGACAATATATAAAAAAAATGCAACAAATCAACACAAAATATACATTGTTATAAAAATATATAAACTCGATTTTATAATAAAAATAATAGACAAATATTAATTTATGACAATATTGAAAACAGGCTTTACGATTGACATTATTAATTAAATTTATAAATCCACAGTATTAATCACATTCGCGATATAATTCAATTTTAACATACATACATACCAATTGTCAGATTGACGCAATTAAACTATACATTATTTTTCGCACACTTTACTTCTAAGAAATGGAAAAATTTAGTAATAAATTAGCTTACCTTAATATGTTATGGCTTTTATTTGAATTGATTGTTTATTTGATCAATTTATTGATGTTTCTATCATATTAGAAGTCTATGTTAGATAGAAATACTATTTAGTATGACAAGTAACATGTTAACTTGATAATAAAAAGTTCCTGTATGTTAGAGTAATAAAAACATTCATTATCACTAACATGTGCTATGTTTATTTGAGGTACATATATTATTTATCACATTGTTTATAAATTATTGGTTATTAATAATTCTTTGGTTTATGATCTTGCGAACTAACTCGGGTCTATCCTCTGAAATTCTATTACAAATTCTATTACAAAAATCGTAAAGGCCGTCCATGCGATGGGTGACCAAAAATGTATAAGCCTCTCAACCCTTTCGAAGGCACACTAAACGTTGGATTTCCAAATGTTGCATCTGCAGTTGCCAAAAAATACTAAACCGCACTAGGTTTGCATCCGTTAGGCCTGGACTGAATCATGAGGGCATTAATAAGATTATTAAGAATTTATAAAATATTCACCTGTCCAAATCCGAAGATCCCAGATGGTTGCGGAGCTCCGAAGTTGAATGCTGGGGCAGGCGCTGGTGCCGGTGCGAGCGAAGGAGTCTCGAATGATGGTATAGTAGGATTGGCGGTCCCAAATGTCGGCGAGGGAGCGACATTACTCGAGCCGAATAAACCCAGTGCCGGTGTTGAGTTATTGGCGGGTTGGACAGTGCTAGGACCAAATATACTAGGCGCTGACTGATTCTGCACGGGAGTCGAGAATAAGGACGGCGCTCTGTTCGCGTTCTGATTCATACCGAAAACGTTTTGTGGCGTTGTTGCATTATTTCCAAATGCCGGCGATGCTGAATTACCAGCGTTAAATGGCGTGGTAGTCCCAAATGAAAATGTTGCCGGTTTTTGCGGAGGAGCGCTTGAAGTGTTTGATACGAACAAACTTGAAGAGTTACTAGTAGAGGATGACCACAGATTTTCCTTCTGTACTGGGGCGCCAAATATACCTGATGCAGGTTGTAAGGGAGGTTGTGATAAAGTACTAGGTGGTAACTCATTTGAACTACCTAATTTGGCAGTGAGTCCATTGCCACCAGTTAAAGCACTACCGCTGGCGAGACCGTTTCCGCCAGCTGCTAATCTGTTTCCAGAGAGACTAAATTTGTGGGTGTTATTTTCAGTTGACGAAGTGCCAAACGAATTATTGAACATTGTACTATTGCTGCCAAACGTGAAATTGAATTTCGGTTTCTCAGGCTGTGGGGCGGCACTAGATGTAGCGTTATTTCCGAAACTAAAAATAGGAGCAGTCGCCGCCAACGACGGAGGTGCCATAGTTGTGGTAGTATCAGTTTTTTGAAACAAAGACACTGTCGAAGTAGTGGCAGTTTCAGGTTTTTGAAACAAAGAAGAGCTTGTTGTTTTTGTACTTTCTGATTTTTGGAATAAAGAAACATTGGTCGTAGCAGCCGATTGTAAAGGAACCACAAATGCTGATGTGGTTGTAGCAGGAGCAGCAAATAGATTGACTGCTGGCTTTATTTCAGGTGCTGTAAATGTAAAGCTACCCTGTAGTTTTGTTTTCTGTTCACTAGTCACGACAGGCTGTATCGTTAAGGGTTTAGTTACAGTATCTTTCTTTTCTGCAGTATTTGTAGAACCCAATAAAGATGGAGTAGAAGTAATTGGTTTATCTTGAATACCCACTGATGTTAATTGAGACCCAAATATACTAGGCAAAGGTTTAGGTGTATCTTTTTCGGTTGTAAGTGCAAAATCCACTTTTGGAACTTCTTGTAGCTTTTCACTATCTTTATCTGATTTTTTTGATGGAAACTCAGTTAGCTTGTTTGCTGATCCAAACACAGGTGTAAAGGTCGCCTCAGAAGATGCCTGCGTTTTTGGTAAGCCAAAAGTAAAATTCAATTTGCCAGTTTCACTATTTGTAATTTTGGGTGCTTCTATTTGATCATCAGCTTTCTTTGGTGGTACCCCAAACGAAAATGTGGGAGCTTTTGGCAAAGTATTATTATTTGTTTCGGATATTTCTGACTTTTTCGGTACCTCCGCTGGTTTTTCATCACTCGACTTAGGACTGATTTCCTGAGCTGCTAAATGAATACCAAACTTGAAGTTCATATTTGGAGTCTTGCTGAAATTGAATAATTTTTTATCTGATTCTTTTATGGTTCCAGGTTTATGTGACTCACAGCATATGCATTTTGATCTATTGTTTTCATTTCTCACTAAACAACTTGAACATTCCCAAGTTTGAGGTTGTGGTTTTGCAGTAATTTTCATAGTATCAGAAATGCTTAATGGAGTTGACTGGAAAGTTTTCGAAGATAAGGCTGAATCATTATTTTTCTTTGCCCCAGGTTTAACTCCACCACAAGCAACACACTTATCGACACTCATCTTATTTTTTATCCAACAGTCATCGCATTTCCATTCACTATTTAAATCTCCAATATCAATAGAATTAACTGTAGAAGTAGAGTTTAAAGTGACATTTGATTTCTTAGGGTTCTTCCCGCCGCAACAAACACATTTATCGTCCTTTTCGTCGTTTTTGACCCAGCAATCCTCGCATTTCCATTTTGATGAATCATCGACATTTTGGACTAATGAATTTTGGGATTTAGTAGCATTGCTTACTTGCACCTTTTCACAATTTATACACTTGTTTTTATTTGATTGACTATCTGCCAATTTGCAAATTGAGCATTTAGACTGTTTTGGCGTTTCTTTCGATGGTTGTTTAGCGCCACAACATACACAATTGTTGACATCTATCTTATTGAACACCCAACAGTCAGGGCATTGCCAATCTTTTATTTTTTGAACAACTGTTTTCTCAGTTTCTTTAGGTGTACCTACAACACAAGAAGATACGTCATCTTTTTTCTCAGCTACAATAGATTTATCAACACCACGCTCAGGACTACCAAATGCAAATTTTGGGGGAGTTGTAGTAATTAATGATGTATCAGTAGATAATCTGACTGGACTTGAAAACTTATAAGATTCACTACATTTTGTTGTCTCAGGTTTAATTGATTCAGGCTTACTTAATCCTGGCTTAATTGAAGCTGTGCTCTCAATACTTGCTGTTATTTCAGATATCGGTTTAGACACTGTGGTAGAAGTAAAACTCAATTGGGGTGTTGTATTCACTGATATAGAAGAGCTTGATGACGTGATCCCAAATGAAAACTTAGGCATGTTATCTTTATCAATTTGTAAAACAGCCGTAGGCAAATTCACTGGTGTTATCATCTGGTTCTCAACATCACTTTCTCCACGCTTTAATCGAGTTACTCTAGATTTTACTTTAGTAGTAAATTTACCAATGGATTCCTTTTCTTTTTGTTCCCTGTAAACATAAAAATTATTTACTATAATTTCATTGCAAATTAATAATACACATGCATATACTGAATATTACATTTAAGCATAACAAACTTACCTTTGAGCATTAAATACTGGATAAGGAATATAGTCAGAAGTACTACTATGGGATGCTATAATCTGTCTTGCTGCATTTGTTGACTCCATTATTCTAGACTTCTGCTTCAATCTCAGGACTGATACAATATTTGGCACATGAAGCTCTTGGGTCTTGTATGCTATTTAGATTACAGATCATTATTATAATGTAATTTAATGAAATTTCAAGTTTGTAACTTTCTGAATACAGAAGAAAGACATAGGAAATACATTCACACAGACAAAGAGTCACACTCACGTACGTAAAGTTCCATATCATATAAAAACTACCAACCAAAAATTTACTGAAACAAGCGGACTAACTTTTTTTGTCTTCAGTGCTTCAATTTTAACTAAGATATTTGTGGAAGAAAAGACTTTCAAATCAATGGTAAAAAATGTTGTAAAATAAAAAAATTATGTTTGTAAAATTTTAAATGAATTAAAATTATTTTAGTTTGTTATGTTTGAATTGTAGTTTACATGAATAAGAATTATTGCACAAACTAAAAATTAAATTAAATAATAATATATAAATAAATAACTGTTTTTCTATTAATTGTTACGGACATTGGCTATCTCAGTAAGACTAGTTTTACTGAATAAACATATTCCAAATATGTAAATATATAATTAGTTTTGTCTATATACTAGTTTTGACACTTTTCTATACAAAAGCTATCATAGGTGCGTTTTAGTGTGAAAATTATTATGAACTTATGGACCAAAGTCGAAACAAACGACTTATGCCAATTTAACCCGATTTCATGGTATTATTCGAAGAAATTAAGTAACAATAATCAGCCTATAGCTAGAGTTCATAATTGTCAATGTAAAATGTGAGTCTCTTTCCTGTGATGAATCAGCCAAAAAACTGCAGTTAAAAGTATGGCCATTGTACAGCCTAGTGACAGACAGGAGGACGGACGGACAACGGAGTCTTAGTAATAGGTTCCCATTGTTGCCTTTGGATACAAAACCCTAACAACTTAAATTTTATTACATTAAAACAATTCTATAAATGGTTATTGTTGAGCTTTAAATTGGTAACAGTATTAATACAAATAAAAACTGAAATCTCGTTTTTTATATATACAAAATAATTATTTCATAATGTTTATACTTACACATTTCTTTTGGACAATAAGGAGAACCACTAGTGCTTTTACTTTCATTAAAACTATCACTCTTGGAACTTTTAAGATATTGTGATATTCTTTTTGCTTCCATTAATGGAGAAGAATAATTTTCTAAGAGGTCCATGATACGTCTAGCTGAATAGCTCATAGAAGTATTTTCACTGCTGTTGGATTCATTTACCAAAGCCACTTTTCTGTGTTTGATATTTGGGTTATTAATATATAAAGAGGCAGCACCTCCATACATAGTTTGCCCAGGATAAAAAGATGATCCAAATAAATTAGGTTTGAAGCATGGAGCTTTTGGATCCACCAAAGTGTTACTTGCTGTCCTTGCTAAAACAATAATGTTGTAATTATATAATATATACATGTCCTTTTAGTACATAGCATTCAGTTTTCATTTGTCTACTTACCACAGGCTTTTTTTGAGGCCTCATTATTTGGATTATCGAAAATTGACTTTCTTTTTGTTGCAATAGATGGGGCCACACTAGAAAGAGTGTGTTGTGACTTCATTGTAGTACTGTCACTTTTGTCTTTATTTGATTCAATGTTATTAGAAACCCTTACAGGGCTTGACGCAAAGTTAGTTTCTCTTCTAAATGAGGTTCGACTTGTTGAAGGCTGTACAGAATTATTGTATGGTGGAGCACATTTTTCATAGGCATCAACATTATTAGTGACACAGCTTACCTAAAAATGAAATAAGAAATTATCATGGTTTTGTTATTACCTAATATTGTGTTATTCATTTTAATAAAGAAATAAATCTCACTTCTGTTGAAACAAAATTATTATATTTTCCAGGCGAGCTGAATCTCATTCGCTTTAATGGTGGTTGAGTTGTTATAGGACTTTCTGTAGCTTCGTCCTCGGTAGAGGAGTCTGTGCCCTCGGCTGCAGGTGCAGAGCCATTGGAATTCGATGTGCTTGGACTACCAAACCATTTTGTTATTGATGAAGGTAGTAACCCTGATACCCTTGATGTCACATTCTTCACAAATGACTGTAAAGACACAAGCAAAACTATATTCATCGTTTCATTTATCATATTTCTTGACATATCTTGACTGACTTATGACACAACGCACAGCCTAAACCACGGGCCGTAGACACGAGATTTGAAAGCTACATGTCCAACACTACTTAAACTATTGTTTATAACTAATCTCAAAAAAAAAACTTATTCAAGAAACGGCTATTGAAGTCAGGCCGAGGTTTTCTGTTGGTTTTAATAAATGATAGGCGCCCAACTTCAATAGCGTAATACCTTAAATAAGTTGCTTTTGAGACAAGTGTTAGTTATTTATAAAGTTTGAAGTCAGTTCTATTTCTTGAAATAATACATGAATTCATTATTTTTAGTGATATTAGTATTTTTTATATAATAGGTAACATAAAAATATTAACTATCTATATAAAAATACGTCAACATAGTGAAAGTGTTCGGAAAAAAAAATACAAGTTGGATATAGGCTACAATTTACTTAGGCGAAGTCGCATGGAAATAGTTATATTGATAGAAATTGGTTCGCAATCCAAGAAATCGATTGACATACCCACTTTCATAAAAATATACATACTCCTTGAATATAGAAAATCATTATAAAAGAATAAATTTTGAAAAACGTATTTTGTTTTGTCATAAAAAGAAAACTACTAATTTGATTTCGAAAAAATTTAAATGGGACCGCCTCGGCCCATCAAGCTGTCGAATAAAATAAGGATTTCAAAAATCGGTTAACAATTAGCGGCATTATCTATGAACATTCACAAAAAAATATCGTCGTCGAACATATAAACTCCTTTTGAATTTTGAAGTGATTTAACAAGAATTACAACCTGATTTTATGACCTACTAGCTTTCGCCAGCGGCTTCGCCCGCGTGGACCCTAGGCAAATGTTTAGTGGGATAAAAAGTATCCTATTATCTAAGTCAGCTAACACCCTATCTGTATACCAATACCATTCAGTAGTTTCGTCGTGATTGACGTACAAACATCCAAACAAAGAAACTTTCACATTTATAATATTAATAGGATTGTTAAAAAATTGAGGTATGTGTATCAAGAAACAGTTCACAAATCGTCAATATGATTTTCACTATGTTCGAAACATGCAATCATTTATTTACATGGCAAAAGCTCTTAATTTTTAACTGACTTAAAAAGATTTTCTCAATTCGACCGTTATGTTTTTTTTTTTGTTTATCCGCGAATATGTTTATGAACCAATTTTAATAATTCGTTTTTTATTAAGCAGCTTGTGGACCCGACGAAATCCCATATTTTTATCGAAATAAAATTGATAGTTTTGTTTTTATATCAAAACAAAATATGCCTTTCACCAAATATCACTTAAATATTTAGACTAAGATTTTATTTTGCATTTATTCAAAATCCGTTAGGTGGGATTTCTATGTACGACAAAAAATCCAATTATTATATTTTGATTAATTTTGCATTCACAATGCCATACTGAAAATTATTCCTAATACAAAGTGCTTAAAAATCCACTTGGTCCTTGGCACCCTGAGATGGGAATCGAACCCACGACCTTTCGCAATCCGGGCGACCATCTCAGGGTACCAGGGACCAAGTAGATTTTTTAAGCCTTTTGTATTAGGAATAAAAATTTTGATGTCTTAAAAGCGGCTTCATTATTCATGAAACTGCTATTGCAGGCAGAAGTTCTGTTTATTATTCATTGAATAAATTAAATAATAAAAAAAAGTATTATTTCTGACTTTCAAAGTTAAAAATCGATTCTATTTTTTGTATATAAAAGACTTTTTGAACAGAAATACGTATTGGTTAGCAGCTGGAACGAAATTATGCAATATATTAATTTTATAATACAATAGAACAGTAAATCAATTCTTTAGTGAAAATTCAAGTGACTTAATACATCATTCAAGAGTGTGCAATGCACACAATTAATGGTCTTCAATAATGCATTGCAACTCAATTCTAATTTATAATTTAAAGAGGCCAATTGATACTTAGTCGTGCCAGTATATGTAAACTTAAATCAAAACTTGTGCTTTGTATAGCAAGAGTACTGCATCCAGGTACATGTAAAGTCCCGGATTTTAAATACATGATAAGTTTTTGCTGTGAGTTCAATATACTCTTGATTTAAGCACCGGATAAAACACTCAGATCATGTAAAGTCATATCGTCGAAAATTAGAGTCGGTTAAAAACGACAAGTGTTTTCAATATTGATACTAAACTTGGGATGTACAACAAAACTCTTGTGAATCAAAATAAAGACAAAGCTCCACCTTGCTACATCTTAAGATATTACATTGAGTATGAATAATTTTGTCTTTTGTGTACATTTCAATGAAAGTCAAGCATTTATATTATGTAGGTTAGAGTAACAAAGGGATCGGTGATGGAACCCATTTTATATATCATATTCACGTCATAGCTTTTATTCACTCTGATTACGAGGGGTGTTCAAAAAGTAGTGAGAATGGCCAGCATCTTGGATTGCTGCCATGGCAACTGCAGACTTGCAGGCCGGCGCGTTGTCTTGATGGACAAAACTTTCGTGACTTTTCCTCGTCGGTTTTTAAGATTTCCTGAAGTAATTTTTTTGTTCTGCGTAGACCTTTCCTGTGATAGTGGCTCTAAGGCATTCAATCCTTATCAACCCCTGGCTGTCCCAAAAAACTGCACCCATGATCTTGCCGGCGGATGGCAGACTTTTGAATTTCTTTAGTGTGGGAGATGTCGGTCTTTTCCAGGACATTGACTGTTTTTTCGTTTCTTTGAAATGTTGAGTTGCGTTTGCTTTTGTGCGTCCGTTGGCATTCTCGGGACCTAACGCGCGTATACCTTTTTCATTCCTAAGTGATCTTGCAAAGTACTATGCACATTACCACTTGAAACCTTCAACTCTTCAGCTATAAAACGGACAGTTACACGGCGATCATTCAGAACAATTTTTTCAACTTTTTGACCATTTCCTGAGTAACTAACGTTGAAGGGCGGCCCGAGCGCGGGTCATCTTTAACCGATGTTCTTCCACGTTTAAACTCTACACACCACTGAGCCACTGTGGAATATGGAGGAATTGATTCCCCCCATGTCTCACAAAAATCTTTAAAAATTTGTTCCGTAGTAAAATTTTTCAAGCAAAAGTATTTTATTACTGCACGGGTTTAAATTTTATCCATTTTTGCGAGAGTTAACGACGCGTCACAAACAATTAATTAATACAACTGACACAGACAAGATAGAAACCTAATTATTTGAGGGTATTATAACAAAGACCTCATCTTTCCGTGGCCATATATTTTTTTCAAGTACGCTCCATTACTACGTCATTCTCACTACTTTTTGAACACCCCTCGTACTTATCGATTCCTTGCTTCCAAACCACGTCAATATCGTATTGAGATAAAATGTTTGCAATTCAGACCAAATAAAAAGTAAAGACGGAGTTCGCTTAATAACAAAGTGAAGCCAATAAGAAATAACAAAGTGCGTGCCAGTGTGCCCATAGTCATTAAAAACACCCCAATAACTTAACGTTACGACGTTATAGAGTTAACGTTAACGCTATGCTATATAATAATATAATGTAAATTTGTTTGTCAATATCAGCATAGATATTCTAAAATTTTTAAGAGTAGGTAATTATTATTCCAGGCCATACATAGAGACTATAAAATTTATATTTAAGTTTAATTTGAGAACTTCCACTATGTTAACTAAAATTATAATATATAAAAAGTTTGAAACCTTTGGATATAAGTTTTGCTTTATTCGACGTAACCCTTTTATAGTATAATACATATCATCGCTCTTAAAATGAGTCGAACAAACTACGCTGCGCGAAGTTGGATTCCATGAAGGTTCATTTCGACTATTACGAATGACTGAAATCCACTTCTCTTTCACATTTTGATGTCGGTTTGGAAATGAAAAAATGTATGCAAACCCGTTTAGTAAAAATAAAGAAGTAAAAATTTAAACCCGTTTTTTATTTTTTACTTCCTTATTCTTACACTTCAATATCTGTGATCTGGACCTCTATGTAGCATTTCGAATGCAAAATTTATTGAATATCATTTCCATACAACAAGAAAAAAATACATAACGTAATTTGTGTTTTGTTAGAAATAACGCGTTATAAAATTAAAGTTACCTGATTTCGGGGTAAATAATAACGTTTAACGATGGTAATATTTGGCTGAGGTTTTGTGTTCCAAGCAATTACTTAAATTTAATTTTTAAATTACTGAAAATGTAAGTTTTCTCCAATACTTATGTGTGAAATGTGATTCCATCCTGCTTTTTATTTTTTGAGGATTGGTTTTTACAACCTTTTACTACACAATTCGGCAGTTAGTAAGAAATTTTTGTTTTTTTTTTATAATGAAACGTTCCACACACTGTCTTTAGTTAGACTGATAAGGAAGGCGTAGTTTCGTTATGTATGTGTGCGTGAAACTGTGTACGAATACGCCGAGGCGTAGTTTTGTCGGCTTCACTTTTCTGTTAGGCAAAACTCCGTCTATACTTTTTATTTGGTCTGAGGTTTGCAATATTTGTATTGTCTATGCACATTTAATAAAACACCTTGTAAAACGCAGGACTTCTGTGCTATAAACCACAAACAACTGTAAAAAACGGACACACGCCAATCCAGTGTTGAAAGTAACACCGCCTATTGTTATATAGAACTTGGGACTACATGGAATAGAATTATTCAACAGATTCCTTACCGCGACATGGTTTTGGCAAGATGTGATATTGACGTAGTTTTCGCATAGAGGATAAGGGCCCAGGTCTAACTGAAACCACTGGAGTACGAACTATATTATATTTGCAGATAACACAGCAATTCTATTTAACAGCTAGAACCCAAACAAAGTGCATTCCAATTTCTGCAGCAGAAGATAGACGAAATAGAAATATTTCTAAACAAATTAAGGAAATCAGTTCATGCTACATTTACCTCCCCAAAAAAAGACTGTACAACTAAAAGGAATAACTGCTACACAAAGAAAGTTTAAGACTAAAATAAAAGTTGTGTAAAAAGAGAGACCAACGTGACATCAGTTACGGGATTCTGCAGTGGCTATTTGCACGAAACTTTGTGCCAATCAGGGACAACACACTCCTTATTTGCCAGGTGGTGCTAAACCAATCTGGAGATACAGCATTCAGTTGTGTGGATCTGTTTGTTACTCCAGTGTAGAAATTATTCAAAGGGAACAAAATGGCATTATAAAAAATCTATCTAATGCACCATGGTTCATAAAAGAAATTGAACTCATGTACGAAATTAGGCAACACTGCCAAATAAAAGGAAATCAAACAGCCAGTAGCACAAACGTCCAAGAACCGACACAAATTTGACATTCATTAGCTTAAATGCGTCATTAAACATTAATGAACGTTTATGCAACTGATCGTTAGTCAATATATATATATTGCGTGTCACATTACAAACATTGAGATAAAATGTAATTTTACACAACTGCCTAAAATTATGAGTGTATTACGTTTAAAGTTAATATAGGTATCATACGTGAGTTTCTTTATTCCACTAAAACTTTTGCTTGACTTAGCAATGCATCGTATCATTAGAAACGTTACATCCACCTGAGTAGCTATATTTTTTTTTTAATTTTATGGGTGATGTATGACGCCATTTAAAAATCATTTCTTTAATTATAGCAATATGGGTATCAATTTAAAGATTCCAATCAGCACATTCATAACAAACAAGTTCTATTATAGCTTGACCAAACAATATCCTAATTGCAGTCGGGGACCTCTTAGGTTCTTTCCTAAATTATGGTCCCCTGACTGCAATGAAAATTTAATTTAGTTATGCCATAACAGAACTTGGTTCTTCTATTCTTTTTTTTATAGGTATACATGCGATGTCCTACAAGGGCATTGGAATATGTAAAAGAGCATTAGGGAAGGAACACCTTTTTACTCCTCCAAATTGTCTAGCAGCACAATTGACAATCATCAACTAACCTTAGAGGCTTAAAGGTTAACACATCATTGAGCTATCACTTTAAAATGATAAAAATTAAAGAATGGAGCGATACTCAGTGGACTATGCTCCTAAAAGATAAAAAACGCTCACATCACATATGCATACATGCTTAAAGCCAAGAGACTGATCGCAAATAAAGAATTTGCAAAAAATCATTTTATGGAGTACCTAAAACAACCAAGCCATCACAACAACCAAACCCAAGAAATGATAGATAAGTTAACTTTCTTTCCTATTTTACTTTGCCCTGACAATCACGCATATCAGGATAAACTTAAAAATATTTTTTCTACATCCATGTTTATGGAATCGAAATGTGATAGCTAATGTGATATTTTCAGAGTTGTAAATATGTGTAAGGGGCTATTAATTATCTTTGGCTATAATGATAAGGACAGGCAGTGTTGTTGTGCTTATTAAGAGATATGAAAGTTAGCAAACATAACCTTGCGATCAGGAACATGAAATTTATATTTACTTCTTGTGACAGTCATTTTTTTATACTAATCTTGCTTTTTTTAATCACCTAGCATAATTTAGATTTATTTTATCTCTTTATTTCTTCGAGGGTTTGTCACGCAGTGACCACAGCCATAATTTAGACTGACAACATAACAAGAAGTAAATAATTTGCAATTGGAATGTGTTAAATGTTGTTATATTTAACTAGTTTTGGACTAATGTTGTAAAAACTTTGGTTATAAATTCACATTACTATTGTTCATTTTTATGTTATTTTTTGGCATGAATAAAGAATTATTATTATAAAAGGTCTATTCACCTATTAATCAAGTACTTCAAAAAAACTACTAAACTACTGGAAAGAAAAAATAAATACAATAGAAGTACAACACAAAAAAAGAGTTCCTTATTATTTATTTTAATTAGTAAGAAAGTTTAAATTGTATCATATCTAAAGAGTTTAATGGTGATTATAGTCTAATTAAAAAAAAAAATTGTTACATATAAAATCTTCTTCAAATGTTCATCTTGGAATATTAATAGTTTCCAATCTTTGTAACATTGTTTTAATTTAATTAGATACAATTTAATATTCTTAAAATTACACTCACATGAACTATTAATTTCTTCAAAAATGGTTTCAAATAATGGGGAGACCACAGCACTCTGTGACCTCAAGGGTTAAAGTATATAGCGCATATGTGGAAATGCAGAATGATATTATTTTTTAATAATGCTCAATAATACATCAAATTTATAAACAAAACATTACATACACTACCACAATGATATTACAATAAAAAATCTAACAATTCAAAATTTCTCCCCGGCATACACATACACATGTACCAATACTCTCCTATTCATGGACTATAATTGAACATGTCACAGGCCAGATGTATAATGATTTAATGCCTACTTTTACCTTAAAGAGTTAAAGACTTTGATCAACAGTTCAACTTAAAATGTTGATGTAAAGTAATGTTAGTTACTTTATTATTTGTACTTGTCGTTAGTGTATATATATTTACCAGTGTATAAATGATGAAACTTTTCAAGCAATTAAAATAAACCTGACACTGATTTATAACATCTATAATGACATGAGGGTTTTTCATCATTTTTTAGGTCCAGAGTTAGGTTTTGATGCTCCAAATTCAACCCTGGAGTGTTGAAGTTTCAGTCTCATGTAGATTTTCAAATAAATGTAGGATTGAGTGTAGGCATAAACTCAAATTGTCCATTCTGTTACTTATACTTATCTTTGAAAGATCTCTTTCATAATTTGTAACTGGTGATTTACTCTTTCTTTTTATGACACAATATTTATTTTTATGATTAAAACCAGATCATTTAAAAATGTATTCTTATGAATGAAATGTGACCCCCTGATTCAGTCGACTTACCTATGTAGTTTTTAACACAGAATGGCATTTTAAAAATGAATATGGTACATATACACACAGAATGAACGCATTTGCTAGACTGTGCTCAGGTAGACTGTGCTCGCACTTTTTGGATGTAACCTATCTAACCTTTTTTATTGAAATATCATAGCGCTACCAAATATTTGACACTTAACTGATATCAAGCAATCATAAAAAATTTTTCATACGAAGAGCTACTACTCATATGAATTAACATGATAAATATTTGCCTATTTCTCCAAAAAGGCAAGTTGAAATAATAAAATTCCAAAAAAGTAGATATTTTTCAATAATTTATGTTGAAACAGAGGTATGACCTGACACAGCTCCTGATGCACACATAATCTTCATGGATATGATTATAACAAATATAATAACTATTCAAAATTTTACAAATTCTTGTTCAAGGAATACCATAGGCCCTCAGGTCTCATGTTAATTCATATAAGGTATGGAATTTTCTTAAATTCAATAAATATTAAACAACGCTTAAAACAAAAAATGTAATAAATACACTTTGAACATAAAATTATTTAACATTGATGTCCTCATGTGACTTAATCATTTTAAATTTCATTAACACATGACTGAAATAGTCTTCCTTTACTTATATATCAATTGTATTTAACCTACCATCCCAATAAAAGGTATGCAAAGCAATAATGAATACGCAATTGAAAATTTACAATATGTAGGTAGCTACTACACTACATGATCGTAAACATCAAATAAACTTAAAAATATTTATCATTTCAACTATATTATACATTTTCGCTTTGTTGTAAGCAATAAGAAAAAAATAAACTTCGCGTGGGGCCAAAAAGATGCTGTTTTAATCGGTAACAATAAAATGCTGAGCGGGAATTCATTGACAACTTACATTGTTAGTTTCGTTTGAAGAGGAACGGGAGCGTTTTTCTTTACTTTTCGAAAACACGGTACTCATCTTGAATTAATATTGTTCACAATGTACCTATAACTTGCGGGGACGCTATGCACTGCAAATTCAATTTTTGACTAAATATTTTTCCAGACCCGATTGGCAAAAACGTGACAAACATGGCGCCTCATGGATATGTCAAAAAGAAAAGCTTGGGTGGGAAGTCTACAATAGTTCTCACTGTTATATCTCACAAAAATTTATATTTCAATACGATTATACAATATGATCACTAAAAATATAGGATTAGATAGCAAAAATATGAATAGAACAAGTTCTACTATACATTTCACGACCTGATTCAAAGATTCAATCAAACGCGGTGTTGGTCATAGAATAAATCACCATAGACAAAGTTAAGATGTTTGCACAGACCAAGAAATTAGTAGTTTTTACGTGAAGTATACGCAAAAACTACTAAAGTGCCATCCAAAGAGTAAAAGTATTTAGGGTCCAACACATACGGTAGGTGATCGGTGGACTAATAGGGAACTATGTTTGATATAATACTTATAACTGTTTATTTTAAATTAAAAAAGTATAAAATCAAATAAGTTCGGGAAAATAAACACGTTTTATTGCCTTGAAATGAAATCAAATAAAAACTTTTTATTCCCCAAAAACGCTGTCCGTCATATTCATGGCGTTATTGTGATATGTACACAAAATCATTACTCTATGCACATAACAGATGCATAAAGAAGATTAAAGTTGTTAATAAAACAACAACAATGCCATCTAATGAGAAATTATTAAAAAAAAAACATTACATCTCGAAATCCAACTAGATGTCGCTACGGTACGTTCATGAACACTTGCGGTTTTCTTTCATCTATAAAAGTAACTACTCTAACTAAATTAACAACTCATATTCTATTTGTACTTTTTCGTATTTGTATTGATATGTAAGTTTCGAACTTTGCAAATTTCAGTTTTTTAATATGTTAATTTAAATGAATGGAAACGATTATCTGTGGTCCATTCATTGCCTGCAAAAATCAACTTTTGGTAGAGTCGCCATCTAGTGAGGTAACTTTAGTGCTTCCTTTTTTTTTCTTAAAATACCTTCTTATTGCTTTTGGAACGAATCATGATATGAATGACATCATGAAGATAAAGTAAAAGAACTGGAGGCCAAACTCAGAACTATTGGTTGAAGCAAAGTTATTTCACCTCTATTGACCTTTCGTTGGACTCCTGGGTGGCTATGTCATAAATCTAAATTTTCCCGGAACCTGTACCGATCATTGATGTTATTCACTAATATTATGTTGCATAAACTTTTTGACAATTGGTACTAATAGTATAGTTTTACACGTCACTAATTGCATTGGACTTGAAACTTTATTTATATATCAGAAATAAGATTGTACATTAAATATACTCTGAAATCCAATCCAATGTAACAAAAAACTTAAACAAAAGGGTTATTAAAGAATAACTACAATTAAATAAAATCTATAATAAAAAATGGTACGCAAATATTATAATCAGAAGGCAGATACATAGCTGCAAATTAATAAAAATTATTAACTTTTTACCGTCGTCATGTCAATCTCATTAATCAATAATCCTGACTTGCAATTTAATTTGTTGAATTATTATTAAAACCTATAAATTGAAAAATTATATTCCACTATAGACCGTTTCACATATAATGGATACGATGACATTTGTTAACAGTTGATGAATAAATATTATTCTCAAATCCTGTTTTATATGTTGATCTCAAAACCGTTTTTCTATTAGAAATAAACTCCCCAAACATCACCGTACTCATGCTATATGAATAAGGCACCGTATTTTTTTTTCTAAATTTCCCCATTGTTGTGGTAAATGGCATCCACAAAAAATGGCAACCTCGTGTGTGTCAATATGGCGAATGACAATTACAAATTTCGTCGACTCGAAAATTGTGATTCATATATAAACGTTTCTCGCTATCAAATCGTGAAAAATGGTTCAGAAATGTGTAGTCCTAGGTTGCGGAAGCAAATGACATCCTCGATGTTCTTTGATATTTCACAGGTGAGCCGTAAGTTACTGTAATTGATGACTGCTTGCATTTTAGAAAAATAATGTTTTTAATGTAGAATCCTTCAATTTTTGATAATTTACAATAATATAGTATCTAAAGTAATACATGATTTAATTGTTTACAGTAGCATATTTCAGAAATTTTCTAATAAAAGCACAGTTCACATTGTAAAATAAAAATAAACAAATACTAATATGGTGACCATGAAAAGAAGATAAAGGATAAACAATAAAACTGAACTTAATATTTTTTATTTCACTTTTAGTTTTCCCAAGGATCTAATAAGGAGAAGTCAATGGCTATCGAGTGTCAAATAAAAAAATAAGTTTTATAAAACTGCAAAAATATACAGTAATCACTTTGTGAGTACCGATTTTAATAGAGAATCGGTTAAAGCATTCAAAAATTCCTATTTATTCTGATGTGGTAAGTAAAAGTTCTACTAATTAGGTACTAATTCTTAGGTAGCAAAAATAGAATACAAACTTGCGAGTGAGAACGCGAACTTGTGGCTCGACGTCCTGTATTTAAGATGACAACAGCGAAAAAGGTCGTTGAGCCACAAGTTCACGTTTGGAAGGAATAAAATTTTTATTTTACTTGATGTAAAATGTCATGAAAAAATGGTCTCGAAATATCTTAATTCCCTAATGGCAGGGTTTAGACAAAATAACCATAATTCGTTTTTTTTCCAGTCGGGACAATCTGATCTAAAAGTGATGCATTTACCATGCCTTCTACACCTTCAACACCTTGTCGTAGGTTGTCCGATAGACTTGCTATGGTAACAATCAAATAGTATTTATTGTCATCAAAACTGTACTTTTTTAGTCACATATAAATTAAATTTAAAAATAACATAATGTTGTTTTATTTTTATCTGAGAATGACAATTACACCTGAGAATATAAGAGAAGAATGTGATATGTAAATCAGTAAATTGACTTAAGGGTGAAATATTTACTAGCTTATTCCATTTCAATTCGGTCGGAAGGAAGGTAAGCTGACAATCGTAGTCTGCAGTCTTGTAGTTCACTTTGCATATTAGATCTACTCCGTGCTTTGGAAGGCACGTTAAGTAGTTTGTCCTGATTGTATCTGCAGTTGTAAAAACCCTTCAATCCGGAATAGACCCATTGTGGGTACATTAATAGGCTGGTGATTATTAATAAGAGTTTTTTGCCAACTCTAATTCCCACACTGCTAAGTTTTAATCAAACTCAAAAATTGTTATTTTTTTATTTGAGAACCCCCTAACGAGACCCCCCCTAACGAGACTCATTACCCAAGTAGCACATAAATAATATATTAACTAAAATAAGTACCGATTTATGTCCTAAAGTCATACAAACATTTTTAATCAGCACTGGTCAAGTTTCGAATCTGTTTAAAGGCATTTATTTGATCTAATAATGCTTAATGCCATATTATGGTTAATAAAAAAAGTATACCAATGTCAGAACTCCTATTTAAGTATTGGGTAATATTAATATAAAGCTGTTATCGTATTTCGGTGATATGAAAAACATTATATATTATATAAGCATTAACGTAATATTATTTAGTGCACTTACTTGTATTTAGTCATTTTCTAGAAACAAAGGTTTTTCTAATGGCCTATGATTGTATCGATTTAATGCTTATCCTATATACACATTGAATAAAGAACTAGTAAAACTTTAGCACCGATTTGTTCTTAAAGTATTCTTTAATCAAGCTCCTTTATCTTCTTAATCTATGCTTTTATAAAATATAAGGCTATATTGTGATCAATATTAAGTTATTTATAGAGATACAAGTAATAAATAGATAGTAATTATTTTTTATGTAAAATTATGTTTATATATTGTATTGTAATGGTGGCATTTTATACGCATCGCTGGCGCCATGGACAAAAAACGTTGGGAAAAACAAAGAAAACAGGTGGATATAAAAGAAAACTAAAAAAAGAGTATTCTAATTTAATTGAAGCTTTTAAAAATCAAAATAAAAATGAAATAATCGTTTGATGATTATAAGCACTATAAAACACTTCTGAAGTGTTAAAATACGGCTGTACTTTAAATGGGAGTGTGTTATACGGTGAATTACGAGCTCTTAGTTTTGTGTCTAACCATAATACGATTAACAGCTCTACTACACTATATTTGAATACCTAATGCTTTAATTTTACGAGTCGCCATTTGCTTTCTTTTTCCAATTCTTACAAAATTTTAAAATCAACTGTGTCAAATGAAAAGGGGTAAATAATCATTTATTTGTGCACAGATGCCTATAAAAGCAATTATATTGTTATTCTTTAGTCAAAAAAGGATAAGTAATGAGGAAGTATTTAAAAAAAAACGAAAGCCCTAAAATAGTACTTCCACTAGATGGCTCGACTCGAATAAAAGTTGATTTTTGCAGGAAACGAATGGACCAAAGACAGTTATTTCCGTTCCTTTTAACTAACATAGTAAAAAACCAAAATTTGAAAAGTTCGAAACTTAGATATCAATACAAATACGAAAAAAAAACAATAGGATATGAGTTGTTTCTTGAGTTTTGAAATCTAACTTACTTTTAAACTTGAAAGACAACCGGAAAGGTTGTTATGTAGAAATCAAGAACGTACTGCAGCGACATCTAGTTTGATTGTTTCATCGAGAATTTTTTTTTTGGTGATTCAGTATCAGTAATAGAACACTTTTCCATAATTTATTCAAAACTTTTTAAATATTTTTGGATTATTGGATCGGGCGACGCGTACGACAGTGGCGGCAGTGAGACACATACGCACGCACCGTCGTGACGTGCCTTCGCGCAAGCGGAGTACCCGCTGCTCGCGCCTTTCGCCTTTCGTTTTGTTGTGTCGATGTCACGATGTCAAAATTTACCAATCGTGAGAACCTTTTAAACCACTCGCTTGCCCATTTACATGTTAGCGTTTGAGTTTTGTTAACCACTAGTTAACGGGGCAAGCAATCGGTTAGGTAAGTTTTTTTAAGTTGTTAAGTAGGCAACGGAGAGCATACTTCGTATGTGAGCCTTTGGGATCCGTAACCATGCGATCCCTAATGCGCGAACCGTTAAAGCAGACGAATCCCAGAGATGCGCCACGTCGCTTTGGTGTGAACCACTCCGCGGTATTGAAGCTGTTTAATACAGCCGGCCTCCATCCGTACCACTTTCAGCAGCTCCATGACCTAGACCCAGTAGGTACCACGTCGAGCCTTATGCGAGTGGCTTCTACATCACTGAGATGCAAACATCTTGTGGATGGATGAGATATTGTTCACACTGTTTCTTATGGGGAGAAGAAGATATAAAGGAGGCGCAAAGCCTAGAAGACTTAACAATAAAAAATAATAACGCTTTTAGTGAAGTGACCCTAGTGTTTTAAATAAATTAAATGACAATTTCATGAAACGTGCACGTTTATGTCTGGACAGAGGTGGACCTCATTTTGAACAAATATTAAAGCAGAGTAATTGTACATGGTAAGCAATTATTTTAATGAATAATTTTAGTTAGGTATTATTTTTGATTCAACATTATTGTAAATACATAGTTGATTCTAGTTTTTTAAATACGTTTTAACACAGAAGTACCTATGTAACCTTGGCATAACGTTAATATTTTTTCTAGGTAACTAATTAGTTTTTCTTTTATTTATTTTTTTGCATTTTGATAACCTTAAACATAAAAGTATGCAGGGAAAATTGGAATCACTCTTATAAATCACCTCAGTTCATGACATCAATTCTAGTTCGAATCTAACAAAATGGGCGGTCAGTGACCCGTGTAGATACCTACATACTTATATCTACGGCATCGAGCGCGCGCTCAACTGACGCACGGCGCGCGGTGTCCACAAATTTAGTTTTTAAGTCTCGGTTTTTGGTAAGCGATAACTTTTTTTATTATAAGAACATATCAAAATAAAAAATATGTGTTTGTTTAAATTACTTAATAGTACATTACGATATTAGTGCGTTATGATGGTTATAACATTCGAGGCGGAATTTCAGCCCGAGCCGAAGGCGAGGGCGTAATTGAACCGAGCCTGTTATAACCAATACGCACGTATATCGTACGACGTTTTTTAACACATTAGCGAGGAAATAGAAAAAAAAACATTAAATAAACTCAATCTGTGAATGTACACTGTTGCTTTCCCGCCATTTTTACAGCGCGCTAGCGCTGCCTACTGACAGGCGCCGCGCGGCGATTAGTTCGAAATTTGAATAGCAACAACGCGCGAAATGGCAAATAATACTGTTATGGAATTTGTATGGACTATAACTTAACTATTTGCTTTGGTAATACACGCGTTTTTTATGACCCGCTTTACATATTTAAAATCGGTGGAATTACATCAGCCTTACGAGCAAAGGTGTTAAAAAGTTTATTTTCACAAAATCTTCGCAGTGGTTTTAAATTATTCCTGTATATATTTTCTAGATATTTTTTTATACGTGTCACAATCAAATAAAATATTACATTTTATTGAGGAAGTATTTAAAAAAAAAATTAGTTCCCGAAATCAAACTAGGTGTCACTACAGTACTTTCTTGATTTCTCCATGACAACCCTTTCGGTTTTCTTTCATGTATAAAAGTTTTATTAATTAGTTTTTAAAACTCAATAAACAACTCATATTCTGTTTGAAATTTTTCGTGTTTGTATTGATATCTAAGTTTCGAACCTTGCAAATTTCAGTTTTTTAATATGTTAGTTCAAAGGAACAGAAATGACTATATATGGTTCATTCGTTTCCTGCAAAAATCAACTTTTGCTAGAGCCGCCATCTAGTGGAGGTGCTTTTTTGGTGCTTTCTTTTTATTTTTAATTACTTCATCATTGAATTGATAGCTCGAGAAACAAGGCAAAAATCACAATATTTTTACATCGAATTAAGGTTTGTTAATCCGTCATTGTATTGAAATAAAATCACGTCTACTTCTTGATGAACTATTTGAGCAAATGCAATTTTTTGATCCACAAAACGTTGCGTAATGTCACGATTTTTGCCAAATTAGTTGCTACATTTCCAAATTTGTTGCTATATATCCAAATTTGGTTTTTGTACATTCAATTAATTGATTTTGAATATAGGAAGCTTAAATTTGATACAATAGTAATGCGTCTATTAGAACTGAGATTAGTTCTGATTCTAGACAAATGAACACTGCAAATTTTAGAGATCACATTTCGAAAATTATTAATTCAGGTGTAGCTAAAAAGTATCAACACTTGTTTAATATCGCAAAGACGATGATAATTTTATCTATGTCTAATAAGGCTTGAGAGCGTCTATTTTCACAAATGAACAATATCAAAGCTGACCTAAACAAATTTAAAAACGAACATGTTGCTGCCATCCTTGAGATAAAACAGGCAGTAAAAGAACAAAGTGGATGCGTCAATTTACCGCCTTAAAAAAATTGACAAGAGACGCACAAAGCTCGACAGTTCTATATAAAAATGTAGAAATTACAGAAACCGTAATTTATATTAGTAATCAGGTATTATAATAAAATTGTTATGTTTTTTGTTATGTTTCTCAATTATTATATAATAATTTATTATTTGTTCTTTTATATTCGTATAAATTTTGGCATTTTTATAAATAAGATTTAGCAGAATTTAGGTTTGTTGCTAGCAAAATATTTAATTTAAATCTGGTCACATTGACCTTAATTGAGATAAATAATTGTATACAAACTGGCAACTAGGGATGGGCAAATGGGAAAAAATATCGAAATATATCGAATCCATATTTTTCAAATGTATCGATAAATATCGCCAAAATATATCGATATGTTGATATATCGATATTTTCTGCGTATTAAGCGATTATCAATGATAATTTCAAAATATTCGAAATTTTGAACCAACTACACACCTGGCTGTTTTGATATCAGTTTTATTATTTAAAATAGGCACATAAAGCTAAGAAAACAACATTGTTAACAGAACCTAAATTAGATTGTTCAAACAAACGTGCATTTCTCTGATATTGACATTAGGAGCACACTCAGTGATACCAACTAAACCAACAAGCAGTGTCACTGTCAAATAAAAAGACAAACAAAAAACACAAACAGGTCATAGACTAAACTCATACAGCCTACTGTCCACCTACTCTTTTTCTAAATTTAAGAAATACTTGATGTGCAGACAGCAGAAGTTAAAAAAATATATCGATTTTGATACGAATTTGATATTTGAAAATAAATATCGCGGGAAAAATATATCGCTTATTTATATCGATTTTTTTTCTAAAAATATCGATATAAATAAGCGATAGAGTTTGGCAAGCGAAACGTGACACCACCTATTTTTCCGTTTTCATATGGCAACAACATAGAACTGTCAGTTTGACACTACGTTAGACAATTCAAGAATATTGAATTTTGTTGTTTTTGCGAATTTGAACTTGTGTTTTTGGTTAAAAATTATGTCGAAGCCGATAAAAAGTTCATCGAGGAAACTTCTTTCCATCATGATTGACAAGTTTACTGAAGTGAAAACTGAATTAAATAAAAATTTCATGGAGAAATTACAACGATTAGATAAAGTTGTATCTTTTTTAGGTTAGTTTTGTATTATAATTTTGATACTTTCGTTTTAATTTTCTGTAATTAACTAAACAGATATTTTTTATAAAATATTGCTCTATTTCAGATAACTGTGATGGTGATATTCAACCAATAATGGAGGAGATAAATGCAATAAAAACTTTAGAAAAACAAGAAATGCTGAATTCGGAAACGCAGTACTTACAAAAAATTTCTTCAATGACAGGTCTCTTTTCTTGTTTTGATTTAAGATAGATTGATAGTATTCCTATAATATTTACATAGGTTTTTTATGATGTATTGGTTTTTATTGTTGACATCCAATGATGTCATAAGAATGTTTTGTTTAACAAGGAAATTCACAGAATTCATGAAACTAATCAAACCATGTAATTGTTATACATGCTAAATATGCACATAAACTTAACTAAATTAAACATAAATTGCATTCATAGTTGAATAGGTATTTAAATTATTTTGATGTATGTGTCTATCATTATTTGCTTTTAAATACATTTAACATATCTTTGTTTCAAAGTGTTTAATCTTTTATAGATGTAAGTATAAGGACACTAAGAAGGATAAAAAATGAAGCATTAATTAATAAAGGAAAATGGGACACTCCTGGGAAAAAACGACCTCATCAACCAACAGTGTCTGCTTTAGATAATTTTGATTTAAGTGCAATTCGGAATAAAGTAAATGAATTTTACTGTGTGAAAAAAATTGTTCCAACATTAAGAAGCCTTCACAATGAATTAAAAGATGCAATAGGATTCAGTGGTAGCCGTGAGACTTTACGAAAAATTATGCTTAAGAATGGATTTTCTTTTAAAAGCAATGAAAATGAACGTTCTATGCTTATAGAAAAATACCAGATTTCTGCATGGAGGCACAAGTATTTGAGAGAAATAAATATAAAACGAAACGAAGGAAAGCAAATTGTGTACCTTGATGAAACTTATGTACATCAGAATTATAAAGTTAAAAAGTCTTGGCAAGGACCTTCAACAACTGGTGTCACTACAAAGATATCCTCTGGAAAACGGCATATTGTTGTGCATGCTGGATCTGAGGAAGGTTTTGTGCCTGGTGCATTATTAGTGTTCAGTAGTAAATCCAAATCTGCTGATTATCATGATGATATGAACTCATCGAACTTTATGAAATGGGTCAGAGAAAAATTAATACCAAATTTAAGTAAGCCCAGTGTAATTGTTATGGATAATGCCAGCTACCATATAAAACAAATCAATAAACCGCCTATAATGTCTAATACCAAAGCAGATATCCGTAAATGGCTTGTAAATAATGGAATACATTTTGAGGAATATCAGACAAAGGCAGAGTTAATGTGTTTGGTTAATGATAAGAAAACATTGCCTGTATATGAAGCTGAAGAGATTTTAAAAGAACATAATCATGAACTTTTATTGCTGCCACCGTATCATTGTGACTTAAACCCAATAGAGATGGTTTGGAGTCAAGCAAAAAGAAAAATTGCAAGCAGAAACATTGGAATACCAGGAAAGGAAATGGAAAACTTAATAATAGAGTGTTTTAACTTAATTACCCCTAGTGACTGGAAGAAATACACTGATCATGTTTTAAATGTCGAAAATGATTACAAATTAAAAGATGGCATTGTTGAAAACGAACTTGAAAAATTTATTATATCTGTTGGTGCAGACAGTAGTGAAGAGAGTGACTCTGATGATTCCTTGTCATTGTTATCAGGTGTAGAATATTTAGAAACAGATTTTGACTATGAATCAGACTAAAGTATTTTTAGTCTGATTCATAGTCAAAATCTTATCTTAAATTTTCTATTGTGATTAACATGATGATTTTGTGACACCTGTATTATGTAATTTATCCATGGCACTTAATTGTAACAAAAATAAATGTTTTTTTTATTGTAATCTGGTGTTTATATTGACTAATTTAATTTGATAGATAGTGGTTCTGGATCAGAGCAAAAGGTTGTGATGAAAATCCCTTAGGAGACATGTATGTGTTATGAACACATTATAAATATAAGGGCCAGAAATCAAAATTGGCTAACATCACATTTATTAAAAAAATGTGGCCAGAGTCGCCCATATTCATTACAAAAAAACAAAGAAGTCGTTGCAAAAAACACCCTTTTAATTAATGACAAATATGAATTTTTAATATTATAAGTGCTGTTAGCCAATAGGTATAACGAATGGGTTAAAAAAAAGATTCGATTTAGTCCGTCAGTCAGATAATAGAAAAATATTGGATACGTATTTTTTTTCGCTTTAATTTAACAACAAATGGCTTAAGAGGTACTATGCGACGACTTCAAATATGCTTTGCAACAATGTTACTTTAATACAGTTTATCGATACGAAATCAAGTGTCAAAATGGAGTCCAGTGGAGAATGCCGATATTGACATTTCGAAATTGCTCATCATTGATAGAGAATACGAAATAGTGATTTTGACACAATCAAAGTGTCTATTTTTTACGGTGATGACGATTCTTGGTTGTCAGTTGAGTTAGTGAATAGGCCTACTGATATGCTGTTAACTGTACAATTAAGAACAGTCACGCTTTAGTCAAATGTTCCAAAACAAATAATTTTAATTGATATCTAAATGTTAAGATTAAATATAATTAATAAAAGTATCAAAATTATTTTGCAGTACTACATTCAGTGTTTACTGCTTAAGAATTTTTGAAATTGCCGCCCTTTTCTTGTGACACGTTTCGCTTGCCAGACTCTAAGCGATATATTTCGATAATTTGATATATCGATATTTTTTGCCCATTCCTACTGGCAACCACAGACATTATCCATTATCAAAAGACCCAATACCAAAGAGTAGTAATAATACGGGAAAAAGAGCGCCCTCTCGCGCAGCTTTGGTGCCAACTTGATTTGAAGCGACATCTGCATTATTTCCCCAAAAACAAACAAGTCGTATAGTAGCTATATAGCAGCTATAGCTAGGTAGGTACTCATATTCATTGTTACTTCGCTACTCTATACAAACAGTAAATAACGTGTTGAAACTTTTAAATGAATTTAAAAGTTTCAACACGTTATTTACTGTTTGTATAGAGTAGCGAAGTAACAGCGAATTTCTACTGCGTTTATGATTCTGGAAGGCCAACAGAGATCGAAAAAATTAAACAAAGTATTAATAACTTGTAAGTTTATTCACTTAAAAATTTAAACATTACAGTATATGTGGCTTAATAAATACATAAATGAATTAATTAAATAATTACTTATTTTCTATTCTTGTAATGCTTTCTTTTATCAAAATACGTTTGTGCCGCCAATTTGGTTGAATCGTCTCCCTGATACGTTATCTTACCTTTTAAAATTCTGTTTACTGACCTGCACCAACTACAGACGATTATATTTATAACTGTTTTTACAAAATAATTTTTAAAATCATCTTTGTGTTCAGAGCATATTGCAGGCAAAGTTACAAATATGTCTGTAAGAAAAAGTATATTCCCTGACACATTGCTTTTTGAAATATTTTTTATTAACGATGAGTGCGTTGTATTTTGTATTTCATGGAAGCAGTTCTCTAATTCATTGCTGGGATAGCATAACCATTTTTTCTCCTTTGCATATTCTTTTAATTTAATGAATTTATTATTTAAGTTTTTATCATTGACATCTACTAATTTACTCCTACAAGCGCTGCACTTACTTTTTTTTAAATATTTTGTGAGTGCCCAACCACAGACATAATTGCTCTGACCAGCATCGTTTTCTATTGTATTATTATTAGTAATAATATTTTCATTTATAAATATTTCCTCATTATTATTAAATTTTTCTGAACATTCAATTTTTTCTGTTAAGAAAAATTTCAAATTCTGCAAACATTTATTATAGTCTTTTTCACAATTCGATCTATTCGAATGAGCTGTATTAAAATTATTTAATAATAAAGACTTATAAGCCCCCTCAAAGGAATTTGTATTAGGGGCTACATTTCTAACACCATAGCTTCTAATATTTCCAAAGAAATTTTCTATTGGATCTTGATTGAAATTTCTGGTCAGTAAGCAATCGTATCTGTATTTTAATGTTAAAAGCTTCCAAATTGCTTCCATTCCTTCTATTGTTTTAATTAAATTCTTAATCGAAGGAATAATACTCTCTTTTACAGTAATTTGTCCAGCAATATATTGTTCTTTAAAAAATTTTACTGTTTTTAAAACAGATTTTGCTTTTGTCCATAGTTGGTGATGTGGTGAGTTTCGCTTGACGGGCCCTTTATGTATCTTGCCACTAGGAATCGTCAAAGAACTAACATTTAATGAGTCAAATAAATTGTCTAGCAATAGTGTAATTTCTATCAATTGACGGCACTCATTTGGTAAGTCCCCCCTTGCTGTTAAATGTTCAGTTGCAACAGCAACGCTGTGGCTAAAAACTTGCGTTGCCAATTTTACTCTCATTTTATTAATTTTATCCGGATCAATATGCTCCTCTGTAAGTTTATGGAGAAGTCGTAGCTCACCATAACTTTTGTCAGCCGCATATACTTTTTGGAAAAATTCCCATTTAACAGTTTTTAATGTGTTGTTACTGACATAATTCATATGTTTATTTAACAAATTATTCCTGATTCCCTTAATTAAATGCGGTGTATCATATAACGGTATGATTGATTGACCATTTACACAAAATTGGTCATGACACCACTTTTTGCCTAAGCGCATAAACTCTTTTTTAGTCTGTTCCACAAGCTCTGTTATGGCACCAGTGTTAACAGTGCTTTGGTCGCACACGGTATTAATAACTATGACACCTGAATGTTGCAGATGGCGTATAACGTCTTGAATATATTTTTTTAAATCTATTTTTGTCAAAGCATTAGTGAAATAGTATGCAACAGGTTGCTTCAAGTTATACTTCACGTTTTTAATCATAAAAACTAACACATGGTCAGCAAACTTTGAGCTTGAATTTGTAACGAAGCCATCTATTTGGTCTTTTTGTAAGTTAAAAGATAAATGAGGCGTTAACGACATTTCATCAAACATAAGGCTGTATAGCCTGTCAGATAAATCTTTTTCAGCCATTGATTTCTTTATCTTAAGAAACAATATATCATTAATACCCTCTGATATTTTAATTTGACCGACTAAACGCTTCATTGATTTTGCAGAGGGCAAAGTAAAATATTTGCATAGAAGAGCATAACTTTTGGGACTCTTCTTATAAAGAGACAGCGACAAGATTTTTTCGCTGAGGCGAAACCGTCTCCCTTTCGGTTTTTTATTACTCTGCAACTGCATGTGCATAAAAAGACGAGCAGGCTTTGTCATGTTTTTAGCTACTTGCTGAAATTTTAAGTCTGCGCTACATTTTTCAGCAGCAGCTAGGCGCCCTTTAAATGTTTTGTTTTTTTTACGCAATCTGCATATCTCTGACCGTAATTGATTGACGACGTGCTTTTGGTCAGGCTTCACACATCCGCTACCGTATGTGGGCTTTCTGTGGGCAGCAACTGTAAAATAAAAAATGTTATAATTAATATTTTTAGTTGTATTATATACTAAATACTAGTATTTATTTGATAGGATGAGACAATTTATTGAGAGTCCACATTAAAATCTTTCTTTTGGATTTAGGTGCTGCAAGTATCATTTAATTAAAACTCTCGATGTTTAACTGCCGCACTCAGAGACGCCAATTAATTTTGATCGTCAACTAAATCTCTTTCTGTTTCTTTTTATGCATGGTATTGAATAGAGTAAGAAAGGTATTTATTTGCTAATCAAAGTCGACTGGCATCAGCCGGGTTCGGCTATTAGGCATTAAATTTAACAGACAAACAGATTCCGCCTCATTTATAGGTATAATGACACGAGTCTATATAAGTGATTTTATGTCTTCAAAGAATTATCTACTAGCATTATTACAACACTAGCGAGCGCCCGTGGTTTCACCTACTTGGTTTCCATAGGAACATCGGGATATAAGTACCCCATGTGTTATTCCAGCTTATAATCTATCTCTATTGCAAATTTCATCCAGATCCATTCAGTAGTTTTTCGTGAAAGAGTGACAAATATCCATACTCACTAACTTTCGCTTTTATAATATTAGTAGAAGTAGGATTTCATAAATGTCCTCTTTCAGTCTTTGTTCTATGAGATGATAGAAATAAACATATTTTCTTACTTATTTCTTTTTCTATATTAGTGCTACTGAACGTCTCATTTCTCCAACTAATACAACCGTAATTAAAAATTCTACTTGAGCAGATCTATTCTTTAAAATATTTCTCATATTGCTACATAGGCACTTTTTTAGTTATGGTTGTTTTAGTTTTATAAGGGCCATAGAATTTGATGTACATTACCTGGTACAGATATTTTTTTAGAACTTCTACAGGAACTATAATTATGTTCCATTAGGATGTCTGCTGCAGACGAAGCATATTGTGTTGGATCTGAAATATTTTGAAAACTTAATGACATTTCAAGTAAGACTTACGATTGCAAAATTTCACTATGTATAGTATAAAACAAAGTTCCTTTCTGCTGTCTGTCCCTATGTATGCTTTAATCTTTAAAGTTACGCAACGGATGATAGATTGATTCGAGAGGAAGTTTTATATGTATAATACATGGTGTAAAATACCACGAAGCGAAGCTAAGTGAGGTCGAATCGCTAGTTACAAATTAACAATAATAGGTATAAGGTATAAATAAACAATAATAAGTTGGTGGTTATCTAACTAATGTTTGATTTTAAAAAAATACATGAACTGATTGAGCACATACTTTTTTAAGTATGAAATTGCTAATATAATTTATTTACATGTAAGTATCTCAAACAGATTCTTCAATACTATGAATCATAGAGATAGATAATAATGATCTTCAAATACCTGCACAAGACATTTCTGAAGTTGGATAATTGCAAACAGTTTGGTTAGTAGGATTCGGTATAAGCTTTTGTCCTATATCCACCTGGACTGAATCTGTAATTAAGAGAAACACAATGAATGAAAAGGTTACAAGAGAGCAAACAATATTGTTATAATTATAATCAGTTTGTTAAATTTACAGTTCTGGAAGTAACTCTTAAGTTGGACATTTTATTATAGGCTAGGCTGAATAATTTACCTGAAATCCTTGATGTTTGTGGGTCTATGTTCTCTTGATTTGGGGAAATAGAAACTTCTATAGAATCTTGTCTCGATCCTGCAAATTAAAAACAAATCAACATTATCTTAAAAGTTATAGATATTGGGTTTGACTGCCTTTGTGGTCTAGTAGTTCACATCACCAATGACACCACAGACTCAGAAGTCCTGGGTTTGAATCCCAGTGGGGGTATAATTAGTATTCGGTTTGGTTGGCGATAGGACTTGTTTTATGTGCTCCCTTGTTGTGGATTAAAAAAAGTTGTTGTAGTCAAAAGCAGGTCAAGCTTACTAGGTATACTCATCTTTATAAATGTTTATGAGAGTGGTCTCAAAGTAAAAAATATTTTGATAGCTGGTTAGTGTAGTAGTAATCCTGCCATAGCACTAAAAGGTACTGGGTTCAAAGCCCTGCAAGGGCATATGTTTGAGTGATGAATGAGCAATCAAAATGTTCTCAGATTTTAGATGATTTCATCTAAATTCTATATACGGAATGATGAATCTTCATAAAGGTATGTTAAAAAAAATCTCATAGATACCAGGTAAATGCAGTGATGGAACAGCTAATATATTTAATCTTCTAAAGCGATTTCTGTCATTATCTGTGAAATGAATATCACAGACTTTTTTATTTTTGAAATATTCATAGTCTGTATTTGTTTCCAGTTTTCCACCAACCAATTTAACCCAAACTGCAAACCGCTCAGGAAATTTTTTTGGGTCTGGGAAACTGTGCATAGTAGTGTCTGAAAAAGAAAAATTACATGTCATTAAATAGACATATTGCTGCCCAATCAAAACAATCAGGGTTATGACAAGAATGTGGGTGGTGCACCTTTCCCCAAGGGACGTATAGTCGTGCAGTTATTATTAAACAACTTTCAGTTAGTCGTCAAATGTTTTTGTTTTGCTGTGCTGTCTGATGCTGTCATGCACTTAATTGTTATGGTCAAGATAAATAAATAATACTTACATTAGATTTTTCTTTTAAAATGGCTAAATTTCACATACAATTGAAATGGCAATTATTTGATGTTACTTTTAACATTTATGCATTCACAATGCCATTTTTATTATTGAAGTTACTTAAAAACTAAAAACGAACTGTCTCACAACTTCCAATCGGAGCTAGTTATGAGACAGGTTGGTTTTATTTAATAGTTCATTTCCTTTTGATTAATTTTGCATTCACAATGCCATACTGAAAATTATTCTTAATAAAAAATGCTTAAAAAATATCCACTTGGTCCCTGGCACCCTGAGATGGGAATCGAACCCACAACCTTCTGCAACCAACGGGACCAAGTGGATTTTTTAAACATTTTGTATTTAGTATAGTTTATTTTCTATTTGGTGGCTTACAGTTGTTGTTATATGTATTTTTACATATAATTTACAATTATTTTTTTAAATAGTAATGAGATGGATAAATAAGTATGGATTGTTTATTTTGTACATGCAGTATACTGCATAATTATAATTATAAGAATATGTAGAATCAATAGGAATCATATTGTAAAATGAAGAACTAGAGAAAAACGACCAATCGCACAACTAGCTCCAATTGGACTCGAACTCACGACCATTCATAGACCGAGCGTTTTCGAATACTTCATTTTCTAGTAAAAAGTATTCATGACCATTCACTGACCGGGCGTTTTCGAATACTCATTTTCTAGGTAAAAAGTATATTGCAATAGAACATTAACAAACTTACCACTAGGTGCACATCCAAAAGAGCAAAGTCGTGGCATAATCGAGAAAGTAATCACGAAAACTTTACAAACTAAAAACAAGCGTCCAATCGCAAAAACTACACTTAAACTTTACAAACTAAAAACAAGCGTCCAGTCGCAAAAAGTTCAGAACACACAGCACAAATACACTGTAGCAAGGTGGAGGAGAATAAATCTCAACTCAACACACTTAACTCGAGGTTTTGCACTAGATGTAGATAAAGAAACTATGCGCAAGCACAAGGATAAATCACAACTTGAAACGGCGCCCGCCATATTTTTTATAGTGTTTACCACCTTTCCTATTTAAAAGCTGTACCTAGCGCCATCTAGTGTCATTTTGTGACATATTAAATTTCGGGAAATAATAAAGATGTCACTACTATCTTTGTAACATCGAGGCTTGTATGAGACTGTCCCGCCCCCAATAGGCGACGCCAATAATTTAGAAAAAAAAAGAAAGTGAGAAGAACTATAAGTTGCAAACAGTTGCAAATACCGCTTTTTGTAATTATATCGAGTAAATAACTTAAAATTATAATTATTATGCTAGGGTATTCTAATGCTGGTGTTCCAGACAAATCTTGGCAACCACCTGTTGCAGTTATCGAAACTACGTAAGTCTTCTTTTATTAATGGCTTGTCTGAGCACTTCGCACAATTCTACCAATGTCAAGTGAATAAATTAATCTCTTTATGTAAAATGAAAAAGAAATGAATGAATGATGGCGATAAAAATAAAAACACTGAGTTAGACCGAAAGTTCGTTTCCCTACGTTAGTCGTTCGTTAATCAATAACATTGTCTTCGAACAAATTTACTGTTCGCAACAGCAAAGAGCAATTTCCCCTTTTTCATAAAATAAATTTAATACAAAATTCAATAACGCACTTGTGTTATGCACACTTTTAAAAAATCCGTAGATGTATTGTGAACACGAATATTCTGTTGTTTTATTTGTATGTTAACAAAATTAAAAGAAAACGTGTTAGTCAAACTATTTTGCTTATGTTATACAAATTGAGGATGAGGATGAAGCAATTTTTTTAAAATGGATTCCTTGCTGAAGTATGAGATAATCAATAATTGTTATTATTTCAGAATGGGTGCTATGATTGTAGAAATGTATTGGAAACACACTCCTATAACTTGTAGAAATTTCATGGAACTTGTTAGAAGAGGCTACTACAACAACACAAAATTTCACCGAGTAATCAGAGATTTTATGATCCAAGGTGGTGATCCTACAGGTACAGGAAAAGGAGGACAATCAATATATGGATCACAATTTGATGATGAAATCACTAGTGATCTAAAACATACAGGTGCAGGTATTCTGTCTATGGCTAATGCTGGACCAGATACCAATGGATCTCAATTTTTTATCACATTAGCACCAACACAGTGGCTTGATGGGAAACATACAATATTTGGACGAGTACAAAGTGGCATGCCTGTTGTTAAAAGAATAGGATTAGTTGAGTGTGATAAAGATGATTGTCCAGTTGATGATGTTCGTATTGAAAGAGCATACATACCAAAATAATAAAAGTAAATAAATATTACGACCATATCAATTTGCTTTTTCTTAGTTTCATATATAAGACAAAATCACATATAATTTAAAATTATAGGCATTTTGTTGTTTCTCCACTAGTTTGGGACAGTAATGTAGGAAGGCAATGGCTTGTTTTGATAAGCTATTCTTAGATACTTTTCATTTCTATTATAAGACTATGTATGAGTAGATGGTACAGGATAACAAGTTTGATTACTCATCTTACAGTTTAGGCAATAATAGAAGTTTCATCAAAATGGCTATTGAAATTAAACTGATTCTATAAAAAGAAGCAAAATAAAAGATTTTAAACTATTTCCAGTCTATAATAGAAGTTTACCAAATTATTTTTCACTTTTATTAGGCACATATGAAGTCATTTTCCTTTAAAAAAATTGTGAATAAAATTAATTTTACTGTTAAATAAACTAGACTGATAAGTATTTTCTTCTCACTCAAAAGTCATAAGTTCAAGACCAAAGTTTACAAAAATATACCTATATTGGTTTCTGATGTGCCAGTGATGATGGAGTTCAGAGAATTAAATTTGGGACAAAGTTTGTTTTTCTAAAACTGAGAACTCATATTTTCAGGGTGGCACAGTGTGTTAGAGTTTGCAACATATTGTAGGTGGAGAACACCAAACGCTGTTGCACCATTAGCACCAAACAATTCACACTAGGCCCTTATGGTGGGTTGTGGTCAGTTCTACTTATTTAATTCCATCCATAGGGAAGGTATGTCCAGTCCAGTTGGTGCCCAGCAGCGGGACATTGAGAGTACATCCACTTGAAAATGAGTAATGTTAAATATCTTTTTTACAAAAAAATAACATCCAAATAAGCTGTAATAGAATATGACAAAACTACATTATATTTGTAATGGGTCCATAACATTAAACATAAATTTTGGATGGATTGTAATCATCAATTAAGAATATGTGCTTTACTACCTCCAATAAACATTAGAACCATCACCTGGGCCCAGTTAGGAATGCTGGATGGATTTATTTCATTTATTAATAATATCTGTAATTTAGCACCACCAAACATAGTTGGGACTTTAACGCGGGCCAAGTTAGGAATGCTGGTTGGAATAGTTTCATCTATTAAGAATATCTGTGATTTAGCACTTTCAATCCGTATTGTGCCTACACGTAGGTCAATTTGGGAATGCTGGGTGGTTTCATCCATTAAGAATAGCTTTAGCGCCTTTACTCCGCATTGGGACCTACTCATGGACCAATTAAGGAATACTGAGGGGATTGGCTTGATGCTGAAGTAGTTAACACGTTTGATTTGCGATTGTGGAGTTTAAGCGACGTTTGCAAAAGCCGGTATTCGGATGGGTAGTTAAATTTTTCTACATGTTACTAAGCAAGTGTGCGTGGTGCATACATGAGAAGAAAAAAGAGTAACTCCGCCACGCCCCGCTCCGCCAAATAGAAAAGATTGATTTCCCATCCCATTACTGGCCTTTGTGAATGTCGCATAAGTAATGTACACATAGGAGAAGAGAAGAGAGCAAAACCCGGCCACCCCCCGCAACAACTATCTCATCCCTATTCGCTCAGTCAAATAAAAGAAATAGATCACCCACACTATTTGATCATCCTTTATCAAAGTCGTTTAGTCTTCACTCCACCGAGCTAGGCCAAGTAAAAAAAGATCACTCATCTAATAACCGGCCTTTGCAAAAATCGCTTAATATTCACAATCACAGATCAAACGCGCCAACCGCACGCGGAACCGTAAAGAGACACACTATATATTTAAAAATATATTTAATTTAGAATAAGTTTTTTCATATACGGTTCTCCAATAAATCGGTCGAATGAGGAAGTATTCTAAGAAAAAAAGAACCCCAAAAGAAACCCAAGTTAATAATGAAGAATTGAAGGCTATTGTGGAAGTGGATCCATCACAAACCACGTCCGACTGCAGGCTGCGGTGTTAGTGATAAAACTGTTTTAATCCACTTTAAGCAAATTGATTAAAAAGCTTGAAAGGTGGGTACCTCACGAATTGAGTGGAGCAAAACCGGCAAATGCGCTTCGACTACTGCGTTACATTACTTAACCGGCACAATAATGAAGGGTTTTTAAATCGAATCATTACCTGTGATGAAAAGTGGACTCTCTACAATAATCGGAAGCGCTCATCGCAATGGTTGGACACTGGCATGCCAGCCAAATCCTGCCCCAAGCGAAAATTGACCTCAAAAAGTTATTTGTTTGGTGGACTAGTGCCGGTGACATTCATTACAGTTTCCTCAAATCTAGCCAGATGATTGCAGACGTCTATTGTCAGCAATTGCAAACCATGCTGGAAAAACTAGCTGTTAAACAACCGAGGCTGGTCAATCTCTCTACGCCACTGCTACTTCACGACAACGCTAGACCACACACTGCACAACAGACGGCTACCAAATTAGAAGAGCTTCAATTGGAATGTCTAAGACAAGTAACAAGTAAGGTGGACTTACTCCCTGGACCTTGCTCCAAGAGATTACTACTTTTTTCAAAATTTGGATAACTTCTTGCAAGGGAAAAGATCAACTCCGATGGGGCAGTGCAAATCGCGTTCAAAGATTTTCTTTTTTCCCGTCCGAAAGGTTTTTTTAGTAAGGGGATCAATAAACTACCTTTGAGATGGCAAAAGTGCATAGATAACAATGGTTTATACTATGATTAAATAAATATATTATATTAAAAATATTCGACTTTTTGTTCCTCCCATACCATACTTATTTCATATGTAAGGATATGTGGATGATGCTGTATGTGATAATAGCAAATTATTAACCACCGATTTCCAAAAAAAAAAGAAATGCGGCAAAAATTTCTCAATAGTTGGGGGCAGACACGTCAAGCAAAAGAATTCAGCAGGCGTTGAACTTTCGATTAAGTCAAATGCAGCGGGCTGCGATGGTATAAGTCGCCGTATGTTTGTCACCATTCTAGATCATCTTCCTGCTATATGTCACATTGTTAACTTCTCTCTGGACTCCTGCACTTTCCCTAAATTGTGGCATAAGGCCTATGTCCAACCTCTCCCGAAAGTTCCCAATCCAACACAAGCCAATCAATTTCGACCCATCTCTATCCTTCCCTTCTTGTCCAAAGTCCTGGGCGTAGGAATAGAGAGTGGAAAAATAACATGTCTTGTACTTATCGATTTTTCCAATGCCTTCAACACGGTAAATCATGACATCCTTCTTGCTGACGAAGAGTTAAAGTGATTCTCCTCATATCTTCGGGACCATCAGCAGTCGATCCGGTTGGGTGAATCCTCCTCATCCGCAGGGCTCAATACTTGGTCCTTTCTTGTTTTTGATTTATATAAATGGCTTGCCTTATTTCGTAAGGGATGATCACGAAATAGTTTTGTTTGCGGATGACACTTCACTTTTGTTTAAAATTAAAAGAGGGTTACCTCTAAATGACGATGTGCACAATTCTATTGCTAAAGTAGTACAATGGTTTAATGTAAATAATCTTCTCCTTAATGAAGGAAAAACAAAATGCTTAAAATTTGTACTACCTAATGTTAAAAAAGTAGATATAAATGTTAATATAAAAGATAAGAACATGGGCCTTGTGGATCACAGTATTTTTGGGAATAACATTAGATTCTAAACTACAGTGGGGCCCACATATTGATAAATTGTCGAGTAGACTTAGCTCTGCAGCATATGCCGAAATGAAAATACGTAGGTTAACTGACATATATACTGCCAGATTAGTATACTTCAGCTACTTTCATAGTGTAATGTCGTACGGAATCCTATTGTGGGGAAATGCTGCCGACATACAAACAATTTTTGTGAAATTAAAGGAAATAGACATTATGACTCTTGCTTCTCAATACATATACGAGAACTTAATGTACGTTCGTAAAATATTAGTTTGTTTTTCTATAAAAAAGTGATGTACACAATTTTAATACAAGAAATAAAAATAAATTAACGGTGCCTGTCACTAGACTGCAAAAAGTTAATAACTCATTCAAGGGTCTTTGTGTGCGCTTCTACAATAAGGTCCCAAGTAAAATACAACAATTAGATATCATGCAGTTTAAATCTACTATTAAAAAAGCTTATTATTATGTGTCCGATTATATAACAGATAAGACGGCTTGGACTTGAGATGATCCACCAACTGGATAGGTGATTACTTCTAAACTCATTATCTTGTTTCCATTATTATTAAATGATTATGTTATCATTATAAGACCATAGTTTTTTTTCTCTCTCTATTTATAATCTATTGACCTGGTTTTTGTAAATGTCATTACTCTTATTAGAGTTGGTGAGTTTCTTGCTCGTTCTTCTTATCAGCCAAAAGACGTCCTGAACGAGTGGTAGGGAAAAAAATTTTGAACGATTCAAAGTACTTTTAAGAAGTCTATTTGAATAAAGATTATTTTGACTTTGACTTTCCTGGAGTGGGCTCGCTGCTGGCGTTCCCCAAGGTAGCATTCTTTCTCGTCTACTTTTTTCAATTTTCATTAACTTGATTACGCCAAACTTCAGTGCTCGTATCATCTGTATGCTAACGATTTACAGTTATATGATTAGGAAAACGTCGATGTGTTGAACAATGCTATTGATGTATTTAATAGGGATCTTGACGCAATATTGGAATGGTCTAAAAATTTTGGCGTTAATGTAAACCCGGCGAAATGTCAGGCTATACTTATGAGCAGGCGCGTAATGATGAGTAGGATCGACAGCACTAATCTCCATTCTATCCTGTATGACGGCTCCTCAATACCATTTAGCGATAGTGTTAAAGACCTGGGACTTCACGTTGATTTTAACTTGAACTGGCAGACTCAAACGACTACAATTTGTCAAAAAGTTACTGGAGCGTTGCGTGCGCTATATCGCTTGAAAAACTTTTTACCTAGCAAAACCAAGGAAATGCTTGTGCACCTTAATTTTCCCCATAATCGACTACGGTGATGTGTGCTACCTCTACCTGAATGCAGATCTACTCAATATTCTGCATTCGATTCGTTTTCAATCTCCGTAAATATGACCACGGGTCTGCCCATCGCTCCCTTTTGAAATGGATGCCTATTCGAAAGCGTAGAGATGTCCGTGCTCTAACTACCCTGTTTTCTTTGTTGCAATCATCCAACTCCACAAGCTATCTCAGTCCACACTTTCAGTAGTTATGTAGAAGTCATACAAAATACCTTCGATCTTCTTCTAATAGACTACTTATGTGTCCTGCTCATCACTCTTCCTTTTTTGTTAAAGCCATTATCCTACGGAATGCATTCCCCACAGACTTCAGAATGTCCCCTGGTCTGTTTTTTAAAACCAAGTTGCGCAATTTAATATTAGATCAGGCAGAATCATAAAGATTTGCTAACTCATTTCTACTAGGCATAGTATTTATAAGTATGTATGTATTTGTATTTATATTATATATGTATTATGATATATTTATGTATGTTTGTGTTATGCTTATTCTTTTAATTTTTATTTCTCTCAATGATTACATATACTCCTGCTTTTATAGTTTATTTTAATCTCCACATCACCTAAGGGTTGACTGGCAGAGAATGCCTAAGCCTTAGACATTCTCTGCCTTAGGCCCTAAGGCATTAAGTCCGCCTTTGTACGACTGTGCATAAAGAATTAAATAATTAAATCATTTATTTAATATTGAATTTCAAAAGAAATGTTTATTAGAACTTTTGATCCGTGATTGCCAAGATTAAGTGACGTTTGCAAAGGTCAGTAATGGGATAGCTGATATTTTTTTTTTATTTTGCTTAGCAGGATTTGGTGGGTTTTGTTCTCTTCCCTTATGTGTACCATTGGTTAGTGCGTTTCTTCTGCGATTACCAAGATTAAGCGACGTTCCCAAAGGCCAGTAATTGATCACCCATCCCGATCATTTTTTTTAATTGATGTGGTGGAGTATAGTGGAGCAAGATAGGCGTTGCGAGATGAGGCGGAGTGGAGTGGGTTGTGGCAGAATTTCGCTCTCTTTTTTCTTTTGTGTTTAGTAATATGTCTAATTCGCAGACCAAACGTGCTCACCATCAGGCATTCCTCATTAGGCCTCAATGCGGATTGGTAGTGCTAAGGTATTCTTAATGAATGAAATCAATCTACCCAGTAATTTGTACTGAAAGTGGTCGTCCTAAATCGTTCCAAATAAAATTTGACTACCTATCCTATTATCAGCCTCTGCGATCGTGGCTCAACCTCCGCAATCGTAGATCAAACAATAACGAACTTTTTACTTATTTATATAGCAGTGATATTGCCATTTTTTTTGTCAAATTGAATATATTTCGTTAATTTGATATATTTTAATATTAGTATACCCGTGCATATGGGATTTCGCAAAATTAGATCGAGCCGATCAAGCCCTCATACAATTGAAACGATATCGCAGACTATAAGTACGTACATGCAATTCGACGTAGAGGAGATTTGTGACCGATATTGACAGATTGTGCATTCTCATGAGTAAACAAACACTTGCGATTCTCCAAATATGTTATTGTGTACGATAATAGCCGCAACAGTTAAAAAACTGAACTATGGTATGAAAAGTCTCACTTAACTAAAATGTTATTGTCGCCCTATTAGAAAGGGACAAATAGCCTCTGAACTTGATATCGCGCTCGGCTCGCTTTTCAGCTGGGAGTACTCTGTCCTATTAGAAGTACTACGTCAACAATTCCTACTTACAAAGTTGGCAAGACATACTCGTATTTTCTTTTTAAACATTCACAATAGTTAGAGTCTGGCAAGCGAAACGTGTCACAAGAAAAGGGCGGCAATTTCAAAAATTCTTAAGCAGTAAACACTGAATGTAGTACTGCAAAATAATTTTGATACTTTTATTAATTATATTTAATCTTAACATTTAGATATCAATTAAAATTATTTGTTTTGGAACATTTGACTAAAGCGTGACTGTTCTTAATTGTACAGTTAACAGCATATCAGTAGGCCTATTCACTAACTCAACTGACAACCAAGAATCGTCATCACCGTAAAAAATAGACACTTTGATTGTGTCAAAAATCACTATTTCGTATTTCTCTATCAATGATGAGCAATTTCGAAATGTCAATATCGGCATTCTCCACTGGACTCCATTTTGACACTTGATTTCGTATCGATAAACTGTATTAAAGTAACATTGTTGCAAAGCATATTTGAAGTCGTCGCATAGTACCTCTTAAAGCCATTTGTTGTTAAATTAAAGCGAAAAAAAATACGTATCCAATATTTTTCTATTATCTGACTGACGGACTAAATCGAATCTTTTTTTTAACCCATTCGTTATACCTATTGGCTAACAGCACTTATAATATTAAAAATTCATATTTGTCATTAATTAAAAGGGTGTTTTTTGCAACGACTTCTTTGTTTTTTTGTAATGAATATGGGCGACTCTGGCCACATTTTTTTAATAAATGTGATGTTAGCCAATTTTGATTTCTGGCCCTTATATTTATAATGTGTTCATAACACATACATGTCTCCTAAGGGATTTTCATCACAACCTTTTGCTCTGATCCAGAACCACTATCTATCAAATTAAATTAGTCAATATAAACACCAGATTACAATAAAAAAAACATTTATTTTTGTTACAATTAAGTGCCATGGATAAATTACATAATACAGGTGTCACAAAATCATCATGTTAATCACAATAGAAAATTTAAGATAAGATTTTGACTATGAATCAGACTAAAAATAGAAATTTTATAACCATTACAGGGAACATACCTTTACAAGGATATTCAAATGACAAGCGGCTAAACTCATCGATAATAGTAACGGTTTCAATAACCAAAAAACTATCCGTTTTTGCTACCAGCCGTAGCATTTCCTACCGATGGTAGCAAAAAAGTGTTTCAATAACATAGCATTGGTAGGTAAAGCTACCGACGGTGTGCTACTAACGGATTGATATGATACTGATAAACGTTCGTAAGCAAAATGTATGAAAATGGCGCAAAAAGGTGTTTCAATAAAAAAATCTATCCGTCGGTAGAGCTGTCAAACTTACTATCCGTAGCTTATCTGTCAAATTTCCTCCTGGCCATTTTCCGTCGGTTATCGTGAAAATTATTATTAATGACACGTTTTCATTAAAAAATTAATATTGTAGAAGAGTTTAATGTGTTTTATAGTTCCAAATAGAAGAATTTAAGTTATAATCATGCCAATATTTGTACCTTCAAGGGCTTATACCACCAATTAATTATTGCTCCAGATGGTTTCTACAATACAATATGTTTCTGTTGAAAAACTTGATGAGTTACCACTATTTTGTAATTATGAAAAACCGTGTTCTGATGAAACTGACTTTGCCATCTACTTGTACCAAAGTTATACACGTTACATTATTTTATACCCTTTATTTTTTATTTAAACACTGATATTGATTTAATTCTTAATAAAACCCAATTTGGATATAACTTATTTATTTTACAAAAAAAAAAAAACAATTCATGAAAAACTACATATTTTTTACATTATTCCATTGCATTTTTCTGTTTGTTTTACGATTTGTAAAACAAACGTAATTTTCTAATAACCATTCATTTATTTATGTTATTTCAGGGGTTTTAATTTATAAATAATAATACCGATATAAGACGTAAAACCTTATTTTTAATCGACTTCAACGAAAAGAAGGTTTCTGATTCAAGTGTAACTAATTCTGTATAACAATGTGGGGATAAAAATATAAGATTTGTTGATATTGGTCTATAGGAATTTCATTACTTTTTCAATATTAAGTACTATGAATTGTATAACAATATCGGATAAAATACTTGCAAATTCAGTTTCATCGGAATCAGGTTTTTCATAATTATATAGAGGTAAATCATTATGTAAGTTTTTCATGCTCGAGATCAGGGATGCTCGGTGGCGTAGTGGATAAGCGCCGCGGCCCGCGATCGTTGTCGTTAAGCAACTTTTGCAAGGGTCGGTCACGGGATGGGTGACCAAAAAAATTATTATCTCGAGCTACTCCGTGCTTCGGAAGGCACATTAAGCCGTTGGTCCCGGCTGCATTTGCAGTCGTTAATACCCTCCAATCCGCATTGGGCCAGCGTGGAGGGTCATGGCCCATCCTCCTTAACCATTCATAACGAAGGCCCTGCAGTGGGGACATAAAAGGGCTGATGATGATGATGAAGTTTTTCAACAGAAACATATTGTAGAAAACATCTGGACCAATAAATAATTGGTAGTATGAGCCCTTAAAGGTACAAACATTGACATGATTACAACTTAAATTCTTTTAATTGGAACCACAAAACACATTAAGCTCTTCTATAATATATTTTTTTTAACCTTTAAGCACCGACGTGCATTTTTTGTAACGTTAGTACCGACGTGAGGCCTGAGAGGCCGCTTATATTATGTATTGTTTTTTAAAGAAAGTTTTGATTTAAATATTTGTCTCTGCAATATGAAAGAAAATAAAGGATTCTAAGAAAAAATAAGTAAAGAAAGACAACGATCTTTATTATATTTTAAAATTTAACACTAGAATCATATTTGGCTTGAATTTTGGGGGAAAATCCAACTAATAGCTATAAAAAATCATAACACAAAAAATACTTTTCTTAGAATAACAAAAACTTGTATTTCTTACTTAAGACTAATATAACTTTAAGAAAAAAAATATAATAGGAACATAAAACTTCTCTAAAAAAAAATGTCCGCAATCGAACTACATCTTAAATTCTAAGCACAGTCAGGGCACACTTGTTTCGCGCACTGTAAACAAATGTGCTTTTGTGTACATCAATAGGCCAATAAAAGCGTGCAACTCATCATATCGGTATCTTTTAGCTCTGAGCGATCTTGCTTCCTATATTTACATCTATATTCAGCCAGCTTCTCATTGGTTCTTAGCAAAATCTCCGATAACATCTCGTCATTTATATATTGTTTCCACAAAGAATAAGGATCCTTTCCATCATTTTCGGTCAAATTGGATATAGGGAAATAATATTATGTTGTGGTGTTCTAACAGATGATCTATTTGGAGGTGATTTAGACCACTTATATTTGTTCTTTCGTCTAAAACATCCCAGCCTTGAGAGAGGAACATCTTCATCTGATGACGATGATGGCGCGTCCAGTTGTTCAGGTTGAGTTTTTTCTGTATCAGAAATATCAGTGCTGGTATCCGTGTCATGGTCATTATGCTTTGGACAAAAATCTTCGCCAACGTCGTCAACCTCAGATCCGCTGGAATCTTCATTCGTGATCCAGCTCTCAATTACTCGCGCATAATTTGGATTAGATGCATTTATACTTATCCGAGGTCTCTTTGAGTGATGTAAATCTGTCGCAGAAACTATTTCTATTACTACCTGAAGTTCCTGGTCTATCCATAATTTACACTATCTGTAAAAATAATAGTTTATTATAAAAAAATAATAAAATAAAAAACTTACGTAAGTACCGACGTGAGGTCTGAGAGACCGCGTCGGAATTTCAAATCGTAATTACTCACCAAATGCGCGTGCGACTTTACGCCTTCCTGTTTCAATGTCAAAGTGGGACCTGTTCTTGCAGCTACTTAAAAGCAGGGATCGGAATTTGGTGGGGAAAGGGGTAAAGTAGCGAGTCAAGTGCCTGTCAGGGCCTCTCAGGCCGCACGTCGGTACTTAAAGGTTAATAAAAACTGTTACTTTTAATTAACAAGGGAAAACGTGTTATTTATAAATATTTTTACGATAAATCATACTAAATAAATAAAAGTTTAATTCAATGAGCCAAATGTTACGGATCGCTGTTTCTTGCCTGCAGCATAAAATATTTCTATCCCATATTTATCTAAAAAAATGGATTTTTAGTTCAAGTAACAAAATTACTTAAAACTTTTAAAGAGATAAATCTAAACTATTTGTTGTAATGGTAACTCTTTTGTTTACATCAGAATAATTTGTTTCACAATAACGCCACTTTTAGGAACCTAACCATACAATAAATAAGTCACAATAATTCCAAAACAAATTTCAAATTTAGTTTTGGTACGTAATCAGTTCACCTCTTTCTTATTGATGTCTTTCTCTTCCTTCTTACGCTTTCGATTTTGTCCAAGAAATTATTACATGTTAAAGACCAATATTTCAGTATAATCATAACATTACCTAAGACAAGGCTGTATGGAAAGATCCCTTTTCCTCGAATTATATAATTACAATTAAAAAAAATGAGCTACCGACAACCGTTCGTAGTTGGTGCCTATCGTGGATTGTGAAACGCAAAAACGCATGGTTGTCGGTAGCTCAAAAAACGGTCGGTAGCTGCTACCGATGGTTGTCGGCAATGATGTCAGACGTACCAACTTCTTGGTATATACTAGTTTTTAGTGTCACGTACCATGTACCAAGACTACTCAGTCATTGTATGCAAAAATACCAAGATTGGCCGTTGACCGATAAAAATACATTGACAATATAGAATAATCGACAAATTTCAGAGATGCATGTAAAAAAAAACATTCCAATCAGATTTCCTTAATGTCATAAAACTTAATTATATCAAGCTGTCTCGATGAGCAGTTAACATTTTCCGCCGTTATTTTCTTAATATGTTAGATAGCGTAATGGTAACGCGTTGCGCTCACGTTCACGGGGCCCCGGGTTATTGTTAAATTGTATAAGTAAAGTAATATGCCGTTTAAAGTAATCTTAATATGGAATTCGAAACCAACTGTTCCAGTTAGTTACTTTGGCTCTTAGGCTAGGCTTTGTGCTGTAGTCTGAGTTTTAAGTCGCAATTGCTTTTGGACCAAAAGTTTTGAATGATCAAAAGATTAATAAAAACTAAGTAAATTTAAAGTAATATTTACCCCGAAACCTGTATACCGGTACTCGAGTACCCGAGTACCTGCCAGGTATTCGAGTCAGTACCTAGGAAAATTAATATTACTGCTACGGCAGTAGTCTATTGCTATCTGGGTGGCAGACGGCGACGTCATTGAGATAGACATATGATAAGGTTTTGACAAATATGAACCGTTGTATAGATTCCGAACACTGGACAATGGCCAATATACGAACTGCCACAACTGCGGTAAATCTTATACACTAGGTTGCTCCTAAGGGTTTTCCAATGGTTCGCAGTTTTGAATTGTCAATATCGTTGAACTCCATTTTGATACTTGATCTTGTATTAATAAACTGTTATTTCGTATTCCGTATTTATTAGTGACCATGAAAGTGAATAATGAGTGATTTAATCATAATTATAAAAATATTAGCAACTAGTTGCTAATGAACAAATAGCTAGTTCTTAGCTAGGAATTAGTGATTTATTAAAAATGAGTTACAGAATGTGACACCCACGCAACGGTCCGTTGTCCACATAGCTCTATAAACAAGTTATTTCGGTTGTCCTCAGAAGTTGCACGAGTTACAGAATAAGGGGCCGGTGACCTTGGTTGGGGTGTCGACGATAGTTATCCACCCAAGAATTGGCAGTATGGCTTAGTGCCTTCGCCTGTGCCCGAAAACGAAACGAATGTTATCCACATTGGTTGCCAACCAAACTTTCCGACCCAGGGTGACCTTAGGCGATACTAGTTTTTAACCGGCAGTGTTGCCAAACTGGAGAAACTAAAAAAAAATATTTTACGTGTTTTTATTAAAGCAATCAATGGAGATGTGAAGACGTCTAATTTGGTTTATTTAATGAAATTTAGACCCTGACCTGACTGATAAAAGGAAATCGCATTTGAGAGTGTTTTACTTCAAAAATATTCGTCATTAAGAGTTTAATAATTTTAAATGAATATTGAAAAATCTAATAATACTATGAGAATTTATCAGAAAAATATTTTTTTTTTGTCTGATACTTCAGGCCCAGAGATGATTTGTCGTCACTTCTGTATCGAAAATAATGTTTTTTAAATGAAAGTTTAAAGATTGATATTACAAGATAGGGATAGATATTTTAAAGTAATAATAATTCTAAAGTAATATTTTTGAGTTTAATCTGTAAATGAATGACTAGATTCCGCGCATAATAATTTATATGCGTCCCCCTTTATTTCTAGTAACATCAAAAGTTTAAAGAGAAGTCCTTTTTAGTCGAACTTTGATAGCTGTGAAATGTATAAGGTTATAAGGCAAGTCTTGTTTATGAATATGTTAAAATCGTTTATAATTTACTACTCAATTGTATTATATGTTAAAGTAGTATATAGTACCCAAAGCTAATAAGGCATGTATTACAATACCCTAGCAATTAGGGCTAATGATAATAATAGGGGTTAAAGTATGAAATTGCCGATTTGTACTTCAAATAAAAATTGTTTAATTTTTAATTTTTAACAAATTTATTTAATCAAAATAGTTACCATTACTTTCTATACATTGCTGCTATCTTTTATGCCATTGCGATAAAACTCTGAGGATCTAGACTGTACAAACTGTGTGAAAGCATTTTGTACTGCCTCCTTGGTAGAAAACTTCTTGACACGTAGATAATTGTCTAAATCACGAAAAAAATGGTTGTCCGTTGGAGCAAGGTCTGGCGAATACGGAGGATGACGAATGGTTTCTAACTGCAGTTCCTGAAGGGTCAAAACGGTTTCTCGTGCTGTATGAGTTCTCGCGTTGTCATGGAACAATAATGGTGGAGATTGATTCATGAGTCGGGGCTGTTTTACTGCTAGTTTTTCCAACACTGTTCGGATTACGGTACAATAGACATCTGCCGTTATTGCTTGACCAGATCGGAGAAAACTATAGTGAATAACACCGTGCTGAGACCACCAAACAGTTACCATTATCTTTTTATTGGTAACTTTTGCTTTAGGACACTGTTGTGGCGTTTGACTTGCGGTCAGCCATTACATTTTTCTCTTACAGTTATCATAAAGAATCCACTTTTCATCACATGTTGATCATCACATGTCACAATTCAATCCAATATTCCTTCATTTCTGTACCGATATAACAAGGCAATACAAGTTTCAACACACGTTTCTTTTTGTAGATCAGTCAAATCATGAGACATCCAATTTTCGTATGTTTTTATTTCATTGATTTGACGTAAATGAGTCAATATTGTAAGGTAACGTTAAGCCATGCCGCTTATTCCTGGGTAGTTTGACTAGGATCGCCTTCCACCATTTCTCTCAATTTATCGTTATTCACCTGTGTGGATCCTTTCTCTTGGATTATTCTTCAAGGCGAAGTTTCCATCACGGAAGTGTTTAAACCATTGTCACACGGTGCATTCATGTGCAACGTGCGGGCTGTTTCTGCCGCGTTACTTCCGTGTCGGAACTCGTATTAAAAAATCACCCAAAATTTCGCAGTATCCATCTTTCTTGTCTATTCAATAACAAAAACAATTTAAAGTCGATATTCAAATGTTTCACATTTTGTAAAAGAAGAACATCATAGAAACATGTGAAAATGTTTCTTCCGAAAATCTCTAACCTTGAAGATTCTGTCAATTAAAGGAACCTTTTACAATAAAAAGGCAATTGCATACTTTAACCCCCTAATATTTGATCCGTTCTCACATAACCAACTGTGCGGATGCTTTTAAAACATTCCTAAACTATAGCATAGAATTGCCATCACAAAACTAAGACAACATAATAATCTTGTAACAGATGGTAACACTTATTGTGATTTGCTGCGCGTCCATGTCAAGAGATTTTCGTTTGTGTAACACGGGATCAATAGAAATGTGGAATCTTGACTTATTTAATAAAATAATTTATCTCATTTGAACTATTCGAACGAATCAACATCTAACTTTAGTGTCAAACTAAACACGGTAACATGATTAAAGGCGACCTCGGCAACCATTAGTTCAGAGCAGACAGTGAAGTGAAATGACGGGGCTGTCCTTTATTCGTAACAAAGTGAAGTAGTAACATAGAAAATCGAGCATACTATTTATGTGCATTATGTAGTGAGAGTGTGTCTTTGCGTCATTTATTACTTACTTAATACCGTGTTTTGGTCATCGCGTGTATATTATGTGGACGAGATGATGTGGATGTTTGCGGTGGCTGCGGCCGCGGCCCTGACAGCGCTCAGTGTCAGCGGGGAACAGGTGCTTCTTTTAGACACCACTACAGAGGCGACCCTGGGATGGACGAGGTTCCCATATGGACCGCAAGCGAGTACACCAGGTTGGCTTGAAGAATCGTATACGAATTTCGAGAAACAAATCAACTGGCGATCGTACGTGGTTTGTGACGTCGCTCACCATAATGTCAACAACTGGCTGTGGACACCATTCATAGAAAGACGAAATGCTAATCGTATATACATCGAAATTAAGTTTACGATTCGTGATTGTTCATTGTTCCCTGGCAATGCATTGAGCTGCAAAGAGACTTTTAGCCTTTTGTATTACGAGTTTGATGTCGCCACACGAGAACAGCCTCCTTGGGAACCTGATAGTTACAAACTTGTTGGTAGAATAGCTGCAGGTGAAGGTAGATTCAATACTAACTCTGAAGTGGACATAAATACTGAGGTCAAAAGTATAGCTGTGACAAAGAGAGGTGTTTACTTTGCCTTCAGAGATCAAGGAGCATGTATTTCAATATTAGCTGTAAAAGTATATTACATTACATGTCCAGAGGCAACAGTAAATTTTGCTAGATTCCCTGCCACACCAACAGGAAGAGAAGTCACAGTGATTGAACAAGCTAATGGCACTTGTGTGGAGAATGCTGAGATTGCTCCTGGTGAAGCTCCCCCTGTATACTTATGTAAAGGAGATGGTAAGTGGACCCTTCCCAGTGGTTCATGTAAGTGTCGTGCAGGTTTTGAGCCTGATCATCATAATCAAGTTTGTAATAAATGCCAACCAGGAAAATTTAAGTCTCATACTGGAGATGATCCTTGTGTAGCATGCCCTGATTTTTCTGAATCTACTATTTTTGCAGCAAGTGAATGTAAATGTGTACCTGGATTCTTTAGAGCTAAAAAGGATCCAAAAAACGTTCCATGTACACAACCACCATCAGCACCTGATAATTTGACTGTTACATTTGCTGATCAATTTTCAATAGCCCTTACCTGGCAGCCTCCACATAAAAATGGGGGAAGAAATGATGTTACGTATCGTATACATTGTTCTAATTGTGGTCCTAGTGTTGAATATAGACCTGCTTCTAGTGGTTTAAATTCTACTAGAGTGACTATTATAGGTCTGGATCCTGTAACTGAATATAAATTTCAAGTATTTGCTGAAAATGGTGTTACTGAGTTAACAGGAGAGCCACCAAAGAAGGTGGAAATAACAGCTATAACTGAGGCTTCTGTTGTTAGTGTGGTATCAAAATTAAGAGTCCTTAGTGTAGAAAGTGATAAATTGTCAGTTGCTTGGAATCCACCACCCATTGATTTGACAGACCCAGATGATACAATAGAAAGTTATGAAGTGAAGTGTTTTGCTAAAGATAATTTTGATAAGAATGGGAATGCTACCTTAAAGATCACTAAAGAGCCTCACATGACTATTACTGGCTTGAAAAGTGATACTGAATATGGTATAAGAGTGAGAGCAAAAATGAAAAGGGGATGGGGTGAGTTTAGTGGAATAGTCTATGCCCACACAGGATCAGTATTAGAGACCACTTTTGTAGGTGAAGAAGAAGGAGCACAAGTCAGATTGGTTGCAGGGGTTATGGTTGCAGTTGTTGTTCTCTCTGTAGTTGCTATTATTGCAACTGTGCTATTTTTAAGATCACGTGCTGATGATGAGTGCGATAAAAAACAACCTAATGATTGCAATGCACTAAACTATCGTAATGGTGAAGTTTATACAGGTCCTGAGAGACCTGCTAAAACCAGTAGTAATGCTACTACTCCATTGTTTGCTGGCACTGGCTCTAGAACATATATTGATCCGCACACTTACGAAGATCCTAATCAAGCAGTGAGAGAATTCGCTCGTGAAATTGATGCTTCTTGTATTACTATAGAGGCAATTATTGGTGGTGGTGAATTTGGTGATGTATGTCGTGGAAAACTTAAACTGCCAGCTAGCTGCGGCCAAGAAATTGATGTTGCTATTAAAACTCTCAAACCAGGATCCACAGAGAGAGCAAGAAGAGATTTTTTGGCTGAAGCTTCAATAATGGGACAGTTTGAACATCCTAATGTTATATTTTTGCAAGGTGTAGTTACTAAATGCAACCCTATCATGATTATTACAGAATTCATGGAAAATGGTTCATTGGACACATTTTTAAGGGCAAATGATGGCAAGTTTCGAGTTTTGCAGTTAGTAGGAATGCTACGTGGTATAGCTACTGGAATGCAATATCTATCTGAGATGAATTACATCCATAGAGACCTGGCTGCTCGTAATGTACTTGTCAATTCACAGCTTGTGTGCAAAATAGCTGACTTCGGTTTATCTCGTGAAATAGAATCTGCAGCTGATGGTGCATACACAACTCGTGGTGGTAAAATACCAGTAAGGTGGACAGCACCAGAAGCTATTGCTTTTAGGAAATTTACTTCAGCTAGTGACATATGGTCAATGGGTATTGTTTGTTGGGAAGTGATGAGCTTTGGAGAACGTCCTTATTGGAATTGGAGTAATCAGGACGTAATCAAGTCGATAGAGAAGGGATATCGTCTTCCTGCACCTATGGATTGCCCAGAAGCTGTTTACCAGCTAATGCTTGATTGTTGGCAAAAGGAGAGAACACACAGACCAACATTCTCAAGTATTGTCAAAACATTGGATAAACTTATTCGTTGCCCTGACACATTAAGAAAGATAGCTCAAAACCGTTCAGCAGATCCTCTTGCAGGTGATACTCCAGACTTGAATCAGTTCTCATCCGTTGAAGAGTGGTTGGAGTGTATAAAAATGTCACGATACATTGAGAAATTTCGTGCTGCAGGTATTACAGATATGGAGGCTGTTGTAGATTTGACAGTTCACCAGTTGGCGACCCTTGGCGTTACGCTCGTTGGACATCAGAAAAAAATCATGAATAGTGTCCAAAGTATGCGTGCTCAGATACGCGTCAGTGGGCCTTATGGGTTTCTTGTGTGAATTTTCGTAAAGTGCAATTCGGAAAGTAGTATGATTGAGGAGATGATTTTACAATGAGCAGTTTCTGTAATAAATGTGTACATCAAAAACAATGTGAAAACAATGATCTCTCGATGAGCAGCTAAAGTGGACAATTCTTTGCCATAATCTTTGAAAAAAAAAATACATCTTCAATAAATGCATTTTGTATATTTTTCTAAAAGCAAATGTCATAGAATAAGATGTAGAATAAAAGACAACTTTTCATAAAAAGTAAAAAAATATCATACTAAATTAGTATTGGTTATATTTTTTCCATGTAATAAATATAGGTACTGTTGTATGTGTGTGCTAAGTGTATTTTAGTGATTGGCTTTTTGACTTTAATATTTGTTGTCTATTTCATCTTATAATACCAACTGAATGATTGTGTTATAAAAATTTGTAGATTGTGTGATAATGAATCAACATAAAAAATTCAAGTTAACCATAAGTTTTCATTAAAGCCTTATTTAATATTTTTGTTTGGGTCAAAAATCCAATTACTATATAAACCATACAGTATGTAAGAGCATCTGGCCTAAATTTATCATTGTGATTATTGATTTTCAATACTTATAAGCTTTATTATGCTACCGTCTTGAAATTTGTGTACAACGAAGAAATGAAAGCCATTATTTATGTTACTCAATAATATCTATTATCATTTATCTCTTCTGTAAAGGCAGTTTTAAAGATAAATCAACATACCATCACTATAGATGATTTTTAATGTATAAAGCTGCTAAAACTAATCTATCTAGACTGATGTTCATATTTGTGATTGTTTTATAATGAATTTTATATTATTATTTTATTTTTTAAAGAAATTGTACTTAATAACTTGAGATTTAGTTTTAAGAGAGATTGTGGAAATTTTTTTCAAAAAGTACAAGAAATAGCATTTTGCAATGAGTATGCAAGCTTTTTTCGGGCATGTAATGATTTTATTTACATAATTGTAAAAATAGAGTATAAAAATGTAGTTAGCTAATTTGACATATAATTATGTGTATATTATTGACAATTTGATCCCAAAAGTTTATACTATGGTAAAATAAAGTGTCAAATACTCGTACCATTGCCATTTGTTCTATTTTTTATTTCTTTTAGTAATATAATTGTGTAACTTTTACTGCCAATGTGATCAAGCTGAGGTATTATGGTTCTTAAACTTTAAACTAAGACAATTCATTTATTTACATATATTTAACAATTTTTACACTGCATTGTACAAAAGGCTGAGTTTATGTTAATTTTAGTGTAATATAATTAGACATTTGTAAAGCTATGTTCTGAATTCTTACAAATAATCTGATATGATAAAATATTGTTTATACAAAAATATCTATACATACATCTGATATTTTTGTTAATAAATAATGTTTTATTGTGTGTATTCAAAACAATTGTGTATCCTTAATTTAATTTTTTTTATACTCGCAAATCAATTTTTTAAGATCTAGTTGAAATACGAATATTGCCAATATAGTAATTATAAGTGCTTTGCCTATTGCCTGAGATGAAGTTTACAAACACCTACTTAACAAACTGAGCTATGCGACTTTTATTGTATTTTACTGCTGCTAGCGAATTCAGCTCTGCTATTATTTGTTGTCAAATGTGTTTTACTATTAATTGATAATTATTTATTTTCATAAATGTAACAAAAATATATAATTTGTGATGAAAAGATTATCAATAGTTTGGCTCGTTATATTTTACACACTAATAGAATTTGAATAGAATCCTATTAATTCTGCTTAAGTCATACCATATTATAATTTATATTTTGTATAGTACGACTAAGTACTACTAACTAACGCAAGTTTCTAAGGCAGATGAAAAAACGGTAAAGTATTATATGGGTGGTAAAAGTACACTGTACGTTTGAATACCGATCCATAAAATTCTGCTTATTGTTTTTATATTCGTGGGGTTAACAACCTATAGCTACGAGGACAACAAAATACGAACGTTCTAACGATACGATACGATACGTATCGTTTATACAGTCATTGTCCGTTATTACGCCTGCACTTTTTTTATTAGTCGGGGAAATATTTTGGAGCACAATACCTGCCGCCTGGGGAACGACAGGGATGAAATTGAAAGTCTTTACCACAAATGTTGGTGTCTATTGTTTTTTAAGACACATTTACTTTTTAAATAAATAATCATTTATGGAAAATGATTAAAGCGTGGCATTATTTGATTATGAGATGATTATGTAACCAAGTATGAATATTGTATGTACGAGATTACTGCAGAATGCGAAATTGAAATTGTATTTTAATATTTTCATTAAATGATCCGTTGATTTCATTCTCGCTTCATTAAAGTTGAAGATTTTTGTGTCCTGTTAAAAAGACAACCGGAAATTACAAGACTATTGAAAGTTGAATGGTTGAGAGTCGATGTTAATATGACGGAAGACCTAGGGAGCCAATCAACGGATTTTTGCGTTAGTACACACGATGGACAGACTGACCTCCCGTCGAGTTTGCAAGGTTGAATACTAGTCTTATAAAGAGGAAAGATTTGATTGATTGTTTGCAACGAGTAGACTGCGAAACTACTGAACCGATTTTAAGTCTTTCTCCTTCGAAGCTACATCACACGCGAGTCGCCAGAATACTTATATACCAGCTTACCGCCAGCGGTTTCGCCCGCGTAATGGGATAAAAAGTGGCCTATATGTTAACTCGGGGTTAGAATTATCATCAAAAGCAGTTCACTAGTCTTTGCGTGAAAGAGTAAAAAACACATATACACCCTTACACTATTATTATTAGTAGGATTTGTCAGTTCTGACGTTTCGCACCGGATTGCAACATTACAATGATCGTTATACCTATAATTGAGTACATTCTATATACCTATAATTTTAGTGGAGTTGAGATGAATGTAGTTTATAACAAGGCGGCTGGTCATGGAGCTCATGACCATTGATTAGATCGACCATATTCATTATAATGCCAATTAACGAATTAAATAAAATTCATTATACTTACTAGATCACCACTTTATAATCCCTCTGCCCCTTGACTTGAAGGCTGGATCCGCTCTTAGTTGTGTGAATATAAAAAAATGACTGGTGTATATTATATAGCGAGCCAATACTATAGGTTATAGGCTACGATTAGAATAAGATGAAAAGAGATTAGTTTTGTATTAACAAGATAATACATATCTTTATTTACCTCGAGCAGAATATGTATAAATGAGAGCTGTTTCGCATGCAGGCCTTCAAGGAGCATGAGAGATGTTAGCACTCTGGAATGTTAGTTTTGCTGCGTGATTAAACAATACCTAATTGGAGTTACCGATGCGGATACTATAGCGTTGTCTCACTTTGTACTAAAATTTTCATATGTTTTGTATATGTCTTTGTCCACGTTAATAATTCTTTTGTTCTTTGCACTTGGTTTGACAATAACCAGTAATATTAGCTCCTGACCAATTGATACGTCGCATAGCTCCGGTGATTACAATCTAGCTACTTAATATCATCATCATACATCTCCGCTTTGTTTAGAATCTTCTTAGTAATAATTACGTTACTATCACGCTGCACGCCAGGTTACCATAATATGCAAGGTTTTGAACATCTACCCTACATTAAGGTTTAAAATCGAGTGGGGAATATTTGACAGTTTTGTATAACCTGACGTGTTGTTGACTGTACCTTTTGTTAAATGTATTCGTCCGACTGACGATCTTTGACCGAAGTTTTTATTGCGATCTAATGTTTTGACTATAATCCAATATAGCATGATAACCTTTATAAACATTTAGTTTACAAAATATTGTACTAGATGTCTACGTGAGTTGTTTTACACATTTGCAACATTGTAATTTACATTTTATTGCAGATTTCATTAACTGAGTCAGATAACTAGCGTATGCAATAAATGTGAGTCACCCATAAGGATGCCTGAAACAAAATTGTAAAAAGAACCTTGGAAGATAATTAATTTTTTATGAACAAACTAGTTGATAAGCATCACAAGTATTGTCAAACTGACATGTTATCTATTTAAATAGTTTTGGATAAAGTTAAAATGTTCAGTATTAGTTAGAAGTCTGGAGATGTTATAATGAAAAAGGATTGTTTTGAATAATAATTATTGAAGTTAATTCAGATATGTCCTCAGAATCAGCGGCGTAGTAATTAACACATTTATTGCATTTACTTGTACCTACATAGAATATAACTAATCTCTTATAATATTCTCACAATCTCACAAACAGACGTATTTTTTTTAATATCTTTTTGGAAAATCCTTGTTTTTTTTTAATGAAAATTTTAAAGTAAAATATTTAATTGTTAATTTGGAGATAAGCTTGCTTTCAATGTTGTTAGAAGCGAATATAGTCTTCATATTAATTGTTTTGTGCCATTTATCAGGGCTTTGAGACGAAAAAAAGGTGAGAGGGCCTCTAATGATGTGAATATTTTTATAGATTACAGTATTGACGTCCTGTTTAAAATATATTTACTCTGGTACAGTTTATAAATTTATAGCAATAAGTATATCGCAGCTATCACGACACCACATAGTACCTTAAGTAGTTGAACGAAACACCAAACAGAGAAAATATAAAATTTTCACAATTTGTTATGATAAATTACATTTATATAACTATTTTTTTGCACATAAATTCTGTAATAAAAATCCTCTATTTCCATATGAATAGACTGGATATTAGATTAATAAAAATTCTTAAATTGAAGCATATACCGAAATAAATTAGATTATTCAATACTTGCGCAAAAGGCAACGATAGTTTAAAACATTCTCAAAATTCTAAATGTAATATATACTGTTTTAATGAAGTTCATGTATTAAAATGACATTTTGGCTGATGTATCGGATTTTTTTTCGTTATAAGAAGTATTTTGTAAATTTGAAGTTCTTTTTCTAGATTTAAATAAGAAATGGGGTGTCGCTAATTTTAGCTAGAAAGAATTCGAGATGTAGAGTTCATGCTAAAACTATATAACTCCAAATTAAAAGATCCCGATGTATCCTAAACATTGTTTCGATTTGAATTATATGTACGTATGTCACAAAAAATATATGTCGGATATTACAAGAAAAATTTGTAAGCAGTGCATAAATTTTTTTAACCCCCTCTTCTGTTTTTTTAATCCTAACTATAAACTAGTTGCTATTTATTAAGATATCCTAACAGTACCTCAAGGTTGATGACCAATTTATGTAATATGTCTACATTTTGTTCATTAATATTGAAAAAAAAAACAATGAATATAATAAATATTATATTATTTATCTGATAAAGTAATATATATTTATTAATTACAAACAATATTGTAAAATATTTATGCACTGATTGCAAACTTAACCAGTATATAAAGGATTTATTAGCGAAATTTTAAATTTTTACGTGCTAATCTCTGAATAAGTAGATAACTGTAAAATTTACAAGGTAAGTAATACTGTGTTTATTAATGTAGATAATAGTCCGATACTTCTTAATTTAGGAGTACTGTCTGCAACTTGTAAAAGCTATCACGAAACTATAAATTAACATAATAACAAAATGTGCATAAGTTGCTGAAATATTTTGTGTATTGTAATATGTATTGAAATGGAATCCAGTTATGTACGTAAAAACATTAGAAAATCAAGATTTATAGTTTCATTTGCAGTTTTTTGTTTTAGATTTATGCTCGTATACGTATGTACGTATAAAACTTACTATAGAATAATAATTATCATCACAGTTTTGTTTATTTAATATCACTGTCTATACACGGTTATTTATAAAGGACCAGCAACCCCACAGAACTAGATAGCTTAATTACATAAAAAATAACAACATTTTATGTACCACTTTAAATGTGATTCAATACTTTGAACGAATATTACATCGTAACATTCATAGGTACATTTTATTATAAACAGCATTTTATGAAGCGCCTAAATATTTGTGTTGCAGAAATAATGAAAGATCTTATCGTTATTGCACTAGATATCAACACTTGTAATTTAACATGGGGATAGTTTTTATATAATGTTGTATCTGGCATAATGTCATTTTGAAACTATAATACAGCAATAATAATGTTATGTACGAGTTTCAATCACATTTTATAATAATTGTTCATTTAGTGCAATGCGAAAAGATATAATTTTAAATCTTAAAAGATTTGTGATAATATTGTATTATAAAATACGTATTCTTTATCTAAATAAAAATATAGTTTATAAAGTTTTAACATCGCTTACGCAACTTGACGATTCCTTTTATATTGAATAATTTAATATTTGAACGTTTGCTCTATACAATTCCTAAATATCAGTGTTTCTCGTAGGGTTTGTATAAAATTAAAATGAATAAACCCAATGTTGTTTTTATGATGTTCTGCTTCTTGTGTGATGATCTAGTACTGTTTGCGTAGCATAAGTACCTTGAGAGACATTTTGTCTACATCCAAATGTAACAGTCCTTGGGTGCGCGAATGAAATACCTCATTCTTAACCCGAGAAAGATGTACAAAAAAGTTTCTTGAGTTAGTCATGCTAGGTTGCTGATTCTATGATAACCCTCTATATTTCTTACAGTAGGCCGATGAGCTGAGCACATGTAGACATAGTAAGAAGGGTAGGTACGCGGATCGAATGGGGGCTATATCCATTCTAAGCTGCCATACACTCATTTAGAACCGTAAGGTCACGAGTGTCAATTTTATTAAGCGAGTGTTTAGTTATTGTTACTAGTGCTGTGTGAGAACTTCTTTTCGATTTATTTCTAATACCATAACATGTCTATTAATTTAGTACTACCAATAAACAAATTTACATGTGCGGTTAAAAATTGTGACGACCCTGTCAACAAAAGCGGATTTTAGTGTGTCTTCAAAGACTAATTGTAAGTTTTCACGTTGTTAAAACTATCAAATTGATCGGAACAATGTGCAGGTATGCAAAAAAAATACTAGTACAAAGTACTGAAAAGGTATTTGTAATTCCTTTATTCTAAAGTATTATAGATAAAGTATGAGTAGTTAAAAAAAATTTTCGTGCTATAAAGGCAAGAGTAAAATCAGATTAGTTTGTATATAACACTTCAAAGCAAAAAAAAGTTGTTTTTTTTTCGTATACAATTATTTTCTGTCATGAGGATTTACGACAGCCTTGCCGTATGCGTTCGGTCCTATAATTTGCCTCTTGTACATTTACTATGAGACGACGTCCATGAGTGAGGAGCTGAGCGCTTAGTGTAAGTTTTTTGACGTTTACATTCACTGTCGATCGTGAGCGCGTTAAGAATTTAGTATAGAATCCAGTACAGCGCCCCTAGCGGTAAGAACTACCTAGGTACTAAGAACTACGAATCTCCATACAAATTTTTAACGCGCTCACTAGTAAACGCGAGAGCGTAAAACTTACACTTACCACTCTGAATAGACTTCACCCCGGGCCAAACTTGCGGTTACCCGTTTCGACTCGACTCCCCTCGAGTGGGGCTCCCCTCAAGCCCAAAAAAGATACCGTGCGCATACGTGTCAGACCTGTACACGAACTTAAACTAGAATGTCTCGAAAAAATTCCTTACGCATATTAAGTACGATTATTCGTAAAGTGTCGATTCAATGTCGTAGAGTCGATGTACTTGTCTCCGTCGACAAAAGTAAATATGAAGCAAATGGAAAGTCTTGTAAATTTATTGATTATACTGTATGTATTGTAATTCTAAAAAATTGTTTTGTCTCTGTACTGACGTAAATGGATATAAGGTGTATATAAATATATTCATAATAATCTGTTCGCCTAAAGCAATACATACGCCTCATTTTAGTCCATTGTAAGATGATGCAGTCAATAATTTTATAAAATATAAAGCGATAGTACCAGAAATAATGTAAGATCTTATCGTTATTGCACTATACACAGACACATGTATTTAACATAGAGATAATTTTTATATAATGTTTTATCTGACATAATGCCAGTTTGATACTAAAATAAAGCAATAATAATAATAGTACGAGATTCGATAACATTTTAAAATAACTGGTAATTCAGTGCAATGCGAAAAGATTTAATTTTAAGTGTCAAAAAGATTTGTGATAATATTGAATTATAAAATCCGTACTCTGTATCTAAATAAAAATATAGTTTACCAAGTTTTACCATCGCTTATGCAATTTGACGATGTCTTTTATATTGAAGAATAAAATATTTGAATATTTGTAACACCAAGTACTTAAATAGCCTAATTTAATGGTATAAAATAGAGTGATGTTAGATTTATTATAAGTTTTTATAGAGTTCGCAGGGATGTTCACCACACATGGCTCGTAGAATATCATCCCTGCGAAGTATACAGATGGTTATAGTATAAATCTTAGGCAGTTTTAAATCTTTGATATGAGTCGGTTTAGAAAAACAAAACTGTAAGCTTGGCTATAATTAATTTATGTAATAAACTATTAATATTTATTTCTGTCTTGTTAATCGATTTTTCCTAAGGCACTGTAAGCTATATATCGACAACAATCCGTATACCAGAGGTTCCCAAAAAAGATTGGTTTCGGTGGACCTCTGCTACTACATTTTTACCATATTCCCAAAATTTGTCCAAAATATCGATGTAAATTGGCGTCGTGTGTGAGTGCCAACACTTAATTTGGGAGTGGTAAAAATAAATAAAAATTGTATATTTTCTTGCGATCTATTTATTGAAATAATAATGATAACAGACTTGAAACAACATGAAAATGAAATAATATTAAAGTTACATAACTTCAACAATGCAAATCTATATAAATAAAAATGAGTTTCCGTTCGTTAGTTCGTCGCTAAAACTCGAGAACAGCTGAACCGATTTGACAAATTTTAGTCTTGAAATATTTGTGGAAGCCCTGGTTTAAAAGATAAGAAAATATAACAAAATTGAGAGTATAATACTAAAAAAACAATTTGATTTTCCCATACAAACTGTTCTTAGCTGTCAAACGTTCAGTTGACGACCAATATTTATGGTCGTGCAGTGGTCAGTTACGCAATATTTTTCAATATTAATATGGTTTTTATTAAGAGGTAAGTGATACGAAGTTCACCGGGTCAGCTAGTCAATAATAAAAAAATACCCATAATTTTAATGGGAATAATTTTGAAGGATAGACAGCAAATTATCAATATTTGGCTTCAGTTTTGGAAGGATTAACCGCAAATCTCCCCGTTCTGTAATATTTAATCTGCTCCTTTTTTTTTGTTAATAGGTTTGTAACGACACTAAAACTTCTTTTGACAAGGTATGATGAAACACAATCAAAAGTTTTCTCGCAATTTCCCCAGCTCTTGATATTTTTCGGGTATTTCTGTCTGCAGGCAAAATCTTTGATAGTCTTTTTTAAATTGCACCTTCAGCTCTTCGAGAAGTTCCTCTTGTAAAACCATATCCGCGACTTCCGTTTCATCAAATGGATTTATGAGCCCTGGTAGTATGTCCATCATCAAAATATCTTCAAATCTGTTTTTGAAGACATCATGCAGTGCATTTAAATTTTGAACGTATGTCTGAATATCTTCATCAAGACATGCTGTATGTGACAAGTTTGGACACTGAGAATTCGCGCTGACTAATATTTTGCTTCATAAATTTAAATTTTCCAAGAAAAATCGAAATTACACTCTTTGTTTTTATTAAATTTAGGCTATCCCTTGTAATTGCAAGTTAATGTCATTAATTTTTTTTAACAAATCTGTCAAAAACGCGATGTCTGCTTTCTATTTGATGAAGTTTTCTTTTAAATCTGTATCTTTACTTTCCAGAAACTCTAAAACTGATTCAAAAAGTAAGTAAAACCTTGTTAAACACGCACCTTTCGACAACCAGCGTACTTCAGTATGTAAAAGCAATCGTCGGAAGTCTTTATGATTTTCGTCGCACAATGGGGCAAATAAACGAAAATTCAACGCACTGCTTTTTATTTTATTAACAGCTATAATCACAAGTTTAAGCGATTGATGCAATCTATCACTCAAATTTTTCGCTACAAGGTGTTGTCGGTGGATGAAACAGTGTATTGCGGTTACTCCTGGTATTATTCTCTTAAGATGGCTTATAAACCCACGATAACGTCCAACCATGGCAGGAGCTCCATCTGTTGCCACCAAAATGATGTTTGTAAATTGAATCGATTTTTTCTGAAAAAAATCACCCAGTAGCTTAAATATTGATTCGCCTTTAGTGCCCGTCTCTAAAGTTTTCGCGAATAGCAGCTCTTCATGGATTTCTTTATCCATAATAAATCGAACATATGCCAATAATAATGCTTCACAACCAAGTAAAATTGACTCGTCCAGATGAATAGAAAAATGAGTTGTTTGTAGATAATTATACAAGAAACTTTCAATATCAGAGCTCATTTCATCAGTGTTGTTATTTAAAGGAATTCTTTTAAGTACGTCACGTGAAGGCATGTGCAGAACAGTTTTAAAACCTATTCAATAGCGGGTAAAATTAGCTGTTCTCCGAAGGTGTGCGGTTTCCCAGATTTCGCAATAAGCAATGAAATATTGTAAGATGCTCGCAAGCCATCATCGTTACTTTGAGGCTTTGAAGCGAACATACTGTGCACGGTGGGTCTCTTTTCATATTTTTCCTTCAATGTTTGAAAATATTTTAAATCTTTACCTATTTTATCAGGATGACACCTTATTAGATGGTTTTCGAGCTTCGATGGTTTCATAGTCATTGCTCAAAACTTTGTTGTATAAAAGGCATGTCGGCAATCGTTTATCTGCCTTTGATGGAAGAAAACCAAATTTCAAATAATGAATACTGTACTGCCGACATTTCTTCTTAGATTCAGCCATGTTTCGTCTCAATTACCTACCGAAAAAAAAAACAATCAAGTGTATATAGTATAATATAGCTAGAATAATTTACTTTCTGCCAAGATCTGTATCATCCTACAAAAAACTAAATACCTGCATGTTTGTAATAGGTATATAATTACAAACATGCAGGTCAATCATATATCCCTCTTTTAGTGAATAACTACAGCCGTGTAAATAAATAATTGTATAATAAAAAGTACAAAATATATCGAATAATGGACTAGTTCAGTATTTAATTTTTATTAGGTACGTACCTACTACACGCAAACATAATAAATATAATATTATTACAATCAAATAGGCACGACGGAGGTACTTACTTTTCCGGGACCGGCAAACCCGGCATCACTGCCGTATACAGTGCTTCAAGATAAATAACAGGTATTCGAAGAAGTCTGCTGACAATATTGGTCCATACATAGTATAAGACAGTCGCTACCTGCTGTCTGTACACTGCTATCCTTATTTTAATGCGGTTTTCATCAATATACAGTGATGGTTTATAATATAAGCCCACGCGGGCGAAGCCACTGGCGGAAATTGAGTTTATTATATTATAATAGTAACATAAACTATGCAAGAGCAGCTCTGTATTATACTGCCTAAATGTGTCGAGCACCTTTGGAAGCACGAAGTTAGGTGATGCCCATTATTAATCTCGGTGGACTGTACTGTTTTTGCACACCTATTTATAACTTCGTTTTATATAGCGTGTGCAAACATTCGTTCATCTAGGTGTCTCCTTCTCACGGATAGCTCAATTATATTTAATCAGAGCGCACGCTTGGGTATGATTTTTTGTGGTTCATTTTTTTGGTTAATCATTAATTTATTAGCCCACAGGACCAATAAATGAGTCCACAGAACCCGACCACACTTTCATATGGGCACTGTGAAGGGGAGGGGAGAAAATTACTTCAGCTTATATTTACAAAATAAAAAAGTATAAGATCAAATATAAGTCAATATTTATTAAAATAATTCGTGTACAAAAATAATAATATGGCGTTTGTAGTATTAAGTTAAATGCATGAAAAAATTTGGAATTTACTACGACACTCCTTTGTAAACACCATGATGACTCGAAAAGATAATACTTTTACGAAAAGGAAAACAATAATCGATTACATAAATAAGATTCATTAATACACAGCCATTTGATTTTGATCACAAAAATATGACCGTTAGTAATAAACTTGGAATCGTTCAACATTCGAAAATATTTTCATAATACACAGTGGTTTCCTATAGTTTGCGTCGACAGTCGCCTCTGTCTTTTCAATTTAAAAGGATATAGATTCAGGAGTCGTAAAAACGCACACCAATTCGAATAGGGGGGGTTTGATCATGGTAGATTTTTTACAATGTATTTAGCCAGTTATAGAATTTTGTATTGTCGTTTTTTTATCGTCTCCAATTTGGCCATCGACACACACTTAGGAAATTAACTTGTAATGCATTATTGTGTTAGATTTTTTTGAGTTCATGCATCGATTTTTCACCTACTTACGGATTTCTTTTAAATAAGATGAACAACATGTATTATGTACAACCTAAAATAAGCCACATACATGGTTGAACGAGGGTCGAATACACATCAAACTATTATCTATCATTGACCCAAATTAATAGAATAGATTAAACTGGAACAATAAAGGCATCACATATTGATGCTAAAAAAATATCGTCACAGTGATCTTACACAGAAATAATAGTGGCTTATATATGTCACGAATATAAATTACATTATTTATTATTGGTCGAGAATATCGATCATCGTGAAAACATTCAAAACAATATTGCGATAAAAATCCATATGCTTAACAAATTGGCGTTCGTTGCGGCTTCAGAAACACTTTGAATGTTCACCTGTATAAATATTACTGACTGGGGCCGTATTATACGTAGATTCGTTAAAGGGAAACAAATGCTGTTACTAAAGTAAGACCACTATTATGTCTTTAATCTCCAGCCAGTTTTGAGCACTACAATTATTTGCTAATTTATAACAGTTGGTAAAGAATCGTTCAAAGGAGTTTCTGAATATTCAGTTTCAAGAACCCAGTGCCGCTAGACATTACTTATTTTCTGATAGACAAAGCATGTAGGATAGTGTGAGTCCTATATCTTAAATAATATGCCTATCTGCTAGGTTGGTCCGAAGACCAATTCGCAGGTTTGCTAGATGAAAGAGAATCTATTAGAAAATAAGTACCGTCCTGTCAACTGTCTCTTAATCTTATACTTTAAGTGATTCACAATATATTTAAAAATGTCTACCTGCTGCAAACGAAGGCGTTTGATCTATATAGGTAAATCCGCTTTTAAAATAACAATACAATGATAAAATACTGCTCAAACAATATAACTTAAAGAAAAACGTTTTTTCTTAATTTCAACTAACTCTAAACAGTATTTCCTAATCTCTGAAAAACAGTAAAAAGAAATACAATAAAAATTAATCAATTTTACATTAGGTAGGTAATATAAAACGAAATCACAGCAATAAATGTTCAATGTTCTAACTATATTTTTAACGATCAAAATGTATTGTTATTATTTAAGCAAACGCTAGATCAGCGTTTCCAACCTTTACTCGTTTACGGACCCCCTAGGATACGGTCAACGTATCCATTATACGATCAAGCACGAGATGGCGAGATAAAAACAAATATTTATTTGTATTGCAAAAAGGTCCTAAATAATGCTAAATAAATAATTATTAGACAACACATACATTTCTGATTCCAAGCTGAGCAGTTAAAGCCTCGTATTATGGAATATATGAGTTGATGAAGGTAGCACAACACTCAGACACAAGATACTATAGAAAAGTTAATTTTCTACATTGATACGACTGGGAATCGACACGGATGGCGACAACTTGAAACCGGCGTGCCACCCGAACCAATCGGCTACAAATATTTAGAACCCTTTTTTAAAGGACTTAAAAAAGCTATGTCCTGTGTAGGACACGTATGTATATTCACAGATTTTCAAAACTTCTTTTAATATTCGATATCTTAAGGACCGCTGTGTGAAGTGGTCTTATAAACAGCTTATGGAAATTTCAACGGATTAGCAGTTTTGTTTTTGAAACAAAATAAACGGAAGCGTTAACAATAAAACTTCGACGGAATATATATGTCACCTAAGAAATCATTGTAATATAACATATTTTTTATAAAAATATCACTAAATATAGAAACACTCGCGTAGGAGACGGCGGATCACACAGGTTGCAAAACGCTGTCCTAGACAGTTCTGAAATAGTAGGTAACAATTTTATTTTTTTTAAAAACCATTACTTATTTTCGATGACTAAAAGTTTTAATCTTAAACTTTTAGTCTTACCTATCTTTACTGCACGAAATAGTCATCATTACTTTTTTTCCATAGTGTATAATGATAATTTTTTATTTAGTTAAGAGGTTGTTCTTGAAAATATCAGTGACAAGTAAGTATATCAAGTAATTCGACAACTTAGAAAGGTGTTTAAGTTACCAAAATAATTAATTACATACACATATAAACTACATTGCCAAAATCGACACCATTATCACATAATACATTTCAGTTATATAAGTGCTTATACTAATTAATATTACTGTTCTATTTACATTATGTTGTTTAAAAAGAACTCTGTAAAAATAACAGAATGATATGATGGATATTTTTTTCATTTTCATCATAACAACATATTGATAATATGTTAAAAAAAATTTGGTTGCCCACAGATCCACCATTTACTATGGCTTTTTTTTCTCAATATACACTTTTTTCATATTTTATTACATAATTCGAGTTTCATATGTTTAAATCAACACAAATACTCAATCTGTTGTTGCCGTAATCAGAGAAGTTAATGATTCGTTGATGCATTTTCATTCTAAAATTTTCTTTATTCATAGATACAATCTTTATAAGCAGTAACTCTTCTCATTTTACCGATTACTAAAAGTAAATGACGTCCCCAAGTACAGTAATAGGTAGTGACCTATTTTATATTGGCTTAAGATAAGACAGATAGGATCTATACAAAGTGTCTAACTCGCTACATCGGTACCTTCAAATATATAAAAATACAATCAATTATCTATACACCCTTCATTTTTACAATTATAATGATTTTGTAAAATTTCAACAATATGATATAGACATTGTTAAAATATTACTACACACGTTTCATTTAAAAATCTAACTACATAAAAATATTATGGATATTTACTAAATACCTTTATAGGTGTACATACAAATCATTTTATCACCTAGGTAAATAGTTTGATTATATCGTATCACTAGCATTAATGAAGCTAATAAGGTTTTATCAAATTTTCCTGTTAATTCTTATCAAAGTAATGGATTTTCATATTAAAACAAACAAATGCTGAGTGCAACATGAATTAGCTTTAGTAATATTTTTTTTTACATTGACATTCGTCAATTTGACCAAACGCGACTAAAAGATTCATCAGTAAAAGTTTCAACAAAATATTTATATTAGATAATTAAATTTTTAAATGTTAAACCTTTTAAAATTTTAAATATTTTTTTTTTTAAATAGTTATTAGTTACCTTATAATGTTATTATTACATATTATTTTGACTAGTTAGTCACATGTTGATAATATTACTATGTAAATAACTAGTGATCTGTCTTGGTTTCCAACGGGTGCAATTTATATACCAACAGCACATCAGATTCATCAAAACTGTGAAGATTTATCCAATCGGGTTTTAAGCTTAAAAACATTTCCCACTTACTCTGTGCTATGACAGTGCCGCGAATAGTTCGAAGTCGAACGTGTTCAGACATACAGACGCTAAAGATAGCATTTCTATACTAATTTACAATTTTTCTATACTAATACTAGCTGACTGTGAATTTCTTATCGCCTCCAAATCAAATAATAAGTTCTTTTATATATGTAACACTTGTTTCAATAAAATATTCATTTCCGAGATGGAATTATCAACGATTATTAGCAAAATTATATAGAAAATAGTGTTTCTAATTAGGCTGATATTTTTTTAATTGAAATACTAGTTTGATACGTAAGATTTTTTGTGGTTACACGATCACTTGATGAAGAATCACTTATTAAAGGCTCTCTTATATAGAGCTTAGAAATACGCATCGAGAATAAAGTTCATACATTTTTCATCACAGAAAAAAATGCAGTTCTATAAAAAATCTAGCAATAATTTTAGTTTTGTGTACATATTTTATATATGTATAGATTACATAAAATATATTAGTCTTAAATGGATCCAAAAACTTATATTGTTATCTTTGTGATTTTTTTTTCTATCAAGCCAATTATTGAAATTATGTATCTATTTTTTTTCAAACAATCGATCATATGTCTAATTCACATAAAAAAATATTTGGAAAATATTAGCATAGGCAAACAATAAAATTGGTTTAAAATGAGGTAATTTCATAAAATCTTGCCTTAACTTTAAGCAAAAAAATTAATGAGTTGTAAATTAAACACAAGCGAATATTTTGTATCTGATATTATAATGATTGAATATTGATATGAAAACTATTATTTTATGCTTATATAATTTTATATTATATTATTTTATTTAATCCGATGTCATAAAAGGAGGTTATCAATTCGTGGTGTATATATGTAATTTTAATCAGTTATGTTATTGCAGAAACATATTAGTTTCCTACATTTATCGGTTTCGTTAGATAAATGTTCTATGTTGTGTTGAGTACGATATATACATAATAAACTAACCTCATTTTTTCATTCGTTTACACAAAATTTCTTCAATTTAAACTAAAAAAAAACAGTTGCAAGTTTAAAAGTAGACTATCAATTATCATTAATACATTCCCTAATCTATTTATCTGGGAGATCGTCTGGTAATCTCTCCTTATATAATGCAACTGACAAAGACAATCTTTTTATTATTCCATACTAATATTCTAGATGCAAAAGTCTGTGTATTTGTTTGTTACGCCTAAACCACTAAACCGAGTCGACCTTAAAAGACATAGGTTAACTTTCTTTGATAAGGCGGTTGAAATGGTAAAATGCATAAACACTTAATAAAAAGTTTATGAAAGTTAGTATTTGTCAATATTCAGGCATTTTATACGATATTCCTAATAAATAAATATTTGTTATAGCATTTATAGAATTACTGCCAAAGTAACTATACCAGGCGGACGAAGTCACGGGCAATAACTATTACATTAAAAATATAAATTAAAATATGAAACTGATGAATCGATGATTGTATTTTTGTACACTTTAATGGAACGAAAAAATATACACCAAAAATTACTTAACTTTACGTAGTTCACACAATAAATTAATTAGCATATCATTATAATATAAGGGCAGGTTTACAAAGTACACGCTACCACAACATACTTTCTGCAATCAATTTTTAACATAACTGCCAACAAGTTATGGCTTAAAGTCGAATGGAGAAGGTAAGTATAAGCACATAAGTCAGCTTATTTATCAACGATATAGTAATAATTAGTTCGAAGGTCTTAATATAAGTTTATTTGTATAACTAGTGATTATAAGAGAAAACATAAAACATTCTAATTATAAGGAATAGCTGATACTAAGACATTATGAGAAACTACAATTATTGTTAAATCCATAGTATATTATTTATAACATTAGATTCTGTGTCCACATAGAATTTCTTTACTGATATTATCAATATCAATACATATAAATATTTTAGTCTTCATTACTAAATGTAAAATTGATATAATTACCTTTGAAATTAAAATACTAAAAGGCTTTACTTTCTGCCCATAATCGTTTAATGGTAAAGTAAAATTTATTAATAAAAATCGCAAAGTATACCTAGAATTATATATCTTTAGTTCAGTCCAATGATGCTGAAGATGAATTTAAATTGTTAACAAAGTTAGTTACAACATCAAACGTAAGAAATATAATTAATAAGTACACTTTATCGTCTATGTGCAGTTAAATGAATGAATGCGAGAATTTCGTCATACTCCTTGAATTGAAGGTTTTTCTGCCAAATCGTGATAGTATGATGTTTGATGACGGTATATTGACTCAAAAGTAATTCGTGATTATCTTAGCGGAAACCTAACCTTCACATCATTATAATAAATATCATCATGTTTAACTAGATTTATGTAGTGTAATTCGACACATAGTGATATGGTAATGGTTACCGCAAATTAAGGGAAACATCCACTCTCTTTTGAAAATATAAGATACAATACAAAAACAAAACCAATATATTGTATTGTATTATTTAATCTGCATCAACTGTGTTTGTTTCAAAAGTTTTAGCACTTAAATAGTTTGAATGATCGGCAACGTTTTAATGGCGCGTATATACCGTAAACTAACAAAAATACGTGGAAAAAAAGGAAGAACACTTGTGTTGGAGATAAAATTATTTTAGTGAGAATGTTTAAATATAAGAAGGTTTTAACTAAAGTAAAGGTCACTTTTTCTCATTTAAGTGACTCTTTTGATAGAGCTCGCTCAAGTTTTTACTATAGTATATTTTATTTATACGCAATAATGCTAATATATTTGATATTACTGTAAAGAGCCAACCGTTTATTTGGTCACTTGGACTCGGATTCACCCAGTGCAGTAGCGTAATTTTGCATTAAATTTATTTAATAAACCTCGAGTAGATTGATTAGTTGGAACTTGGATTGTTTAATTAGAACTTGATTGGAATCAGTCACTTCGATTGCGAAAGTATACGAAGTCGTTTCACGCCTGAAGCATCTGGGACTCTATATTTTAAACTTACATACATTAGCAATCAAGAGTAAATAACAAGAGCTTCCTTTTAAATAAGTATTAACTTAAATTATCAGCTATAATTCGTATTTATGATAAATACAATATTTTTCTGTTTGTTCGTTTTTATGGAGTGCGCCAAGGTATACTCATAGTGAGAAAATCGTAATTATTAGATACATACATACAGCATATAATTACACAATTTTGTACATTTGCTATGTTTACTCACTATCTTTTGGCACAAATAATAAAAACGCTCATCAATCATTACACAGGATACAATGCATTGTCACAAATTTCTAATAAAACTCAAAAATCCACTTATCTGTAGAGATAAACAACCGACTTCTATCTAGCAAAATTGTAAAAGTGAAGTATTTGATTTTACATATTGGTATTACTGAAGCGTTTATGGACAGAAAGACAATTCTGTAGTGCCGAGCGAAAAATATTACGGTCATACACATTTATTAGTGTTGGCGACATCTTTACGGTTCAATTTACACCAGACATCTCCCCTTCCAATCGCGACGAGGACTTTCGATTTCGATCGCATCCTTGTTCTCGAGGCAAGTCAGCACTGACTAGACTCAAGTTCGGAGTTAATAACTGACAGTATAAACGATCCTTAATCAATGACACCAAGTCGTGCGTGTTAAAAGACCATATGTGAAAGTGCACTATATGTCATGAACTTTATGCATAGACAAAATGGAAATTATATTCTCAATATAATTACGTGATATGGTTTTTCTAAGTTTATTAGTACCAAAATTTTGATATTATCATGATAGAGTATCCACAATGTCCTGTGAATTGTTATCGTCTTAATCATCGTTTTTATTCTTTGAGCCTAATAATGACAATACAATATACATTGTAACCTTTCATAGGTTTTTACAAAGACCTGTATGATGGAAGTTATTTATTTGGTTAATAACCATTATTTGAGCCTACACATATGAGCAAGAATTTGCTTTATCATTTAAGTAAATACCATTGAAAGATAACAGATGTATTTTCTGTTTATTATTAACATACTAAGATTACTTATACATATTTATTTTTAATATAACATGTTTGAAATAAAAATAATTACAGATTTCACACCCAACTTTTCATATCAAAAAGGATAAATTATTAGATTTACTTAAATACACTTAGTAATATTAATATCCCTAAAATTAAACAAACATATCAGCACCATAACATAATTTTTTAGGTAACAAAAAGTTGAATGAACTTTTTATCGGTCCTTCTTCACCAACTTTGAAACGTTATAACAGTACAATAATCACTTACACAATGTAATATATGTACTAGGTTTATATAGTCATCTTTGGTGGCCACCCTCGATACTACACTAAAAATGAGTCTCAGGGATGTCTTCTCAGATACCGCTATACAGTATCAATCTTTGCATTGTTTACAAGTACATAACTAGGAGTGGGTTTACGCTTGAATGTGACATATGTATAGAGGAGACTTGCAAACACACTAATATTCAATCCTATGAAATTGAGCCATGAAAATACATAGTCTCCACCTATTACCATTCCCAAATATGTCACTAAAATATTCTTAAGGCATCCAATGATAGTGGTTGTTAAGGCACTATTGTACTGAGTACACAACATGACACTATATGATAAAACAAATCCCATCACACATGACATTAAAAATTGCACTAGAAATAATAAATCATTCCAGTGTGGGTATGCCACTGAGCGTTCTAAATCTCCCATGCACCAGGCAACTATTGCCGCAGGTATAATCATAAATAGGGCATTATAGTACATTAGTCCATACTTTCCAAGTTCCTTAGAATCTAATTTTTTCTTCATGTACACGCCATTAGCTGCAGTAAAAGCATCATTTAGTAATACAAGTGTGTACCCCGCTACTGAGAATGTAACATCATCTGCAGCAGCCAGCAAGGCACCCCCAACCATGGCCAGGACACTTGCTTGTACAGGCCAGGATGCTCTGACACCAAGGACAAATCTTTCACCCAACATTGTCATTAAAATACTAAATCGTCTCAGAGCTGTAAACATGGGCAAACTGAGTTCCTTTGTGCCGCCAAGTCCAGTGGCCATGTTACCTAAATAGATAATTGGTAAAGGCCAAATACGACGTGCTACTCCACTGTCCAATGGCGGGAATTGTACTAATTGCAGGTGTCTGCCGCTCCACAATACTAATATCGTCGCCGCCATCTGCCCCAATCCTAACACTTGATAGGATGGGAAAGCATAAGTTGTTAGCACAGTTTTATTAACAACTGTTATCATAAATGAAGCCAGTGCATAAAATGCAGCACTAAGAATCTTTTTCATCATCTGAGCTCTATCGGCCTCGGCCTCGTCTTGAATACTGTGTGTAGACATATCGATAGTCCACGTAATTAATTCGATAAATACAGTTCAGCTTACAATACCAGTAACGCATCGATCGTAAAACTTGTAAATTATCACGACTTGTAATTTTCGTGGTCTTTATCATTTATTGGCTTTTCTTCATAGCAGTAGCATTATAAGTCCCATCAGAGAAATAGTAAACTAAATTACCTAATGCACTCCTCGACCATACGTTTCACTTCACATCCACACATTTAGATAGGTTCAGTACGGTACACTTACCACTAATTACCACTTTACTAAATACAAAGCACAATTTAAGGACAGGTATCTACTGAATGAAAAATTCGCCACCCAAAGAGCACTAGTTTACCACTGTCAAATACGAGTGACAGATTTTTTTTTTTTTATTATTGAGCTTAACGGCTCTGGATTCAAGTCCTTTTGAGCCATACATTATTATAGGTATTAATAATAAAATTAAATCTTGACTCCAGTATTGAGAATGAATTTGTAAAGTGGTTTGTAGTTCTTGAATTCTTTTAGTAAGTCTTCGAGTTTACTGGGTACCGTTGTTTTCTTGTGTATTGATTCCAGGTCGCTGACAAGTATTAGTCGTTGTATGCCAAATCGTTTGCATTTCATTACCAGATGTTGGAAATCCTCGTCTTCGTTACAAACTGGACACTTCGGGCTATCTACCATTTTCAGTCTATGTAGGTGAGTGCGAGTCTGACCGTGACCAAATCTCATTCTATTTACGGTTGTTATGAATTGTCTGTTGGGCACTGTTTTTTTGTACCACCAAGGTTGGGCGGGCGGGCTTCCTTGGATCATTTTATACCACCGACCTTTTTCTTCACTAATAAGATTCCAATATTCTTTCCAGAGCAATGTGAGATGCTGGTTTGTTTTGGATTTGAAGTCTGTAAATGGAACTTTCATAGAAGAGGAGTGGTCTTCATCAGGTGTGTTTCTTGTTATTTCATCAGCTTTTTCATTCCCAGTGATGCCACTATGAGACTGTACCCATACGAAATGTATTCTCTTTCCCATATTACTAAAGTTATATAAGAGTTGTTTTATATAATAAACTAAATAATTTACATCATATTTACAGTTATTATTATTAAATGAATTTAATGCACTTTGGGAATCTGACAAAATCAAAAAGTCATTACTATTTATATTACTTATGTACAATAAGGCCTGATAAATGGCATAGCATTCGGCAGTGTATACAGAACAATCTTTAGGAATCTTAATGCATCTAGTTACACTTTGTTGTATATCATAGAAAGCTGAAGTTACTTTATCATCAGATTTTGACCCATCAGTATAAATTTTATAGAAACCTTTGTTTTCAATAAATTGCATTAATTCATTATTATTGTGTAATAAATCTGTATGCAATATAAAACTACAATTTGTTAATGCATTATAATCAAGCTTATATAAAGGCCACTGATTGTCTCTAAATAGGTTGTCATAGAACTTATGTATGTACACTGTTATTGCAAGTAATCCTGGAGTGATTCCAGATTTTAGTAATGATATATTGATATATGAATCTGTTTGTGTATTTTGTAATATTTGTGGTGGTAAAAGCCTTTTCTCTAAGCAATAATTTTTTGATGAAAGTATTTTTATACAGAATCTTTCAGCCAATTGTAACCGGCGAAATATCAAAGGTGGTATACAACTTTCAGTCTGCATGACATGTATGGGTGTTGAACACATTGCACCAGTTATTATTCTTAAAGCCTTATTTTGAATTGTATCTAACTTTTTAAGTAGAGTAAGATTAGCATTCATATATGCCAAACTACTGTAGTCGAAATGACTTCTAACAATGCTTTTGTATAGCATAGATAAGATTTGAGGGTCAGATCCCCAATGTACCCCTGCTAAGGATCGGAGAACATTTAAAGCTTTTGTAGCATTACCTAATATTTTATCAATGTGCTTCTGAAAGTTTAATTTAGTGTCCAGAAGTACACCTAGATATTTGTAATTTTGAACCCATGGCAAAGAAATATTATTGAAATTTATATAACTGTTAATTATGGGGTTTAAAACCTTTTTTGAGAATATCATAGCTGAACTTTTGGAACCACTTATTTCTAATTTTAACTTATTATTATAAAAACTATGAATTTGAAACATTGCTCTATTCAGTTTGTTAATTGCAATATTTACATCTTTATGTATAGTATAAACAAGGAGATCGTCTGCAAATTGTAAAAAATGTACATCTTTTTCTTTTAAAAATTGTTTGATCTGACAGGTATAAATATTGTATAATATAGGGGATATGGTTGCTCCTTGCATTGTTCCCTTATAGACTTTTCGTGGTTCGTGAAGTATATTGTTATATTTTAAATACATAATCCTTTCATAAAGAAAATTAAATATCCATTTATTTACTTTTCCAGGAATACCTATTTCAAACAGAACTTGTGTTAGTACAGAGGGATCCACATTATCAAATGCTCCTTTAATATCTAGGAATGTACATACTGTTGCAGAATGACTAAGGAAAGATGATTTTATGTCATGTATTAATGTTGTGAAGCTCTCTGTTGCACTACGACCTTTCCGGAAGCCAAATTGTTCTGCAGGTAATATATTGTTACTCTCTAAATAATAATCTAATCTTACTTTTAACATATTTTCAAACACTTTACCTAAACAGGAGGACAAAGATATAGGTCTATATGAATCACTGTCACCTGCGGGTTTATTGGATTTCAATATTGGAATCACACATTGTGTTTTCCAGGTAGATGGTATCATTTGTAATTCCCAAAGACTATTATAAATGTCGAGTAATTTTGTTTGTGCATTCTTGTGTAATTTTTTAATGAGAATGTAAGTTATATCGTCAAGGCCCGGACTGGTGTCTTTCCTAGATTTTAAAGAAATTTCAAGTTCTTCAAATGTAAATGGTTCTGTAAGAAAATGAGCATTTGAATGTCCATTAAAGTTAAAAGCTGTTTCCAGATTAACAAAATCTATGTTTTTTCCAGGAGCTGATAGTGGTGCATATTTTTCTAAGAAGTCTGAAATCCATTCATCATTCTTTGGCTGTTTCGGGGAAGATGCCCTTTTAAACCTTCTTATGTAATTCCAAATGTTACTTATTGGAGTATACCTATTAAAACTTTCACATAATTTCGCCCAACTATTTTTTTTCTTTTCCCTAAGCAGTAATTTTTTTGAAGCATCTATTTTTTTATACGAAATATAGTTTTCAATCGTTGGATTAGATCTGTAAAAATTTAATGCATCTTTACTTTTTTTGACTGCATCCTTACACTGATCATCCCACCAGGGGGCGGGCTTTTTAATAAGTGAGGGGATATCTTTTTTAAATTTCGGTATATATTTTTCTTTTAATTCATTTAGTATCATACAAAATCTTTCATAGGAGTTCATTGGATTAACATGACTTAAGACAACATTATTAAACGCATTTTCACTTTCTATTGTAAATCTATTCCAGTTAGCTTTACTATATATATATCGTTCATTCGGGGGTCCTACTACGTATTTTTCAATAGAGACCTGAATATCGACAATAGTTGGGAAGTGATAGCTTCCCATAGAATCTGAGTGTACGCTCCAGGTACATAAAGGAGCTACAGAAGGACTTATACAACTAACGTCAATTGCAGATGGATTATAGCCTGGTCGACCTACTGTGGTTGCTGAACCAGAGTTTAATATACACAAGTCACAATCATCAAATATATTGTAGATATCATTACCACGGCTGTTACATGTTAAACACCCAAATGCTACGTGATGAGCATTAAAGTCACCAGATACCATAATTGGTTTAGGTAGATCATTAATGACTTTCTTTAGCTTATTACTTTGGAAGCTCGGTCGACCTTGTTTCGAAGGAGGACAATAAATACATAATAATGTTAATTTCCCAGTGCCTGTATATAAAATTATAGCAACAGATTGTAACTCTTCATAAAATGGAACTGATAATATGGAATATTTATATGGGTCTTTAATTAAAATTGAAACTCCACCACGACCGCCTATACTAATTTGATTAATGCTGTTGTAATTGGGGATACGGAAATTGTGATTTTCTTTAAGCCAAGTTTCATTTAATAAACAAACATCTATATTGTTATTGCGAAGGTAATTAATAAGAAGAGGTTTTTTATTTTGAACACCTTCAATGTTATATTGAGATATTCTAATTAGACCTTGGTCCATTCGTGTTCAGGTTTTAAAGTTTTTATTAAAATATCTTGTATAACATTGCTAGTTATAGCTCTTTCCTCATTTCCAATAGTGACTAGAACGCCAACCAAAGCCTTACGAATAAAATCGTTTTTAATAATTTCGTCTATTAGTTTTTCGTTGGATAATTTTGGTACGGAGTCATTTGTGATATTGTCGGCGCTTGTTGAAGTATTAGGTACCGGGTTCAATCCCTGAGTTTTCTTTGGAAGTGCGGGTCTAATTTTAGGGGTTGGTAGTAGAGGGAAATTATTTTTATAGTTTTTTAATACATCATTCTTATTGATGTTGTCTCTTCCAGACGAAACAGCCTTAGAATAAGATACTTTGTTTTTTTTGTCCTCTATTTTTTGTTTTTTTAACGGACACTCACGAGAAATCGCTAAATGGGGGCCTTGACAATTAATACATCTCATTGTTTTGTCGGTACACTGTGAAAAGTGATGCTCTTCTGAGCAAATTGAACATTTCTGGGTAGATTTACAAATTTTCGCGCCATGATTGAATTTAAAACATTTGAAACATTGTAGTAAGGGTGCATTATATTCATGAACTTTAAATCTAAATAAATCTAAATATATATAATCGGGGAGTACATTTGAAAGAAAAGTTATACTGACAGTCTTAAAAGTTTTTAAAACGCCATTCTCTTTTTTGGTGAATCTGCGAACGGCTACGATTTCATATGGGGAACTTAGTTTTTTAAATAGCTCTTCATTGCTGATACTAGTGGGTACGAAACGTAGAACTCCTATAGTCTCAACTGCCGACGCTGGGATGTATGCCTTGAATTTATGTTTTACTAAGAATTCTTCATTTTGTAAAAAATTGTTGGCGTGGTTAGATTGTGAGAAGGTCACACAAATTTTATTTTGATTGACTCTTTTTATGTTAACAATGCCTTTAACTTCATTTTTGAAAAGATTGGTCGTGACGATCGGGTTGTTGTTTCCTAGTTTTTCGTGTTCTTTGTAACTTTCGACGAAAACACAATACTCAGCACTCACCGCATTATCAGCAAAAAGTCTTTTATATCCGTGTTTGATGAAAGGTTTATAAAAATCTTCCGAAGCATCCTTATCTGCATCGCTCGTTCTGTTGGGAGCTTTTCGTTTTTCGGTCCCGCCGGGCGGGTCATCCCCGTCCGGCATAATTATTTATATTTACAAATGTTAATAATTATTTTACACTATTATTTACAGAAATATACAAAAGAAAAGAAAATAAAATGAAATTATTAAAGAGAGTTTTAAAATTAGCGCCTAGTGCGTTCAAAAGCCCGCCAAAAAGTCCGAGTGACAGATCCGCTTCAATGTTGCCAGTATCTATCTGTAGATTAATTAAAAAATCATTAGTTCCTGAAATCAAACTAGATGTCGCTATGGTACTTTATTGATTTCTCCATGACAACTCTTACGGTTTTCTTTCATGTATAAAAGTAAATTAATTTTCAAAACTCAATAAGCAAAACTTATTCAATTTGTATTTTAAGCCAAGGTTAAGGTCAAGGCCGCAGATCTCAGAAAGAAGCAAAGGCAGCTATAGGTGAAGGGCAAAGCAAAATTTACTCCTCTGAGTGACTTCGATCAACGGGTGCTAGCCCTTTTTGGACCTGTAGCAGTGGAAAATCTGACTGGTGTTCGCATTTTCATTGAAGTTAGTAAATTTTATAAATTTTTTCAGATTTACTAGGTGGTCTTATAATTAACATATGTAAAAACATTTATATATTTTTATTACTGCCAAAAAAAGAAGATTAGAATTTGTTTATTTATTTTGACAACATGGATTATATAAATAATTTACATCCTACAATGTATTTGGATATATTTTTTTTACGTACTATTAATATAACAGCAGAACAAATAGAAAGGTCGAATTCAACGAAGTTCTATACTAAGCGGAATGCGCACATGTGCATTCCGCCTCAAAAGCATTCCAAAAAGTGAAGTGACATCAGGGAATAGCATCTCTTAACATAATAGATAATTCTGGACTAGATGTGAATACATTCACTGTATTATTTCTTGCGTTAGGTATAAAAAATTATCTAGCGAGCTCGAAAGAAGAAATATTTAATATTAGAAAATTATAATATTGATTCTGGGAGATTCTAACCATCAATCTTCTCTATGATTCTAATTAAGGAGGTGGAAATCGTGTGTTGGGTTTATACAATATATATATATATTTGTGATATATTATTGGGATTAGTACTAGTAGTTTTATTCTTATTATAAAGTTGATAATCATTGCGCATCGCTACTTTTAATTTTCATTTCAATGAGGAAATATTTAAAAAAGACATTAGTTTCCAAAATCTTGAAAATTAATTTTCAAAACTTAATAAACAACTTATATCCTATTATTACTTTTTCGTATTTGTATTGATATCTAAGTTTCAAACTACGCAAATTTCAGTTTTTTAATATGTTAGTTAAAAGGAACGGAAATGATTATCTTTGGTCTATTCGTTATCTGCAAAAATCAACTTTTGGTAGAGTCGCCATCTAGTGAGATACTTTTGAATGCTTTTGTTTTTCTTAAAATACTTTCTCATAATGTAAATAAAGGTTTTTATAAAAAAAAAATCCTAAAATTCCATACAATATTCATAGGCAATGTTAATATACATAAGTAATTAAATATGTTTCTTTTTAAAGGTATTTAAATGAAAAAGATATACAATAAAATTTTTATAACATCAAAAATAATTTCTTTACGTATCTTTATTATGTAAAAACTAGCTATTAAAATGAGACAAATAGCCTCTGTATTTGATATCTCGTTTAGTTCGCTATCTCATTATAAAGTATATTACGTCCATGATTACTAAATTATACAGAGATTATAAAAAATTATATCATTAAAAAATAATCTATCTATGAAGATTTATGGAGTTTATATTTATAGGATGAGTAATTTTTATAATAAGGCACCCGATTGATAGTTTAGTATATTTTTCAGTTTGCGGTAAAATCATCTAATATCGAGGATTATATTTTTTAAGTCTAGCAACCCTTCTCAGCCTAGCGATTATTAGCGATGAAGCGACATTTTGATTATTTTTTCCATTCCATGTAGTCTGTGAGTCCATCCATGTATTGCCATACCATTGTAAATTGTACCTATTACTACGAATACCGTCTATTTGTTTCACATTGTACCTACCTAATTATTCGCGGATGTCGTGGCCGAAAAGCTTTCGCGTAACTTTAAAAATGATTATTTAGAACAAGAAACTTATTTTCACGCTATAATTCAATCGTTTACGTGAGTAAAATTGCATCCGTGTACAAGTTTTCAGCAGTTGCGATGTTTCATTGTGTGGACGCATAGGCCTGAAAGTTGTGTACAGTTAGTCGCGAATAGGGCGTCGGCGTGTCTTAGTGGCAGTGGTGTTTTCAGGAAGAGATGGCGATGCCTGAGCAGTTTTCATTGCGATGGAATGACTTCCATTCGAATCTATCACAATCGTTCCACGCACTCTTAGAAGGCGAAGATCTGGTGGATGTGACGCTAGCTGCTGGTGGCCAGTATGTTCACGCACATAAACTCATACTCTCTGTATGCAGTCCATATTTCAAAGAACTCTTCAAGGTATGACTCATTGTTCATGTATTTTTCCTTATATTTATATGTTGAAAAGGATGCATAACTCCCATTTCAATCAATACATTGTACATGTAGGAATCAGAGCACTGATAGGTAATGTTGTTTGTTTACATTAAAGATAATACTTTGTGTTCATTGTAAATGGTCACTGAAACACTTATTTGTAGATTACAATTCCTTTGTTAATTGTATTGATTAGTAAATGTACATAGTGTGTTACTATGAAAAAAATATTGTTGATGTATCACCATTTGGTAATGTTTAAAATGCTAATTAGATAACAGTAATGCAAGTCATGATAATATATTTTCAATTTAAATATGAATTATTTACAAAATGTTTTGGAAAGTTGTATCCTTTTAACATATAACTTATTGAGCCTATAATGATTCTAATAATTACCTATTCTTAAGTATAAACAAGTTTTTCACATAAGTTTGAAGAATTTTGTTGCCTGTTTTTGTTTTTCATAACAGTAATTAAAAGATTGGAATTGATTACCCATAAAAATAGTTTAAACAGACTACAACCACTGTTTTTAAATCACAATTTTTTACATTTTAAAATCTAATACTGGTTGGCTGTGGTGAATGTAGACACCAATAACCGTAAATAAGTTTTTGCTTTTCACTTTTATGTATAAATACTACTTGTTAGTAAATCATCAGTATTTTTTAATTAGCATTATAGAAAGTCAGTATTTTTCAGTGTTTATAAACATTTAACAGAAATTAATTATTTTTTGATAAAGTTATGATGTTTTTTAATGTAAAATCAGCATGTTTGATTTGTTGTAACAGAAAATGGAACAGAGAAAATATTATTTACTTTTCTATTTTGAAACTCATTTTTATATATATGCTTATTTCTGAACACAAACAACATCCATAAAACATAATTTGATTTATCAGTTTGACCATAACCAAATTATAGTTATATATGATTGAATGTTTTGATTAAAACAAATATATATCATAGTTTTTGTTTTATATTATAAATTATTAATTTAGACATCAATAGATGGCACCAGTGGTATTTTTAAAAGGTGATAAACTAAAATATTTGAAAGTACTCAAATAGACAATTTGTTTATTAAGTCATTAATAATAAGAGAAAACAACTACTTTAATAACAAAAATATAGATTTCCTACTTATTTCTTATATTGTACTGATAGTCAAAGAACATCAAAATAATCAGATTTTTTCATGCCTTATTTTAAAAACAGAAGCAATTTTGCAATTTCTTTTTTACTGTCATGACATTTATAGGTCTTTGTTTTATTTATAAACAATAGGACAATGTTAGGCTCCAGCTTAGAGGTAATTTTGCATAAGCAAGTGCATAAAGTTAAAGTGGTAAATTAATAATGAAATTTAAGAAAAATTGTATTTATAAATTATAAAAGTAATAGCACTAGTTTTGTTATTTACGTTGTTAATTTTAGTACAGGCATATGATATTTTTTATGGTATTTAATTTATTTGAATTAAATCATTTCATTAAATTTATTATAAAAAAATATTAAAATTTATTATAAAAATCTATTTTAAGGTATTATGTAAGCAAACTTTATAATAATGATGAATAAAAATATTAAGAGAAATGATGTAGATTATTCCTTTATTGATTACCTATAGTGTTTATTTGTGACAGATGAATCCATGTGACCATCCAATCGTAATTCTGAAGGATGTGGCACATCAAGAGCTCAGACAACTACTTCAATTTATGTACCGTGGTGAAGTTCATGTTCGTCAACAAGAACTTTCTGGCTTCTTGCATAGTGCTGAACTACTACAAGTCAAGGGCTTGACTGGTGGTCGTGAGGTGATATTAAATTTGGATTTCTTTGTAGACAATATTCATTATCAGCCAATATGGTCAATTTACAATGATCATGTAGTGTTTTATAAAATAATAACCATTATTTTTATTGCTCCTAAAATTTACTTAAACAGTAAAAAAATGTTTGATCATTTCAGTGTATTAAATTCAATTTTGTTTCAATGTGTTCATTGTACATCACTATAAAGTAATCATTACCAGTTTGTAATCTGTCTTATTAGATTATAAACTTTCATAAGTTTAATGGTCTGTAAGATAACAAACTGAAGATCTAGTATTGAAAATGGTACATTTTTTTCTAATATATAATACATACATAAAAAAAGTGTTTTTTATTAAATTTCATAATCGATTTTGAAATTAAATTTTATTTTCATTTATAGCGTAGTGAATCTCCTCCACCAGTGTTGGAAGATCCTCCAAAACCAAAGTCTGTAGTGCAAGAGCCATCTAGCGATAGCCAACAGGAATGGGTGCCCGGTGGAGAGGACACCATTGCAACGGAGACACCAGCTGAGCCTAATGCTGCAAATGTAAAAGAAGAAGCTGCCAGAAGCCCACTCAAACGGTCTGTGTATGTCTATCAATTTTCAATATTTTGATATTAAAATTTATCAAAAGTACTTAATTTGGTTTTAGTGTGAAGTTTATCGTTCCCTGTAAATGTTATATATACATTATCATTTCGATCTACAGATTGTTGAAAAATACTCCGAATAAAAATAGCTATAATGTGAAGAAAAAGCCACGGCCAGCTACTAACGATAGTCCAACGCACCCTGAGAACTTCGAATTTTCTTACGACAAGTAAGTGACGTAACTAAGAAAGATTTGCATGTATCATTAAAAGATATATCGATAAAGCATGGAAATCGTGTGTTTGAATCAAGAATGTAGTCATATTTTTGTTAGTTTTTATTTCAAATAATAATATACAGCAGTGTCTTGAACTTGTTGTTATTTATTAACACTAAACTTCCACAACTAAACTTAGTGCTTACTACGGCTCTTATTTATAGTAATTAAAGTATATACCTTTCAGAAAAGGTTAATTTACATTATCTCAATAATAATTAGTAGTGTATGCTTATTTCCGCTTATTTCTTCTTTTTTTACACTTTTATGTTCTATTTTATTTTATTTCGTTTTCTTTTTATTTTTTTGCAGTGAACCCCTAATTGACTTCGACAACGATCTATTTCATAGTGTGATGGTATTACCAGAGTCTGCTACTGAATCAGGTAAGTGACACTGGATTTGCCACAAAGCTAACAATAAAGAAAAGTTCATTTTAAGTTTCTTGTATGATTTGCTTATATTTAATATTACTCATTACACTAACTTCAAAGTGTATTTTAAATAAAGTTACATATGTTTATGTTATCACATTTTTTGTTATTGCACTATTTTGTTTTTATTGTCAAGTCGAATTATAATTTCTGCATATTTATCAGAAGTTATGAGGCGATGCTAAGCTAGAAATGCCTTTAGGTTGGAATACTAAAACTGGCAGAGTGAAGTTACGTGGAGTAAAGTGCCCGTCTTGCCACCGGTTCTTTGCTAACCGATATAACCTGAAGGTGCACATTAGAGATAAACACGATCAGCGGGAGGGGACACTTCAGTGCGACATTTGCCAGAAACGTATGAGGAACCCGTCGTGCTTACGCGTTCACATGTATCACCATCGCAAACAAGCTGCTTACCTCGCGCAGATCAGCAACCAAGGCGACCAAATGAAACACGTGTATGTAAATTGTTTATTATTGATTTGGAACTACCAACTTATCTTGATACCCTTATAAAATAAAATGTTTTATACAACAAAGATATTGATAATGTATAAAACATAGACTAATTAAAATATTTGATTAAGGTTTTTTTATTGTTGTACTTTAATACATATACTTTAACACTAATAATATAAGATTTTTAGTGCCCTCCATCGAGTTATAAACAAAACGCGACTTAAGATGCAGGCGATGCTCGAAAACATATACATAGTTCTACTGCTGAGCCTCTTCTTGTTTCTGTGCTCGGTTGTTCGGTAGTGTGACATTACACGCTGAGGTACCGCGTGAAGCGAAATTAATCTAGCGAGTGCGTCTTCAAAGTCCCATAACTTTATTATTTATGTAAATATTTAAAAAAATATCACAGTATTTCTGATTACGCTCAATCTTTTATTTTAAATAAAAAAATTATAATAATAAACTTGTCAGTTATAAAGACATTTAGGTAAATAAAAAGACAAAAAGATAAATTGGTAAAACTTTGAAATTCTATTAGTTAGATAAGATTGGCCCTGGTAGTAAGATATGTTTCCCGCTTCGCTTTCTGTTATATTAGTGTGTTATGCTGTAGTAAAGCTTTCTTATGCTTTCTTATGTTGGAAGGTACAAACTATGTACCACCACGTTATATTATGATATATATTTACGCTCAAAGTAACAATAGCGTTACTGGTACGGAGTCCTTTCCTTTATAGTACAGTCGACGAAGGTAAAAAAGTGAAACTAGATATATATATATTTTTAATTTAGCTTGGATTTTCATAGGTATTTGAAATTAGTTTCTACTTGCCCTTTACTTCAAAGTTGCTTGGCAATTTATACTTAAAATGGTCATTATTGTCATATTAAAACATTTCTGCAAATAAATAAACTTTAAAACTTAAAGATAACTTTAAAACTGCATACATAATAAAAATAAAGTTACATATATTTATGTTATCACATTTTTTGTTATTGCACTATTTTGTTTTTAGTGTCAAGTCGAATTATAATTTCTGCGTATTTGTCATTTTGTTTTAGATATAGAAATTTACAAAGTTTTGAAGCAAATCTTTTTGCAGTTCTTTGATGGTATAACGCGAATCCGCGAAAATGTCAGAAATTATTACTAAGTAACTTGTATCTTATGAGTTTTTACTGATTTGGTTGTAGGGTGCAGAGTATGGTGAAATGGCGTAGTGAAGGATTAATTGGCAATGCTGATGCGAAGGAAGGCGAAAAGTGAGTATAATAAATCGTATACGAAGTATTTCCTTTCGATCTAATCACTTTAATAAAACGAACCGTGTATGAGATGTCAGTTATACAGTAGTTTGTCAAAAAAATATATCAACATTAACTATTGATTATTTATTATCTACATTATTGTCAGTACTACAATAGTGTATATAATTGATTTGATATTAATCATATGACTTTTGTTATAACAACCAATGTTATCTTTTGTTATAGATTTTTCTAGGGTTAGGTTGGGTTTTGTTAGGTTTTCTCTAAAGGGGCGGCCCAGGTGATTGATAAACACCTGGTCATCCCAAGTCCTGGTTAGTCAGGGAAGAGGCTCTGATAGACGCGGGACTCCTTTACTGTGAGAGTGGCCTTTGGTCTGAACGTGAACGTTTGGGCTGGGTGTGGACCACTCCTTGCTGGATCCTAGGTCCTTCTCCCAAAAGAGAGAGGGTGCACAAAGGGGGTTGAGTGGGTATGCCACACGCGTTTTGACTAGCTTTCAAATAAAATTAAATCATAATGATTTATTCAGTCTAGGCTGTTTCAAGCACTTGTGAAAGTCGAAACTCTATGCCATCGGTTCTCTCTGCAATTTACTTTCCACTATAATATTAGAAAAAATAAAAAAGAAAAACACTAAATAATTTAATATACAGTATAGTATAACAAAATAAAATAGACGTCCTACATCCAGCATTTTATTTATTTATTTAGCAAACGTTTACTTGTTTTTATTTTAATATAAAATTAGACGTATGTTATAAAGCTAATTGCATGACCATATTACGTTTGCAAGACCCAATGGCTATGGATTAATTAATAAATTAAATGCAATGTTATAATATTTCACTTTTAATATTAGGCCGTTACATTGAAAAAGTTTTTGGTATGGGAGGAACAAAAAATCGAATATTTTTAATATATTTATTTAATCATAGTATAAACCATTGTTATCTATGCACTTTTGCCATCTCATGGGTAGTTCATTATAAATAAATAAAAATAAATAAAATGTCAATATTATCAGTGTACTTTCATTTTTCTACAAATTATATATATATGTAACCTGTACATACTGCCCATCAAAGTTAAATTTGAAGATATTGATTTGGAAAACAAAAACAAGGAAAATAAATTTTACATACAAATATTCTTCTTAAAACTACTTTTGAATGCTGTGTTTTAGCTGATAAGAAGAACAAGCTAAAGAAACTCAGTATGAGTTCTTATATAATAAAAAATACAAAATAATTAAAAAGGTTTGCAGATTTTTAGTGAAAAGCATGTGTAAAATCAATACGCTGAGAGACGCAATTCAATTTTAAAGAATACTCCACTCTGGAAGAGTCATTTTATATTAAACAGTTCAATTCATTGAAATATTATTTTGATAGTATTTTTTAGAGTTCCGTACCCAAAGGATAAAATGGGAACCCTATTATCTATATCTCATGAACTGTGAACGTAAGACAGTTGAAATTGTCACAGATTATGTATTTATTTTGGCGCTTCAACAAAAAATACAAATAACTAGAATAAAATAATTATTTAAGGGGACTCCCATACAACGAACGTGATTTTAGTGCTTGTTTTTGCTCGATATTTACAGAATATGTATTTATTTAGTAACTTTAAAAATAAATAAATAAATTATAATTAACAAATAATTAAGGAGGCCACCATATAGCAAACGTGATTTTTCTTGCTCGTTTCCAGTACGGAATCCGCGAGCGCGAGACCATAATCTCAACAGCCAATTTGTTATTATTTAATTACAGACTTTATAATATAAACCAATAAGCTTGAACAGTTAGTATATTAATTTAATTGTAATATTACTTACTGCTCAATTTACAACATGTTTTAATTTAATTATGACTTTTTAGGGTACCTAACATGGCAATATGGCGTACCGAGGGGTCGATTGGAAACATAGATTGCAAGGATTTTGATAAGTAAGTACTTTTTTATACTTCCTTAATTGTTTTTTGTTGATGTTAAATAGAAATTGTATTTAATTATGTTACATTAAACAGTAAGTATGCAACCAATGCTCATGATGTGATCTTACATTGTAGTATCTTTAAACCTTGTGCGGTTGCCACTGGTACGAAATAAGTTTGTAGGTTATTATTATAATAGCAATGGTAGTTTATTAATTTTCTCTATCTAGCAACAAGTATTTTTTATGTGAAAAGGACAGTTGAAACTATTATTAGATCATTTATTAGTCTGCCTGTGTGTCTGTCATGATTTTTAATATTCCGTTAATAAATATGTTACACTGCACAGCTAAAGTTACGGTAGATATCTTAAAAATATTAAGATATTTCTTGTTTATCATCTTCATCAGCCAGTGCGGCTCGGTAGGTTGTAACGACTGTAGATGCAGCCGGGATCAACAGCTCAATATGCTTTCCAAAGCACGGAGGAGGTCGAGATGATAAATTTTCGGTCTCAAATCCTATGACCAGCTTTGTTGTTGCATAACATCGTGAGCATCGTTGTTGCTCAACATCTTCGCCGCTGAGCTCTTCCATTTCACGTTCCTTATATTATAATTGCATTTTATTATAGCTTGGAAGTACTGTTAGTTTCAGATGTGCTATGTTATATATGATAATTGTAACCTGACGTTGGTCTAGTGTGCATCAGTGGGCGTGGACAACTGAAATAGCCCGCAGACCAACGGTTCTGCCTTCTGACCATGAAGGGCATCATCTATTTATTTTATTATCGCTAACATTATGCATTAATACATTAAAACAGTTGGTTATTACCATTAAATATAACTTGATGCATGACACGCACTCATTGCATCTGAACTTGTCATAACACAAAAGATTCAGTAGGACATTTATGTACTGTGATAAAGATTTACAAAAACTACGAGTTCAAGACTAATTCTGGTTCGCCTATTCTGTGACCGGCCACAGCGAATGTTGTTTTGCTTTCTCAATTTCTGCAATTGCAGACCGCAAGCTTGCTGCTGCCGCATTGCACATTTGTATCTTTTCCTATATTTTATTGTATTGTATCATTCGGAAGAGCTGGAGAAGGAAGGTCATAATTAGCTGTGCTGCTTAGTGTGAATTAGTAGGTGTTAAGAATTCAATTGCAATTGGTTTTGGGAATACGGACGAGCTTGTGATAAGAACTACGTTCAGATCATAGGCTTAGTGTTATCGAGTTTGAGAGACAGATGAAGGAAGGTATATAGATGTCGTGGCTAAATCGTAGAAAATGATTTTATGAAGTGGCCGGCTGTATCATGAATTGGTCTATTCAACGATCTGGCCACGAAATGGCATGCTTTCGTCTTCCAATTCCGCGTTTACAAATGAGTGGCCAAACTGCTTCGACTAAATGCTTATTATACTTACGATTTGTAGGTGTAAGATATGTAGGAAAGCGCGAGCGCACCTCGGATTAGATACGAGAGGGAGTTAGGAGAAATTCTGGTAAAGAGTGAGTGAGACCTCAATACGAAGTGGTGAAATTTTGTAATACTTTAGATCCACGGTGGGCAACAGCTGGCCCGTGAGCCGGAACCGGCCCTCGAGACATTTTGAAAAACCTAATTTATAATAACATTGTCGTATTATTTCATGTCTCATATCTATCGCAAAAATTATGAGCGCTACAACACTACTTTAAAACGCAGCCCGCGAACGTATTTGCACACTAAAGTTTGACCCACAACATGTCCAAGGTTGCCCATACCTGCTTTAGAGGGTAATTTTCCAGTAGTACAAAGCTAATTGTATTTTATCTTGTAGTATATATAGAAATTATTAGCTAAGCGAATTCGGTCGATACGTTAGCGAATTTATGCAAATAATTAACTAATATGTTGCTCAACCATGCGAATGTACCTTTAAATTAGCAATAATTCTTGAAGAATATATAATGTATCGTAGTAATAATATAACCTTAATATTAGCCAGTCAGTTTGGTTTTTTGTAAATTTCAAAGAAAACCATAACAATATCGTTACATTACGAAATGACTTGTATATTTTTTATGGTTTAGTTATTTTAAAAGTGATTTATCGATATATGTGTTGTGTTAGTTTGAACCGAGTTATTTTATATTAACCTAATACAAATTTTTTCAGCTTACCACCACCGGGCACTGCTGAATCAACCGCCAATGTGGACGGCGAAGTAGCAAACACCGAACTCGTTGCCAAAGCGGAATCCGAGCCGCCGACGGTATGATTAAAAACCAATATAGTGTACGCGCGCTCCGATCTCGCGGACCCAACGCATCTCTTCAAAATGTTTACGCAACAGTGTTATTGGAAGAAGTGCGTCTTCAAAACCAAATATCACAACACCCAAACGCAACTATAATGTGTATTGCACTCACAATAGGGTATTTGACTAATTTGCAAAGTTAGTTTTGCGCCGCGTATGACGTCATACGCTAGTAAATAAGCAAACCTCATATTAAAATCGTCAATAGGAGATCATGTTTACTAGCGTCTGACGTCATCAGAGTTGCAACAGTTTACAACAAGGCATTTTCGTATCAGATAAAATGACAAAATAAGATTTAATTTTTATTTTGTGTAATCTGCGTAAATTATACATATTTTCGTTTAAAATAAAGTGAAATATATGTTATTACGCTATTATCTCATAGGATGACCGCAATATTTCATATATTAATATTGTCAAATACCCTATTAAGGCCTAGCTGTGTCGAAGTTTAATGGCTAGATTCGTAAGTAGCGGGCGTGGCACTCTTATATTGTCTCGTATCTGAATACCCCTAGTTTTTTATAAAGGAGAAATGTGTCTCGATTATTTACGATGTCGTATGTGCGTTTCATCAACCATAGGTTTGGCAAGTATAGTCTTTAACAGATTTTGGATAATTGTATTTTGAAACGCCGAGGTTGTCGTCAGTATTTACGCGGTGCTCATTAAAGATTTTTGATGTTATTTTTGATAATGTATATTGCGATTTTGAAAAGCAAAAAGTTTAGATGAAGTCCCATTACACATTTAAAAATGGGACGATAATTAAAAGTAAATTATAAATTTTTAAATTCAACATTGAATTATGAGATTATCGGAGTTTACTCAGTTAGTTAGTGTAGCTTTAGTATAAATCGATAAAAGAGGCACGACCTCGAGTTGCACTGTTGTGTCTAACAGACTTTTGCACATTCCACCACACAAGTTCCAAAGACTGAAGCATCCGTAGGAAACTATATAAGTAAATAAATAGACGCGAGTTTGCAAATTGTAAATGTATAATTTATCTTAATTCTTACCAAACAGGGTGTGTAACATTATGAAGGTTAAATAACTAATTTCACTTTATGCACTTGGTGCTTTGTGCGCGTGAAGTGCGTAGCTTTGTAAATAAATAAGCAAGTAACAAAACATTTTTGTATTTTAATGAAATTAGTTTCATTTTCTATAGATTTGTGTAACCTAAATTATATATTTTTTAGGGGAAAAGGTTACTCAAATTATAGCATTCGTTTTTGTTTGATAATTCTTTTAAATGATTGAATGCCCGTCGTTTATGAGTACCTACTATTTCGCTGATATTGTAATGATATCTTCAGCAGACGACCTAAAAAGAAAGTCCTAACACTTTTACAAAAATATTTTAGGTGATATTATGAAGAAACTGCCAGCTTGTTTAGAGACAGGCAGCTTTATCAATAATGAAAAAAAAAATTACAATGATTTAAGTGTTAACACATCCAAAACAGTATTCAAACGTTATTTTTTAAGTTATTTTTAAGAAATCGGGAGGAATTTCTTATTTGTACTTGAATTTATATGTATTATTTGAAGTATTATTCACAGTATCACCTGGAATATTAAAAAAGAAATGTGTAGTACATATTCACACCAATGTACACACCCCACAATATAATTCAAAGAAACACCAGAGCTCATTTATGTGCTCTTAAACCGCCTTTACACAACCCACAAATATCTCACAAAAATTAATTATATCGCGTGTCACACATTATGAAATTGACGTTAATCACTATATTATAAAGCTGCGAGATACACAGAATTGAAGCTAATAGTTTTTCTTTGATAACATTAAAGCAATTTGGCATCTTCGATTCTCTACTATTTCGATCGCGAATAAATTATTAGATATAATTCTATTTTCTTTAAAAAGCAAGTTCTGTGTATATCTAAACCAACATTTTTAGGAATTTTAATACTGGTTTAGTTGATTTCATAATGTGTAATAGTTGTATCACAAATATGTTTATAAAAGTACAATTTTTTTTTGTAGGCAGCTAGCAAGAGGTAGTTATTATTATTTTTAAAATGTGTTGCCATTCATAAAAAGTGTACAGATAAAATTGTTTATTATAATTTACGTTGGAGTCGAATCTCTAAATATGTTCGGCTTGGCGCATCATCGACAAAACATATAACCTTACAGTACAAAATAAGATATTTGTGTATGATAAATAATCATTTATATGAATGTATGCTTTACTTAGTTTTAAGTTTTTTTTTAATAACGTTAACGTTTAGGTCACGTTTAGTTAAGAATAAAACAATTTTATACGTACAATATTAGTTGATATAAATGTATACAGTTTTTTGACAATTCACAATAATTATGTCGACCATTATGTAAGGGTTGTTTAGGATTGATAAGAATTTTCTATACCTCAACGTTAGAAATGACTGTTTTTTTTTGTAAGATAAATAGTCTTTGGTTCACCGTGTGTTTATATCAAAGCGTATAGTAAAAAAAAACCGTCATAATAAATTCAAGGTGTCTATGAGATAAATGTGGTAAGGCAATAAAGGTATCAATTACAACGCTAACGCGACCGTTGCGTTAGATTCGTATGAATACGTAGGTGTTGAACAAGTTGTGAATTTCGTATTTGGAAATTAAGCTTTAATGTATGGAGACACATCCCATCGTAATGAAGTCGGAAGTAATTTGTAGTCATTAGCTCTCTTCGAAGGTGAACCTGTGGACGCAGGTAATAGAGAATGTAATCAATCGTAGGCGTATGTCGGTGTACCTAGCGGTTTTTTTGTAAATTGTTAATACAACGACGTCTTTAATGAATGAGCAGTAATATTATCTTTAGATGAAGGACGTCATCGTGGAATTTATAATGTAGGTATATTTTGCATCTCGTCATATGGTCACCATAGCCTGTGGGAGGTTAAATGTTTTAGGTTTTTTGTTTAAGTATATTTTACACGTCCGATTTTTTTTGTGTATTTTACGGTTTGGGTATTTCTATTCTAACCATTAACTTTAAGGGGTAAAAGAACTAACATCTTTTTATAAAATGTAAGAATATTATCTACATTCCACTAGATGTAAGTATGTGTAATCAACCTGATATTATGTTAGTTTTTATAACAAAGTTTTTTTTTATTTATAAGATTATATTGTAGTGATTTCAGTTAAAAAAATTATATTAAAGGAGATTATTTTAAAATCTTAAGTAACATTCCACGATTTGGTAGCTGTATAATATACGAGTATATAGGTTTTAGCATTTATAATATTTTTTACCAAATTTTTTTTATACCAATGCTGTTTACATTATAGTAGATGACGGGATCGAGTCTCAGCTTTTTTTTTGTTGAAATCCAACACCCTGATTGCATTCCCACTTTGAGATTTTTTGATGTTTGTTTATGGTTGCATTGTGCGGTGTTGAGATTTCTTAAGTTATAAATAATATATGGTTTTAATACTCAAAACGTGTGGCAAAGAAGTTTGTCTTTTCTGAGGGCTTTCAGATAATAATTGTTCGACCCATAGTTTTATTAATTTATCGTCTAAAATTAAAATTTATGACAATACATTTTTTAACATGTTACATTAACATCGATCATTTGAACTGTTGAATTGTAACAATGTTAACATTTATTATAAATATGTAATGATTATTAATAATTATATGATTTCAATTGAATTTGATTGTATGGGGTTGATACCGATTTGTACCTTCCGAATTATCATATTTAACATTCCATTGTTAATTGAACATTCCGAATCATTGTTAAAAGTATATTTCTTAAAATTTTGTGCTCAAATAAAAATGTCTATTTATTATATACATTAATATTATGATCTGTATGTCCATGACATTTCTAGTGTAATCTATTATAGTATATAAGTTATACGACCCGCCTCACACTCATAGTATATGTTGTAGTCTAACTCTACATGACGTAGGAGATGTTAAAAGCAATAACATTTGTATGTTTATAATATCCCTGTATCCCACCCGAGTCGGTCATGTGGAGTCTGTCAGATATTGACACTGGACAGGCCGTGGTTGTCATTATATATCCTTCGCCATAATAACTATTATATAGTTTAGTTTATATATTATTATGATAAAATATGTACCTTTAAAGAGACAATCTCTATGTGTCTTAATATAAGTCTTCGTTTTTCTTGTACGATTCATTCGTTAGTCAATAATTGATATTCTCGATATAATTATTGATTCTAAGGTAATATATTTTCATAAAGTCAACAAAAGGACGATATCTGTCGTAATTTGTCGTATTTTTGGACAGTAAGAGATTATTTTCTATATTGATGTTGAAGACGTAATACGTTTGATTGAATGTAAATGAGACAATAAATTGTCTATGATTGGCCAGTATTTATCAAGACTAAAAGTTCAGTACGCAGTGATATTATTCGTCCGACAAGAGATAGAATCTCATGAAACAAGGCTGCTTTTTTGAAAATATAAAAGAGACTTGTAGTTTTAAAAACTTTTAAGCAATCAAGTGTTGTGGTTCATGTAATAATTTAAACTGATACGAAATTCAGGTTGTGTTATTTATGTCCTTATTCTAATACGGTCAAACGTTCTTGGATATGAGAGTATTTGAAAAAAATCTGCTTATAGTCGGAGGTTTGTATTTTCATAAATATTAAGGCATATCATAAATAATAAAAAAAACCTTGTACGACAATTGACATTGTAAAATGTATCATAATATTATCCTTAAAATTATATATTAGGAGTTCTCTATTGAGGCAATAGTCTTGTGTACCATTAAAAAAGTTAAAGAAGATCTTTATAAATAGTTTAATAAGACCGAATTTACTTTTGAACAGTTGGAGATTTTATTTTGTTGGAAGGACCCGATTCTCACGTAAATTCTTTTTGATGAAATCATAACATAAGCGATTAGTTTATGATTATGTGTTTACATGAACGTACACTCGTTGATACTATATAAATTAAGTGTTTTATAGAGTTACAGTTAATTTGAATGTGTCATTCCGAGATTGCGACGATGTTGATATTGTCATTACAACATGAACAACAACGAATTAATAACCGTAAAAATGTAATGCTCTCTATTATGTGATTATTTACAAATTATATTAAGCGTATCTCTTTGTTTCCGTCTCATTATACAAACCTTAGATTGGTAGGTTTTTAGTTAGACTGTTTATTGTCTTTATTTTTTCAAGAAGTGGTTCGTGTCCTTTTTACTTCATTTATGTCAAGACCGAACTTTTTTTTATGACACGGACTGCTTTTGTATACAGTTTACTTTTTATTTAGAACTTTGCTTCGATATATTCTTTATCACCTGTCTGTATATTTTGTCATATGAATGTGGTAATGTGGTTTATTTTTTTATATTATATACGTATATATACGATGAACTGTATCTTGAATTTGCTATGTGCCCTCGATTTATACTCAAAATCTATTATACTTTATATTAGAATTACAATAATAAATTATAATTTTGTATGCGTGTTGTTTTATTTACTCCTTAACAATAAAACTTGATATTTCTATGGATTATTTATTAGTAATGTTGGAAATTGTTGTTCTTGTTATTTGAATATTGGCTTAACGCTGCGAATAATCAAATCATTAACTAAATTATGTGGGAGACTGCATTGCGATTTTTTTAAATAAAATTTGCTAAGCGACGTTATGTTGTCTACTCAGATTCCCTCTTTCAAAGCGGCTGTACTATTTACTTTGCATTGCGAATTTTGTCAAAAATATGTAAGAATAACTAACATTAATCATATTGATGGGTTTCTGCAAACCGAATTCATATAGAGCACTAAATATGTAGTAAAATTTTATTATTATTGACTTTTGGCTGAAGTATGCTATTCCTAGGTACTGGCAATTTCCTTTCCGGTGGCAAGTGGCGCTTTTACAAATTACGTACATTTAGAATTTAATTCGAGCAATAAGCAATAAACAATTTGTTGGAAGCGCTTTTAAATCGTCCATATTTATTTTTCTATCATTTGTTCACGATGTGTTTTGGCTGATAAGAAGAATTAGCGAAGGAAGTTAACGACGTTATGTGTCAAATTAATAAGTATTACAAAAAAAAAAACAATATTTGCTAAACGTACAATGACGAAAAAAGTTGTTGGTTAGTTTACGAAATAAAAGGGCTATATATGCTTGGACGAAGATAAATTCAAGCATTCGTTTGTTCGTGGGACGTGACAACCTAATAATAAGTACATATACATAACACTTGTAAATATGTTCATTTATGTATGAGATTTTATATTAATAATACTATATATACTGGGTGGTACTGTACAGGTACTCAGGGTGGGTGTAATGGCCAGTTTAGAGTTTAATGCTATAAATACTGAGTTCTTGAGCCATATAATTTAATTAATAAATAAAACATTGCAGAATTTAAGTCCTTAGCCAATACATGCCAGCTCGTATTCTTGTGTAGTCCGGTAATCCCTCTGTGGCACCTACTGCCGCTACAGCAGGACATTTATCGTAAATATATCTGTTGCAAACTTCTTTGACATCTTTCGAGAATACTTTATCAATAGAACTGATACGGTCGTGTAAAGAAGGACGCTCTCCGTAGTTGAGCATCCACCGGCCGATCTCGTGAAATGTACCTTTGCAACTTTCGGTTTTTGATAATAATTTAGTTTTAAGCTCTCTCTTCGCTCTCTCTACTTCTGAATCGGTTACTGTTGTGCATAGTCTCATCCACTCACTTTGAATCGTGTACAGGATGTCTTCCAATTGTAAGGTTGACGCAATAAATTGAGCTCCCCAAAGACCTGTATCTCTGTAGTTAATATTAAATGATTTATAGGAATCACAGAAATGTCCTAACGATGATGCTCGAGCTACAGGTGAGGAGAGTTTAATACCATGTGGTTGCGACTTGTCCCAACCGCCTACTACGTAGGAAGCCACCTCCATCACTACATTGTCAGGATCGCAGAAACTTGGCCCCTCTACAGCTACCGCTACGTTGGCTCTAGGCATCGAATCATCTCTGTACCTCACTTCAGACCCTGTAAATCTGTATTCTCCGGTGTCGATACATTTTGTTGGTTCGAGTTTGCTTAAATAAGATTCAGCCAAACAAACTATTTGTTCGTGTTTCGTACCACCAACACTGATTAGTACGGTTCTGGTGGGATCAAAAACTTTATTTAAATATCGGCAAATGGTGCCATGATTAAAATTATAGAGATTGCTACTTACTCCCATGACTGATTGAGCTAGTGGCGTACCTTGAAAAGCAGTGCTGTGAAGATAATCTGCTAAAAGGTCGTTATGGTTTTTATCATGTTCGATCATTTCTAAATACACAGTGCACTTTTGTTGATCGATATCGGTCGGACAGTAGGAGTTATTGAAGACGCAATCAGCTAGTATGTCGATAACAAGAGAAACATCTTCACATAGACATTCAGCATAGTAGGCAACCATTTCCCTACCAGTGAAACAGTGAAACTGGGCCCCCGTAGAAGACATTTGGTCCTCTAGGACAGTTTTTGCTCGAGCGTTGGTACCTTTGAAAGCAATATGTTCGAAGAAATGGGTAATGCCATTCTCAAAATGACTTTCGTATCTAGAACCTCCATTTATGTACATTCCAACGCATGTATTGCGGCATTCCCTTTGTTCAGTTGCAATAGTAAGCCCATTGGTTAGTACCGAAACTTCAGTTGTTGGTATATTTTTAAGATAGTTATGAAATATGGCCGGATATGGTTTATTGCGTACGTTATATTTAAGTGGTAAACATATAATAGTCTTTAACACTTTAGGAACATGAAACATTTCGGAATATTAAAACTTGTGTTTGTTTTGAAAGAAAAGGGAAAGTAAGGCTAAGGCACATAGGTAATAATAAAAAATGACAGGTAGTGTCAACCAGTGGTTTAATTATTTTTGTAGTCTTTTTGATATTATATATAAACTTCTTGTTGATATATAGCTGATCATCTATGATCCACGCCCCATTACCCATTAGCTGTTGTTCTGAATAACCTATACGTTCATGATACTATCCTAGATCTAGAAATAAAACTGAGTTGAAAATTTTTATTTAAAAGGTGATTAAAAGGTAAATTTAAGAAACTTCTGTTGATGGCGATAAATAACCTAGATAAAAGTAGCAATTATTTAAGCACGGCCAGCCCGACGTGGATCATTTTCACATATTTCTTTAATATTAAGAAGTTATATTTAACGCCGCCCTCCACGTCGATCAAATATATTTGTACAACCTAATACTAAGAGAGTATCTTAATTTTTGTATCTTTGAAGCATAGAGTTATGATTAAGATATATTAAGATATCGTATATTAAATACCTATAATCTATGCTTCTTTAGGTATTTTAGGTCAACCGAAGACATCATTTTATCTATGGAAGTCATAGATTTATGAATAAAGCTAAAGAGTAAAGTATATTTTATATGACATACTTTGAAGACGTTTTGGTTATTGTCCAAATTAAACTGAAATTTGTTATCAAGTCGTGGTAGGAAGTGGCGTGGAAGGGCAACGCCATAAATTAAAAAAGAAGAAGTGGTGTGGAAGAAAAAGAACAAAAACATTATTGAAAATGTCACGTAAATCTGTATGGTATGCATCACACATATTAAAACTCAGTCAAAAGTATTGCACATGCCCGTGCACACCTTCGAGTACACCTAGAAATACACAACTGACTCTGCTAGAGAATGGGGTCCGTGTAGCTACTGAGGCAACAGATTCTTCAATGGCATATTTATCACTATATATTGAAGCAGGTCCTAGATTCGAAACAGCCTGTAACAATGGTATCACACATTTTGTGGAGCGAATGGCATTTAAAGGATTTAATTGCATGAAGAAAGACGATCTCAATTTATATCTACTGAATGCCGGTGCAAAAATGTCATCGCAAACATTTCGGGAGATTCAAATATTTTCAGCTAAATGTCTCCCGCAATCCGTGCATGATATTGTAAGTCTTTTAGCCAGCATTATCACCGACTTAACGCTGTCGGAATGTGAAATCGAAAATGAGAAATTCAACATCGAGCAAGAGATAATTGATGAAGAGAATGATCCTAGACAAGTTCTGTTTGATTATCTTCATCAAACTGCTTTTCAAGGTACTCCACTCGCTCAACGCGTTATTGGAACGTCTGAAAATATTTCACGCTTTGATAAATTTTCTCTATCTTCTTTTATGGCAGATCATTATCAGCCGTATAAATTGGCACTTATCAGTGTAGGTAATGTTGACCATAACAGTATGGTAGGATACGCTAACACGAAGTTTTCACATATGGCCGGTGACCCTTGTTGCGCATCAGATGAAGGTCCAACTCGTTTCACAGGTTCTCAAGTAACCTTTAGAGACGACTCGATGCCTTATGCTCATATTGCTGTCGCTCTTGAAGCCCCCGGATATGGTGCTCCTGATTATTTAGCTCTTATGGCTGCTAAGACTATGATTGGAACTTGGTGTAAGAGTCAGGGCGGTCTAGAAAATAATCCATCGCCTCTAGCTAGAGCTAGCTCTGTAGCGAATCTTTGTGATTATTATGAGGCATTTTATATTCCATACAGAGATACAGGGCTTTGGGGAATTTACTTTGTGTCCAAGAAGATGGATGTAGAAGATATGTTGTATAACGTGCAAAAAGCTTGGATGAATATGTGCGTCACGATTCAATATTATGACGGGGAGCGGGCAGTTAATGCTTTGAGGCTGGAATCAGCTAAAAGATTCGATGGTGCATATCGTTCATGTAAAGACCTTGGTTTCCAAACGATGTATTCATGTGGCAGGCAAGGAATTGCTGACGTAATGTATGATCTGAAAGGAATCAATTATTTGAATATTGCAGGTGCCATGGAGAGATGGATATACGATAGATGTCCAGCTGTAGCTGGTGTAGGTCCTACTGAGGGTTTACCTGACTATACTAGGATAAGAGCTGGTCAGTACTGGCTCAGATTATAACAGTCAATGTGAGACACGACTATCTTATTTGGTTAAAAGATTTTTTTATTTATTTTATTAAATAAAAAACTTTAAAGCGATTATGTATTTCATTTTAAATTGATTTGAAAACACAAAATTTACTTATAGTGTCAGCAGTAAAAATACGACTTCCAAAAAAGAGAATACTGTTTTAAGGGAGCTTTTTTCCCATAATAATTTTGAAACTGATTAACGGCTACGAATATAGAGTACTTAAAAATGTTATGTCCCGACCGACACTGGCTACATGTTTAAAAAAATATTCAGACTAGCCTTAATATTTAGACTACTAGCTTCCCGCAAGCGGATTCGTCAGTGTAGTTCTGGGTTGCGACTTAGTTCTATACTGTTTATAGATTGCGGAAGTGTGATGTCATTTATTAAAATACTAGTGGACGCCCGCGACTTCGTCCGCGTGGAAGTCGGTATCCCGTGGGAGTGAGAAGTTTTCCCAGTAAAAAGTACCCTATGTGTTATTCTGATGTATAACCTATATTGCTGTAAAGTTTTATCCAAATCCGTCCAGTAGTTTTTTCGTGAAAGAGTAACAAACATCCATACATCCATACTTACAAACTTTCGCCTTTATAATATTAATAGGATAGGATAGGATTAGTGAAAACTCTCACAACGCGTTGTGGCAATCACGGAAAGACCACATTGCGAAATTTTTCTGTCTTGACTGACACGCTATGTAGCCTCAACGCTAAATCTGTTTTTTTTTTTTTAAATACAGTAATCCCAAAATATAAAATAAATTTTTATTTTAATGTTACTATTTTTTATATGTAATATCATATATGTCTCTTAAAATTTAGGAATTAAGAGTCACAGTGGATTGGAGTATTTAATATATTTCACGTTGAAAATAAATAAAAGTCAGACGAGAGTAAAGAAGAGAGTGACATAAAAACAATAAACAGTGTATTATATATTAATTCAAAAAAGGTACACGAAATGATGCCAGTGTCTGATGAATAGAAAAAGGTTTTATCTACAATGTTAAGCAGTGATTTAAATATTTTTGCATCATTAAGGGCGTTATTAAATTTTCTACGGGATAAAAAATGTTTTCTAAGGACACCATAACATCTGAGGTTAGTAGGATTCACATGGTAAAATACTGTGTCTCGATTAAATATGGTTTATAAAAAATACATTTGCAGTTGGGAACCTCAGATTATAAACTGTTCCTCGGAACGTTACGCCGTTTAATATAAGTATTATTTATTTACAATTATTATATAAGTTCTCCTTCTCTGCTCTCGGTTACTAATTGTCTTACATTTATAGATACGAATACACATATTTAATATGTAAATCGTATTTAATATACACTCATACATATTTATATTTAAGTGAATTAATTAATTTTATAGAAAAAATATTAACTGAGAATTTTATAGGTTTATATTTTTATTTTATTAATTTAGGTGTGTTTTAATTTATTATAAAGTTTTATCAAGCTTATTTGGATATTATTTATTAATTACATAAAACTACTCCTTGCTTCAGTATGCACGTCATTGGTCCCGCCTGCATCTGCATTCGTTAACACCCACTAACACGCAATGGGCCCAAGTTGTGGTTCATTCTAACTACTCGATTTGATGCGATTTCATTCATAGGGAAAGTTTGAGCCCTAGCAATAGGGACATTAAAAGGCAGGTGATGATGATTAAATTAAACGAATAACTATTCATTTGTTGTCATAATTATATTCTCTTTTTTTTGTGAAAGAGAGTAATTCATTCGAATAATCAATTTTTTAATTATTTTTCGACATTGTTAGTGTAATATTCCAATCAAACTATATTGTTCGTTCTAAGGTTTATTTTTATTATTCGGTGTAGCATCATTTGGTCCTTTTCTCACGATTATTCTTCCGGTACTGCTTACAAAAGGAAAACCAATATATTTTTTCTCTCATCACAAAGAGGCAGGCTTCAAAAGAAATTACGCGTTGATTTTCTACATGACGATGTCTCGTTGTTGCTGTGAAAACAGTAATTACATAAGAGTTAATGTTACTTGTTGCAATTTTAATAACTTACATAAATAATAAAATCATTATGGGTCCGGAAAAAAATCCTTTTTTTTAATTATATTTCTTTGGTCGTACCTCCTTTTTTTTTTACGCAGGGAAAATGCACCTTAAAGCTTAAACCAGGAATTCTCTTCCATTTATTTATGTGAAGAGGTGGTAATAAAACTTTTTCTGGCGGAACTAACGTCGTATTGATGACGTTTTTCTCGCCTGGGGTTAGGTTTTCTTGGAGTGGCCATTCAGTTTTTGTCCAATGCAGATGTCTGGCTCTGTTGTCCCATAAGCACAGAAAGCAAGGGTTATTTTTGATAACCTTCCTGTTGACAAAACAACATGGTTAGTATTTTGAAGTCTCTGCAAACCATACATTGGTGTTCTTGATATTTGATTTTCTCAAGAATCGTAGCCAAGTCATTATAGTTTTCTTACATGTGAACCGATTAACCCACAGGAAGAGATGCAAATACATTTCCATTATATAGTAGGACAGCTTTGAGGTTAGTTTTCGAAGAATCGATAAATAGGCGCCATTGTGATGAACGATATTCTATTTTAAATATACATAAGCAGTATATATAAGAACATGGATGACTTACCAGTTAACTTAACACAGCTACCCTATAAAATTGATATACTTGTCTTGAAAGAATGCAGACTGAATGCTAATAAAAAAATTCCAATTAAAGGAAATTAAACGGGACACTACACTAAACATCTTTATATCCAAAATGATGGTGTTGTGGTTTATGTCATTACAACTATAGATGTTACTGTGTTAGAAATAAATTTAATATATAGCTTCAAATTGTTACACCTACACACACAATATTGGGAATTTACCGCTCTCCATCAAATATTAATGCTGAAAATTTCATCGTTAAACGAAATATTAAAAATAACCTATACACGTTTCCGTAATTATTGCGCTAACTTAATTAGAAGACTTAAAAGACAATATAATAGGGATAAAGTAATGGAAGGTGAAAAAAATACACGGAAATTATGGATAGCTATCACTAACATTACTCAATTCAAACCCCCAAAAATACTAATAATAATAATAATCTTTTAAAAATAACATCTTATCCTATCGATTCGGTTAACAGAGTGAATCAGTTTTTTGCAAATATTGGCAAGTTTTAGCAGATGAAATTACCACTCCGAAAAAGTTAATCTCTACTGTTGCAACAAGCTTGTCTTTTTCAACCTCATCATTTGTGCTTCTAGATACAGATCCACAAGAAGTAAACAGTGTACTCATGAATCTTGACTCTAAGAGTGCAACAGGGTGGGACGGTATCCCTACAAAGTTTCTGAAACATGCTAGGGACTATGTGGTACCCTTAATAATTCAACTTGCAAATCTCTGTTTTAAAACTGGAGTATTTCCGAACAAGGATGGAGATAGGGGCACCGTCAATAATTATAGGCCAATATCGGTCCTGTCTAGAATATCCAAGATCATCGAAAAATTATTAAATTTAAGACACAAGATATTTGGTAAAAAATAATATTTTATCTAATAGTCAGCATGGGTTTGGGAAGAATTTATCAACACAGGATGCTATAAAAGACTTAACTAACTTAATAGTGAACACTGTGGACAGCGGCAATAAGTGCGGTGGCGGTATTCCTAGACTTAAAAAAGGCATTTGACACCGTGTCTGTCCATATACTTGTAACCACTATTCCAGAAAAAATGGAATAAGGGGCGTACCACTGTCTCTGCTTACAAGTTATCTCCAGGAAAGAAGACAAATGGTTGGAATAGAGAGTTGCATCAGTGACGAAGAACATGTTTCAACTGGAATTCCTCAGGGAAGCGCTCTCGGACCAACATTGTTCCTTATCTACATAAACGACTTGTGTAATATGAGACATCAAAATGGTGACACTTTCTCATATGCGGATGAGACTGCTGTTGTTTTCTCTGGTGCATCCTGGGTGCAAAAATAGCGAGATGGTTTGACACTAACCTTCTTGTTCTCAACACTGCAAAAACCAACTATATATGCTTTACACCGAATCAAAGAACACAGCCAGATATTAATACCTGCCGTCTGAGGATACAAAGATGTGACGATTCTAATAATAGCAACTGCGACTGTGCCTTGCTAAACAAAGTCAATTTCATAAAGTATCTTGGCGTTTGGCTAGACCAAAGGCTATGTTGGCATTACCACATTGATCGAACCGTCACCAGAATTAGGAAACTAATTTGGATTTTTAAAATGTAAAGGAATTTGATGGCCGCGGAGACACTAAACACAATCTATGTAGCCGTAGCCTAGTCAGTGATTACTTACTGTATTACTATATGGGGAGGTACAAATAAAACTAAATTCATAGACTAGAGAGGGCACAAAGATCACTCCGAAAAGCTATGTACTCAAAACCGTATAGATACCCTACAACTAATCTGTATAAAGTTTGTGGTCTTTTGACAGTCAGACAATTATATGTAACAAATACAATATTATATATACACAAAACATTACCTTAGATGTAAAAGATGAAAAGAGGTAGCTATAAAACCACGTCAAATGCGAAAAGCATTTTCTGAGCGTCAGTACATTTGTCAATCAACTCGAATTTACAATAGATTAAATACAAAATTAAATATTTCCAAATTAATTCTTCTCCTTGTAAAGATTCCATAGTGAAATGGTTAAAGACTCTCAACTATGATGAAACTGAAACACTTTTAAGTAAATATAATTGCTAACTTATTTCTATACATACCCAAACAAATACACATAACAACACACAAACATTAATTGTGATACAAATGTTCATGTGCACACAAAATTCACACACATTCATACACACATACTCTCATACATACACCTGCATACATACAAGAAAAGAGCTGGGAAAGATAGAAAGAGAAAAAAAGAAAGTATGTTAACTTTAATGTTTTTAAATTAATGCATGACAGGTTGAGCGAGGCACCCCCAACACGAGTAACTTCAATTTACTTATTGGGCTGGTCTCAAAACAATCTAATGTAATAATTATTTAATAAATACATTATTATTATTTTATTATTATATATGATTTACTTCCAACAAAAGTGTTTTTATTAACAGATTGCTTTCCAATTAATAAATGTTTCAATTCTCTTAGACTATTGTTTCAATTTACCTCGGTAATAAGAGAGTTAAAATACAGTTACGAATTCCTTTAAATAGACTTTTATGGGTAAAAAGCGAAAAATAGCAGTTTTTGTCCTGAATGATGTTTCATTAAGTAAACTAAAATTTCCATGCTATCACTTATTATAAAAGTGATTGGTAACAATATCAAAACTGTTTCAATCCTCCTCGGTCTCCCCAAAGCTCCCCTAAAGGTCGTTTATAGTTTATATTACATGTTGATCGTGTTAGGGACGTGTTGTGTTTATTTGATTAACTAAAACTTTCTTTGGCGTTGGGGGCAGTTTTTTTGTTAAACTATTTGTTATATAGAAAATTCTTAATTTATTGTTATCGTAAAAGGTGGCACGGTCTCGTTTCTATTGGCGCCTGAGTGGTCGTTTACTATAAATATAAGTCCATTGTTATAAATACATTAATAGACACTGTATAGGAGAATATTATTTCGTCTGCCAAAACCAGTGTCTGGCACGGACAATGTCTGTAGATAAAACTCACCTTGAATGAGTAGAAAGTCCGTGAGACAGCCGCCGATCATATCTAGAAAGAATCTTTTTGCTCCCATGAAATAATTTGTAAAATGCTTAATTATGGTTATCGAGATAAAAGTTACGAAATAAGTACGTCTATCAATGACAACGAGCACTTAAATACCACTGAATATACAGACAAATAATCTTTATCAATATCTTTATATTGTCCACTTACATGTAGAATGCACAGAGCAACAATAAAAACAAAATTGAGTAGCTCCACTCGAAAACTACCGAAAACAGTCAGTCGCTATTAGCGTCGGCCTCCACCATCTCTTTCAATTCAGTGCTATTCACCTATGTATCGGTCTTACTATTATTGTTATTATATTATTATTATATTGGTATTGCGAGCCGTGCCGGATTTCCTATGTATCAAACTTTACTGCTTGAATTGAATAAAAAAAAAATAAGTTAAAATCGAATGTTGCCCATTTTTTAAAAGAGATTATCTTATATATCCTATGAAAGATTTACTCAAAAACTCCGATCCATACAATAATCCGGTTCTGTTCTGTGCAATTCGAAGTAAATATCTAGTATTACGTATTTAAACCCTTAGTAGATTCTTTATCAATTTAAGTTATAAAATCCTAGTCATGTGAAAACCAAATGTAGTCAATGTATAACATACATGGATTTTTACAATCTGGGTTTAAGGCCTCATGTATTCAAATTTTTGGACCTCAAAACAAATCACTTATTTTATTTCAGTTGGCTTTCTATAATACTCTCGTTCCTATTCAATCGCTACCCATAAAACTTATTGTAGCAATTCGTATACAGAATGCGTCATATACTTACAAAAGGAGGCTTTATTTGGAGATTCGCCAAAGGAAATACAATAGATATCAAACGCGAGGACTCAATGAGTCAAAGACAAGCTCCGAAGCCAAATCAACGTTTTAGCTGTTATGGAGGTCACTGCTGCAATAAAAAATGCTCGGGACAGTAATCTTTCGCGATAATCCGATTATTAAGCTTCAAATATATCTAACCTGCACTTTCTTGACCCACTACTATGCTAGTCTGTAAAAAAAGGCTTGCACTCCACGACGATAGTGCTGTGATAACCTTTATAATATTTTAAAGTAGGTTTTATTTGATTGAATCTCTATGCTATGTTATCGCAGTGGTCGACGCCGTACTTGAGGTTGTTTTTAAAACAGTTTTTAATAGCAATACTGATCGATTTTATATAGTAGGCGATTGATTATGATAGCTCCGTGCCACGTGTCGCTTAGACAAAATATACAACACACCAAGCGTACATGCGTGACACGCGGCGCGGGGCGGGACAGGTTAGTTATAAATTGAAACAGTTTAACGAACGATGGTATTGAGAAAATGTTTGTTGAGCTTTCTAAAGAAAATTATAATATGTTAAACACTTAATGCTCCGTTTTAATGAAAGAGCTTTGTGTGTAGTTTTAGAAAAAGAGGATATTTGGATTAACACAACTTTAGTTTTAAGTTGAGCGACTGATTTATAATATTGCCCTTGCATGGAGCCCTGTTTCTTGTAAGGCCGTTGGGAAGAGCTTAATAAAAGGAATATTTAATAAGTAGTGATGACATCTAGAATAAAGAAAAAACAATTTTCAAGTTTCACAATAAAACAAAGCGTTACTTAATAATAAGTTGCTTTCATTTTAAATGAACTAAGAAGAATTGTTTATTCGTTAGCGTGGCCATAATTCACCCACTTTATGAAAACCTAACAAGACATCTCTATCGTGTGACATTAAAAACTATATCAAAGTTAATGAAACTTTATATATATAAAATAGTTGTCATATGGAATTAATACGTTAAACTCGATTCGCAACCGGCAAAGAACTAAGTATATGGAGACTTAGAGAGGACATGCAGTAACTAATGTGTATGCGATTAACAAAAACACTTTTTACTATTAGAGATTTGAAATAATCGTTAAAAGATCGCTATGAGTTACCGACGGAACTCAATCGAATAGCGAATCACACTCTATCATTTTACAACTTTGACAAGCTTAGACATGTACTTCAATAACGTATGATATATGATATGATAAAGAATGATGACTGTAGATTTGACAGTATTTTTACCAACAAACTGTCAGTTGCACAAATGTCCAATAAGGTATATTGACGACATTTTTATATTCTAATGAATGTTCTTTATTTGAAAATGAGTATCGGTAATGTCTATTTAAATTAATGATAATTAACAGTCTAAAGACATGTGAAAGTAGTAAAATTAAACGAAATATCGTTTTAAAACCTGTACGCCCATTTAGGAAATGTTCAACAGTATCATTAAATTATTAATGTTAATATTTTATTTATAAAGGATAAAGTAGATAGAGTAGGGGAGACCGAGGGGATTTGAAACAAAGGTGAGTTGAAACAGTACCAATTTTTCGGAACTTAAAACCGTTAGCGAGTTAGCTACTTCGCCTTATAACTATTTTTCTGCGCCCGTCTTGGTGGGAGTTCACGTCGGTGGTGTGCATCGCGCGGTTGTGGAGTTCTGTCAGCCGCATGTCAAAAATCGTGAAAAGTAAGTTTTTTAGGCTTTGTTATGATGTTTATATTTTTATATGTGTTTCGAAAGCTCTTTAACTAAAGATTCATTGTATATATTTGATACAGTTGTTTCTTTGTATTTGCTTCTTCATTGTAGATTAAATAAAAATGGGAGGTTTTATTTCTACTGAGGACATTTGCAACAGACTGTTTCAACTCTCCTCGGTCTCCTCTACATAGATAATAGAGATATTGGAAAATGGCTGCAAAGCATACAAATGCCACAGCATACACTTCACGAATGTTGCACACTCCTAATTAATGTCTATGCTAACTTTATTTATTTATTTTGTTTTAGAATGCCAACTAAATATAAAAGAAAGACTGACAGGGGTATGGCAAGTCGCGAAATATATGATCTCGCAGCAGAAGAAGTTATTTTGCGACAGAAAAGTCTCGGTGACGCGGTTTCGAGTTATAATCTGAACGATACATCTGCAGGTATATTAAATGCATATAAAAAAAAACCTGCTTATGAAGGCAACGAAACGGCAACTGCTCCTACAGTTGGATATCCTGAAAAGACTGTTTTTACAGCTTCAGAGGAGAAGGCAATCTTTTAAACTGCGCTGTTGTTAACTTTGGCCTAAGAACTAAAGAACTTTTGCCTATAAATTGGCTCTAAATATAATATATAAAAAAATATAATAAAAAAATCCCTTCTGCTTGGCCTGAGCATGAAATGGCTGGAAAGGTTGGCTACGATCATTTATGAAACGGCATCCTGTTCTTTCTCTTAGACTACCTACAACTATCGCTCGAGCGACAAGTTGAACAGATCAAATGAACAACTTTTTTCCAAAATCATACCACAGGGTTACAGGGGAAGGATATATGGAACATTGATGAATCAGGTATCACAACAGTTCAGATACCAGACCGTATCATTGTAATACTTAAGAAATTACTGAATATTAATAACTATTGTATGTTAAAGATTTAGGAAGATCCTTTTTATTTAAGTTGAAGGTGTAATTAACTACTTTAAGAGTCAAATATATTTATGAGACCTGTAGTTACCTACTTGATTGATGCATCAGTACAAAATCTTAATATAAAAAGTTGATTCATATTAAAAAAAAATATTTGAATAAATACTTTGAAATTATATCATATTTTTTATTTTACATCCCTTAATACTTCTCAAAAATCATATGTTTCAGCTCTCCTCGTCCCTGTTTCATCTTACGTTGAGTTGAAACATATTGACTTGTTACGGTTAAGTCGATGTCTACCACAATATTTAACGTTTACAACTACTTTGAAATTATATCATAACTGCTCGGTGGCGTAATGGAAAAGCGCCGCAGCCCGCGATCGTAGTCGTTAAGGAACTTTCGCAAGGGTCGGTCACGGGATGGGTGACCAAAAAATTATTATCTCGAGCTACTCCGTGCTTCGGAAGGCACGTTAAGCCGTTGGTCCCGGCTGCATTTGCAGTCGTTAATACCCTCCAATCCGCATTGGGCCAGCGTGGAGGGTCATGGCCCATCCTCCTTAACCATCCATAAGGAAGGCCTGAGCCCCTGCGGTAGGGACGTAAAAGAGCTGCTGATGATAACTACTTTACGTTAGTCATTCGCAAGTGTAAATAATTACCTATCGATTGGTACTAATATCATACGATTTCTGTGTATAGTATTTGATGTATGAAATAAAATGTCAAAATTGTTTCAACTCCCCTCGGTCTCCCCTAACTATTGTATTCCTCGGCATGTACAAGTGATGATGTACTCAGTAATACAGAGAATATTCGATAGAAATAACATTTTGTTAAATTACTTTACCATCTTTAAATGCTTCGGTAATTCCTGGTGCGTTAAATATTTTTAGAGTAAGGGCCTTATTAATGTAATAATGGCACTTCAATGTAGTTTCAATATTACAAGTAGATTGTCATTATGACGCCAAATATCATTAATAAAATGGCGTCTTGATGATTTAAGTAGCTATTTGCCCGTGCCTTCGCCCGCGTATAATAGAAGCCTATGTCACCCGCGTATTATGTAGCTTCCCACAAGTAAAACAATTTTCATGATCGGATCAGTATTTTGGAAGATAACCCCCTACAAATTAACAAAGAAATAGAAATTTTACCTCTTAATAATATTAGTATAGATACCGACAGATTATCTTGTTCTTAAATGACTTCAAAAGGAGGTTCTTAATTCAACTGTGTTTTTTTATGTGTTCGTAACGCGATTACTCCGCCAATTATGAATCGATTTCAAAATTCTTTTTATAGTAGGGGAGCCCACGATGCTAAATCGGGATTTACTCGAGCGTCATAGAGACCTATTGGGTTGCGAAGCTTAGATGATAACAAAAAAAAAATGTCATATAATATATACCTTTTCATCGGTGGGGGAAGCGGCTATAGATTTTTGAAAATGTAAAAAAAACTGTTGTATGGACATACTCGAGCGCGTCAGATATTAATATCATCCATGTCCTACGCATTTTTAAAAACTGTCGTATGTTAATCTGATCATTTCCATGATGGGGGTGGTTATACGTAAGGGTTGAAAATGAAAAAAAAAAGTTTAATCGAGCGCGTCAGATTTTTTGAGGGGATGTCAAGTGAACCTATAAAAAAGCTCTCATATAATAATCTGACGATTTGGATGTGACGCAAACGCGTGACCATTATTAGAATATGCAAAAAAAAATCGCCATTTTGAAATACTCAAGCGCGTCAGATTAAGATATATATGGTTCATCTTTATGCCCCAGACGTGATATCTCATAATCTGACGATTATCTGAAGGGATTTACTTAAACTGACACAATTATTTTTTTTTTTTAATTTTTTCAAATCATTGAGCTTAATTAAATAGAATAGCACCGGAGTTAGCATGCAAATAAAAAAGCGTATGTTTTTTTTATGTAAAATACTTATATTTATAAGAAAATGATTATATGAAAATTTAATTTTTACAGTATTTTTTATTAATTATCATCTTCATCGCTAGAATCATCTTCCTCTTCTTCTCTTAGTAAATATGTAAAAAGTTTAATTCACAAAATTTACATTAAAATAACAAAATAAGCAAAAACGTTGGAAATACGATGTAAACAATATCACGCCACGAACGAGTCTGTGTCATCAGCTGTCATGACGTCATGGCAACCAAAACCAGAGTGGGGACGGAGTGAGAGAGTAATAGATAGAAAAAGAGAGAGAAATAGTGATGCGGAGAAGGAAATATAGGTATCACGTAGCTTAAACGCATTAAATCTTATCGACGAATTTCTATTACTTCGGCTTGTGACAATCGTCAGATTATATATTTTTCGTAATCCTTGAATGATTCCCTTCAAAATAAAAAAAAATTAGCCACGCTCGAGAATTTCAGTGACGTTTTTTTTTACAACTTTGTAGCCTTCCCCCTTCTTTACGTCACTCTCAAATTGTCAGATTAGAGTTATGTACACATTTTAGCATGTAACTAGCTCTCCTTACCTTAATCGGACGCGCTCGAGATTTTCAGATGATCAATTTTTTTTTACTAATCTGATCCTTTGTCCTTGGCGGGCGGCCATTTTTATAGGGCTCATATTTGGTCCAGGTACTTAACTGGGTACAAGGTATCCCCCTGTATATTAATCTGCCGCGCTTTAGTAAATCCCGAAATCCCCGCTTCAGCTCCCCTACTATTATATTTGACAGGTAAATGCGGTCCCATTCAATTTTATCGAAATTGAATCTGTAGGTTTCTTTATATAACAAAAAGATATATGCTTTTCATCAGATATCACCTAAATATTTTGATGATGACATGTTTATATCAGCGAAAATTTCTGTGTTCAACGAGTGTTATGTATATATAGGTATAGAGAAAGAGAATATTATCACAGATGAAATTAAAGTTATCTCTCTTAGTCACATGTAATTTTGTCTTTGGAATTATTAAGTAGGTTATAGATGAATTGTTTAATTAAAATGTAATCAATCTATATAAATAATAAATCCATGAAAGTTATGAATAATCTTATTTTTTTATATATAGATTATACGTTTCATATCTTTATGTCAATATACTTTTTGTAGTTTTTGTATTAATTTTTGAAGTTCTATCATAGATTTACGACTAGTTGTACAAACTTTAGAGCTAAAGTTGTCATTAAACCTTAATGGACGTTTGAGCAACTGTTCATTATACACTCTGATCTAAGAATTCTTTAATCAGTAAAGTTGACTTACGCTTTGGTTGTTTTGCACCCGATCCTTGTTTTAGTTCAATTTTATTCAGGTTTCTATTGAACTATCGATAACAATTATATTCATATTATATTATTTTTTATGCAAATAGGAATGTTCACCGATTTCTTCGTGATTACGTCGTGCAAATAGATACAAATTTTAGGTCTTTCGTTGTAAATATAATTTATTTTATATATATTTAATATTTTAGTGATACCTATACAACATTTATATATGAAGTATCTATATAAATAACACTAAAATAATGAAAGAAAAACATTTTTCTAAAAGTAGAACCAACTTCAAATTTAAAAAATTAACCGCTTTTAAGATAAGTGTTATTATTATTTTTTAAATTTGAATGCTGTTCTATTTTTAAATTAATGCTTTTTTGTTATGATATTTATACTAACTAAAAACTGATGTTGACGCCATTCATTATTTTATTTCTTTTCTAATTCCCAGAGGCTTAATACGACTTTCTCGTACGACTTCATGTGTTATTTATATATATTTAACCGACCTCAAAATCGAAACGGAGGAGGTTATATGTTCGACGGCGATGTACGTTTTTTTATAATACTAAACAAAAGGTAGACAAAATAAAACCAACAACCATTATACAGCAATCGTGTTTAATTATTTTATTTAATAGTGTATTATATATAAAACAGTTCAGATGATCGTTGAGTGGAGCATTGTTATGAGGTACTTGGAAGAATTTTATATCAAAAAAGAATACAATATTTTTTTCAGGAAGTTAGTTTTATTAGAGAACGTCCAATGCAACACCCAACGTTATGCCACCCAGGCACACACTCGAGAAAAAAATTTATGAATTCGTTTTAAACATATGTTAAAAGAAATTTGTTATCAAAGTAATAGAGTGATAAAGTAATAGCACTACATAGCTATTCTGCAATAAAAACAGCCTCAGATTCATCGAGCGCGGTTCACGGCAGAGCGAAGAGGTTGAATTAAAAGGTGATAAAGGTTATTTCATTGAAGGTCTAGGCTATGTTCAACGTCTAGTTTGAGTTGTTTTTGATACAGAATACCTGTTATTTTCGTTATAATTTTTAAACAATTTTGAGAATCAGAACTATAAATTCCGATAAAATTGAAAAATAATGTATGTATACAGTAAAATTAAACTGAAAATTGAGTGTGCACCTGCGTTTCGAAATATAGTGAATATATATCGTATCAATAGAATATTGTTAAAATGAATCACAAAATAACAGCCAGATTTCAGACAAAATACTTAGTTATGCTAGAATAATAAAGGTTCAAAAAATTGTTCAGTCACAATTTATAAGAAATAGTTATTTTTTAAATTTAAATTTCATTAAGAATATTTTTTTTATTTATTTTAATATCAACAAGTTTCACAGCTTCGTCCCCAGATCAAGCAGTACGTCGTGAAGGATTATTGTCAATTGAAAAAAATTATAATACGTACGTAAACTAATGAGGGCTACCGTTTTTTTGCTCACCAGATAGCGCGAATGTTGCGAGAAATCCTGTCGAAGTTTGTTTACGATGAACGTGAATTTAAATTATACATACATTAAAGAATTTAATAAAAATATCGAGTATACCCAATAAACACTAACCTCTGAATTGGCTGTTCATTTAACCCGCTTAATTTTACACTTCTTTTTTTTTAGCTCCGTTATTAAAGCACTGAGATTCATTGACCCATAATCCATGACGTTCTATTATTAGACGCGTCATTATCGTACATTATTGTTTTAAAACAGCGTAAACTTTATTGTGGTAACATTACATTATAATACAACCGCAAAGGGCGCGAAGAAAACAAAAATAGTTAATTCCCTATCAGAATTTTCAGCATACCTTTACGTGTCAACTGCTGAATCCTCACAGATCACGATGCAAGTAAAAAATAGCCGCTTTCAATGACGTTATTTTTATTAAAATAAAAAAGAGTAAGCACACTACTCACGCATGAAATGAGATCTTTTTTGATTTACGCACTGTCAATTTGGAATTATTAAAACACGCGGTAAGGCAGTTGTCCTATAGCTTTTCACAGAAAATTACGAGTGAAAATGACATTAGCCACAACGCTTGCTGAAACCTGAATGAAGCGAAATTCGGGCAATTGCCTTGGTTTTTTGTAATCGATATTGTGCGCAGATAACCTATCTAAACTTTTTAATAATTCATTGCCCGTAATTTATATATCGCTTTAACGGATCTCGGGTACACCAAAATAAGCACAAAAGTTTATTAAAAGAAAAAACGCATGTAACTCACCAACAAAGTATGATATTTGTCATTTTTAAGATCTCACACTACTAGCGCCTCTAGCAACAAATGAAAACAAAGTCTGTTCCCTTGAGGGGTAGTCAGATAGACTATATAATACTTGTACATATGAAAATGGCAATTCAAAAATACATTTATGTACTTCAAACGCATAATGAGATAACATATTAAACTCATTATAATGATATATTGTTTGTAGACGAAGCGTATTTTATTTGAAAACAAAAATTACAGTAACATAAATTAGCTAAAAATTAATTTAAATAAAAATGAATAATGGCAATATACCTATTCTTGTCAATGTATACAATTTATGACATATTAATTTTATTATATCTAAGTAAAAATCGAACCGTAAAACTGAATATATTTAAAAAAACCTTTACATTTCTCAAACGATAACATATTAACATTGTTAAAATTTATTTTCTACCTACGTTCTTAATCCAAAACTTTTATTTAGTTTTATATCTCATATATAAATAAAGTTTTATTCTGTTACTTTTTACTCATTTTCTCTCTTTTAAGCTTCATTTTAATAATTTCACGTTAGTTATGTAAAAACTCAATTTAACATTCAATTGTATTTTTTCTAACTACTCGACATTGCTCTTAAGGACAAAGCTGAAATTCTGAAAGTAACGCAGATATTAGAAGTTGTTTATTTTTGAAACAGGATATTGGATTAAGCAGCAGAACATGGCATAATCTTTAAGAGCTTTGTCTAAAACTCAAGTAATATTTGTAGAATTATGATATGTGACCCCAAAAGAGTATAGTGACATCTCTAAAGAAAGTGCTTAGTTTATTAGAGAACATTTATCATGCAGACTACAACACTGATTACACTTACACACGGGTCCCGTTAGGATTAAAATGTTACCGTACGTGACCTTAATATAAATGGATAGGTACACATTGATAAGGTCGGAAGCCGATAGTCGCATTACACAAATGATTTCACACAATTTATTGCTCGTTTTAGTATATAATTTTTATGAAAATCTAAACGGTAACATACATAGTTCGTTTGTTCAAAAAAAAAAAAGATCTCGCACACCCAGTCATGAATTATAACTCATCTATTGTTTTCATTACTACGTTGAGTTCAAAGTATCAATGCTTCTACAACTTTCATTCAATGGAAACGTGCAGAAACATAGGTACAAAGTATATTCCGAAACAACTACATGCATATGTTTTAAAGCTGCTTGAACACTTTTAAATGCGATTATCGTCTTCCTTTTCATTTTTTACAGTAAAGTATTGATAGATATTAATACACAAATACAAATTTAACTATTGACAAATAAACGAAATTTTTGGACTCTAACATAATTTTCCTGACCGTGATTGCCTGATAAGAGGCTGGACACATCAATTGGGGTTAACATATGTTGTGGGTCATATATTACTACATCTATGGAATGCCGGAATAAAATGCTAATGATTACGTCATAGTTTTGCATATACTGCTTTATTAAAAATCAATATGCACATATTAATCAACAAAATATTAAGTTTATTTTTAAAATTTTTCAATTCATAGAATCAATGTGATTCGATGGCGGTAACTTTGCGGATCACATCCGAGGATCATTGTTTATTTTATGATAAGAAAGGGTCGGGAAAGTTACCACCGAGCTACGTGACGCGATATAAAAAATAGTAACGATTCTTTTACAGTTGCCGATGTGGAAAAAACAAACTAACAGCTAACAGTTTTCCGAAGGATTCTTTAGATTGCTCGTGCGTTTCAAATTATATTTCAAGTTTATAAATGTCTTTCGATTTATTAGATCGATTCAGAACTTAATAAATCGAAGGACATTTATAAAGTTGGAACATAATTTGTAATAATCGTTAGTTAAATTCTGAATCAATTAAATTTAATATATTTAGTATTATGTATGTAGTCTGATAAATGCAAAAAATAATGCAGTTCTTTTTGTTTTCGGATTTTATGCATAAATTTATCATTTTTTTTTACTATTAGTATTTATTACTTATGATTTAATAAAAGGATTTAGGTGTCAACATAAAGATTACCAAATCTTCTATCATTTTTACTTTCGTTTTTATATTTGCATAATATTTTAATAATATGATAAAATGTCAGTAATCATTCATATATTTATTAAAAAAATAATAAGTGCACATGACTTTTAGTAAGGCAGTTAGGCTAGTCGCACTCTAGATGCGTTTTTTTGTATAAACTTAAGATGAACGTACATTATCTCCTAAAACGCAGGAACAATCGAAAAATGTATACGCGCTGCATAGTATGTGAGCTGCCCAGTGGCTTACATTACTTAGATATTAGAGAATTTCTTGACAATTCATTACTTTAAAAACAATTGTAGAGAAATACAGAAATCGAACGTCATTACAGATGTAACTGAATTTTGTATAAATTTTTAAAATACATAGACTGAGAGAGGACTGTTTGTGCGTTTTGTACGTCTCAAGTTTGTGTGAAAACACATCAATAGTGAGGCTAGTCTTATTCGAAGCCCGCGGTCGTCTAGAACATTCTAGACGTACTCGGTATAGAAGGCGTTGCTGGTGCAATTGCCATTGTCGTTGGGCGAGTCGGGATGCTCTTCTGGTTCTACTCCATTGGTGCGCATCTCGTCACGAACCTATGGAGAAAATTATCGAGGTTTTAAAATAAATCGTTGAAATTGGATAGATTTGAATAATTTGTCGACTTTTTGACTGTTTATAGTTTGTTATCTGGCTTGTCTAATTATTATTTGTCTGTTTTGAAGTTACACAATTGATGATGGATGATACGCGACGCATTTTCCATCAGATATGTACTGATCTTTAAATTTATATTGTACACAATAATAAGAAAGAGCCTACTGACATAAACTGTAGATTCATAAATGCAACTAATTGATTGAACGATTTTTACAATATGAAAAAAATAAGGTACATTCTGAAAAATCTATCAAGATAAAATACATTCGTTATAACACCAAACGCAGTTTTACTATCGCGGATTTAAATCAGCGTCAGTTTTGGAAGTGAACCCTTCACATCAAATTTCACGCCTCGAGAACATTGAGTTGGACCAGACAGGCGGTTGGGCTGTTGAGCTCTATGTCACGACAAATTAGAATGTCAGGCACACTTTACATCTGGTTTGCAAGTCAATGGAAGTATAATTATCTAAGTGTCGTGGTGTGTGTTATTAGTAGCGGGATAAAAATGGTTACATGATGAAATGAAAGAGCGAATTAAGGCAAATCGATTGAATCAACTTAGGTAGTAAAATAAAATTCGGCTAAATGAAGGTAAACGCAAAATAATTCTCATGGACCGCCGACACAAATGAATTAGCGCACATGTCATTTGCGAGCCGAATTGTCAGATGCTTTCCTCCTTCGGCATGAATAATATGCAAGATCTAAAGAACATTAGTTCATTCGTTGCAGTTAGGCTTTGTTAGATATTCTGACAGCTAAAAGAATATAAAAATTTAGTTTATTTGTTTTTATTATTGAACGACTTTTGTGATCGTAATATTTGTTATGTGTATCAATATATCAAATTATATAGTCCATAGACTTAGTTTGCTCGACTATATACTTCGATATATTTTCAAATATTTTTTTAGCAATAATATTCATATTATCGGCTTTGAATAGGTCCGAATAAATACAATAGTATCGTCTATTTATCAGTAAAAGCAATCAGTTTCAATTGTCCTACCGGCAGTATCGATTTAAAGTTAACTCTCGATAGCGTAAATACTATTGTAACAACACTAAAAAAGAGAATGTGCCAGTTGCGCAACTCATAAAAGAGTCGATCAGAATCTATTTTATGTACAAAAGCGACATGCAGGCAACCTGTTGCCTACTATTTGAAACAATGAGTGACAATAAGACAGTGTTTATTGTAGGGCACAGGCTAGTAAGTTATATTTAGAGATTTTCGAAAACACGGTTATAAGGGTTATAAAACACTAATAATCTTGAGCTTAACTTGTTGATACTTGGCTGCATTTGCAGTCGTTAACGCCCTCTAAACTGTTCTGATTACAAGCAAATTTTAAGGTCATTGTTTCCATGTTTTCTTCTCCTTTTTATAGATGTTTTCGCAACTCGTCGGCAAAATTGCGCATGTATTGCCTCTGCCCTTTTTTTCCCAGGTTCGTAATTTCCTATGTTCGTATGTTAGGGAAATATTAACCCAATGAGAGCTTATCTATCATTGGGTTAGTCGTTATTAAATAATTCAGGGTAATCGTTGTGTTTTGTAAAAAAGATGATATTGTTATACGTACCTTTTCGACTTGCCTCATCACTCGCATCATATTTAGGCCGGCCAGGTTCTTCAGTTCCTGCACACTCCACTGCCCACTACGTAGCAGTTCAGCAAACAATTCGGGGTATCGTGACACGTCTTCCAGACCTCTTGGTACTCTGTGATTGGTAGTTGAAAATATTAAAATCGATTGAGTTTAAAATTTTTACAAAGCAGATTTCAAAACAATATTTTTCTATACTCATATTATAATGATAATATGGAGCCGGAGCCTATTCAATGATTTCAAAACAATAGAAGAATATTGTTTTAAAATCATCAAATAGGCTAACTAATGGACTGATATAAAAATCTTTCACCCATAAGAAGGTACATCAGACGATTACTTTAGGCTATAAATTACGCAGGCGAAATTGCGGGAAAATAGCTAGTCATATATGAAAATGAACATTTTACAGATTTTCATAGAAACATTAAATTGGATCAGGTCATATTAAGCGTTTACTCCTGGTTTTAGTTGAATTTCAGCGAATGTAACGTATTTTGCTAATAAAATAACGTATTTCAGGTTTGTGATATCACGTGGCACGTGATACGTGCTCAGAGAGGCAAAGATACGCCAATGTCAAAGATTGGGCGAGTACTATATTCTGACGAAGTTCAAGTGTTATAATTACCTATTAACTCCATCGAAGTCACCTCCAATTCCAATGTAATCGGCTCCAATCATCCGTTTCACATAATGAAAGTGTTCTGTAAAATAATCGTAAACATATTTAACGCCATGGTTTAGTGTTTCATACACAGACATCTTTTCTTTTTCAATAAAAATATTTCGTTTTATTAAGGCATATTTTACGATTGTAACCTATTATAACTTAACGAATTCATAACGTATAAAGCTGAAAATTCACTAGAGCCCGTCTACTGAATTCCCCGTTTAAGTGTTATATTTGCTTTTTTCATCAGACTTTCATAAATGTGACCATTGGTCTCCTGTCACCGTGCAGAATCTTTGCGATGGTGCGCGCTTGAACACCAGGTAGCATTGCATATGGAGCCTAACACCTTGCTTTATTTGACGAAATTTCATATTTCCAATATTTTTAACAATAAAAAATATCTAATACCTCCTTGATGACGCTTTGATCTGCCCTGTTTTTATTCAAACAAAAGACAACATGAAAGATTATATCGGACCTGAATTATTGTGAACACGTGATCTTGATAACGACGCCAACTTTATCCAAAGTTGTCGAATTCCCGGCAGCCATTAAACTCGACTTGAACAGATCCGAGAGGTTACATAAGCGTTTGAGTACTCAATGGAGCGATCTCTATTTAGAAGCTTATCACACTCGATCCTATGGATCCTTTAATTTTAACCAATATTATCATAAAGTCATACTGAATTCAGTTGGTGGAATATTTTATAATTGTTCTAGTTCAATATTAGTAGTGATAGTTGAGGTATTACTAAATCATCATTAGCCCTGTTACGTCCCCACTGCAGGGGCTCAGGCCTTCTTTATGGATGGTTAAGGAGGATGGGCCATGACCCTCCACGCTGGCCCATTGCGGATTGGAGGATATTAACGACTGCAAATGCAGCCGGGACCAACGGCTTAACGTGCCTTCCGAAGCACGGAGTAGCTCGAGATAATAATTTTTTGGTCACCCATCCCGTGACCGACCCTAACGAAAGTTGCTTAACGACAACGATCGCGGGCCGCGGCGCTTATCCACTACGCCACCGAGCTACACACATTACTTAATAGCAGAATCAAAGTACCAGCGTTATCTGTACAGCAATTTCTATAAGATTCGAAGGAATATATTGTGGTAAGAGTAGTATAACGACGGGGTGTGGCTAATAGGCAAAAATAAGATTTTTGAAAAAATCATCATCTTGATCCAGCTTTGAATAAAGGTCTCTTCCACTCTTAGCTATCTTATGCACGACTTATCCAATCCAGACCTCTGTGTCATAGTGTGTGACACACCCAGTACTACGGAGGTTCGCCGCCGGAGTGTCCGCTCTGATTTTGATTATTTAAGACCAGGACTTATTCCTTCCAAAAATCAAGTTCCGACTAGATATCGCTGGTATCAATTGTAATATAATGTAAATTAATTTCACATCTTACATGAAAAAGAATCAAATATCCGAATAAGTTTCGTTGTTCATTGTATGTAGTTCTTTGTTTCTCTTAATGACATCACGTCTCATTTTGCAGATTTTCCGTGACTACTTCTTTGTGCGACGGCTTCATTCTAAATAGGCTTTATTCGCTAACCTGTAATCTACGCTATTGTGAAATGAGGCCGCTTTAAAGTGATCGTCGTTTAAGAGAGCCTCAAGGTGTACGGGCGGGTGCTTTTGTTTATGAACGATCGGCTCTAATTGGGATTAAGCCAGGTCAGAGTGTAATGCTATTCACCTAATTAACAACTTCACAGAACTTTGTTCATCACGGAATGATACAATTTTAAACGTAGCATTTGCGTTTCAAAGCGTGAAGTTTGGAAATAGCAGGGTGATAATAAACTTCGTATCAGCGAAGTGGGCTTTCGCAAAGTAACTATTTGAGAATACGTTAAAATAATATTGATAATTATAGTCTAACTAGCTTATGCATCATATTTTCCAAAAACGCTGTTGTTTTTCGAGCTGATGATGAAATTACCTTGATGTTTAAGTTCGAAGATAGTACAACAAAATACCAACGAATGTCCAATGTTTCAGCACTTTATCTTTGAAACTTTAGAGATATTAATCAATTCAATGCAATTTGAAATAAAGATGAAAAAAAAACAATTAATAAGAACATTTTATTTGTTTACATTCACGACATAAGCGAATAATTGAGATAATAACTATTCTATCCAGTAAGTTAGACCAAAATACGGCTACATGTTGTGAAATTTGATAGAAATCGGTTTTAAAGTTTATGAGCAACATACATCGTGACACAAAATTTATATATATATATATATATATATATATATAAGATTTGCATCTAATATACAATTTTGTATTGAATACTATATTATATTAAATTAATACTCTATTAATGATATTCGACTGCTTCAATAAAGTAAAAGCTGGATATTTTCTCCATAGTCATGATGATACGATAAATATTTTTTTAACCAACTAAAGACATAAAAGTGTTAAATATAGTTCTCGCTACTGAGGTGTTTTCATGAATCAATATTATAATTCAGTTTGCTAAATTAAAATAATGGTTAATGCCCATAAAGTGTAGCTAGAGTAATATTTGTATTTGCTTCATATAAAAAAGTTGGAGGAAGGCAGTATAAGCTGCATTGTTTACTTGAACGTAGCATAAACGCTGTAGGAAAGTTTCAAATACGCGCAACTGATAGCTGGGGTATATTGTTTGTAGTTAACAAACGTTGTTGAGAATGGAGCAATGTAGGAGAAACCTTTTGTAGTCATCTACTCGGTCAGTTTGATATTAAAGGGAGGCAAACATTTATCTTAAATGTTTGCTTTATTTTATTAAAATTTTATATTAGTTTTCTATCTATATAACTATAAAGAGGAAAGATTTTATTGTTTGGTTGCATCGAAAAGGCTCCTTAACTATTGGACCGATTCCGGGGCTTTTAAAAAATCTTTAGGTTCCTTCTATAGTTGAAAGATTTTTTTACTTTATAATACAAAATGTCTGAATTAATAATAATAAAGACTGTATTAATAATTATGAGTTATTAATTTCATTATAATACTCTTATGTGATAAAATATACTCATCTCTCTTTAGAACTAAATAAGTAATGATGGGGTAAATTGATAGGGTCCAGATAAAATCATATCGAAATGTCTCAAATAGCTTTAAGAAAAAAGGATTGTACGGTCGTGCCGCTATTTGCTGTTGTTTTTGGAATGCTTCTTTTTTGGAATGGTTTCAATGCGAACTCCTTAAACATAAAACAATTGGCGGCGATGCCGTTGTAAACGTTATAATTCATTGGTTTGCAATTTCTTGTACATCACTAGTATAACTTTTCTTTATTTTTGTCTTCCAAGCATTGCTTTGTATTATGCACTTTGTTTTGTAAGTAAATAACATTTTATGAATAATATATTCACTTTATTATCAAAAATTAACGCTCATCTCGCAACCTTATAGATGGCGCTAGGGGCAGAAAAAAGATGAAATTTTTATTTTTTGAGTTATAGCTTTGGAATATAGCTAATTTTGGCTCTAAAAAACGTGACTGACGACTCCCAGAGCATGTGTACTATTTTCATTTGAGACTATGCGGTTTGTACAATTAAAATAGAACTTCACTTAAGGTAGTTCGTTTAATTTATAAGTATACCTTCGCTCGTACACCACCGCCGGTCATACTTTCACCAATCAAAGAAAGGTCTGGATAAAAAGTTGAATACTTACTTAAATCGTGTTATAATCGGTTGATGAAATTCGATATTTTCGAATTTGGCACCTCTTGAGGAAAACGGCACCCTTATGATCACCCGGTTTTTCGTGTGTCTGTCTAATGTATATTCGAAACCTACTTTGTTTTTAATATTGGTAGTGTTTGTCTTCCCAACTTTTAACCACTATGCTTTGATTATTATATACTTGTAAAGTCACCATAAACTCTGCTAATAATAAATAAATAAGTTTAAAATAATGGCGATCTTTAGTATGCATGATAACGTAAATATGGATAACATATATAAAAAGATTTGATGAGCTCAGTACGAAAACATGTGACATAATTCTAAATTCGATATGGTAAACGCCGAAGATGGTCACTAATAAATCCCAGAGGTTCTATTGAAAAAAGTCATTAAGATGACTATACGGTAATAGAAAAATATTTTTTATTCATTTTAAAATGAATGTATGAATAATAAAATGAATATATTAATTCTTACATGGCCGAGGGGCGCGAACGGTTTCAAGTTGTCGCTATGTCTGAGGTCCCGGGTTTGATTATCAGTTAGGTCAATGTAAAAACAATTCTATATTCTATCAGTTCTGAGTGCCGTGAATTTGAAACAACGTATGTACATACGTTGTTTCAAATTTCCTAAAAGCTAGCTTTTTTTGGATCTGAGCGATGTAATGTAACAGAATACCATACATACATACACGCTGCTGTAGCTCATAGAGATAAACAATTTCAAAGTACCTAGCGACATCTATTTAAAATTCGAGTAGTACTTTTTTGTTCTTAAATAAATCTTTATCACCTTTGTCTATACCATATCTTTATTTAAAGGCGTAGTTCTTATTTTAATTTTTACCCTTCAGAGAAATAAACGGATTTACATTTTTTATTTTCATTTATAAATGCCAGTAACATAAACGATATCATTTAAACTATCCACTTAGTTTACCACTTAATGTCAATTGTGATGTATCCTTACAAATTGTTACATTGATCTAGATTTGTGAACATTAATCTACTTAATTATCCGAGGATCTTGATTGTTCCATTAGTCTGCTACAAATCGTTGACTAAAACATTCTCGTTTTTGTAACGACGATAGAATGCTTCTGATTTTTTAACTGGTTGCAAATTGAAACGAGAAACCCGTTTCAAGTTTAATTTACACTGGTCCGCTGTGTACTCATTTCATTGGTCGACGGGTTTGTCGGTATTGATCTATGTAAATAAACCATTAGCGTTTTTTGGATACAATAAGTGTATAATGATTAATTGCATTATACTCAAAGGCCGTTTTCAAGATTTGATTGCCGCTGGTCAATGTAGAATCTTTTTTACAGGAAATATATGTTGTCTGATTTGTTTTTCTAATTTCCATAACACAAGATGTTAAGCTATATAGTTTGATTTTACTTTATAAACTTATGGTATGTTGTCTATTATTGAGATTATTTTATCGATGAAAAACAGAGGAGATTCTTTAGCTACACTTTGGATTTTCTTACGCGTTCAAAATAAGAAAATAAAATGGTCTTGTAGATACGTCATTGCACCTTTCTTGATGTTTTTTTTGGTTATTAAATTTGTAGTGTATAGAAATAAATCATCAATCCATTCATTTTCAAAACCGTGACAATGAGGAATATCAATGGCTCCGTCAAATCGCTTGAAACTTCGTGTCTGTGTAGTCTTCACATTTAGAAATAGAACTGTTTTTATTTTATAAAAATCGAGAAAGTGGTTTTCGAAATTATGATTGTTTTAATTTCTGCCTTTTTTCAAAAATTGGTATTTACGCAAATCGATAATTATGTTTGGTCACGCAGACTTTTCTACATAGTTTTTATATATAGATTTTGATAATTTTTTAAGGGTTCCGAACCCAAAGGATAAAACGGGAACCGTGTTACCGCAGTATAAGTATGACACAGTATAGAAACTAAGCCTATTTGATAAAATAAATACCTACGCTCCATTGAAACCACTTTTAATGTTTTAGACATTGTATTTTTTTCGGAATATAAAAGGAGTTCTGACACGATTAATCAGTCGAATTGTTAATAAACAATAAACACACATACATATATACATACATTTTGAAATTTAACATATTTGTTCAGACGGTGATATCTACTTATATTTACCCCTTGACATATATCACGACTGTTTGGTTTATTAAGCAATTTACATCAGTCGATTATTAGGACATGCTCTAGGCGACGTGATTGCTTCATAACGTTTTCAAATACACGGTAATGTGCTAATCGGTCACCCTCAAATTAATTCTTAGAAAGTCCAGTCAGGGTCAAGAGCTTAAGCTCTACTCATGTATAGTATACAAGACACTCAAATATATTGGATATATCACTCGAGTATTATTAGATCGTCCCTTGTCATCCTTCAAGCCGGAACACTACGTATCCTTGTACATATGCGTTATAATGGTTTGCGGTATTAAAGATTAGAGTGGGTCCTACAAAGGACTACTTACGAGTCGATGAAATTGGATGCGAAACAATTTATTCACTTGGCATTGGTTTTATTTAAAGAATAGTCACCTTTTGATATCTCTGTATCTTCTCAATACCTGATATAATATATTACTAAGATTCCAAGATCAGTGGCTAAAGCCTGATTTGATCTGAAGTCAATTTTCTACATTGACACGAAAGGGAATCGCACCTGGGACAAATAGGTCTGGCGTCGCGCGAACCACTCGGCTACGGAGGTAGTTAAATTTTTTAGACCTTAGCTGCTGAACACCCTAGTTGAACAAGACGCAGCGCATCTCTTTTTGGAATACTTCCGTGGGTGTCAAATATTAAGAAATACGTGTTAAATTTTTTTTTAATGAGGAAGTATTTAAAAAAAACATTATTTCCCGAAATCAAACTAGATGTCGATACGGTACGTTCTAGATTTCTGCATGACTACCTTTCCGGTTTTCTTTCTAGTTTAAAAATAAATTAGTTTATCAAAACTCAATAAACAACTCATATTCTATTTGTATTTTTTCGTATTTGTATTGATATCTAAGTTTTTCAAATTTCAGTGTCTTAATATGTTAGTTAAAAGGAACGGAAATGACTGTTCTTTGGTCCATTAGTTTCCTGCAAAAATCACATTTTGCTAGAGTCGCCATCTAGTGGAGGTGCTATTTTAGTGCTTTTGGTTTTTTTTTAAATACTTCCTCATAGTATTGACTTCTCGTATAAAGTTCTACCTAGTAGTCTACGAAGTAATTATTCTGAACGATCGGATTCTATACTGTTTTACTGAAAACAACCTATCGTGTGGCAAAGGAAGTATCATTCTGACGCAACAATTTCTTGTGTTCATAATGTTGCTCAGATTTTCAAGAAATGTATTGGAATCATATACTTATTTGTTATGTCTGTATTGTTTTCCTCGAATACTATTATTATTTTAAGATTGATTTGCTTATCTTTCATAGAATTGGTTATCTTTCAGTTTCGTGTAGTGTCTAAACTTGGTCTAAACTAAATTTGCAGAATAAATTACGTTTTCACTTTGAATAAGTATAATAGGCATAATATTTATTTAGTATCCTGTGAGTATTCCCGTATGATCCGGTATAAGAATAAAATGCCGCATCTTATCTTATAATGAAGATTATGATCTTAATTTCTTAGGCGTATTCTATACATCATCAAAGTAAGCGGGCGAAGTCGCCCGAAAACAGCTAGGTAGGTTTAATCCTACTGTCATATAGTTACCTATGTATATTTAAAATCCATAGAAAGGATTAGATACGATGTTCCTGTAACCTGTATTCAGTTTTTAACTTTACTATCAAAATTTAAGGCTTAAAACCAACTTAAAAATTTGGCGTTATGTCGTGTCGTATAATCAACCTGACGTGAATAAGACTTTGATCTTTCTATTTTCCACAATTTAATACCTATTTGTGAATACTTAACGATAGGAAGTAATCAAATAAAAGTAATAAAAACCATTTCAACGTTGTTGAGTTTAAATAAAGCCTCATTATTTTTCTTGCTTTTTCATTTTAAGTAACAGTTATTAAAGTTGTATTTTAAATAATTCGTTTAGTGATTAATCACCCAATAGAATACTATTTTAATCATATCTATCTAAGTTCTTTGTAGCGTTCGAAAAAAGATCTTAATACGATTCGAAGCGTAAATTATAGATACGATAAACATAATCTTTCTGAAATGAAATGAAAATATCTTTATTCAAGTAGGCTTATGACAAGCACTTTTGAATAGTTCCAAATTTTTTTTCCTTTACCATATACCAGGACGTCGTTTAGCTGACCAGAAGAACAAGCTAAAGAAACTTACCAGCTCTTTATCACGTTCGGATTTTCTCGACGGGCACGCTCGTTTTAGGAATTAAGAATTATACCTGACATATGCTACGTTCCATTAAGGAATACTTTCCTCATTACTAATGTAGTTTATTAGCTGTAGTTATAACAATAATATTTTTTTTTTATTTCAGGCATAGTGGTCTATATAAAGTTACAATTTTTTTGTAATGGTTTATTTCCTATCAAGTTATACATAATAATTTTTCTGAGCTGCCAAAACAGATCTCTTGTAAACAAGTAAGTTTTTTTTCATTAAAACACTATAATGGAGATGATAAACACAGTCTTCAGATATATAGTGTAATGGTAATATGCAAGTAGTTGAGATTCTATTGATAGAATTGTCCTGCTGGGCCGATTCTAAAACTTTTTAACATATTTGTAACCTAAAGCTAGTAACAGGTCTTTCTAATATACACTATATTCTAGTTCACAGGGTCACTAACAACCGATTTCTGAATAGAGGAAATTACGAAATCTCAACTGATTATTCTCAATAAATTAAGTTTTTAACGTTTCACATGGCAAATTGTCCATCAAAAAAACCTATTTAAGTGACGTTTAAGTTCTTCACTTTAAATTATCAATTCAGAAACTGGATGTTAGTATTTATCTGAGGGCATGACAGTGCCAAATCGATTATAAACTAACCTGCCACATCTGAGATGGTAGCGTTCGGTGCACATTTCACGAAATCCGGGAAGAAGTTAATCATTATGATGCCGCCATTGTCTTTCTGTCAAATAAACAAAGGTAAGTTAGCCACGTTTTATTCAATTACTTAATTTTTGATGAAATTAGTTGTGCAAATAATTGGAAGGAGCCTCTTGAACTGTCAAGAGGCTCCTTCCAATTATTGTGAATAATCAGACTGCTGATTAACGACGAAATTTTGTTTATTAATTAATATATTTTAATTAATATTCTTTGTCAAAGGCAAAATATTCTATTTATTAATTTATAAATATACGAGTACAACAATAATAATTCAACTTATTGAATTCTCAGATGATGATATATATACATCTACCTTATACAACTTTAAATTTACATTGGTTTATAAATTAAGAATTAGAATGAATTGTATTTTCAAATAAGCTTATTACAAGCACTGAATTCTAATAGTCTAAAATATTTTTCCTTACGTAACAATTTCTTTAGAACGTCTTTTGGCTGATAAGAATAACGAACGAAAGAAACTTACGAGCTCTTTCTCAGAAGTAACAACAAACACATCAATCATGTGATTAAAAGAAGATAATATATTAGTTACAATATAAACTTGCAGATCTACATCGTGTAATGGACTCCTACGTGAAGTTCGCATTGTTTGACGCAAAGTAGCCATTAAAAGATAAAAAATGAAAACATAGTTGATGATGATGACACGATATAAGTATGTCTTTTTTTTGCTAACGGTATTGCCACCAGAATACAGCTTTTTAACTCACACATGTGTTTGTTAACAATCTAGACCGAATAAATGATATAAAATTTCATATGAAAGCAACGTATCTATGAGAAAACATCTCAGCCCAGCTGCCGAAGAGAATTGCCAAGCGTCGTCGTCGTAAATGAAAATGTCGTGTTCTTCAAACACCCAGTGGAACGTTAATGTAATTGCTCTGAACGCGCAACTCAAATATGGGAACAACATTACTTTTACAAACTTTCGGACCGTTTGAATAGCCAACTCCGTCTGATTTTGTAGGAATTTTTGTTTGCTGTACCGTAGAAATTCGTCTTCACGCTTTTGTTTTTATACAAAACAATACTAAATAAACAGGTCTGAATAGGAAAGAGAAACTGGTCTCGTAATAGGAAGTTAGAAGTCAGCACGCCATCTCAATAAAAAATAAAATAAACAGACTTCAAGAAGCTAAATTATTCTTATAATTATTATAAGGTAAAATCAATTTAAGAAGTCGTTTAACAAACACCTAACATTGAATATCTTGAATGAATAATATACTCAATGAATTTGCACAAAACTAGATTGAAACAAAAATATAATACATAATATAACATTTAATTATAAATTGTTTCAATCCGATTTTTTGTTTTTTGAGAAACATCCAGTGAATTTTATCACATAGGTACCTACGTTTGGTTTAATACTCTTAGTATAATTGCAGGTCAAATACATAACTACTATTTGAAGCTAGTTAAAAAAAAATCTTTAAACAAACTTATACAATATTAAGATACACCTTTTTTAAGTGATTCGGGATGAAAGAGGCTTTGTAATATTTACGAAATTCAGGTTCTTACAAAAATTAGACTAGCTATATACATATAGGTACTCTTTGTTTTAGATAACAATAAATTATAAATTACTACCTGCAACCAGCGGCTTCGCCCTCGTGGTCTGAGTATTTATTATTTCATAAATGAAGGGTTAAAAAAATATTCTCAAAAAGCAAAAAAAGAGGTAGTTTCTAACATTGCTTATAGATGGTAATTCTCGGAACTACTAGTTGGATATTAGTTAATAGTAAATAAAATTACTATTGTTTACGGTGGAATGTCATGATATTTAAAGGCGCGAAAGGGAAAAAATCTTGTACGATTCAGAAGTGCTCGAATAAAACGTTTTTCATTTTCATTTTCCAGTTTTTTTAGTAGATGGCGCCAGCATTCTTATTTAATCCTACTTTATAATGTGAAAGTCGTGAGGATGGATATATGTGTGTTTGTTACTCTTTCACACATAAACTTCTGATCGAATTTTGATGAAATTTGGTATACGGATAATTTTAAGTCTGGTTAACTATATATGCAATTTTTAATCTCACCTACCCTTTGGTAATAAGAGATAAATGAATTAACGAATCGTCGTGTACTATTTAAAGTTAGTGATTTAATTACTTCTTAATTTATTATGTCATGTTTTGTGTTTATACCGAAAAATAATGAAACCGTTTTTCTATAAAATAACTGTTGCACAATATAATGCTACAAAGTAAAGAACATTATATAACATCCGACTTATATAGGTCGTACCATTGTCTCAAAGTTAACATTATCTCTAAGGAAGCTATTTCCTTAGTCTTTAACAATATATCCTTCCGTATATGGCGTAACTTTGCAGCTTTTCCAAGAGCTCCTTAAAATTATAGCCAACCAATTTGATTCTTTCTTATGCAATTATTATGCATAAAATGTACGGTCGGCAAATTACCTGTATAAAAAAAGTTTTGATAAAACTTTTTATAAGGTCTTATTACTACTAATCTCAATGAGTTTAATGTAGACTTTTCTAACAGAGTTCGGATGTTCAGTTATGACGAATTGTGTGTTATCTGAGACTGGATTTCTGCCAGTGACCAATTTTCATAATTCTAACTCCAGAAATGAGCAAATTGTATATAAGTTTATATTTAAACATATATATATATATATAAAGTATGTTTGACATTTGTAATAGTAGTCAAACTATCATTGTTATTTGAAGTAATGATTCAGTTATGCTAATCAATTTAATGCATTGTTGTCACGCCAAGCAGTTTTTTTTTGTTTTTAGATATTTCCATAACTTTTTCCAGCAGGGGCAGAAATTTGATTTTGCGACTTAACACCGTTCCTTCAACGCACATATTTTTTATGATTTTGGTGCCAGGGCACGCACCCCTACTTGCCCCCCCCCTCTCCCTAAATCCGGGCCTGAATTTGATATTAGGCGTATCGTGGACCTCGTTGTATCATATCCTACTCCTGTTTACGTCTTTATTTATGTTTACGAGTCAGATGTCGCTACTAGCCAGATAAACATTAGCTCCGTATTGAAAATTGATTTAAAATAGATTAAGTGGATTTTATCAAAATTTAAAGTGATTAAATTGTTAAAAGATACTCAAATATTATGTGTTATTGTTATTTACGAAGGACTCGGTGGTTTAGTGAATTAATCTGAGTGAAAAGTGAAATCACTGAATGAGAATTAAAGCAGCATGAAACGTTTTATTACGCAGCATTAAATAAGTAAGATAATCATCGGAAAATCTGTTGCAACATTATATAAATAACCTATTTAAAAAGTGAACGATAATAAGTGAAACTACAAATATTCTACGCTACAATTCAGTATTATGTTCAATCAGCTGATCGTTAATTTTATTTGAAAAATATAAAAAATAGAGACAGTGCAAACGAATTTATCCATTGCTGATAACACTTACAGTCTAATTTTGTAACCATTGAAAAAAAGCGCCACCTAATGGAAAGATTTCTAAGGACTAAACAAATACGGTATTGTAGCATGCTTTTTAAAATAAAACAGTGACATCTATCGATGTAAGTAAAAACTACGAAGTTGATTACCGATACAATTCTGTAATTTCACAGTCCGAACTAAGTCATAGTTGGCGCATTGGCAACTGTGCTAGAATTACGATATCAAAGTTACGAGGTTCAAACCCGCCACTTCATAGTATCACAATTTTGTCTTTTTATTAAGTAGAAAAGAAATTTAAATACACATAATAAACATGGCAACAAAAGTTCGTGAAACTTCGGGTGTCATAACTAGAAAAAAGAGTAAGTCTACTGATTGCGCTAAATGTAATAAAAAAATTAAAGACAGGCAATATTTAACTTGTTCAACCTGTGAAAATAACTACCATCTAAACTGTTGCAATGTGTCATACAAGTTATTTTGCCTTATGACTGTCGAGAGCCGCCGTAACTGGAAATGTACCTGCTTAACTAATGTGATAAAAAAGCAAAGTAACTTTATACGCAATGATTCGAAAACAACATCAATTTCGTCAATTCCAATAAATAATTCCTTTGAAGTATTGTCTGATCTCTCTTGTGACGATGATAATGAAAATGATTATCTCTCACTTTCATCGGATAGGTTATGTAATAGAAGCTGCCCAGAAAAGTCGATGATCTATAGTCAAGCGGACGATATGAGAAAAGAAATTATCGATTTACGGACAAAACTTCAAATAGCAGAAAGTGAAATTGAGAATTTACTTTCAGAAACCTATATGTTAAAAGATAGAATAAGAAGCCATGAACAGAAAGCTATACAATTAAAAAATCTAAGTCAATTTACACCGAATTCGCAATCTACTAAACGAAATAAGATCAGAAGTCATTTTAGTAAACAGAAACGGGAAGTAAATGATAGTGTAATTGAACTTAATACGCATCAGCTGAATACCTCCCCCAACAAACCAGAACTTAAAAACAAAATGACACTACAAAATGATCGTATGAAATTTTCTAGTACACCAAAAACTCCTCCACAAAATAAAGCGACATCTTCTACGAACTTAAAAATTCAACGAAACCAGTCCACCAGTCAAGAATATGATACACTAAACACTGTAAAAAAGTCAATTATCCATATATTTGGGGATGAAAGTGTGAGAGGGCTGTCAATCAAACTATCACATACAAGGTCGGGTAAATGGAATGATACATATAAAACAACGGCGCTAATAAAGCCAAATGCATCGAGTACTCAAGTGGTAAATAGCCTACTTAGTGATGAATATACATTTAAAAAGGACGATATTATAATTTTGTCTTTAGGTGGAAATGATAAAAATCCTCATTTACTGTACTCCAACCTGTGCAATGTATTATTTAAATTGAAAGATATTAGAATAATTTTATTGTCTGTGCGTTATAGTAAATACCTAAATAAAAATGTAATAAATAATGATTTCAAAATGTTAGTAGAATGCTATAAAAACTGTAAATTTATACATGAAAGCGATAAGTTACTTTCTCTATATTCGCTATGTTTTAAAATTAATATAGAAATAGACTTTATACGTTATCAATCTGAATTTATAGATAATGTTCACGCTCATACGTCGCGTGAATCTGTCAAATGTTTTCGCTCCTAAAATTTGTGCTTCTTTGAATAATATCTCTCAAAGTGCTAAAAATGTGATATGTAAGGATAGTAGCGATTTAATTATATTTAATCAAAATATAGGAGGCCTTTGTAATAAGCTAGATTTACTGAACATTGCTATTAATGAATTTAAAGAAAATGGCAGGGAGGTAGATATAATCTGCCTTAGTGAGACCTTTATTCGTCAGGGTTCGGAGGCAAATATTAAGCTAAATAATTATAAATTGGTGGCTAATTTTTGTCGTAAAAAAAGCCGAGGTGGGACTTGTATAATTATTAAAAAGACGTTAGAGGTAAAATCAGTACCTTTTATTTCAGATTTAGCGACAGATTACTATTTTGAATGTTGCGGCATTGAAGTTGTAGGAGTAGAACTTATAATAGTAAATATTTATAGAATACCAGTTCAAACAAAATCACATATAGGAATATTTTTATATAAATTGGATAAACTTCTATGTTTGTTTACCACTAAATATAAGAACAAAAAAATAGTGCTGTGCGGTGACTGGAACATTAATATTTTGAAACGAGATACTGCCACCAATAATTTATTAGGTACACTACAAAACTATGGTTTAGACGTGCATATAATTGAACCTACTAGAAAAAACTCATGTATTGACCAAATTGCAAGCAATATTAAATCAGTGATCCCTGAAATTCATTATTTATGGCTATCAGATCATGAAACAGCTCAAACAATTCGAATAAAAATAAAAAATAAACAAAAACACTACTCTACTTGGTTTGAAGAAAGACGTGACTATAGTTACTATAACATGTTTAAATTTTGTGAATGTTTGTCGTCTCTTTCTTTTTCGGAAGTTTTAGATAGTTTTAATTTTATTGATGCTTTCCAGAGTTTTTATGATATGATACTCCTATTTTACGACCTTTGCTTCCCAATCATTAAAGTAAAAATAAATAATCGTTCAAAAAAACTGATTTGGCTATCGAAGGGTATTAAAAAATCGTGCAAGGTTAAGCGATCTTTATATTTAAAATACAAAAATTTTAAACATGGTAAATCAGAAAATAAAGTTAATTTAAAAAGATATGACAGTATTTTAAAAAGATGTATTTTGTGTGCACAAAAAATTTATAACAATAGATATATACGAAATAATAAAAATAAATGTAAAGCTACCTGGAATACAATATCATCAATGACTTCTAATAATATATATAATTACGACATTAATTCCATTTCTTATGACAATAAAATATACAATAATCCTTTTGACATTAGCAATATTTTCAATAATTATTTTATAAATTTGACTAAAAACAATGACTCTGCAAATATTACGACATCTCGATCGATTATTGAAAATACGAATTCTTCTACAATGTTTCTAAGACCTGTGGATGTAAATGAAACTTATAAAATTATCCTTTCTTTGAATAATAGTAAGTCAAATGGTTACGATGGTATTACTACACATATTATTAAATCGTGTGCTTCTTTTATATGCCATCCTATGACTCATCTTATAAATTTGTCATTTAGTGAGGGGAAGTTTCCAGAGCAACTAAAGATCAGTATTGTGAAACCCTTATTTAAGAAAGGCAATAAACTGGATCCAAATAACTATAGACCTATAACTTTAGTACCAATCATGTCTAAAATCTTCGAAAGAGCTATGCATTCTAGGCTGTTGAGTTTTCTTGAAAAACACCATACCTTACATTCAGACCAATATGGTTTTCGTAAGGGTCGCTCAACTTCTTTGGCATGTTTTGAATTTATGCGTCACATAACTGAAAGCCTCAATAACAAAACTCCTGTTGTATCTTTGTGCCTAGATATGAGCAAAGCTTTTGATTTTGTAAGTCACTCTAAGCTTTTGCACAAGCTATGCAATTGTGGTGTTAGAGGTAATGCTCTTGAATGGATAAGATGTTTCTTAAACAACAGATTACAGGCTACCGAGGTGAGTAAAATTGTAAAGAAATATAATATACATATAAAACAGTCATATCAATCTGATTTCAGAATAAATAATACCGGTGTTCCTCAAGGAAGTATACTTGGGCCACTACTTTTTCTGGTATACGTAAACGATTTGCCGCGTAGCACAAACAATAAATGCATAATGTTCGCAGATGACACAACAATTGTTATTAAATGTGATAATACTAATAGTGACACATTTGAATGTAAAATAACCTCAGCACTATCAGACGTTACTAAATGGTTGGATTCAAATGATTTAAAGTTGAATATAGGTAAGACACGCTTAATTCAGTTTAGATCATACAATTCAAACCCTATTCATTTAAAAATTAATTTCGGAAATGACGTAATAGAAGAAGTAGATTCAATACGTTTTCTTGGAATCATTATTGACAAACATCTTAATTGGAAGCAGCACATTGACCATGTATGTGGAAAACTTAACCGATTTGTATTCGCCATAAAGAAACTGAAACAAACAGTTTCTGTTGAAGCTGCCTTAACAGCATATCATGGTTATGTGTCGTCGGTTTTAAGCTACGGCCTGATACTTTGGGGAGCCTCCGTAGATCTAAACAGAGTTTTTAAAATTCAAAAGAAGTGTGTTCGTGTTATGTGTAATGCTTGGTTCGATGATAGCTGTAAGCCACTTTTCAAAAAGCTTAATATTTTGCCTCTACCTTGTATGTACATAAAAGATATCTGTGTATTTGTTCACTCTCATTCCAATTACTGGAGTAAACGTGTGGACATATTTCCGAGACAAACAAGACGAAAATATAGAAACCTGTTGTATCAGCCTCCTTGTCTTAAAAACATCTATAAAAACAATATTTACAATATGTGCATAATTTTATATAACAATTTGCCAGATGACATGAAACTGTTAAACATGAATCAATTTAAACTAAAACTGACAAAGTGGCTTCTAGAACACTGCTTTTATAGCGTTAAAGACTTTTTAGCTTTAAAAAAAAAATCCATGACATAATGATAATATATAATAATAATTTGTAATTTTATGAGATGTTTGATATATAATATGATAATAAAAAATGTAATAAGTTAATAATATAATAACAATATTTGCACGCCTGTCCGCAGGCAGAATACTGTACTTGTCTGATTATTTGTGACCTCAATGACTTGTGTTCTGGCAAATAAAGATCTTATCTTATCTTATCTTATCTTATCTTATCTTATTTTTGACATAAGGTATCGTAACCTTATCTGCACTGGCAAATATATTGATGAATTGAGTTTGGTTGGTTTGTTTGATACCGAATGATTTTATAAATTCTTTCACCTACGGGAAGCTCTACATCATACTCGTACGCGGGTGAAGTCTAGAAACGGGAAAACATCAACTAATATTTAAAATAATTTCAGCCCGATCCGTTCCGTAGTTTGTAGTAGTAGATACAACACCTACGACATAATTATGATTAAATAGCTTATATAAGCTTATTCGTCTTAGTTTGAGCTGTGTGTCGATAAATCAGCCACTGTTGGTCCGTTCATTAATCAGTCAGTCACATTTGCCTTCTATATTTGGTGAATGAGTTTGCATGACAGTGAATATTAATGAATGAACCAATTAATAAGTAATAATTTATTTATTTATTATGCATATTTATTCGTTCACGCCTTTGTTTCAGTCACCGCCGGACATTTGCGCGTGAGGCACGTTACTGCATCGCTGCCACTGCCACACATTTTTGTTTTGTTCTAGTGCATTTTTAATTAAATTTTTGTTAATAAGATACTACGTGTTCGTTAAGTTTAGTTTAGTGAAGATTATGTTTAGTTTTCTGTGAAATGTGATGTGTTTTGCGCGTGCATGCACTGGCATGCAAAAGAGTGTGCTTTAGCTGTCATCAGAAAATAATTGGACATTTTCAGCATCGACTTTCATTAAGATATCGGGTAAATAATTAAATTAAATTAATGTATTTCGCGGTCCGTTGTTATCTGCGCACAATCGATATTGCGCATGTGCGTTATAGGGCTCTCAAAACTTAGAAATTTAACATTTTTACTCCATTTTTACACCTCCTATATTTTGAAATATTTGTCAAATAAAATGAACGTTTGCATATAACCTAACTTGAAACTTTCGGCTGTGTCGGTCATTTTGTTGCTCCCAATGTTGTAAAGAACGGCTAGGTATTAACGGGATTAGGGAAATAGTATCGTAATGCAATACAAAATAATAAAACTTAATATTAATTAATTAATTTTCTTAAAGAAAAATGCTTAAAAATCCATTTGGCTCCTGATAACAAAATAATCAATATTGTTAGAAATGACATGAATTATGTCTTATCTTGATAAAATAAGTTTCTCGAATCCATTGTCGTGGTCAGTCAAAAGGTGTTTCGAATAAGGTAAATAAAAATGTTGAAATATTTAAAAGTGCTCATTTTAAAGCATATAATATTTGAATGAAGAATATTTTGACTTTGTCTATGATTAAAAAACCTTGTCACATTAATGTGATAGTATTATTTTTTGTATATATTTTAACGGCATACTTACAAGAGATTGTATGATGTCGTCAGGAACATTGCGCTTATGAGCACAAAGGCTGTAAACTGAAGAATGACTGAAGATTACTGGAGCCTTGGAGACCCTAATTGCAGCTCTGGTGGTATTTTCACCCACGTGTGACAGATCTATCAGCATTCCGAGGCGATTCATTTCTTTTATCACTTTCTGTTGACAAAATATCATATTTTACTTTTTACGCTGTGGAGCAAAGACTATTTAAAATTCGCTCAGCTTATCTTTGTTTATAATAAACAAAAGCGGGTTTTGTATTTAACAAATCTATATTGTAGAAACTTTCCTATAAAATTATATATAAAATAAGTGTTTTGTGTGAAAAGTGAATGAATAATTCGAAAGCGTTTGTAAACGCGTATACTGTTAAAGTAATTCTAGAGCTATTTCGTCACATTAAAACAGAATAAATTAACCTTTTCGGTCCAAACTCTATTCACGGGCTTTTGTTAATTATTTCGTGTAGTTTGTTATTTTATAGGACAAAGCGGTCTCGTAGCTCGCTGAGAGTTGTCGCTGTGAAAATTTTGAATTTCTATTTCACACCCCAAGGGATATTAACAAATTTAACTGCTTTTGAAGTCACGTAACAAATTATTATTTAATGTTCCTTTATATTTCTAATGATTTGTGGATGTGGTTGTACAGTTTAAAATACTATAAAAAGCATTCTTATTCAGTACCTTGTAATTTAAATTTGTTAATATGCTTTTTTTTTATTTTATAAATAAATAGATGCTGAAGGCAAAATTCTATCTAGTTAGTGACAAGACAGGGGTTCCACATTTGTGTAAATGTAAATTGCTGAAATATTAAAAAAGCTGTCTATAATTATAATTCTATAATCTTTTTAAGATCCAGTCGACTGGTAAGAGAAAAGTCACGAGGTTGAATTTTCTACATGAGCATTTGTGACAGTAGAATTTATGAGCATTTCTTTACATGATATAAAAACTAATATATCTACAATGTGAAAATCAAAATAAAAAAAAAAGTTTACAAAAGATAATGTTATAAATATTGGACAAAATCATATATTTGTTCATACCTCAAATTAGAAGTCAAAACGCTTGGATTACGGTAATCTAATACAACGATTACCTTACTCTTAGACCTGGACCAATACAGAAAAGTTCATTTTCTACATTGACTCGATCGGAAATCGAACCCTAGACCCTCTCTCTGAAAGCCAACAAATAGAACTACTTCATTGCCAAAAGCGTCATCAAAATATTAAAACGGTACCATTTACAATATTCATGTAATCTTAAAAAGTACACAATAAATTCAAAAACAAAACGTTCATAATTTATTCATAAGAATTCCGTCACAACTTCTAATGTCTACGACCGACTTGAAAAGCTTTCGTATGAAATTATGTCGTTCATTCGCTAGCTGCAATATTTTGCTTAGCATAGATCTTATTACCATATCGTAATAAGAAGAACCAAAAAGTGCGAACTTTGGCCAGTACCCCATCATATTTCCATCAGATTATAATTTCAACTCAATTTCAGGTGTGATTCATGTTATTATATGCTATATTTTTTAACTTTCGTTTCTTGAATAGGTACCAACAATACTGAGTCTGAAAGTAAAGCAACTCGATTAAATTCTCAGACTGTACCTGCAAAAAAATTGACGAAATCTAAATAAGCATTCTTGTTTTTATTCTAAAAGTTCAGTTACTTATATGATTTGAGCACAAAGATCGTTACCTTTTTCTTTTATATACTCAAAAAAAAAATCAAGACAATCTATTATAAACTATAATTATCTAAATTCTATATTCTTAGAATGCGATTTTAATTATGTAGATTTGAAAATACGTTAATATATTATATTTCATATCATATTTGTATTTAACAGATTTTACATGTGACGATTCTAACACCGATATTTATCCAATTCTTGGAATCATAGGATGTTCTTATGATCAACCTATGAATGAATCCATCCATGGCACAACCTACGATTCATTTCATTCCGCAATATCTGCCATCAATTTAATAAAATGGTAATGTGATTCAAACGTGACGACCTCGGTACTTTATTACAATTGAAGAGAAAGAACAGAATCCTTACTTGTGGTGAGTGCCAAAAAAACTGTCATTAAAACAAGGGATTGGCCAAATAAATTAATGAACTTTTGGGATGAACGCGATAATTGCCTATACTCGTTTTGACCGGATTAAAAAGAAATCGGTAACGAATCTCGCCCACGCTAAGAGCTTTTTTATATAAAATATATTTTTAAAAGAACCTTTATAATAGGAAGTATGAATTCAAACATAAGAATTTTTTTTATTAAGAGTTCTTTAAACGAAATAAATAAAATCGAGTACAATTCATTTTCCATTCCTAAAGTTCAGTGTACATTTAGAGAGAAAAAATATTGCCAAGAACTAAGATTGATTGAGTTTTTAATTTAGTTTCAAGTTTGACGTGGACCATGATGAATTTGAGCTGGAAAGGGTAATCAGATTGCGAACTCGTTAATCATAAACTTGTAAAAAAGTCTTTTCGCCTTAGCAATACTAAAGCTATAGTCGCTTAGGTACCAAATGGTTAATTTCATAATATGGTTGTGATATCCTCAAATTGACGACAAGAATGTTTTCTTTTCATCAATCCACGTTGTTACTAGGCATTGAGGGGGACAACGCGTTCGTATTTCAAAGTAAATAGTAAATATTTTTGTTTGTAACTTTCGCCAAGCTGTACGTAACAGTGTTAGCCTAGTAATAAAGATATATTTCCCTTGCTTACTTACCTCTCCGAATTCAGTGAGTCCGTTAGCGGCCGGCGGTTCGTTGGATGAATCAGCCCTATGGAACAAACGCAACAATACAAATAAATGGTGCGACAAAAGAAAATGGAAAGAAAGACAAAACATGTGCATTTGCCATCTTTTGTTCGCAAGCATTTTACTTTCGCAAAGGATCTCGTTGCCAACTACTTTTTCTAGAGTAATTTTTTTTGTTTTTATTCTTGCCTTTGAATGTATGCCTCACACTAATTCCCAATAGTAGGTAAATTGCATTATAAACGTTATGTAAGTTATAAGATGAGTAGAAAGAGAACATATGTATATATATATATTGATTTGGCCCTGCCAATGTTGTTGAATATACCAGACCGAGCACGTTAAGTGCGCTATCAAGCTCATTTTTTATTTATTATAATGTAAAACGTTTTCTAAGAATGACAAATTTATTAACTAAGCATTTAAATGGTATGGTAACCTTATAGGACACAGCAGACAACGCCCGAATTTACTAATCTGTCTCACAATTTTTTAATTTGTTTTGCAGTTTTCTATTCCAGATCAACTTGCGTACTCTTGTCCCCATATATAACTGTAATTAAAAGAGTGTAAATTAGAAAAGTGCAACCCCACAAATAACCAAACGTAATTAGTATTTCAATGATTTAATCGTACATTACTGATACTGTGATTTAGCCTTGAGGCAATGAGCAAATTTAATCCCAACCATATTAAAATGTTCAATTTGCAAGTGAATTGTCCGTACCATTAGTCTGTGTCAAACACACGACTCTGGCACGTTGTTAGCGGTCCGTGAAAAGACTGGTTAAAATATAATTAAACTTTTATCACCGACACCGGTGACATGGAGAAAATTAAGCTCGTCATTTAGTGGTTTTGGTAATTTGGTTACTGTCATGTGCTATAGTTTGTTAACTTTGTATTGCTATATTGATATTTATGTCAAAGTAAAATGCTTAAAAAATCACAAACTATAAGATGGGATTCGCACCCATAATTTTTCGTAATCCGAAAGAAAGCTCTAACTAAATGAGCAACCTGATATTTAGCAAGACTTATGAATAAGAATGAAGCAGAGAGAAATAATTTACTTTTTAATCTTAAGTACAATAAAAATGACATAGGTGTATTTCAAAGTATCCTAGAACGTCCATTGTCGGATGAAGCCAGAATGTTATTCAACAAAGTTATGTTTCCATAGATATAATTTTTATATTAGTTATTTGGTTAAGATTGGGCTGACATGATCAGTAAGTTCAAAAGCCCATAAAAAATAAGAATAAAAAAAAGACATGAATTCGTAAAGCAATGTTCAAGGGGGTTACCATTTACTTCTTACAGCAATGTTTAATCTATGAAGAAGGCGGTACAGCGCTATACGGAACAATAGCGGTGTCCTTCTCGCTCATGGTGAGGCTCCAGGTGTTCAATTCATTTAAAAAGCTAAAGGAAGTATTTTTGCAAAATTCTTCAAACTATTCACATCTAAGATGAATCAATCAGATGAATCTTATGAATCAAATATCCTAAGACCGACTATCACGTTCCTATTAAGTGAAAGATAAACATATAAAACTTAATTTAATATTCTATAACATGGCTCACAATCTCGCTGGGATATTACCTGATCCAACTGTAGATGTAGCCTCAGGGAATCGTTAACACGTAGTCAGTTTACTTACATTTCAATCCTATATACTTTTTTAGTTGCTTCTACTTTGCACTTCTTACGCTTAGCATTTTCGCATTGTAGTTCCCATTCATACTTGTCATGTTTTTTTTTATGTTTTATCTATCTCATATTTATGCAATTTTACATACTTTACACTCACAGAGATTTTAAATATTTTAACATTCTTCTTTGTCTGTTTACTATGTTTTGAAATAGCCGCTTCTTATCGTTGGTTTTTCTCACTACTTATTCGTTTGCAGTTCCGTCTAGAAAATCTTTTCCATCCTTTTCCAACGCTACATAAGACCTACCCTACTCCGGATGTAGGTCTCTATAAGTTTTCTGCGTATCTTGACTGCAATTCTCGCCTTGAATAAGTGTTTCTTGTTACTAAACGTTCTTTTAATTTATAGCCGATTTAAAATTACAGTCTTTAAACATTTATAAGTGATCTAATACATGTTTTTAACATGGATTAAAATTTGTAAATTGGACATTTTATTTTAATTTCCATTTCTTTAAAACACCGTTTTATCGACTCTTCTAATTTACTTCACATATCTCTTATCGTTGCGGTAGCGTTCACAAAAATATGCGTCCGCAGCTGTACTTCTATTTCTAGGGAATTATCCTAGGGAATCAAGTGGTAAATAAAGCAGCCTATATGTTAATCCAGACTCAGAATTACGTACGTGCCGAATTTCATGAATAATAAATCAGTAGTTTTTGCGTGAAGAAATAACAAACATCTAAATGTCTAACCTACTAAATCTACTACTTTTTTCCTATTATAATGTTAGTAGGATTCACGCAGATGTTGGCATGTAATATTGCGTAACAGTTAGCCAGATTGCTGGATTATGTTTCATTTTAATTAATGTAGTTCTTGATAAATATAAGAGTTGTAATTACAGGATCATATCTGGTTTTTGTGACCAATATGTAATGGACGATTTATTAGCTACGTGTAGAAAAATAAATACTTTTTTTTCTACACGTTTTTTTCTACGTGTGGATTTTTTTTTTCTACAAGAATAAATTATTATTTTTTCGACACGTAGCTAATAAATTTGGATGTTTATTTTATGTACCATGTATCAATTATTGACAAACTAAAAGCTATAAGCTGATATTATAAAGAAAGGCGACTTCACAAAATAATAACGAATAATTTGAATTTAAAATAAATCATGAATATTGTATTCGTTTTCTTCTCGCAAAGTATAGAATATGTCAAGAGAGTCTCGAAAGTATGCATTAGATGCAGAAAGTATGCATAAAGACGGATCATCCGTCGAGTGTGCCAAAGAGAATTTAAACACTACGTTTAGTGTATTAGGTTGAAAATCACATCTTTTATATTTATCAGTTGTAACGTTCTGACAACGTATAATTTATAGCATATGTTTTTTTATAGCGTTTGTCACCCGCGTATAATCTTCCCGTAGGAAAGAATTTCCATTTATATATAAATCAGTATTTCCGAAGATACATAAACAATTAAACAAAGATTGGTATACATTGAAAACAGTATTTATAGAAAATATTATACTGAATCAATATTTTAGAAGAAGTTGAAATTTCGTTTGTTCATAGTTGTAGTTTATTTTATCTTTTCAACGACTTATCTAGCACTTCCAATTACTGAATGAATGTAGTGTACCTATGTTAATTATATTGCGTTGGTTTTCCCTTTAGCAATCCGGAGACATGAGTTATTCGTGCTTGAAGGTAGGTGAACTTGTACGTTTGAACCAAGCAGCGGGAATCTATTTAAGTTGTTTTTCGTATGTATAAAGACAGGGGTAAAATTTGCATGACTTCTGTTCGCTCTATCTCGTTCAAACCCACAGTATTCACGTTAGTTTGGAATTTGTTAACGTCACGCGGGTCAGGAATATTACCATATCCTTATTGTAACACAAAAAAAGGTGTATTGTTTCTTTGAAAGACACTGCTTCGTGTGCAATAGTCGATTTCAATTGCAATGTCCACAACGATCCATCAGGTTTTTCCCATGGTAACAAACAAGAGAAAGTGCATAACGAATTATAAATATTAAGAAATATATAGATAATCGACTTTTAATAATAGCAACAATATACATTATATTACAATCGGTCCAGAGGTATTGCAGTGAAAGAGTAACAGAAAATAATTGGCAATTATTGTAATTAGCTGGTGCCTTTCCTTGTGGACTTAATGGAATAATAAACCCATTATTGTATACAATATTTATTGATTTTCCTTCAAGGTAATATATCGCGAAAAATCTACGTACAATTATTTGGGAGAAAAACAACCAGTCCATAAATCTACATCATCCCTTTGATCGTCTGTCCCTATGACATATTTATCATCACGGCAAAGCAAGTAGCCACAGGCAACTGGGTGCATTTGAATTCAAACGGAAAATTGTTGGCGATAAATGTTAAATACCACAGTCAGACAAAAACTCTGTTTCGATAATATGCCTCTGCAAAATACCGATTTTAAACTTGGTTTTGTGAGCGGGTAGACCAGATAGCTGTAATTGAATTTAAAAATTCAATCGGGTAATTTGTGACATCATCATGGCCAAATGACATTATTACAAGAATTTTAAATTTGCCAATGAAGCATTAATTTCATCTGAGTTTCACAAAAACCTGCTGAGAAATGGTTTCTGACGTGACCCATTGGTCAATCATCTTGGCGGATATCTGATACAGTTCTGTCTACGGCTTCGAGGGTTTTTATAATGGACATGACATATTCGTCGTCGTTGTAGAATGTGTAATGGCAAAACTTTGGAGAGTTTCCGTTGACACTTTTATTAAAGACCGATCTTCTCTGTTGGCATACTTTGCATTTACTGGTGACGCATATACCAACTTTTCAGTACATTAAAACGAAATGTCAGCCTTAATATTTTTGAGACAAACTATAGCTTCAATTTTTGGTCCTTAATATAAAGTTAAAATACCATTTAATTGATATTGAAAAATCTATCTATAATCTGATGATTCTTCATATATTTTTAGATTAGATAAGAGTCATAGTTCTCTTTCAACTGAAAATATATATTTTATAAGCATCTGTGTAAAAATGAAAATTGTTAAGGCATACATTTAACTCATGAGTTTTTCTATACTCGCAAAGCCAATTCACGATAATAGTTCAAATAAGACTGTACTACTTTCACAAAGTACTGAAAGACATTAAAAGAGTTGCAAAAGGGATTTCAGCAATTGCTTTTACTTATACCGGTATACATGGTAGCGGAATCATTGTACCACATTCGCAATTCAATACGGTTTCTGTTAGTGTCCTGTGCAGTACTGGTACTACTGGCTTGCATATGTATGTGTAACCTCGTATCAATTTAGGTGGAAAGAAGTGGTGTTCAAGAAGTAAGTTCCTGTTTTAGAACTCTACAGTCAAATATTATAACCTCTTTTCTGTGTTCCGTGATAAATAACTCATTTAAACTCGGATAGTAGTTTATTTAGGTATTGTTATCCCCTTATGTAGATAGCTTACCAAGGAGTGTTGCAGGTATGGGTGAGAGTCATGTAGCGTACTCCGAGCTGGTAGTAACTGCGAAGGACTCCAAGCGAGTTGGCTATAGAGTGTCCTCCTTCGATGCCTATCAAAGAGGCGATCTTCCTCGGTCTGGCGCTGTGTGCTTGTAGAATATCTGAACCAACAAAAACATTAAAAATATATCAGTTCAACAGTTTTAAAAATTCCATTTTCAGTTTCTAATACACGGTGTAGTTTTATTGGCTAATTTAGGTTTTTTTACTGTTGCGATGGCGATGCTGGTCACTAATTCTAAAAACTAAAAAGAAAGAAACAAACCCAGTAGTTTAGAATTCTGTTAAGTAATACTAAATAAACACACAATTGAAATAGTTTTATAATCGATACACATAAAAACAAATTCTAATGTAGAACAGAACGACTCATAGTCGGGGCCCCTAGGGAAGATTTGATTGGTAAAATTTTAATGGGCCCCGACTGTGAGTCGTTATAAGATGGTAAATTTGGCAATCTTGTCATTTCATTGAGGGAGTTGCTATCGTTTGTTAAACAACTTAAAATCGTCATATATACTAAACTATTATTTAAAATGAAAAATGATAAAAGGAACCTAAAGATGATTTTAAAATACCTATTCAACGACATTCCACTTGACATAGTTCATCGTTTTTTTTTTCATTTTGACAATATGGCGTTTGGTTGTCGCGGTGGTGAATTTTGATTACTGTCATGTCTTTAGTGATATTCGCAAGGTTAAGATGAATCGATTGACGTAAGAATCATCAAAATCGGCCTTCGCATTTGGTCTCTAGAAAGCCACATAGAAACAAACATACATACATACATAGACTGATAAACACTTTACCCTCCTTTGCGTCGCGCAATCGGGTTAAAAAAGAGAAAATGCATCACTTGTCTTAAGGGCTAATTCGTAAGTCTAGAACTTGATTACTTCTCGTTACTCTTTTTTTGAGAGTAAATTGAAAAATATGTGAGTCATTTTGAAGTTGAGGATTGGGACTGAGATAGAATTGAAGCTCTTTTTTACGAAAAAAAAGAGCTTCATTTAAATATAATTTGGTTTGAACTAACAGAAATGAAACTGGATAATCGTATTTATGTATCGAAATACATAAATACGATTGTATTTGTATGTGATTAATCGAAATACATAAATACGATTATCCATTTTGGACGACCTTCTATTTTGTTTCAGGTTTCATTCCTCTATTTCGTAATAAAATGAATCTGGAACTATAGTCGAGCCCAGCACTGTCTCAGCATAGACCTACTTACTTAAAAAGTAAAGACGCTGTGTTTGACGCCGTGTTCGAGTCTGTTTTATTATAGAACAGAATAGCTGAATAGCTGTCGTTAGTATTATTGATGTCCAAAAGTGTTTCTTATTTAGTGTTATGATCAATTTGTCGAATAAGAATGTGATTTACTTATCTATTGTAATGTACTAAATGTTAATTACGCATTGCCATGCGTTGATTAATTGTTTTGGGTCTTTTTTTGTAACTAAATAACGTTATTTACCTTTATAAAGTCTCTTAAGAGATTAACATCGTTTGAATCAACGTTTTGTTGAAATTTAATTGGTTATATTGGATATGGATTGGGATAAAAATATTAAAATATTAAGAATACTATACTAAAAACAGAAAATAGTAATTCTCATGCTCCTGTATTTAACTATACTAGCTTTCAGAAAACGCACATAAACATTTTCCTTGAATCACTTTGTATATTGTACAAATAAAATATTTTTGGCTATACCATTTGTATTTAGTTGGTTTCGGTGTCTTTAAAAAGTTAAAATTTTAAAGAAGATAACTTCGTATTCGAATTAGAAAAATGAGTTTTTTTCATTTGTTTTTCTTACTGTCGAAATGAGTAGTGAATCTAATGAAGAAATTCGATACATTTTAAAATTTTATTACAAAAAAGGTAAAAATGCAAAGCAAGCCGCGAAAAAAATATGACGTTTATGGACTAAGTGCAGTTTTTGTGAGGGTAGAACAAATTTAGTTTAGGTGTTTTCAGTAGTGAAACTTTGATGTCAAAGATGCACGTCGCTCCGGTCGTCCTGTTACGGATAAAATTTATACCATATTTGAAAGAGTGGAGTAAGAAAGGCATATCAGTAGTTATGACGTAGCCAAGGAACTGAGGTTGACCACATAATAGTTTTGATGCATTTGAAAAAAGTTGGGTACATAAAAAAGCTTGTTATTTAAAAATTTCCTCACAAGCTCACTGAAAGAAACGTAACGAACCGTATACTCATTTGTGATTCTTTATTACGGCGTAATGAAACTGTACCATTTTTGAAGAAGCTGATAACGTGCGAAAAAGGTCGTGGTCAGAGGTCGGTCAGGCTAGGCTTGCTAAGAAGGGATATGGTTTTTCATCATGAAAAACCTAGACCTCATACATCTTGTGCCACTCAGCAAAAATTAAAAGAGTTTGGCTGGGAGGTGTTAATGCATGTGTCATATAGTTCTAACCTTGCACCTTCAGATTTCCACCTGTTTCGGTCTCTTCAGAATTCTTTGGGAAGTGTCAGGTCAGTACCACGAAGCAATCAAATCCTTTTTCTTTATAATATGTAATAAAGACGACCACAATTATGAAATTTCTAAAGTTTAAAACAATTAAATATAACTAGGAAAATAAAAAAAAAATTTAAAATATGAATGAAGTCATACCAACTGATTTTAAAAATTTACCTGGGACAAGTTTCGGCATAGGAATATCAAGAATTCCTCTTAATACTATATTATGGTTAAAGCGTGATGAAAATAATAGGACCAGGATTGACCAGGATTAACCTTATTCATTCTATTTGATTTGATGTTAAGTTGAATTTTCTATTGTGAAACTATATTAGGCTCATCATTGCTTTAAATGAAGAATGTTACTACACCGTTAAATAGGACAAATAAACTCGCTGAATTAATAATAACGACACAAAAATTGAACTTAAGTAAATGAATATTTTATGAGTTGAAATTATAATAATTCCCCCGCCGTGATAAGAAACTTCTATTCATACAAAAGTTTGTATTTTGAATAGAATTATAATTATTAACGATTGTTACTAAATGAGTGTTTTATAAATTAGCTTATTTTTGAGGACTACGTTATATTACAAAAACATTAACAATATTTTGTTATAGAGCTTGAAAAGTATCTGCTGCTGCTATTAAAAACTACTGTAAATATGTTATCTGATGACATAAACAGAAACGTAAGATATTTTAAGACAAATCTTCTTTTGCAATATATGCTACGAGTATCAGAGTTATACCTCCTGTGTAAAGAATTACTTAACCTCTATTTGTAGAGAACACTGAAACCTAAGCAATTGAAGCAACGAATAAAAACATTCTGGTCATCTCTCATTTTATTCAGGAAATAAATTTTTATTATCTATATAATTATAACCATGAAAGGGTCCACCAAGATGACGAAACAAACTAAGCGCAAGGGCACTATATACTTATATTTAAACAATATTTCGGCTTTTTATTATACTTGAGAAACAAACTTCTCGGGATATGTTGTCAATAGTTGACTTATTTTATATTCACACTAGCGTATGCCCGCGACTTCGCCCGCCTGGCACATTCAGCAGCATTTCTAAAATTAATATTTAAAAACGAAATTAACGATTGCTAATGCAGCCGGAACAAAGGCTTAACGTGTCTTCCGAATCATGGAGTAACTTGAAATAAAAAAAATTGATCACCCATCCCGTGACCGACCCTTGCGAAAGTTGCCTAATAACAACGACCGCGGGTGTCGTTTATCTACTACATCACCGTGATACTTATCAGTATAGCAAAGCATAAAATTCTTACTTAATTTAATTTGAAAACTCAACCTTGATGAAATACTTAACGCCATCTGGTATAGAATGAATCTATAGTTTGTGATTTGTACTTGAATATTTTCAAAAATATATATTTATAATATTAATTTTGTTATCAGTTATATATTCAAATATCAATTTTTATCACAATATTAGGAAATCTTTAGAAATAATATTATAAGTCTCTACGACTAGCGGTTTAGGCTATGCGATGTCTGTCAGTCAGTAAGTCAGGACATCACCTTTTATATATGGATAGATACTCGTAATATGTATAAAGTAGAGCCGTTAGAAAAAAATATTTTATACCGACCAAGAAGGTTAGAATGAGTTGTAATAGCAAAATATATCTAAATTTTCAAATTCACGGCAACACAAAGGGGTTTTCAACAAAAAAAGCAAGTAGTCTAGTATTAGAAAACGCCAAAAAGCTACTATATGCATATATAGCTCTTCTACTCATGACATTATATTTTACTATCACAATTTTTGAGTAGAAACATCGTTATAATGAAGTTTAGAGAGATTGAATATTTCACGAAGCAGTGTATACCCCTGCTAGACAATAAAACATTGTATACATGAAAGTTTTGATAGATATAATAGAAAATAGCCGTAGGTAGTGGAAAGTTAGGCGATCTTTAGTAATTCATTGCTACCAAGCGTAACTTTTCAAATCACACTCAGCTTTTGTGGTGAAAAGTTTTGATGGGCATTATTCAATGATAAGTTATATTATGTTGGTGGTAGTTTTCCTAATTAGAAAAGGATTATCATGTGGTAATAATTAAAAAAATTAATATTGGCTGCGATAATAAAGTGAAACGAGACGAATACAATGGCCAGTCAATGATACAGATGATGGCATAATGTTTGTTATAGAGCGTTGAAACTTATTGTAATTAATTATTATTTATGGCAAATCATCAAAATTAATTGAAAATATAACCCTCTGCTATAAAATGATTATGTGAAGCATCATTTATCATTTTTCCTAGAATAAAACAGTATATTAAGAAAATAAATAAAATTAAGAATTTTATAGGTATCTTGCTAATTTTTCTATATCAAAAATTCATATATTATACGAGTATACAGTTTTCTCAGTTACAATGTAACGTATTCACGACAGGTCATTTGGACTTCTTTAAAATTAACTGGAAGTTAATGATTTTGGTTTGGACGGCCTTTTAAGTATTATTAACTATTTTCCTGAAACATCGCGTAAATTGTAGCCTAGTTCCCTCGCGTATAATAATAAATAATAAATAAATATTTAACAACATCACATATATTGCTCAGATTCCAAGATGAGTAGCTAAAGCCCCCGTATTATGGAGTATCTGAGACAACGAAGGTACCACCCAGACCCAAGTCAATATAGAAAAGTTCATTTTCTACATTGACCCGACCGGGAATCGAACCCGGGACCTCAGAGATGGCGACACCTTGAAACCGGCGTGCGACCCACTCGGCTCGGAGTTTTCTTTAATAAACATGGCACTTTGGATCTTATACTTTAAAACTTTAATTAACATAACCAAATAACTGCCTCGTTACTAAGTATTGCTCTTAATAGAAATAATCACCACAGAAATGATTTTTTATTTCAGTATAAAAATATTTCCATACCGGTAACAGAGGTGGCAAATTGCAAATGCTGTGGATACTTGTCGACGAGGCGTCGGATGACGTCAATCTGTTCAAGAGTCAGCTGGACTGCATCCTTATTCTGAGTAGCACACGGCACGAAGGCTGACCAGAACTGTGAACAAAAAATTATATTTTAGAGTTTCGTAAGGGCTAGTAATAGGATGGGTGACCAAAATTCTCCGTGCTTCGAAAGGTACGATAAGCCATATGTTGTGGCTGCATTTGCAGTTGTTAACTCCCATCAATCCGTACAAGGTTCACACGGTGGGTTATTTTCGTTTTTCATCATTTGATTTCATCCTTAGGGAAGATAAGAACCTCAGCAGTGTGGGTAATAATAGTATGATGATGATTGTTCAATGCAGATTAAACGTAAACATACTTTTGCAGGGCAGGATTTGGCTGGCATCCCAGTGTCCAACCATTGCGATGAGCGCTTCCGATTATCGTAAATCCACTTTCCATCATAGGTAATGATTCGATTTAAAAACCCGGTTAAGTAATGTAACGCAGTAGTCGAAGCGCGTTTGCCGGTTTGCTTTGCTCAATCGTACTCGTAATTAACACGATATTTCAAGGTTTCCATTTTTTATACTGGGTGACGTAAATAGAACAAACAGAAGAAAAAAAAATCAAATAATTGCCGCCTAACGAAACTCAAATACATGTGTAAATTTGAATTTGGAGTTCCCAACCAAGGAGGAGAAATTTGTGATTAAAGTGGCCAGTACGACAAAACGCCTATTTCATATGTAAGAACCTAATATTAATTATTTTTTTAAAGAAGTCTTCAAGGCCAAATATTACTGAATTATTTAAAATAATAATACTCGTATTAATATAAAAGTGTGTGATAAGAATGAATTTTCTCTTCTTTGAAAAGCGCGGTGTTTTTATACTGCACCGAATTAATAGCAGTAATCTACCCAGACTACACTAGGGATGCCTCCTTAAGTTTTGCTATCTAACAATGAAAGCCCACAGAACTATGTTACGTGTTTGTTAAAAAAAGTTTATAATAATTACTTGAATTTTAAATTAAAATAAACCATGATCCAATGTTGCATTAACTACATAATACATCGTCAACGATTTCGGGATTATTATAAGCTTGAGAGCAGGATTTGTAAACATATTTCTCTTTACATACTCGTAATGCTATTGACGTTCCCCTACGGTTATTTTCTGTTATATGGATTTGGTATGGGATTTGATGCTGGATGAAATGGAAGTGAGTTATAGGGTGAAGATGGTCATAAAGGAGGCGGACAAAGGTGTATGGAAGGCGACTTATGAAAAGATTTTTTGATAGAAGACTTGCGGTTAATACTTTCATCTCATAGATTTCGTCTCTTTTGCACAATTGGATAATCAAATTTAAGTATTAGCAAACTCTGCTTGTGGTACCTATTTTATAGGAAACCGTATGTCATACACAATAAATAGTCTTAACAAAAAATATACATACAATTTAATGAAATAACACCTAAGTGTAAATAGTTAGTTTGTGTCCTATAAGTGAAAATATATGTTTCTGTTATATGTTCTGAAAATATGTTTTATGATACTAACTTGGAAATATTACGCTTTGAAAACTTAAACACAATATATTATAATATTACAAAGATTTGCAAAAATTATTAGGTCATTAAATTAATTACATAAAATGTAACAAATTTCATCATGACATATATAAATATAAACGCACAACAAAATAAGATACAGTAACACTGTGTGATTATATACTTACAGCCTTAAATTTGTAGGAAACGTTTACGGCCGACTAGCAGCAATTCCACAAACTCAGCACAGTATCTCCGAAACTATTAATCGCAGACATGCTGTAAATTCTGCATTATTTTTTAAATATTTATAAAATATTTGATTTATTTATAAAATAAAAAAATGTCAATTAGCCTATTACCAACATACTTGTTTGTTTACACCTGGCAACCCATGAGTTGCGGTTGACTGACAGCTAGCAACAAATATTTATTCTATATCTAACATGATTTTTTTTTAAATGATACTGTAATCATTCATCTAATATCTTCAAAATATAATAGTTCAAATATTTATTTATTATAATAAGTAAAAATAAATATTTGATTGTTCTTTTGCATAGAATATGGCTCCAAAACCGTTCCAATTTAATTTTTTTCACCTATAAGAAGCTAAATTAAATGCTATAATTTACACAGGTTAATTCGCGGGAAATCAGATGGTATTTACCTTTTATTCATGAATAGAAATGCAAAGTTATACATTACGCAAATGTCCAACATTACGCAAATCATAGCTTTTTAATTCAGTACATTAGTTTCAGCAGATTTCTGCAGATCGGATAAACCCATTTTCGTGATTGTACCATTGTGCTGAGTTCGTGATTCGAGTCTGTTAGATTATTAGATATACTACTCAGCATTTGATACATTTCCCCTTTAAAAATAAACTACAGAAACTATTAATTACTTGCCTTAAACAAATTACGTTTATTTTTGCACATTTAGAAACGCAGAATTTACATCCTCATGTAGTTTCATTTGGTTGCAATGGAATCTTGAATAGTCAAGTAAATCATAAATGTTGTAATGAAAATTCGAGTATATGAGCTTTTTGACCTTGGATCAAACGATGTAATCATTTCACTTGTCAATTCTGCGGCAGTATCTACTAGCGTTGTGTTACTCACTCTTTTTTAATGAGGATGAGTGAGGACCTCATTTTTCCTCGTGAGGGGCTCGTGAGTTACCACTCATTTGAGGTGAGGATAGGTAATGTTATAGTAGCAGTGAATGAGTATGTAGCGAGGCGCGTGCAATATTGCCGTTTGGTACAAAATGAGGGAGGGAGTCGGTAATAATGCTAAACAAAACATATTTTGTCTTTAGAATCTAAGAAATAAACTTTATTAGATTATTATTTAACAGAATTACCACAACACGCAACTTATTTGCAATAGTGCCTAATGCTTCATTTTAAAAATCAATCATTTATATTTCGAATCATATAAATATATTTCTAAATAAAACCGATACATTTTTATTAACTTTGGTTTTTACTTAGACTAATTAATATCATTTATCTATAAAATATTAAATACGTATTTGCGAAGAAACACATAAACAAACCTGAAGCGTTCCCAAAAACTCATAAAACTTAACCCATTCCCTCAATCTTGAATATATTGAGTATGTATCGAGTCGCCTTTTCATTCGAAACAACTCGCTATTTAGCTCTTCACTCAAAAACTCCACCACCTCATTTAGCTCCTCACTCAAAAAGTGAGGAGCTTAATGAGGTGGTTCAAAATTGAAAAACGAGTACTCCCTCATTTTGTCAAAATGAGGAACTCAAACGAGTCACCTCACGAGTGAGGGGCTCATCACTAGTATCTACGTTCTTTTGGTAGGTTTAAAAAACAAAGTTCAGCAAAATTCATTAAATGAAATAGTGACTAGTTTGTCGGTGGAAAAAGAGCCTCGTACGATGTAAATGTATTTTAACGAATGTCCGTTCAATTTTTTCGAGTAGTTGTTGAACGAAGTGGTTTGATCGCCAAGCCAAACGTCGCAGAAATAAACATTCGCTTTGCAAATTTGTTTTTTTTTGCATACTGTATGCGATACGTCATACAATTTAGGGTTTTTCGTTTTCATGTAAAAAATTAAATAAATAAATATTAGACGCCATTAAATACATTCCTAAAATTCTAAATTGTACCAATAAAATAGGTACTGTTTTCTGAGTGATTATATCAAGTTTACATCTATGTGTTTTATCTGCAATAAGTTTTTAAATTTATTTTAGTATACTTATTTGGTATGATCGTTTTTAAAAGCTTGAAATTAAAATCTCTTTAGCAAATTCAACGATAGCGTCAAAAGATTATATTGCACTTGTCATTTTATAAAAAATCACAACAATGTAAAGTTCATCGTAAGAACTGTGACTAAAAATTGTAATATTTTATGTAATCTTAATTATTTCTAATATAATTTAATATTTAATTAAAAAGTGATATATTGAGAATGTCTTTCGAAAAACCAGTAGTTGTCATCGACAATGGAAGTTATAATATCAAAGCCGGATTTTCTTGTGATAATCATCCAGTTGCTATGTTTAGAACTGTTGTAGGAAGACCTAGTTATCTCAACGGGGGCTATGGACGCGAATATTATGATGTACATATAGGTTTGTATTTAAAACTTTTACGTTTATATTTATAAAATTGTAGGATATCTTGGTATGTTCCTTAGCAGGATTTTGGTGTTATTATGTCAAAATAACAAGTCTATTTTCGATAAATTAAACTTTCATCTTTATTTTAAACTAGCCGTTTTCCCGTGACTTTGCCCTCGTAAATTTATAGCTTAAGACATCGGCGTATGATGTAGCTTCCTATAAGTGAAAGAAATTTAAAATCAGTCCAGTAGTTTCGGAGTCTATTCAATGCAAACAAACGGTCATATTTTCCTCTTTATAATGGTAGTATAATATACTTATATAATAATAGGCGTCATCATAATTTCTAAATATATAAATACTTATTATGTTTTTCAGAATCTACATTAAAAAGCATAAGTATTCATATATCTAGAAATATCCTTGATTTCCTTCCAACTATAAATATAAGCAGGATTTCTAAGGGACACTTGCTGCACTTGACTACTGCAGTTTTTGTTTAGAAGTCGTGTTTATTCCTACGTTTAACCGATGTTCGCCAGTCGCCACTGACGTCAGAGTAAGAGGAAGGCAAGCCGTAATAATCTTCTTTAAAGGTGACGAAGCCGTAGCAAAGATAGATGAATTAGATCTTAACCAGCCAATAGTAAATGGAAGGATTGTCCATTGGGATAATATGGAGCGCATCTGGCATTACTTATTTTACAAAGAGTTAAAGGTGGCTCCGGAAGATCGTTCTATGATGTTAGCTTGTTCCGCTGTTTCTTCAATGGACGAAAAGTGAGAAAACAATATTTTACTTTTTAGTTTCGATGTAACTGTAAATCGAGAATTTGATTTATTGTAATCAACAAATTCTAATAGTTGCGCATATCATTTAATGATTAAGTAAAAAGATCTCATAGATGTTAAGGATTTCATAAGTAAGTTCACATTAATCTGAAGTCGTTTATTATTTGTTACATTAGTTTATCATTCATATTCAAATATTTATTTCTATATACATGTTTTCAAGAAACAGAAATGACTATCAAGTCTAAGTTGAGTATAGTCTTGTACAAAGCAAGTCTGGAGAGAGTCGTTATAAGATGGTCTAGAGGGATATTACTTAGCAGTCTTCAGTTGAGTGTAATTAAGAAAGTTGTTCTTTAAAATCTGTTATTAATACGAGCAATATTTGAAGAAATTCTATTAATCAATCCATTGAAAATAATGTAGCTACATGTAATGCTTACACACGAGAGAATATTTATATTAATATCTACTTATTTGTTTGCTTATCCAATTTTGGAATTTTAATCAAACCTTTTTGTGTTTTAACCGTCTGATTCCATAAATATGATCCAATAAAATACTTTTTCAAAACAAAATGTTATCTAAATTCTTTGTGGGATGTAAGATCCGCGTCCTAATCGTGTGGAAAGTTGTATCATGTGGCGAATCGATTTAAGAGGAATTCCACCCCGACTCCCGACCCAGAACGATTTTAAGGATTTGAGTACCCAAATATTTTTTCTTTTTCTCTTATTTTCTTTATCATTTCGTAGTGATTATTTTTATTTATTTTATCAGTACATCCATTTGTATTAAATTTTTATACGAAATTGTAACTGGTTTTTAGTGTTCTAAAGATCGCATGATTTCAAAATTTAACAATTTTGATTTTAATATTTTACGTTTCAGATTGAAGTGCTGTGAAATAATTTTTGAAACTTTAAACATTCCGGCTTTATGTATTCAATCTCAAGCTGTGCTCTCCTTGTACGGTTCTGGATACTCTACGGGAATATCAGTGGACTTAGGATACGACACTGCCGATGTATGTCCAGTGTACGAAGGTGGACTTATTCGTTACGCTCATATGCAAACTAACTATGCTGGTGCGCAATTTGCAAATTTTTTCAAAGAGAGTTTAGCAGAGAAGAATTATCATGATTTTGGGATTCGTACACCAGAAATTTTAGAGGGCATGAAACGTTATTTGTATATAACTCAAGATATATCAATGTCACGGAAAGATTATAAGAGAATATATACACTACCCAGCGGTGAAAAAATTGATATTGGTTACGAAGCATTCATGGGTGCTGAAATGATATTTCAACCTCGAGTAATAATGGGACCTAACGTTAATGTTATAGCGTTACAAGAAGCTATAGTCACTGCTGCTATGAAGTGCGATGCTGACTTGCGGTCAGAGCTATACGAAGCAGTTGTTCTGTGTGGAGGAATGTCGATGATTCCTGGTCTGAGTACAAGATTGGCAACAGAAGTAGAAGAAATAACACACAAGCCAGTTAATATATTAATGACATCGGAGGCTTATGCTGTCGCTTGGCTAGGAGGGGCAACTTTTGCTGGCATGCCAGCTTCTAAACAAATGTGGGTTACTAAGAAACAATATAAGGACTATGGGGCTAAAATCGTGAAAAATAAATTCATGTAATTAAATTACAATATTAGAAACCGTTCTATTTGCGTCATCGCTGCGTATGTGTTATTGTGAATCGACTAAGGTGTCTAGTAGGACGGTTGGAACGGTTTGGAATGTCTTAGTAAGTAGACCTTATAAGGGTCAAAATATTAAGGTTTATGAGTAAAGATTTTGTTTTTAAAGAAACTTTGAAATTGTCTTCTTTTTGACAAAAATAACATTAAATACATTTTTCTCAAATTATTTCATATTTTAAGTAGTTTATTCCGTACGTTGTTACTAATTAATTAATTAGCCCGCGCACTTTTTATTATCATAATCCGACATTCTTATTAATGGTCTAGTATAAGCTTTTTACTGAAGCTTGCTAATATAGGATACAATCACATTTTTCATTTACTCTGTTTCCGAATTCCTCACATTAAATAATTCTTGGTAATATACTCTCAATATTCGGAAAACTTCTTCCGAATATAACTTCATCGCTGATCGTGCGACGGCAGATGTTTCCGGATTAGGTACTCCTATTTTACGCCACCCTGTGTCCAACAGAGATTACTTTGGCGAGAAACCATTTTGTATATATATTGAAACCATTTTGTCGAACGAAATTAATTGAACATTTCTTTATAATGTTATAAGTATATTTCATCTATACTTTCAATAAAAACAAACAAGTGCGAGCTCGACTCAAGCACCAAAGGTTCCGTAGAAATAATAAATGAATAAACCTTATGGTTCTTCTGTAATTCATAGTTAAAATCTAAGTTTTATCTTTTTTTTTTTTGGTTATGGCAGATATAAAGGAGACAGTTCATTTTCATATTTATCATATTGTGCTGATTTTCGTAAATAGCATTAAAACTTATTACTTTTACATTAGAATTTTTTTTTATTAATTTAACATGATACGATACACAAAATAATTTACTATTTTTATTGTGAATGTGCCCGTTGCGCCCATTTATTTGCATTAGACGTTATTTTTAATTTTACCGACTTACATATGGACTAAATAATTCAACTCATTTCTTCTTCTCAGTCGTAACACTTTTGCCAGAGTAGTGGTGATCAATACATCTGCTGGAGTGACCAATGTAGTTCATATCACGATATCTCGCCATCTCTCCCTGTAAATCGACATTTTTGAGCACTCGTGTAGACGCGTACCTGCCGTGGACTTTATTTGTTCGGCTCTTCGCATCGGTGATTGGACGACGAGACATTCTATGGAATCATTGTTTCGCCTTGAAATGTAGCCAAAAAAAATTTGGGAATAAAGATTCTGTACAAGATTAGACAGACGTTGCTTGACCTAAATTCTCGTAGTATTGGTATGAAATTTTGTCCAAGATATCCAAAGCAATCGTCTGAAACACCACATTTCTAGGGCATCTATCATATTTTTCACAATATCTCGAAACGTTCACGTATAAAATGATGGAAAATATGTGTGCATACTAGAGGTTTTAGTGGCTTTAGTGATGTTATAGTTCTTTCAAATTTTCCTCATCTTATCCATTGCAGCTCTTGTTATAGTCATACGTCGTTTTACCTCCTCAATGAAAACTCTCCTCTTCGCCTCTCCTCACTTGAAATCAACGCCCCCAAATATATATATTTGGTTACTTCACACTATACAATTGGCAATCTGAGTAATCATCACCTTTGTTTTATTGCGATTAATCTTCAAGCCGAACATATGACTGACACGTTCCATTTTCAGGAGTAGTTCTTCTGTACGGCCAATACTAGATGGAAATAGGGTTGTAACATCTATGTAGCATATTGTAATCACTTATCGTGGCATCATCTGTCCAGTCTTCGAGAGTGATTCTCATATAAGCGTTGAAAAGGAGTGATGGCAATATACATCTTTGTCGTACATCCTGCAGTGGGCTAGAAATTATCTGTCAAATCTAGTGTCTGTTCGAACTGATGCTATGCTATCTTCATAAAGTCGTCCTAAAATATGAACAAAGTGTTTTGGTACACCCACTTCCAGCGCATTGGCCATTTCACCGAGTCAAAGCCTTTTAGAAATCAACGAAGCATATTAACGCGGTTTGTTACATTCTCTAGCCTTCTCGATAATCTGGCGGCGTATAATGAATATTTGTTCTCTGGTGTCCTTCATTTTCACAAATCCATCCTGTTCTGGTGCAATTTCTCGCACGAGATATGCCTTCAGTCGTTCGTTTAGAATGTATAACATGATATGCTTGCGTGCGATATAAGGACATTCAGGCGATAGTTGTTATTTACTTTAGTTGGATTTTTTTTTATGAAGGGATGTGAAGACTGTGTGTGTCCAGTCGGTCGACCACGTCCTAGTCTGTTATATCCTATTGCAGATGGTGTGAAACTGTTGACATCGTACTCCCCTAAGGCTCTTATGGTCTCAATTAGAATAAAATCTCTGCCTATGGATTTTTCAAATATTTGATGGCTACACTAACTTTAGATTCTTGAATGTTTGGTTTTAAATCACTTCCAGGATCATTGGATGGAAATGCCCTCGATTGAGGGTCCTGAAATAACGACTAATAATATTCATATTTTCCACACCTCAGAGATTTCGTTTATATCTGTCACCATTTATTATTGTTTTACTGGCTTATAATATTGACAATACTAAGTCTTGCTATCGGTGGACAAAGTATTTGGTGTGCAGTATATCGGTGGACTGAGCAAATTGTAAAAAATTTGCGAACATTTTTTTTGTACTGCGTAGCTTGTCTAGTAGTATACATAGAAGTCTTTGTTCGTTACTGTTGATTTATTATATGCTGGTTTAACACAGCTGCGATGTGCTGTGATCCTTTCGGTGACACTTCACTAAGTCTGACTTATGTAGGACTTACTGCAGCATCAGTCTATTTTGAGAATAAATCGGTGTTTTGTGTTGAGGAGAGAGCAACATTTCTATGTACTCGTATAAAACAACGACAATGTCTTCGTGGTATTATATCTAATCAACACATTTTATTGCAATCGTCTGATATTTAAGGGTTTTATTTTTCACAATTTAATTAATTTCTTTATGGCTTTGCTTTGTATGCCATCCCGTTGAAGTGGAGCGTTTTAATTAACCCATAGAACCCCTTATAGCCAGCTACATCTACTTCCTGCTTCAACGGACCATGCCTGAACAAAAATAGATCTATTTTTTTGGAATATCTTCATTTTGCGATTAGCGGTGCTGAGTCGAGGAAAATTGAAGCATAGATTAATTAATATATACATATTATATTGTTTATTTAATTTTCCAACAGCTGTTACATATACTCGTGTCTATTTGATTTATATTAAAGCCACTAGCTTAAACTAAACCAGTAACAGGTAAACACCTTATGTATACAAAACCGAAGATTGTAACTAACTTACTTACAATATTAATAATAAAAAACTTACAATATTAATAATAAAAAAATTAGAAACTCAAAGATCAAAATAATAATAATTGCAAATAAAAAAATACTGATAATATCACTTCATTTTACTCAAAAATTGCAATAAACTATCTTCATACACTTTTAAATTAACGTTGCTTAAATTATAAACTTTACAAATTCTGCAAATGGATGATTTCATAATTTTGTTTTTCTAATATGGCATCTCGGATATTTGTAAGGTAATCTATATCTTATTTGACTATAAAGACTAGATTTATGAAGTGATAAAAACGCAAAAAATTTATATTTCAGTTTTTTTATAAACAATTATACATTTTTAGTATATAAAATGTAGGTACTTACACTCACAAATGTGTAAGGGAACTTTTTAAATAATCGTACATTCTGTCGAACGTTAATAAGATGAAAACCTTACGGTCCTTTTTAGCCACGTACGCATAAGGGTAAGACTATGCTAAAAATGATTTGGGATTTCTTTGTTGTAAATATTAAACTATCGCGAGGGTATAGTTTGATTTCGGTATAGGTTTCTGTTGAAATACGAAGATTTGAAATTTTATTTGCTGACGCTAACTCGCTTCGTTTCCTAATATCAATATATAAGACGTAATCACCTAGTAAAATAATTCAATTTCAGACACATTGTTATTATTTTCAAAATAATTTTAATTATTTTTAGCTTATTTTTAATTATAACTTTCATCATAATTACCTACACGTTATTTCTTCTACAAGGTATTGATTACTAACCAATTCAATACTTTGGGGATCCGTTATACTGGTTGATGACGATGATACATAAAATACTGCGTGTGGCCCTCTTCACGAGCGTAAGCTCTCGTGTTATGAAGTTTCTACCACAATTCGACCCGAGCTGGATTGTCTAGCAAACATATCCACTTTCAAATGTAGGTAGATCAAACACTACAATTGGAGATATCTTTGCTGTCCATATCTTTTCATAACTTGGAGTCAACTACTATTTTATCATTTGGTTGAACATTATTTATACTAATATTATAAACAGAATTGAAATGATTGGTTGTTTGCGTTGAAAAGGCTCCAAAACTACTGGATTGATTTTATAACTTCATTTACTTACGGGAAGCTAATTATAATTTACGCAGGCTAGGACTTTGGAAAACAGAATTCCATAATCTTATGTAATGTTAAGTATTGTCGCGATCTAAGGAGCAGAATGGTCCAACTGTCAACCGCGGCACACAGATATTACGCACAGACGAGAGATTAAAAATGACCTGAACCCCTGCAGTGGGAACCTAAAAGGGCTAATAATAAAACCATAAAGAGGGCTAAGAGTTTGTATGGGGAATCGTTCATTTACTTACAAACCTATTCATAGACTAACACTTTAAAACCATCGATTAGTGCAAAATGCGAAAAAAAAAACACCTTGTTCCTGGTATCTCATCCCATCTCAGTGCTCCACGGACAAAGTTGTTTTTTTAAGCATATTTCATTTAGAATATTTTCCAGTATAGCACTGTGAATGAGAAATTGATCAAATATAATAACCTTCTATTAGTTTTAAAAGCAATTAAAAAATATCAGATTGATGAAAGCTCGATAAATAATAAGTCACTGTATTTACTAATTCGCGGGAAAATCTAGTATGGTGTAAAATAGTCATGTTGGTGTCTACATTTCAAATACCGATCAGATACTGAACATAGCGCTTTCATAACAATTGGAGCGGAAAATTAATTGCGAAATACTTCCACGTCGTAACTGAAATATTGGTTTTTGAGTTTGTGCACTGAAAACTTTTATATCGAAAACGATTGTGTAAGTAATCTTTGGAAATCAGATTTATTTAAGCCGAATGATCTAGGGAAGTGAGTGTGACTCCATTAACAAAGAGAATTCAACAATACGTTTTAATTATTATCTTTTATGGCCACTTTATTGAAGTGGAGCGGCGTTTTAATGAACCAATAGAATTCCTTTATTTCTACGTCTGTACTTCGTTCCGTTTCAATGGATGGTGGTTAAGCGGATCGATGTCACAATTTGTGGGAACACCTTAAGAGGGTGCTACCAAATAAAAATTTGCCGAATTCAAATTACTTGTAATAAAAAATTAGAAAATGTGTTATACTCATATTGTTAAGGATCTGTCTATCACAACTAAAGCGTGAATTCATAAAATTTATCTATAGACAAAATCGTTGAATAATCTTATCTAAAATAAACCTCAATTTTATCGATTCCTTATCGTAATTACACCTTTTTCATAGAAAACATTAATAAATATGAGTGTTATTTTCAGTCGAGATTTATATGCAGCAATTTTACAATAATCATAATGGATATAAGAATAGCTTTTTAGATGCAAATCATCATAATCATTGAGATATACAGTGATAGCCTTTTGTCTTTTCGCCCAGCCTTAAATAAACGAGCAGAGGCTGAGTGGGGAGAGCGGTTCTTAGTTAAACGGCAACACAGATTGTGGCAAACAGCGGAGAGGTGGCATTAACTAACCACAAACTTCAGAGATAGTCCGTTTTTTCCCGTATTGGTTTAAAACATCCAGCTATACCATTTATTGCCCTTGATGTATTTCCTGCAGAGGTAATACAGAGGTTTTACACGTACAAACTAACATGTTTCATTCGGTTAATGGTATATTGTAATTGGCAGTATCAGAATTAATTAAGTCAGTGCAAAGACGGAAGATCCGTTGAGCATATTAATGGAAGAATGCGTTAGTTAACGACACAATTTCCGTCGAGTGTCATGACCATAGTATGTCAAATCAGTCAATTTATATTAATAAATTTGAAGTTTTTACATATGAACTGATCCTTAATGTTTATGAGATTTATCAATAGCCATATTTTTATCTAAGTGTGTTTTAATAGCATAAAAGAAATACTTGAATATGTGTGGCTCCTGAGGGATTAACCGTCATTTTCATCATCGCCCTATTAATGTATTATGCTTTGAGCATAGGTCATCCCTTTAGATAGAATTACGTACAACGGACCATAAACTGAGATGCGGGTTAACGATTGTTGGTGCGATAACGAAAATAGCACGACATGCTTTCCGAGCTAAAAGTTCGATATCGAAATTATAAGTTTCAAGTAACCAACCTGAAGACATCTATCACCAACACTAGTCTTTTAAAGTTCCCATTGCTGGGGCTCAGACCTTCCCTATGGATGGAATTAAATAAAATTGATTAGAGAGAATGGGCCATGACCTATTCCTTATGACAGCTGTGCTAGAGGTAGCTCTGCAGAACTTAACTATTCTGCCCCCACAATTACAAACCAAACGCACAAAATACGCCAACTAGCCCCTGATAGATCTACTCAGTTGATTTGCACTGTACTGTCAATATCATTTATACAGCTATGCTCGGCAATGCTCTCTCTGTGTAGACGGCCCCTCATGACTGAGAAGCGTGGTCATCGTGGAATAATTTTGGATACGACTATTCGTTTCCAGCGGCTTCTGCCCATCGCATCTCTAACGGTTTTGTGGCACTTGGTGGTAGACGAGACACCTATTTGTTCCATCTATAGGGTTGGTGATCGTTCTTGAATGTCTCCAGCCTCTGGAACAGTTTCTGTGTCCTTCATCATAGCTACTAAGACAGTGTCGTTGGCGAAGCAGAGACTCGAAATACACTGCTCAATAGGCATTTAAATAAGCGGAGAAAGCTCATACGATTCGTTTAAATATAGAGCCGACTTTATTGATATTTTATTTATAACTGTACTGAAATAAATAGCAGATTATTAACGATACATAATATTGTACACACAATATACACCTATGTATACAAAAAAAAAATTTTGCGTATAAATTATCCCCATAAATGACTTGCTATACGCAGATCCGTCCAAAATTAACAAGGTAAGTAAAAATTCTGTATGCCATAATATGAGTATATTTTTGCAAGGCTCAGTTTTATGTGTATCATCGCATCAACGTCATGCAATATGAATAATTCAATCCGGTAACGACTTGACGGTCTGCCGGCTGGGTCCGACATCTCCATTTCTGGAAACTCGGGGCTGAATATTTTTACAAAATAATAACTTAAGATCGCAAACTGGGCTCTATGAAAATATAAGAAAGCAAAACTTAGGCCTGGAAACTTTTAATTTATGAATTTTATTGCTTATTAATCGAACGTGAACGATTTCTTTTTGAAAGCTCATAACAATCAAGAAGACTACTTTGAGAACATCATAAGTAATCGTTTTTTGTTTAGTGTAGTTCAATAACGTAGAGTGAAATAGCTATGGCCGTGACCTAGACACATCGTCGAGAGCAGACAAGGAGTTTATAAGCGCATACTTGTCGTACCATAGAGGTTCAATTAAATATTTTAATAAATTATTAGTCTTTATTTTATGAACCGATTTTAAAATCAAATAGAAGGAAGTTATATGTTCGACAGCGATTATTGTTTTTGTATATTCACCGAATTTACCGCGAACTGTTGACTGATATTCGAAATTGTTTAAAGACAGTTTTTAAAGACAAACAATGAAAACAAATTTCTAATTAACAAAAACTTTATTTTAGTCACAAATGCGTTATAAAAAGCAAAACCCTGAGAATAAAAATTGGAAAGTGTAAAGGCAAATTGTAATATATAACACAAATTTAAGTTTTGAAATTAATACCTAAAATAAAACAATTTTCTAGTTTACTTACTTGTTTACAGTCAGAGATCGTAAGCAGTTTCCTATATCTGATTTTTCGTATTTTCCTTCGGGAAAAATAGGAAAATCAGAGAATGGTACAGAAATAATCATTTTAAACGGTATTTTCTTGATTTCTTCATGACAACCCTTCTGGCTCCGGTACCGGGTTTCTTTCATGTATAAAAGTAAATTAATTTTCAAAACTCAATAAACAACTCATATTCCATTTGTACTTTTTCGTATTTGTATTGATATCTTATTTTTGAAATTAGCAAATTTCAGTTTTTTTAATATGTTTGTTGAAAGGAACGGAAATGACCATCTTTAGTCCATTCGTTTCCTGCAAAAATCAACTTTTACTAGAGTCGTCATCTAGTAAGATGCTTTTTAGTGCTTGCTTTTTTTAAATACTTCCTCATTATGTCCCTTTGCTTTTTCAGTACTATATTTGTTAATTGTAATAACTTTTTTTTACTCCTGTCACTTTACCCTTTAACTTCAAATGTCCATCTTGCCCTAACACTGATATTATAATTACATTTACATATAAATTCACGATTATTTTGCTTTGGTTGATGTATCGATCTGTATATTCGATTTGTAGTCTCAAAGCAAAATAGTCTTATTTCTTACTTATTTTAAGCAATCAAAGCAGAGAATGCTGACGTTTTTGTAAAATTCCTATCAAATAAACACATAACTTGTACATTTTACAGAATGGTGTAAATCGAACTAAATATCGTTCGCACACCCGATAGATCACATATTTTGTCTGTTTTGAGAAGTTTCCATTACATCCACTTCTTCCATTTTGCTTTTCCTTCCCCTATCCAGATATTTCTACTAGTACAAACCAAGATCTTATAAATATTTACGGGTATAATATTGTCATCGGCATTATCTACATTAATATTGTAAAGAGGAATGGTATGACTATTTTTTTGCGTTGCGAACGATTTTAAAAATTCTATCACTGTTGATTCTGATACAAAATGTCACAAAAATGTTCCACTACCACTGTTTTGTTCGAGTTAAGTAATGCGTGAAGATTATTGAACTGTAGTCTTTTTAGGGTTCCGTAGTAAACAAGGAATTCTTAACGCTTTAAAGTCAAAACTAATTAAATAAACATTCATCACCATCATCAATCATCACCAGCCTATTAAAGTCCCCACTGCTGAAGCTCAGGCCTTTCCTATGGATGTCCATGATCCGCCACGCGGGCCCAGTGCGGCTAAACGTTCTTTCCGAAGCACAGAAGGAGTTTGGGATAATAAATTTTAGGTCATCCATCTTATGAACGACCAATGCGAAAGTTGCTTAACAACCGTATCGCAAACCGAGCTAGCCACTGCGCCATCAAGTTCCGCTTAAATAAAGGATAGTACTGAACAAATCATTATAAGATCTATTATCGATCGTCACTGCCAATTAGTTTATGCCAATTGTATAAGTTATTTGACTTTCCTAACGTCATCATCATTTTCAAAGGATAAAACAGATGGAGTTATTTATCAGTATATAATGAAATGCTGCTACCTAAAGTCAGGCAACCTAACATTAGAGGTATCCAACTTTCCCAAACAGCCAAATATCAGAGAATTATAATTAATTTATTCAGTTCTAACGTTAAGGTTTTTAGTGTTATGCTTAATTTTAGTGCCTACTGTCAGGCGTTTTACATCAGCCAGCTGTGGACCAATTTCACGCAACGCGCCTATCATGCGTTGCGTGTGCAATATAATAACGCTTTCAGAGCAATGATGAACCTGCCATGGCGGTGTAGCGCGTCCGGCATGTTCTTCGACAATAGGGTTGATGATTTTTTTGCAATTATGAGAAAAAGGGCTGCCGCTTTCAAAGACAGAATCAGAAATACCAATAATAAAATCTTACTATCAATCTATGACTCATGTAAAATGATTATATGTGATTTATGAGCGATTCTATAGAATGTATTAATTTAATGTTTTATTTATGTTGTTTTTAATTTGATTTTTTTTTTTTTTTTTTTTTAATATGATCTTTAATTAATCTTCGCGGCATTTAGATATGACGATGATTTAATGTATTTTAGATAATTGTAATGAATTCACTTATTATTATTATTATTATTTGTTTATATTTTTGATTTTAAAATTTATTGCATGTTTTAATTTTCAATTTTATTTATTTGTATAAACTAAATTTTGGTTTGTGTATATGAGTGTTAATGCTTGTAATAAATGGAATTATTATTATTATTATTATTATTACTATTTAATCTTTAAAACTACGCCACGGATTTTGATGCGGTTTTTTTAATGATAGGGTGATTCAAAAGGTTTTATGTATAATACAAGATCACGCGGACGAAGCCGTTAGCGGAGAGCTAGTTCGTTAAAATTCATTAAGATACTCTTAGTAGCTACAAAGCTACATTTGTATTAGTAAGTTATGTGTTTGCTAATTTATTTCCTGTAAAATAGGACTGACATTCTTGATGGACTCTAATGGATGACCAGTCACGTCCTTAACTATATGGTTAAATGAGCAAAACATGGATTTTGCTACAAAGTAATATCATCCGTACTCCCAATAAAGGAAAGTCTAATATTGACAAATTCTAATTCTTACAGTAGGTTACTACTGCATTAAAGGCAAATGTAAAACTTAACGCAACGTGTGAAAGTCGATATTTAGTTAAATATCTTGTAATGTTTTGCAAAGACGTTCCCTTTTCTGGTTCGACCCTTTCCGGGTAAGCTGGATAACGATTCCATTCATCGTAGAAATTATTATCATTGTAATTGGTACAACAAAAACTTGCATTATATGTTCCTTGCTATATTAAATAACTAAGCGCTGATTTCTTGCGAAATCATAGTTTCACATAACGATTCTCTGATATTACATACCACAGATGTTACCTGTCTAACTTCTCTCGGTAAGACGGTAAATATTTCTAGTAAACATTTCGTGGAATTACATTAAGAGGGCTTTTATTACCCTCAATTAGGTTCGTGTAAAGAAATAACGTTTTTATAAACAAAATAAGCCTTAATTGAAATTGAGAACACCGTATCATATTTCTCAGGGATTTGGGTAAGTCAAAAAATATTATTTTCGGTTATAAAAGATTATAAAGTTACTACTACAATTTACCTACCCTTGCTAAAACTTTGCTGTCCGTGCATCTGTCATTATTTCACGAACCGTGAAAGTTAGTTAGGTGAAAAATCGAATACATTTACATTTAAGGGGACTTCCGTTCAACAAACTTGATATTTTTGTTCATTTTCTGTAGAGAACCCTTCATACCCGGGTCCGACTCGCACTTGGCTGGTTCTATCCATTTGTTTTTGTAAGTACACATAATATTTTTTATAAATCCCTTCTACAATAATCATTATTAAATACTTTTTTACGCATAATAGCGCCATCCTTAAGCCTTATTCATAGCATTGATGAGTGCGTTATTTCGTCTCGATTTTTTTGTCTTTACACTGTGCCTTAAAGCAGGATAGATGGCCCTTTCCTGAATATCTGGATAAAATAGGTTGGATACGTCTTTAGTTTTATTTTGGTAACCATCTCAAGTTGTCCATCCGTCTGCCTGTCATTATCTATGTGATACTCGACCGATTGACCTTCAGAGTACACATATTTTAGCGGAAATAAACGAATTTAAACACGAAGGCCATTTTGGGGTTATTCGATTTGTTGTTAATTATAATTTTAATATACATATATTTGTATTAAGAATTTTTTCAATAATTTTAATATACATGTATATGTAATAAAATTATAATTACCTGTAAAGGGTCCGAAACGTCAATAAAACTAAACAGAAACGTGATGAAACCGTTTCACTTATTTGTAACTATTGTCGATTAAAAGTAATTACTTAAGAAAATAATTTTAATCAATAGACATGAGTTTTATTGAAATAACAACTGTCAATAGCTAATAAATAATAGTATTATATCTTTTGTGAGTACTTACTGTAATTAAAATTACTGTTTATTTTCTTTTAATATTTGCTTGAGACATTAATTTTACTCGAGTAAATACTTTCATTCGTATAGATACGAGTGTAAGAATAATTCATTTATCTCAATAAAATCTATTTTTATTATATTTTCATTAACAATATCCATTGACTATTACAATTTATAATATTATTGTAATCGTATTGTTGTATAATCAATAGACACGACTAACATCGTTATATAGATCATGATTAAACAAACATACTACAATATATCACGATAAGTGAACTGTATGGGACATTAGTGTGCCGAACCGAGCTATCGACATGTCCTTTCTGATATCGAGCAACGGGACATCCTGTTGCTCGTAATTAGATTCGAAACCTAACGCTGAAACTTTGTCTTTGATATTCCTCCCTGTTCTCAATCTATTGTGATTGAGTCTGTCGGTTCGCCCATAGTTCTGCAGTTGACTAATCTGGCTGACTTCATTTAATCTGTTTTCTGTGTTAATACTCGGAAACCATTAACCGTACCTACCTAGAAACGTATATTTGTACCTATCTAAGGTTTAATTTATGTTCTCTCTAAGGTTTATCTTTAACCAGTGTTGCTATCTCAGATTTGAGGAAATACGTAGATCTAAGTGCCCTTTTTTTAATTCATTGCACAATTTGGCATAAAAATGTACGATTAGTGCATTTTCTCTCAATTTAGGGAAAAAAAAAATATATTTATCTATAGATAAAACAATTTTAATATATAATTTTGTTATTGTAGTACTAACTCTTAATAAATAATATACCTATATCTACTTTCTAAAACACAACTAATGAGATTTCTATATTTACGAAAAATGATATAAAATATCAATGCCTTAAATCAATCAACATATTCATAAGTACAATTTCCATTATATTTGATCATTTTTTCGTTCACAATGCTATACTGGAAATCTTCTTAATGAAATATCTTTAAACCAACCAACCCTAGTACTCTGAGATGGGATTCGAACCCACGACTTTTTAAACATTTTTTTATTAAGAAGATGATTAAATTATACATATTATAACACAAAAATTGTATAAGTTAATTAGATGTTTACTTAATAAAAAAATTAGATAGCTCGAACTTTAGTGTTTTAATAAAAATAAATTTTGGCACACTCTAGACTCAAGTATTTTTTTCAAGTATGCACTAATAATTTGATTTTTGTGGACAAGGGTACATATTTTCTGTTATAAGGATAATAACTGTGAAATACAAATAAAACGAAATACAGTCACTTTAAAATAAAATGAATGTTAAGCTTTAGGTTAGAAAGAACGCTAGCGGCGCAAGGCACAATGTGTTAAGGACGAAGTAACAGATTTTTTGAAAATTATGGTACTTACAGCTTACATATCAGGCACATATTTATAAAGTGATTCTTGGCTATCATAGAAAGTAAAATCCGGGTTTTAAAGCAAATGATCCGGTCACAAACAGAGCAGAGTCAGGTTTTTTACTTTAGAAGATGGCAGCCCTACATACGCGATCACTTAAAGGATATTATATCTATAACTAAATACTATTAACATAATCGAGTATTCGAGCTCTCATATTGAAATGAGAACTCGAATACTCGTATTTCATTAGTATGGCAGTGAATACCGCATTATAACTTACCTCTAATTGTTCTTTCTTTAGTTCTTGTAAAATATTTAAGCTCAACTTGGATTGAAAAATAAGGACTCTATATGACGCAACACTATTAACTCGATACTTATATGTTGTTTGTTGTGCAGCAGTAAACAACATCACAGAAATATCAGAGCGACACTTTGATATATTTTATAGCGTGCTTTTAAATGATAAATTGCGCATTCTTACTAGCAAATTGTATAGTCTTGGTAGTGTTTATAAATAACTCGTTGCAAATACTAAAATTTGTTATAACCAATGGCCGGATACTCTTTTTTTTCTAGATCTCTCTGATTTCAGGACCCTTGACATTTTGTCGCTCTTCCCTCTTCTTTGCACATTTCGCACAATTCTGCCAATGTCATGTAAATACTCGTAAATTAATTTTTACGTGTAGGATTAAAATGAAATGTATGAAAGATGGCGATGAAGATAAAACGGCATAGAGTTTCAATCAAATAAAACCTTCGAAAGGTGATACAGGTTTTCACTTCATTCAATCTCTATGCTTTAACAATGCAGCACTTGACGTTAAATTAAAGGGCATAACCATAAACTCTAGTTACGCCACTGCCCAAAACAAATTAACGCCAATATGTTATTGATGGGATGTATTTTGAATGTAATTTATATGATTAAAAGTTTACAATTAAATTAGTTCTATGAACAATTATATCTCTTCCTGTATCAATAGGGAGTGGTGTTTAAAATATTGGGGGGAACTTTAGCATAAAGATATTATAATTATAACATTATTAATTGCAATATAATTAGTACCGTTTGTGTGCAATATTTTTAATATTTACAATTGGAAATATATAGAAATTAAAGCATAAACAATCTTGAAAAAAATGTATTTAGTTTAGCTATTACGAAGATTATTATGACTGAGGTAGTTTACAACTTGAGTGGTGGCAGCATACGCGAGTTAATTTTCACTTTTCCAACCCTTTCCGGCTCCGGGGGAGGAAAAATTGAAGGCACGTAAATGTAGATATCTGCCTCAATCCTTAACGTGTTACTTCTTTCATCTGTTCATTTCAATATCTTTTGCAGAAATCGATTGCTACATAATTTACTCGCATTTCAAATTACCCTCTAATATTTTAGGTTTCGATTTGACTCCCATGACCCATATATTGTTGGAGTCGACTTTGATTTTGTGATAGTCTAAATTGTATTATGATCTATTAAATCTAAGGAAAATTTAAAAAGGGATAATATCATTCATATCTATATATCTGTCTTTGTTTGATAGCAACCCGCCTCGCCTTCATATGAGTGTATTTACATATAAGTCATCTAATCGCATAGTCAAAATCTTTATCTTCCTTAAGAATTGAGTTCAGCGCTTTTTAAGATTAGCGCAGCGGGAAGCAGACAGTATTAGACTTGTTACTGTTTTATATGTAAAAGGTTTATATTCGTTACATAGATTAAATTATTGTCATGATATATCTCTCTCTTTCTTGACCTACTAACGTTGAAAATAAAGAAGCAAATATATGTTATAAAACCGTTGCGACTTATTTCTTATAAGGTGGTTTATGACCGATTCCTGTCAATATAGGTACACGTATAGTTTGTTAATAAAATCAATATTAAACTATGTTTATTTATATTGAAATGTTTGATAATAATGTTCTTTTATAACAATACTAAATATTCGTAAAAATGTACTTTACTTGAAAATGCACCAAGGTACTTTTCTACGAGTCCAACTGTATTATTTCTAAATAATAACGTAATGGCACTAAAGATTGGGGTACAAGATGCGTCAAGGATATCAATGCAATGTTTCAACGGTTAAATGTGTATAGTTAAAATCGTATTTATCTGTTTTGAAGTTACGTGAATGGTTAAACGTGATGCATTTTCCGTTAGATATGCTTGCTTCTGAGTAAAATTCAATTACATACGTTAAAGCGAATTTTCATTACGTGGTTAGTAAACCAGGTTAGTGAAACTAAAAACAAGTTTGGCGAAACTAATTTCGGTAAATGTGAATGTGTGAAATTAGTTTTGTACTGGCGTGCTTTCAACAGTGACACTGGCATAGGGTTGCTAACCGTACTATAATATATAGTTTTTTTAAAGATGTTTTGGGCCTGCCTACTTTAAATTGTTGAAGAATTATATAGTACGCAAAAATACTATATTCTCAATACTGAAATGTAACAAATAAATCCTTCCTTTATAAAGGTGCTTCATGCATTATTTTTGATTAATGCGACAGCTTAGATAGATACTATATGTATATGTCGTTACTTCTATTAAGAACTAGTAAGTGTCTTTCACTTGTGCTCAAAGGACGTAAGAAAAAAAAAATATTATTGAAAACTGCTTTCAATAAAATTGTTTGAATAAAAGATAATTACATTTTATTTCATAGTGCCTGTGTCCTGTGTGTGTGTGTTTTGTTAGTTAATAAATAATATATGTTTGAAACATACTTTACATATTTTATTAACTTATTAAAAAAACTCTATTCGTTGGATACATTTTGGCAACCCTTACTTGGACTGTCATCATCGAACTATTAGTTACGGGGCGCAGATGATTTTGTGACATCAGTCAATCGCTGTGAAATTAGTTGCCTGACACTAGTATCATTAAACATATGTGTCGTGTAGTATCTAGTGTGCATTATTATATTGATTAATTTGCATTCACAATGTAACACTGAAAAAATTTATGCATTCTCAAAGTGGACGTATACGCGTGAAACTATTAAGAAAATTAACGCAATGTAACGAAAAAATGTAGATTCAACTTTCAATTCTGCGTTATCGTCTATTCAAAATGACACCTGTTGGTTCAAAGTATGCATTGCTTTTATCCATCAACGTGTCATGTATCATTGTGCGTCTATCACTGTCACATCACGATACGCCTCCCGAGTTTCTATTCGGATTACTTTTTACGTTTCCCTTTCTATAATACATCGGTTCCTATTGGAATCTGGGAAGCGATGTGGTTATTTTTAATTTCCAACGGAGAAGTTTTTTTTTAGTTTGTAGTTAACAAACTCAAATATTCTACTTTATTATATTTTATCAGTTTTGCATTTGCAGTGTTATCTTAGAATGGAAGTATTGATTTTTATATATTATATTTATATTAGTAATATTAATTCATTTTCACGGGTTAGAATATATAAAATGAATAGATTAATGATAGCAGATGTAGGGTCGGCCAAGAAAGCGGTCTACCAGTTTTGACAACATTTCCCGTGTCTTTAAAGCATCGCTAAAGGCGAATCTTAGAATTGCAAACAAACAATAAAAGAGATGCACAATGCTGACGTGTTGTCGTAGAGCACAAATGTTATTTTGACCTTTGCAGCCTATGCATTAGATAATAATTTGCAACAACAAATAGTCTTCACAATATTTCATAAATTTAAAATTTAAGTAGGTCACTTCAAAGTGGAAACTATTTTATTACGAAAACTCTTTTACTGAAAAAGAATATATCACTTGACAATTCATGTCAAATATTTTCTCGGCATTTTCCGTAGGTATTTTCCGATCTTTTATTCATTTCATTTTCATTTTACATGTAAAAATTAATTTATTTACTTGACATTGGCAGAATTGTGCGAAATGCGCAAATAAGCTATTAATTAAAAAAGAAGAAGAAGAAGTAGGTATTTTCCTAATTAATTTACACTTCAATGCCCCGAAATTTATCCATTAACGAAAGAGCACAAATAATCGCATTACACAATGATGGTTTAAATATTAGTGAGATTTCTAGAGAATTAAATGTGTCGGTAAGTATTATTATGTCTGACGTGAGTTTAATGTAAAATCTCAGACCAAGTCCGAGTGTAAATTTTTTTTTTTATTTCTTCTGTTCATATTTTATTTTTGATTATAGAGACAAGCTGTCCGTCTTTGGATAAGACGAGAAAGCGAGGAGGGGAATTTGAACGCTCGGAGTCGTAGCGGTCGTAGACCTGAAATATAAGATACTCAGCGAGTCTTCATGAGACGGAGTTATGAGGAATCTGGCTTTATACCAACGCGTTATTTTGCCGACATATTTGACGAGACTCTCCAAACCATTAGAAACCATTTACATTACATGGGCTTACATCACAGGCGTTATGCAAAGAAAATTTATATGACTGACGCTCATAGAATGGCCAGATTAAATTTCGCCATAGAATATTTGGATTTTGATTGGAGTAACACTGTTTTCTGTGATGAGAAAACTTTTAAATCCAGTAAACACGGGCGTCTACACCTTTGGCGATTCAATAAAACGCGATACACGCAAAATCATGTCGTGCCAAATAGAGAATCGGGTCGTATCTCGGTAAATTTGTATGGATGGATGACTGCTGATGGTGTTGGAGACTTGACCTTTTTGCCACCACGAGCAACGGCATCAGATTATGTGGAACGTTTATTCAGAAAATGAAATACGTCAATTTAATTTTTTACAGGATAACTGTCCCTTACATAAAGCAAGGGTAACACGTGCTTGGTTTGATGCACATCCTGAAATAAACTTGATACCATGGCCTGCAAAATCGCCAGATCTCAACCCTATTGAAAATATGTGGGGTCTTATGGTTTAGAGATGGTGTAACCGTAATGAACGAACAGCAGAAGCACTACAAGGGCATTGCAATGAGGTTTGGGAGGAAACACGTGGGTCTGATATCTGCTCAAGACTGGTGGGCTCGATGAGGGAACGTCTCCAAGCTGTTATAGAGGCAGATGGCGGCTACACAAGATTTTAAGAATTATAATTTTATAAAAGAATTGTATATATTTTTTAACAACCAAAGAATTAGGATTTTCACTATCTCTTCTAGTTTTAGCCCTTGTCTCGCACTAAGCTATGGGTCGGCGCAATATGTTTACGGTCGCTATTCATTTCTGTTATCCGTTATCTCAGTATATTCAGACCTATAACACGCATAGCTTCTTACGCATAGCATTTCACTACCTACTGATTTTTTTTATTTGTATTAAAAATATAATTAATTTACATTCTAATGTAGGATATTTGTAGACTATAAGACTTTATTTACGATATTCTAACTCTAAAGTAATTAAAAACATACAAACAGACAGACAGAAAAAAAAATATTTTTGGCTTCTATTAGTCTTATGAAGGCCGTCCATAAATTTTTTTTTTTTCAAAATATCTTACAAATGTAACCTTGTTACATTTTTATTATAGGTATAGATAATTACTGTCAAAGGTTACGTCAAAATGAAGATAGCAATAATGACGTGTACTTGACGTGTCAAAAAATTAATACTACGGAAAATCAACCTTGTTGTTAGTTGACGTAACACGCGAAATTCAACCTTAGGGTGGTAGACCACTTTCTTGGCCGACTGTACCTTTACATACATACAACTCTTATTAACAACCGAGTGAACGTTATGAAAATGCTGAACATTAAATTGGAAAAAAGGAATTGCTGCTATCCCGTGGGACGTAATAGGCGCTTTTGCTTTTACATAGGGAGACGAAATTGAAATTTACGGGCGACATATATTTTTTTCTGCTCTTATAAAATCATTGGTTACGCAATGAATTGTCAAGCTATAACGTGTCGAAGGCTCAATTTCCAAAAAGCCGTTGTTTCCTTTTCTGACTTTACTGATAGTTATTCGTTAATATTTCTGCATTAATTCATATGTTCGGTAAAAGAGTTAACTGGGTAACAAAAGCTACTTAGTTCATCAGTCAGAAAATGAATAAATGTTGGAAACGTATTTTTTTTGCTTCAATAAAAGAAATGGATTAGATAACAGGCATTAAAGTTGAGGTGTCACGCTATGTCAAAATTATGTAGATATACGAGGGCGGGATGATAAATAGCTAGCCTAGCATAGAAAAACTTGAATAAGTGTGTTAAAAGTATATTTATTTTTCGACATAGTCTCCTTGAAGCGCTATGCACTTCATCCATCTATGCTCTAAAGCCTTGATGCCATCCCTGAAGTGGTTTTCTTCAAGCCCTTCAAAATAACTGTCCACGGCAGACATCACCTCGCTATTATTTTCAAATCTTTGTCCACCTAAAAAAATTTTGAGCTTAGGGAATAGATGAAAGTCAGATGGTGCCAGATCAGGAGAATAAGCTGGATGTGGTAGTGAATCATAATTTAATTCTTTGAATTTCGCCATCGCAGTGATGCATGTGTGAACGTGCGCATTATCCTGATGAAAGTTTTTTTTTTTAGCCAGGCCGGGTCTTTTTTCACGAATACACACTTGTAATTTATCCAGTAGATCAGCATAATATTCGCCATTTATGTTTGGTCCTTATGGAAGGTAATCAATCATCAACATACCCTTCGAATCCCAAAATACTGACGCCATGACTTTCCCCGCTGATTTCACGACTTTTGCTTTCTTTGGAGCCGGGGATCCTTTTTCCGTCCATTGTTTAGACTGAATTTTTGATTCAGGTATATAGTGGTGAACCCAAGTCTCGTCTGTAGTAACAAACTGTCGCAGAAAATCGGTCCAAACATTCTTGTGAACGCGTTTTTGATCAACTGTAAGCAATCGCGGCACCCACCTTGCGGATAAATTTTTTCATACATAATTCTTGAATCAAAATGTAATACGCTCGTTCTTTAGAGATGCCTACAGTATCAACTATCTCGGAAAGTTTCAATCTTCGGTCAGCTAAAACTGCATAATGAATTTTGATCACAATAGCTGGAGTAGTGGCACTTTTTGGACGTCCTGGACGATGTTCATCTTTGGTGCTGGTACGGCCACGTTTAAATTCAGCCACCCAATTTTTAATGGTCGCAAATGAAGGAGCATTTTCTCCCAAAACATCCTTCATCTCCGAAAAAATCTTTCCACCTTTTAATTCTATTAACTCAGACCAAATAAAAAGTAAAGACGGAGTTCGCTGAATAACAAAGTGCAGCCGATTTTTAGCAATTGTAGTGTGCGTGCCAGTGTCACCATAATCATTAAAAACACTCCAATAACTTAACGTTACGATGTCATAGAGTTAACGTTAACGCTATGCTATTTAATAATATAATGTAAATTCGTTTGTCAATATCAGCATAGATATTCTAAAATCTTTAAGAGTAGGTAATTATTCTTGGAGGCCATACATTAGAGAGACTCTTTAATACATTTTTAAGTTAAGTTTGAAAACTTCCACTATGTTAACTAAAATTTTAATATATTTTGCTTTATTCGACGTAACCCTTTTATAGTAAAATACATATCATCGCTCTTAAAATGAGTCGAACAAACTACGCTGCGCGAAGTTGGATTCCATGAAGGTTCATTTCGACTATTACGAATGACTAAAATCCACTTCTCTTTCACTTTTTGATGTCGTTTTGGAAATCTAAAAATTAATGCAAACGCGTTTAGAAAAAATATAGAAGTAAAAAATGTAAACCCGTTTTTTATGTGTGAAATGTGATTCCATCCTGCTTTTTATTTTTTGAGTATTGGTTTTTACAATCTTTTACAACACAATACGGCAGTTAGTAAGAAATTTTTGATTGTTTTTTATAATGAAACGTTCCGCACACTGTCTATAGTTAGACTGATAAGGAAGGCGTAGTTTCGTTATGTATGTGTGCGTGAAACTGTGTACGAATACGCCTTAGTTTTGTTGGCTTCACTTTTCTGTTAGGCAAAACTCCGTCTATACTTTTTATTTGGTCTGAGCCTTTTAAATGCAAAAACTTTATCACAGCTCGTAGTTCAATTTTATCCATTTTGCAGAAAAAACAAAAGAATATTTTTTGAAATGTCAATATTTAAAAGAAAAACTATACGATCGATTTGAAATTTGGAACACTGGCAGCTAATGAATCAATGAGTAAAATACTAAGGAGATTTTATATCGTTATTATACAAAATATGCATTGGGCTAGCTATTTATCATCCCGCCTACGTATATAGAAAATATACAAATTAATAAATAATACGTGTTTAATATTTTGCATTAATCTACTAGACGGACAGAAAAAAATGTTTATCAACCCTATTGTATAAAAGTTATTTTTGTGCATGTTATCTGTGATAATGCCGTGTACTTATCATATCAGCCGTTTAACGCCCACTGCTGGGCATAGGCCTCCCCCAAGGGTCTACACGACGATCGTTCCTGGGCTGCCCGCGCTTCCAGTGGCTTCCCGCAACCTTTTATTAGATCGTCGGTCCACTTGGTTGGGCGCCTATCTACTGAGAGTCGTCGGGTACGTGGTCGCCCTTTGAGAACTTTTCTGCCCTAACGGCCATCAGTTCTTCTCACTATGTGTCCCGTCAACTGCCACTATACCTGAGCAATCTTTCGAGCAGTGTCGGTTACGTTAATTTTCCTACGGATATCCTCGTTTCTTATTCGAACACGTAGGGAAACACCAAGTATTGCACTCTCAAAGGTTAACCTCTCAAACAAAGGTATATTAGGTACGATTGCGAGCAATTGACATTGATGCCGTATCTTTTCCGGTCCAGAAACTTAAAAATATCCTTCAACTTACCCTAGAAAACTCTTACAGATATTCCTTAACAGCGAGAGCGGCCTATAGATCTTCAAGAGTATTTTATCGCCCTTTTTGAAAAACAGGACAATCTCACTGTTGCTCCATACTATTGCTACCCTGTATTACCTACGTTCTATTATAAATCAAAATCATACAGTATCATTTTTAGAAATATAATTTCAGATACATCACCATGAAATCCGTATTAGAGAAGACTGTGACGAGTTCCAAGCATGGGCGAATTAAAGAAAGGCTGACTAGTTTGAGAATTTATTTACTTTATGGTAATAATGGGTAAAGAAAAGAAACTGTAACAAACAAAAAATGAATATAAAAACAGTTTGTATGTTTACCTAAATATAAAATTTAAATTGCGAAATAAAACAAATACATACCCCTTTTTGGGTTTCTTAATAAAAACTTGGACGCTATTACAGGATATAATTTTGTATCTATCATTTCTATTTTAGTACACATATCTTCATAATTATATTATTTATATTTTTAAATTTATATGATTTACATGTTCGCAACAGAAGAATTTTTTACGAACTGTTATTCATAAGGAGCATATTTGATTAGTCAAAATTTCAAATTACGAAAGGTGAATAATAAAAAGAAATGATGTTGAATATCAAAGACAAAAATTTTGGATGCTGAAACCTAGGACGAAATAAACGGTGGTACGACACACCGTTAAAAGACTGTGTTAAAATATTCGAGTAAAAAGTATATATACCTATTTTCTCAATATGTATCTGGCATACATATTGAGAAAATAGGTATATATTCGATTACAATTTAATGCAGTTTACAAATATATTTGTATTCAATTTTCTGTTGATAAAATAGAAAAAAGGGTATCTAAAACAGTTCTTAAATTCGTGTAAAATAGAGCCAAGGTTATTGTTGGGAGATTGCAAATTCAAATTTAATAACAATTATTTTGTTTAGGAACTAGCACTTGTGAAAGTCAAAACTCGTTCGTTTATGTAATCGATTAATATGCTATTAATACTCATTGAAATAAATATATATTATGAGTAATAAAAAGAAAACAATCTAGAGTTCTTCTCCACTGGCATACTCTGTTCTCGAGCATAACACCTGAATCAGGTTGAAAAGTGACATAGTGTATAATATTTACTACGAAAAAATCTTTTAGTCCCTTTGACTAAACGGGTGCTTGGTCAAAGGGACTGTTAGTCGCGATATACAATTACGGTTTGACGCGTGTAGGAGATGTTTATTAACCAAGTATGACCTTCCGCAATGCGGCGACTGATCTAACCACTGAGCTACCCAGGACCTAACAGGACTGTCGAATTTTTCAAGCATTTGATACTTTTTCGCTACCACAGAGCATATTCTCATCAATGCTTAGGTGATCCACCCAAACAGTCGAAAGAAATAGTCCCATCTCATGGTGCCAGGGATCAAGCGGATTTTTAAGTATTTTTCAATAAGAATATTTCTCAATATAGCATTGTGAATGAAATTGATCAATTATAATAGATAAAACAATAACATCTTTCCTCTTTATAATATTGATCTGTGTAATAAAACACGTACGCATGTTTTTTTTATATTCTGTTGTCTCGAAAGTAATAAAACGAGCTCTTAATTAATTTTAAGATGCTATTGATTCCGCCGTAAGGACTGCAATGGCTATAAAACGACCCCAGAATTTACGCAGAGGTAAGGTTGAAATATACCGAGCATTAGGTGTATTTATTTTTAGTAAGTTACAACTGATGTGATTCAGTGATGTATTTGCGTTGAAGGTTAAATTTCGAAGCGCCGTAAGTTTCGACTAATAAGAATAATACAAGTATTACGCTATCGGGCGATCCACAAATAGCCATGTGCCTGACTCTAACTTAGTGTAAGCGTGACGATCATTTCACGTGTTGAAAGAATCACTATACATTTTAATGGTACGTTTGATAATCGTCGGAATTAGTATATCACTATGCGATAAATTAGTTAGAATTTATTGTAAAACTGACATTAGTTTCCTACTTTTGGTTATGTGAGGTCAATGACTCTTATTAAATCTCTGTATGTAAGTACATGTAGTCTTGCCATTAATATTGTTATATAGAAATCATCATTTTTTATTGAACGTAACATTAATTACGATTACAATGTGTTAGTTTAATACATTGATATAAAGTCATTGAAAATATATATAGTTTATTCCAAGTGAGCTCCATTGGCTGCAATAATTCGTAAAACGTTGAGGCCAGTTATCTATACACGCACGCACTCTTTTCATGCCAAAATTCTTAATTGCCAATCGTATGGATTGTTTTAGGGATTCCAAATTACCGTTGCGCTTCGAACAAGCTTTACTCTCTAAAACTGAGACTCTCTTAATCCAGAAGATTAAGATCTGGATTACATGTCTTGAGCACTCATGAAGTTTCTAACCAAGATTGGGTGGATAGAGCTTTATGACCTGGCACCGAGTCTTACTGAAAGGACTATTCTTGGTTATTACACATGGTGTGGTTAAGGGGCTTAACCACCTTCTCTAGAACATCGACACAACATACCAATCTTGATACAGTTGTTCCGATGTTTTGATGCCTTTTTCACAAAAATATGTCTTTGTCACTTCTTCATAACTAACACCCCGCCAAACCGTAAACAAAATTTTACTGTGATCCCCTTTGCGTACCACTTAAGTAGTTATTTTGATTTTACCATTATATTTTTTTTAATTATTTGTTTCATTGTACCTATGAATATATATAATAATAAATATATATAATGATAAATATTAATATACGGTATAATAACAATTGATTAATCAATCACCAAGTCACCGAGCGTATGGAAGGTTTTGAAAATTATGTTTGGCTCCATACCAACTTTAGGTAATGCAATCACAGCAATGCGGTTTTCTTTATCACCCCACTCCATTTTAATAATATTTTACAAAATATTGGCGGGAAAATAAGAAAAGACAATTAAAAATCATATAAAATGACAGATTCGAAATTCAAAAGTAATTATTTTGCATTAAAATATTCTTAATGAAAAAAATATATTTTTTTTATTTTTAATTCTAACAGAATTTATAGTCAGACTAAATATTTGAAGGGGTTTGGTGCAAATTTGATAAAAGATTTGTCAACGTTTCACGCTTTTTGGTCTCATGGAAATATGTGTTAGTATGCGACGAATCTTTCGTTTGCACCGACCCTAATTTCAATTAATGACGTTTTATTACCCAGCCCTTGACAAGGATATTATTTGATAAAATAAAAATATTTATTTTGTTGTTTTTAATTTTCTTGAGTAATTATTTAATATTATTGAATTATGCTACATCTCGATATTTATACAAGTCAATATTTTATTCTTTCAGGTATTATTCAAAGATTAAAAGTTTATCTCGGATATCAATATCAAAAGAGCTAAGGTCAAAGTGATAGGTATAAAATTTGTTGTTTTTATAATTGAATATGTATATATTCTATAATTGATATTTATTTTTCCTTTTATTTAACGATGATTAAGGTTTATAATATTTTTGTGTTAATTTTAATTAAGTCAAACTTAACGTAATTCAGAAAACTAAAAACACCAAATTTATTGACTATGTAAACATTAAATGAGTATTGATTTTTAAAACAATATTACTTGTTTTTAGTTATAACTTAAGTTACGAAATTTTAACCAGTTTTAGGGTCGAGTGAATAGGTAGTCCGTCGGTGTTATTTTAACATCCCTTCGTATTAGCATCACCGTGACTCAGGTGTGCTAGCGCTAGCTTGTCATTTATATTTGACTACGCGCATTTGTTACTGGTCTTCTTGTTAATGATTTCAGTCTTCCAGTTTTGGGCAGGGTTCAAAAGATTAGGTGCATATGTTACAGTATATACGTGACTGATCTTTTATCAGATAGGCACTGCTTAGGTGCTCAGAGCAAAAATGGTGTAAAGCGTACATATGCCGATAGTGAACACGAGCCTATACGAAACTATCAGGTGCGTATTTGGAAAGATTAAACCACAACATACCATCCGCAACTGGTGCTGAGTCAAATAGTTTCACCTTACTTACGAAGAAAGTAGGCACTTATGAGAGGAAAAGATTTACGGGCTTATCGAGTGGTTGGATTTTGATACGAGGACCCCATTTGATTCACTAGACACTATGCAGAAACCAAAAGGCTAGTACTAGACAAGAAAGGTGCAATTACTTAAAGCACAAAGGAGTGGAAATATAGCCTATTGTGTGACTACGGCATTGAAGATCAAACCACGAACCACATATTATAGATATTATCAGGGTGAATCAGGCACTATTATTTAACATCAGAAGCTGTTGATTGGTTTTGCGGGTTGAATGGAGATATGTATATATATTGATATTTTATATTAAATAAGAAAATATGTTTTGTAAATCGCCACCAAATCAGAAATGCTACTAAACAGCTTCGACCTATAGGAACTATAGAATAAATAAAATTCCTGTACACACAATTTCAGCACCCTATTGAGTTTTGTGTAGAAGAAGAATAACAATGAGTGTTATTCTTTGTTAATTTCATTGGTATATTTACTCTATCTCAATAGGTTGCTGAACAGGCCCAAAGTCGGGGGCCTACCTACTATAAACCCTAGGAGTGTCCTGAATGCTATTTAATGTAAAATAATTAACTGATTTTGATGAAAGATGTCGATATATAACTGACTAGCTATACAGTTTTCCAGTCCGTTTTAATTAACGCATTCGAAGCGATTGAATGCTGCGGTTTGATAGACAAGCCGTTCTATATACGCTTTGTGACAGTGCATTCCTACTGCAGACACTAAAGGCTGGCGTTCACTACGCTAGCTGAGTGTAGAGCGTGGTATTAGAATGGAATCGCATTAATTCGCTTCCTATTATGAAACGGCGGCGTCCATAAGCGATGAGCCGACATGTGTCGAACCCAGCCGAACTCGGGCGAATTTCTATGGCGACGCGTTTCAGTGTTTTGTTTTAAGTCGATTTACATCTGGTTATGATATGAGTAAGAAGATTATAGGGTTTAACAACAAGTATTGTATAATCGAATTAATAACCATCATCTCCTTAGCGAAGTTATAGTAAACTTGTGGTCATATTTCGTTATAGCGATTGTTGCTAAAATAATTTCATAAAATTTAATCAAGAAATTAACACAGACGGGCGGGTGTTCCGGTCAAATATTTAATTTTAAAAACCATAGATAAGTTTTCTTTTGGTACATAAACATTGGACTAATTTTCTTTTTTTTTCAAGATGTTATCTCGTAATTTCGGATATCAGGAGGGAAAATATTCAAATTCGTAAACAATTTGTAATATAATTATTAAAAAAATATTTATAAAAATACATTTAAGATTCTCATAACCGTTTTATTATGATATGTCACATAATATAGTTTTTCTACATTTCACGACTGTTACATACTTGTACCAAGTTTCATTTCATGCGTTCTGGAGTTCGTGTATGAAAGACAGATTGAAAATCGAACGATCCACAACGATTCACTTTATCCTTTTTGAACTGAATTCTAGAAATAAGTAATATCAATAATAATTTAGTTGGATTTGTTTAAATAGCATTTTTAATATGACATTTGTGACGATTAAGCCGTTCTACCTATATTATTTTATCTTCATAGGTAAATAGTTAAGAACGTTGTGCTTACCTGCGCGCCTACCATTCCTTCCCTGAGCCTCGGGAGATCGGTATGAGAGTATTTGGAGATAGACCACGGCTCTACCACAGTGAGGTCGGTGTCTAACTCGAATTCGTTGATCTGGTTTCGTAGAAATTTCCTTATATTCCAGGGAAGGTCGTTGTGCCTGATGGATGTAAACAAAATGTATTAATGAACGAATCTTTTCTTTAAATGTTTTCTTATTTATTAACATCAATAGATTTATATTAAATCATTCAGAAATCACACATCTTATATGGAATCTTTACAATGTATAAAAAAGCAGGCATCCATTTAAAATTTGGCAGTAAAATAATCAAAACGATGTAACCCAATTTGGTTAAGCTTGGTGTTGCTACTTAAAAATGTTATATCATGGAAAGGGGGAAAATTTAATAATCAGAGGGGAAATGGTAGATTTTCCGCTCCCGGGTCTACGACAGGTGACGGTACCATATTGTGTTGTGGAAAAGTGTTGCTAAATAATAACGTGAAATTGACAATTTGTTTTATATACCAAAATGCAATTTAATTTTAATGCCTTGTAATTTGCCATTGTATATCAATTGACTGCTTATATAATGGAACTTTTAAAATGTCATAAATGATATTACAAGGGAAAATCATTGAGATTTGCTTCCATAAATAGCTTAATTATAAGTGTGCTTTATAGTATTAGATACAATTATATAATAAATTTATTATAATATAATTGTATCATATCACTATGATGCACTTTCGTTTCATAATACTATGATGCACTTTCGTTTGCCTTAGAACATAGACTAATACCCGGTTTCACAAACCTCCATTAAAAAAGAAGATAAATTATACATACCCATCAGTGAGAGGCACCTCTTCTAATATTTGCTTGGCTATTTCTAGTCTTTCGCGGTCATAGGAAGCGGCCGCTACGACCGCGGTGACCGCGAGGAGAACGCACGCGACCGCGCGTCTTTCGCACGAATTCACCATCCTCACTGAAAATAATTTTCATTTGATTATAAGGAAACTTATATTGTTTGATACGAAATGTCCGCCTTAGCCAATAAGAGTGATTCATTATTGAAGTTTTTTTAAATGGTTTTATTTAACTCGACTTTGTGGGTTAAACATTTTCCTTTCGCTTAATCGATAAATCAAATCAAATCAAATCAATTTTTTATTATTCTGTTTAAGCTTTTACAGAGCACTTGTGATAGTCGAAAACTACGCCATCGGTTCGCAAAACTACGGCGGGAGACCTTGTACTGAGAAGAACCGACAAGAAACTCAGCAAGGGCTGTTTTCTTTTTCTCCTTGTTTTATTTCACACAGAGAAGTCTTATTGAAAACTGACTTCATTAGAATATAAAGTCACTTTCCATTACAATATTAGAAAGTTAAATACAATAAAGTTAAAATATCTAACACCATGCCTTTTTGTCATTTACATATTCCTGATTCCTCTGCCTAGCAGGCCAATTTCGCTAATGTTTACGTAATAATTAATTAATTTAATAAATAATTTAAACAGAACTTAAATTTTTAAACCGATAGATTTTTTTTAATCACTTATTAATTTTATTAAATTCTTATCATCAGTACGTTTCAGAATTAATAATTTTAAAGATGATAATTCAAGAACCGCACTTAATTAGAGGCTATTAAACATTGAGTAGGGTTGAATATATAATTTTACTTATTCAAGAGCGTACCTTGCAAGTCACGTATCCTAAATTGAGAAGATAGATAAATAAAAAAAGGCACACATTACAGTGCATAAAAACTACAATAATAACATGTTAAAAGTCTAAAATATCTTATAAATTGTGCCGTTACGATACAAAATGGCTACAGTTCAGGGATATTTTTGCAGGAAAAGCAAAACACAGATTCTCGGGAGAAATTATCAGTTTGTTTTATTATATTTAAAACAAAATCAACAGCAACACAAAGGTGTATACACAAAGTTTATTTATTTGAACCGGACTATCAACAATGAGCTGCAAATACAACGCTATATGAAACATCAAAACCGAATCCTACAGGTCGCAATTATTATTTCACGCTTGTACACTTATACGTCAAACGCAGACACCGGGGACTGAAGGAGACGGTGATATATGACATTGTTCACGTATGACAGGGACGGAAAGAATAACAATGTCACCGCTGGGGACAGGTAATCCAAGGACTACGATGGAATACGTAATAAAGGTTTGTAACAGGGTCGTCCGGGCTTTAAAAGTAATTAGTGGGCGCTATGAGCAGAGCTTTTTTGCCTATAAACTCGTTGATTCTCCGAGGTACTCGCAAGGATCGGGAGTGGTTGAAAAAGTAGACAGGCTTTATCATCAATTCAGCATCAAGTGCTGTTTTAAATACGTTTTAATTAAAAATAACGGAAATAAGTCTAAAACCACCATAATTTCCTTCTTTCTTTGTATCTCGGTACCTTTCATTTACTAACACCCAGTTGCACAAACGACATTTAAGGTTTAATGACGACTTTTAACTCTAATGAAGGTTCTAAATTTGTACGTTGCAATAGATGAAAGAATTTTATAATCGGTGCAATAGCGTGGGAGCATTTCTAATGCAAACAAACTAGTAATCAAATCTTTTCTGTTTATAATGGGAAGTTTATTGGAAAAAAATATGTCGAACAAATAAAAAAAAAACACTATGTTGACATACTTTATATAGATATTTAATATTTTTAGTGTTATAATTTATTAAAAATATCAATAACACTAAACAGCATGATATAAAATCTTTATTAATAAGTAAAATCTGAATGTATATTATATTAATTGCCGTGCACAATGAGACAAATAGGGATAAATTTACGCCTCTTCATAGGATTGTTTGTATGACGGGAATCATGTGTCTAGAAGATATAAAATTAAAAATTGTCACAGACACCGGATGCGCTCGTTGTTAATTAATGTCATTTTCTATTGTTTCATTGTGTTGTTTCAAGAAATGTTATTATATTTTATTTTTTTACTCATGCTATTGCCGCCCTCGGCAACTGCTTCTTTTAATAAGAATGCTCATGTAAATAAAATAAATCAAAATGGTCGAAAGATATGTAAAATCATATCATGTCATATCAATTTTTTTTAGTTTTCAGTGAATTCGTATACAAGAATTTAGTTCTCAATTTGTTCATAAAATATGGCGTAAAGATGGTAGTGAAGATAAAATGTCAACTTATAATTTTAGAGGAGCAGAATAAAGTTATCATTGAAATAGAATTGTTGACGTAATTTTAGCAGAATAATAATAATAAGAAAACTGAACTAAACACAGTAGTATGTGTAAATTAAAAATTTTTTTTAAAAAAATTGTTGCTTTTGTTTTAAGGTTAGGGTTCGTATATCGGGTTCGTAGCGGGCTTTCAACATGTGAACTCGATAATGATTCTAGTCTAAGAGATCGTGACAAAAATGTGCAAGAGCATTCTAAAGCTTGATATTTCAGTATGCTGAAGTACTAAGGTTATTTTTTATACATCGCTCAGCAACAAGTGCGGAGGTCAGGTATTATAATACCTGTGGCGGTGAGGCAATGTAAAGCACGATCAAAATTGAAGGTGCATTTTAATAATTTGTAATTACCGAAAACTCTTTCAGGTTAGTGTACTTTTTACATTAGTAAAACCTGCTCAGATTACATAATCGTGTAACGCGGTAATTCAGTAGATCTCAGGTGTTTAAATAAGTTTCGTAATAGTTAAAGGTTGAACTAACTACTAATAATTTATTACTAAAATATTAGTATTTAGTTTATAAAAAAAAAATACTCAGACTTACAAATGAAAGAACTTTCGAATTTTTTCATACGAAAGGTTGAGTATTAAGTAATTCGAATGAAAAAACTAAAAAAAGAAACTTTCGAATGAAAGTCTGAATAATTTCCATTGAATAGTGGAGGAAACATATTAAACAATAGCTAAAAGTGTGTTCGTTGGATACTGAGTGATGTACTTCGTGTGTTCATAAGTTTTGAGACGAAATAGGAGTTGCGTAACTTTTTAATAATTAACTTTCAGTAACCATTAAATAAATAATGATCAACAATAATATATATATTTTTTTCAAAATGACCGCTCTTGTTTCTAATACAGGCCCTTAGACGATCCGGCCAGTCATCAATGGCGGCACGAATCTTTTCTAGCGAAATTCGGTTTGCTTCTCGAACAAGGGATCTTCAGTGGCTAAAAGTTTGGGTGGCGCTTTCTGTAGGCCCTGAGCTCTAATTCAGTCCATAAAGGATTGTGGTCGGGGCTGGATGAGGACCACTCGTCCGCCACGATGAAGGTCGGCTCATTCTCCCTCAACCATGCTTGGGTGCTTTTTGCTTTATAGGATGGCACCGAGTATGCTGAAAAACCCAATCCTTATTGTGAAATAACGTATCAGACAGGGATTTCACCACGGGCTCTAAAATGTCACTCTGATAATTTTTGGCTTTCACCTTGATACCTTATTGGCGGAAATAGAGCGGAGTGACACCGAGGCAATCCATGTAGAAGCAGGGACATCCGTGCTACTTTTAGCGTACACTTTATTTATTGTTGTGGCGGTTGAAATTTTCTTCGACAGTAAAAATGCCTAGTAGTATCTTCCTTGCATCATGTCTCCTCAGCAGCAATGGACAAAATTAACTTACGAAGACGATCGTTTAAAAAGTGAATTTTTCTACGGCTATAGACGTTTACCCCAAGATCATATTTCAGTATTTTGTTCGTTTTTTTTCCCACCTTAAATATCGAAATGACAATTGATACAAATAAACTAAAAGTTAACATTCCAAATTCAAAATCGGTAAAAAAAAAACAGACGGTAATATTTTATTTTATTTTTTTAGTAAAAACATTGTCTCAAAACTTATGAACACACGAGGTATATACCCTTAGTACTTCAATATATTGAAATATCAAGCTTTAGAAAACTCTTGCACAATTTTGTCACGAGCTCTCCGTCTTTACGATGCAACACGCAATTGCACCCGGATGCAACCACACGAACAGTAGCTGGACGCCATTGTAATCACACGACAATTGCTATTACACACGATCTAGCTTGACGTATCTGCTAGGATTGTCAGTTTTTTTTTCAGCTGTATTAGTGTGGAACAATATTAATTTTAACCTACCGCATTCAAAAGTAGGGGGATATTAATTTAACCATCATGTTTGTCATTTCGTTGTAATGACGCTATGTTCATACATGTTAGTCTATATGGACTTATAAACACACATGTTTGTCCACGCATTTCTGGCAAATATTTTCAGAAGGTCGTATTGAATTTGGGCGGGGTTATGTGTAGGTTTAGGTTCAAGAACATTGTAAAGTCAATACAATAGGGTTGCTTTGACATTGATCTTGAAATTATAAAAAAATACATTTAAATAAATATATTTAAGATTCTGATATTTAGTCTGAAAAACGCGAATAAAATATGAATTAAATTAAAAGTAGTGTTTTTAATCCGTGTATTACGTGACGTGGAATAGGAACTGATATGGTGTGATGAAGTAGATAAACAGATAATATTATATTTCTAATCATAACACACAATCACATCACATATTAGGTTTTACATGACAAAAAAAAAAACAAGAAGAACAAGAAACAGAAATGTACCTGTGTGCAGAACTTAAGAAAAGCATTTGGATTCGGTGTATTAAAATGACCTAAAGCGATGAAGTACCAATTTTAAGCCATCAACCCCTTATGAGATGAGTATAAACAGCTATCTATCTATCATGTGGTACAAGATGACCTTGTTTCTCAGATTGATATCTCATATATTTATGCCCGCAACTTCGTTTGCATGGTATTAGTATTTTTAATCAACTTCAAAAATAAGAATAGGTTTTCAATTTTACTGTTTTATTGTATCCATATTGCACATTTTTTTTTTGTTTGAAAGAGTATATCCTCAAAATAATGCCATTAAAACTTTGAAATTGGATCTGAGAGAAAAACTGGGAGAACTACATTGCCTAAATTATCTTGCTATGGTAATCATCGCATAGAAATTTTAAAATAAAAATGTTTATTTTCATAAATAAACAGTTTTGTAATTCAAACTTTGTTGAAGAGGAGAACTTTACAAAAATATGAATAGAAGTATACTGCATCCTCGATATTAGTTACTTTATCGATAGAAATGCAATAGTATGTTTTAGCGAGACAATACATACTGAGCGTTGAGTGCAATCTAATGTCAACCAATGTAATTATAGGCAGACCTTGCAGCCGTCTCGGTGATGATTCCCAGCACTTATTCAATTGATTATAGTTCCGTGCAGCTAATATTTTTCATCCTTCTCCAGCCCTTCTACTACATTAGTCCTACACTACTCCTGAGAATTTTCTTGGATATGTAGATTGTCAATATCACCTTGAATAGGTGTTTCTTGTTACTAAACGCACTCTTAACCGTCGTTGCTTTCATCATTTTTATTAGTAAAATAATAATATCATTGATTAAGTCTTAATAGGTTTACATGTTACAGTATACATAAAGAAAATGCTGGTAAATAGTAATAGATGTACCTATATACAAACTTTCGCTTTTATAATATTAAGTAGGATATATTCTGTATATCTGTTTTGTTTACATACCAATATGGCGAATAGTGTAGACGCGAGTATAAGATGAGTTTAAATTTAATTTTAAGGAAAGAAAACGTGCTTATTGTGACGATATATTTTTATGGTGGCTTATTAAAATAAACATTTCCAAGTACATTTTCAGTTAATTAGAATGTTTATTATACCTAATCATAATTAAATAGCCATCATCAACTCGCTTTTAAGTTACATTAAATTAAGGTAGATAATTAAAATGAAGAATTATGGGAAACTATTTGAACATCTTTTCACTTTAAAATTCTCCTTCCATACTTTTATCATCAGAAGTTGAAAGTTGCATGCGTAAATCATTGAAAACATTAGATCATACGGTTAAGATAGAGGATGAAATCAGTCCCGCCAGGACATATTAACTATGCTTTAATGTCCTGGGAAATACGGGACTTCTGGCAACTTAAATGCCGACTGAGACTATCCGGATGACACGAGTTCCGCCCCGTAAATTTCTCTTGTCGGGTCTCCATCGCAATGAATTATTAACATATTAAAGGTGCATATCTAATAGTAGATGCATCGTGTCTTGTCGACCGTGGAACATCAGAACTGACAAATATAGATAACATTGAACCTTGCACATGACGGATCCGTCGCGTATTAACGCGTACTTACAAAATAAAATGTTTATCGCTGTTTGGATTTGGCGAATAATTTCTAAGCATTTGGCGAGAACTTCTAAGATTTAAAGTTCTGATTTTTTTTCCTATATAATCAAAACATAAAATCAAATATTGAAACACGGACTACATATTCACGGTGTAAAACTGAATTAATAAAATGTAATATAATATATTTTTGAAGATGGTTAATAAAAGAGTTAGATAAATGGTGCGAAAAAAACATAGGTGCTCCATTAAGCGGTTTCTAGAAAACTTAGTTTTTTATGGTTTCGGAACCTAGATACCTTTTTTGTTTCTTCAAATACAATTATTTCGACTCGATTTTTATGTTGTTATAATGTCTGTTTCTGTTCAGATTATCCTAAGATCAGCTGCGCTATAAGGCTCCTGCGTTGAATAATGAATGCGCCGAAAATGTGTTCTTATGGAACATGAAATAAAATTTCATTTCCTGAGAAATAGGAAAGGCCCCAGGGTTTCTGTTCTAAGAACCTAATTAATCCTAATGAAAGTTTAATAAAGAAAAGTATAAGTGGAAGTTGAAGATTATAATTAATATCTGTGTTTTCTTAATTAAAAAGTTTTTATAGGCACTTTCACAGTTTGTGATTTTTGCCTAAAATTGTAAATTTTGGCGCGCTTGATTTCGGAATATACAATATATTACTAACTTTGACTGATTAAATCAAGCAGAATAACTATTGGCTCAGTTTGTAACGGCATCGTTTTATGTAAATTGTGCTTAACTTTTTAATTAAACTTAAAAATGCAGATGATTGTTTTAATAAAAAGCAATCACTTTTTTTACTTTCTGGATTGAAATATTGATCTGAACAAACAAAATAAAAAAATAGTCATCTCTTATATATGAAGCCGTATGTATGTTAATTTTTTAAATATCTTTAATTAGATATAGGAAAATAATCCTAGTATTAACCAATAAACTTCAAAAATAATTATTATTATATCTCCTCTCTGCTATAATATTATTGAACAAAAATATACAGAATAGTAATTATTTCATAAGGAACAAATATTTCATAATTTAAAAGCATAAATGTAACTTGTCGATAAAAATGATAAATATTACTACAAAATGCGACGCACCGGTCGTTCGAGCTAAATTTTTTCGGCCGTGTAGCGAGTTTGTTTAATAGGGGTCTTAAAGATGCATGATTTTTTAACTATCTCTTTTAAGTGTAGGTGTTTAAATTTCTAATGTGTCAATAAACGAGATGTATGGAAAAGAAAATACTGTGGGTTTTTCTTTCCATTTGGCCTTGTAGAAGGGAGGAGACGAGATGGACCTCCATCTGCCCCTGTTTTTGTCGCTAAATATAAATTACTAACACATTATACAACAATATATTAATGTCACCAAACGTAAAAATCTTTTATTTTGTTATATTTATAATCCTATCTGGATGGATACGTAAATATTTTTCTCCCGGGCTTCTCTGTGCTTTGGAAGGTAGAATAAGCTATTGGTTGATTGGTAGTACCAAATATGCGCCAACAAATACTGAAAGGGGGGTGGTGGGTTTTGGTGGTCTCTATTTCTGATTCCAATAAAAGAAAACACATTTACTCTAGCTGTAGTTGACAGGCTTATGATCTTGGAAGCGTAGGCGCCCTAAGCAAATCATTGCAAAGACGCCCTAAAAAAATACAACAAAATAAGAGACTAATATAGGTACATTAATAAAAGTCGACAATTTTGCTGATGGCAAAAAATTCAATGGTCACAAAATTCGTGCTCATGCTCAAACAAACGTATTTTTTAAAGTATCGAATTTTTAAGGTTTAAATAAAATTAGGGCAAACATTATTTGTTTACCATTCCACGATGCCTGACAAATATGAGTGCCCTAGGTAGTCGCCTAGTTTGCATGAATATTAAGGAACCAGTTTATTACACATATTTGTAAAGGCACTAGACATTAAACCTCTTTTAACATACTAATGAAGTCTTCAGGCAACTTGTAAACATTGTTCATTATGCGGGTTAATTAAATAAGATTTCTATTATTTCTTTTTAATTAATTATTATAATTTTATTTATTCAAATTCTATTCAATTATGTCAATAAATAAACTGTACTAATCAAATGTCAATTTTTGACTTGGAAAAATAGGCATTCAATAATATCAGATCCGTTCTATTTAATCGTTGAAAACTATTTTTAAAGAATTTTTTTGTTTATTAACATTGGCCGTGAAATTTTCAGCATGATTTGGTTTGTACTTTTTATTTTTGTTGTCGTTGGTAAGTTTTCGCATTGACAATAAGATTTATTTGATGACTTTGTTTTATAATTGGAAATAATAATGGGTCATGTGGGTTCAAGAGTTTGTGAAAAAATTGTGCAATGGGTTTTGTAAGGGTTCTCACTATATCGATGAATTAAGGGTGCATTAGAACATTATATTACGTTGCGTATGAGTACTTCGATATAATAATTATTTTTGAAGAAATAAACATTCTTTTATGCCTTATAGTATTCAACAGAAGCTTATGCCAAGTCAGTGCACGTGGTGATAAAAGCAAATTTGGATTTATCGTTAAGGTCATGATTATCTGTCCTACTCTACGTCATTAAAAAGATATAAGTTAGAGCAAAACAGACGATCAAACATTGCACTATATAAATGCCAAATAAGTTTTGGATCATCCTTGCTAAATAGAGGGAACTGTAATAATTGACATAGTGTAGTGTGTAAGTGATAGACTTCAGTCCTCTTCCCATAATAATATTATAAATTATTGGCAGAGTTTCTACTTTCGCGTCTTTACTTGTAAGTAATTTTAAACTGTTCGCTGTCGTCGCTAAAAGGAAACTTTACAAGAAAAGCTCGCGTATACCAAAGGTTTACGTGATATATGCTGCCGCTTGGAGGACGTGTTGCAGCAATACGATAATTTGGTTATGGAAAATTGTCTTTAACAATATTGACATAAACATTGTAACTGTCTTTCTTCAGTATCCATAGATAGTGAAAAATTATGGTATTAGTCGTAGATTTTGTTGATTTTATCGAATTTCGATATAATCTATGTAAATAAAGTGTACTTTATTTAAACAACCGCGCGTACGTCCTGATGTTTTGAGATTTACTTTGTGGTATTTATTTATTCTCTGACAAATATGGTTACATTTTGAAATGATTCATGTTATTTAAGCTAATATAAAAGGGACCAGTGAAATAATAGCATTAAATGTTGTTTCTCTTTCAGATAAGATTTATAGATATAAAATTTATTCAAATATTGTAAATGTTTGTTTTTCAATAAACAATTCTCTTTCAGAGCAACACAATTAAGTTTTATTTCTAAGAAATCTTATAAATTATACACATTATATCTATACTATCGTCTATATCAATAGCTCTGAGGACTTGCAATCTTAAATCATGATTTAATGTACCGTGGAATTGTTTGATTATTGAATATATCAGGATATGATGAAGCTCGCGATATATCAATAATTCAATTTGTAAGAGTAAAGTAAGTAGTAGACTTTCAATACGGCTCTAGTAGTATTGAAGTTGCGAACCCAGAAAATATGGATACTTCGGGGTAGCGTTAAAGCTATCAAAGACTGAAGTATGTACACTTTCGATACTATTAGTAGTTAGAAATTATATAAACTTTTTCACTTTTTTTTAACAAATAGTATTAAGGTATTGATCGGAAGTGATAGTTTCGTTTAGATCATCGATAATTTGACGGATACTTAAAGTCACCGTGGACTCAACTTGAAATTGGGTATGAAGTAACGTCTCATAGCACAGATGAAGGAAAACTGGGAATACTGAAAATTTTTAGTTACATTATACAAAAGAAATATTTGTAAACATTTTGAATTTTCCTCATAAACTCGTAGATGTATTGGATTGAAATTCATATCAAACTCAGATCTATAATACCTTTAAGTCGTAACAAAATAAAACATCTATGTCAAAGCAATTAAAAGAAACAGCAATTTAGCCGCATATTTTTAAACTCACAACTACTCGCATAGAAATCAAAACTTAAAGGGTATTTTGGTCGACCTAGAATCATGAAACGCATGAAGCAATGTTTTATAGCACATACCTCTATAAAGGAAAAATTGTGAAATCCTTTAATTTTTAGTTACATCACAATATACCTACAGGTTTTTAAGGAACCCTCGATGTGCGAGTCCGACTCGTACTTGGCCAATTTTTTACTCATCATCAGAGATTTCGGAGCTCAAATCAGCATGTGGATCAATGCTCAAAGCATCATATAATGATCATGTCCTAAATTTAGACTTTTCTAAAGAATTACCAATATATAATTATAGATAAATATAATTTAAAAATGAACACAATATCTAATAAATCTTTTACATATATTTTAATTTTAATAATAGGAAAAATAAACATAGACATATTGCATTTATATACTCACCTCCTGAGAAGCAACCTAGGAGTCTTATCCTTCTTCTTGTGTGTCCTGTGAACAACAAATAATTCTATAGAATACAATTCGTTACATTATTCTCCCAGCGTATATGGATAGAAATGTTGACACTATGTTAAATACAAAGAACGTTTACATTCCTTTGGTAGAAAGGACTTTTAAAACATGACGCTACCCACGCGGCAAAGAGTGGAGTGAATTGTCAAACAGCGCGTTAAGATTGCGCGGTTAGACGAAGAATGCTTTTTCTTAAGGATGCCACAAACCTACAAGTGCGCTATATGATACTCTAGTGAGTTGGTTATTTCAATATTGTAATTAATTGTGAAATGTGAAGAAAGTGTCACTGAATTTTGTGAAGAAAATATTCTTTGATTTTAAATAAGTGACTCTTGTCGGTCTTTGACACGTAGTTCTATAATTCTTCTAATAAATATAATTCTGTTTATAATTCTCAAAGTTCTGTTATGAAATTATTATTAGTTCTGGATGAATTCATAATCAGAAGCTGATAAGAAAACACTTGATTAGAAAAAACAATATTAACTAAGCAGATTTAACATATGGCACTTTTATCATTGTTTTAGACGGAGAAACCGGTAGGGTAGACGAGCAAGAGACTGATTTCAATCACTACATTCGGTTTTATTATTTTTATTCAGCTCTTTGTTGAGTCCGTCATTGTGCCAACCTTATTACATGCATGACGTAATACTAGGTCATCAGTGTTGAGCTGACAGTTGCAGGGGAGTCACAGTTGTGACTATGTAGATATATGTATCTCCAACAATACTAATAGTACTGTTATCTAGTGAAGTATCATGGATATATATTTAATATATCCTTAAAAGCTGTTTAGGTTAAGACTTTATTTGTAAAAGGAAAAGCTACAAATGAAAATAAACGTGACAGGAATATTTGGAAATTTATAAACCAATCAATCACCCTGACACTCCTAGATAGATTTTAGTAAATTTAAACTAACAGAAGTTAGACTAACAGAATCACGGACAGAAGTTAAGAATTTAACTTTGACAGCCCTAAGTCTAATCTTTCACTTTATGACACTTTTAGTACCAAGAACGCAGCCTATAGGATAATGTTATTTGGCTGACATTTTGTGTGATATGTGGTGTTTCCGTAAAGGTGCTTTTTAGTCTTAAATTAATTCATAGTGGAGTTCTTATGTATGTACAATGAATAAGAACATCACTATGAATTGATAGATAATTTTAAAATATTTGCTCGCTCTTATTTCAAAAAGTATGCTTTGGTAATGAACGTTAGCAACGTATTTTTTTCTTCAAATATAGTATGGTATTGTTGACCATTATGGAAACCTACACTACACAACGACATTTTGAGGTAATTATGCTTAAATTGACATTTATTTGCATTATAAAATTTTAAGAATTAGTGGTATTTACGTTTTGGGTACTGAATGGTATCTAGAGAACATATATTTATCCTAAGATAATAATAGGTTATATTTTATCCCGAAAACTAGATGAAAATGGGAGTAAAAGTTAACGGAAAATCAAAATATTGCCATTGCAACCATTGTTTTCAATTTGATTTGTCATTGTATTAAATCTTTCGAATGTTATTTATAAAGATTTTCTTATATTTTGATAAAAAATGTATTTGAGTACATAATTGATAGCAAAAATTATATTTTAAATAACATATTTTGAAAATATTCAAATCGTTTTATATGCGAAAGAAAACTCAAACTATTCAATATATTTTGTGTTATATTAGATGGCATTAAGAATATTTCTACATCGCACTATTTTGATCAAGGTTGAGTTTTAAAATATTGTTTTCTTGTAATTAATTTTGTAATAATGTAATTTAATTGACTTCGTGATATAATTGATTAAATTGCATTGTTAAAATAATCTACTTACTTCACATCGTTAAAATACTTAATCTCTTTGACATTCTTGACTTATAATGATTTGACTTTCATGATTTAGACATTAGTATTTAGTTTGAATTATAAAAGACTTACTAGATGTAACTTTCAAAGTTTATAGCCAATAAATAATTTTTATTGATTCGAAGTAAAATGTAATAAAAAAACTTAAAGCATTGCTATACAAGATGGTGTTAATTCTAAACTTAATTGCGTTATCGTTTTGTTCAAAGAGTTTTGTGTATATTTCAGTTTTCGATCAAGTTTTGTATAAAGTTTACATTTGAGTGTTTTTTCCATCTGTATTACAAATTTGATAAATAGCTTTAAGGTTTTTAGAGATAAAGTATTGTTTTTAGTGATAAAGATAAAGTACTTAGATCTGAAACATAATGGACATTAGTCGGCTGTTACATATGCAGCTGCTGTACCTTAAATAGAAAAATATTGCTTTTTGTTGTAGTGTTGTGATCCTTAACTAGCATTTATATATATTAACCAGTATTTAACCAGTTCCCTGGGCTTTGTACAGCCGCACTGTAGAAGAAAGTCGTGATGCTTACTCAGCTGATTAACATTTAGCCGTGCAAATAAAAAGCGATATTCTGTTATAGGGCTAGCCGCCTGATTTATATCTTAATCTCAATGTTTTTTTAGTTTTTCATTAGTTCACACTAAATCTCCTTTATTTAAACTCGACAAAAATGATTATATTGTTCTTACGCCCGTTTTTACTAACCTAGAACAACGCATAGCTTAACTAAAAATCACTTAATATTAAAAATAACTTAAGCAGATTTTCTGTTTTACCAAATCTGTAATGTTAGGTAATGCCTTACTTAGCACTTGCTTAGGTAGGCAATGTTTATTATGCACTCTTCAGTTCGTCTTCTTTTTGCAATATATGGCGTGTTTGTGTCTACACAATTTCGCCGATTTCACCTAATAGGCATTTACATGTGAAAACACAATAACAAAAATATATATTTTGAGGTGATAAAACATTAAAAATTATACGTGGGCTTGTATCTACACGAGAACCTAAATTATCAATGTACTCGTACCTATATAAAAAGTCCGCAAATTCAAACAATCTCATCGTTTATATCTTAATTCTAAAATATAAAAACTCCTTGAATCCAACTTACTAAATTGATTTTATCCCTTGACACATTCATTATGACCAAAAAGTTAATTTATATGTCACATTACGCAAATGCCCAGTGCTCGGCGCCGCACAATGCATGTCCTAACTTTAAGCGTTACCCAAAGTCGTTAGGTGTCTCCTTGCCATTTGAGAAACGCATTTTCACCTTTGAAGGTGCCCAAATATTTCGGTGTCAGATTTGGGCGACTATAATATATATTAGTGAAAAAGGGCATTAGTCTATTTATTTTGTTAAGTGTCTTGTAATCTCTTATTATATGCTATAGTGAGCGAAAAAGAGATTCGTCTGACTCGAGATAGGATATAGGTTGCTTTTTATTGTGATAAAAAGGTTTAAATAGGGATTTAAAGTTTGCAGGAAGTTCGTCATTGTTAATTTATCGTTCGTTAAAGATAAAATCATAAAAAATTAAAATTATACTAGTACATACATCTTTTCCAATCCTTTTACATGCATGCTGTACTTTTATGGATTTTTTTTTCTTCATGAAAAAATATCAGGTAAACTCATTCACTAAGTTCTTTTGGCGATCGAGTTAAAAGCTTTTTGCTTTTCTCATGGTAAATTATTTACTTATAAATTGTGCTCATCTAATATGCAAAGATATATCGTGTAGATATATAGAGTATACTCAAAATACCATATTTTATATCATCATTTTCCTCTATAAGTCGCCCGGAAGTCCCTCGAAGGTCCGTGAGGCCTTGCTGTTTAGGAATAAGGCCGCATTTTGTGTATATTATATACTCATACCGAGTAATTTTCGTCTCTGTATCGTGTGAAATAAAATGTATTATTATTAATATGTACGGCTAGGGCTAGCCGTACAATCACACAACTATATTTGATTGAGAGACGCCAATCAACTTCACGGCTAAGCGTCGATTATCCAAGTTGCTAAAATCTTGAAGTAGGTTTTATTTTATATAACCTCTAAGCCATGTGCTGTGCTTGATGTCGAGTATTACGTTCATTTTATTACAGAATAGATACGATGCTCAGCCAATTGGTTAATGGCCAATTTGGGGATATCAGAATTAAACCTATTCTATATTATGTTATTTTACTGTACACACAACGAACGAACTATCGCGTTGCTTAGGATGAAGTTTGTAATGGTGTGGTTTCCGTCGTCACTGTCCGCTTTGCTTATCTTTTACGCTTTGATTTTGCCCTAGGTTCTTTAGATACAAATATTTTTGATGATTTTTGTATATATAATATACGTAATTAGAAGGAAATCTAAAGAAGTTATTATACCTATATTGTGTAAACCTCAGGTGTAAATAGATTTTGAAGTAACTAAGTAAAAAGATTTCAAACTATGACATAAAAAAATATATTTTTGATTAGATAATAAATTCTAAAAGATTTATGCCATATTTACTATCCTGTGTCGTTATTGGAGTTGCAAACACTTACAAAGCGTTTACGTCTCAAATAAAGTATAAAAAATATTTAATTTTATTCTGTGTAATCTGCAAAAATTATACATTTTTTCGTTTAAAATAAAGTGAAATATGTGTTATTACGGTATTATATTACAGGGGAACCACAATTTTATTTATATTTTTAATATTGTCAAATACGCTACTTAGTAAGAGGTAAGTTTAATGCGTAAATGCTGTATAAAAAATAAATATGATATTTAGTTTCATGACGTTTAATTCCCTACAAGTGTAACTTTATCTCAGCTTAAGTTCATGAACAGAAACCAAAGTTAGTAAGACGTTTACCCATGTGCCATAATAAATCATTAATCTTGTTGTTACTCATCAATTTTGCCATTGAAATATGGACCTTACTACGGAAACTTTGGATATAATTTATTTACAAACGAGTTCAGTGGGAACTTCACCCTTTGATTTTAGGTTTTACGGCAGTTGTTAAAGTGCTACCATTTTGTGACATGTAAATTATACTTAACAGTTTGTAGTGCAGTTTTGAGCTTTATTCTTCATAAACTATTTGAGTTTATGTTCAAAAATGACTGCTGTAACAGTTAATAATAATGTATTATTATTAACTGTTACAGCAGTCATTTTTGACTTCACAAATAAGATTTGCTGAAGGGAAATTCATGATTTTTGTTTTTATATTTGTGTAATCTAGTTCAGTGGCGTAGTAGATAAGGGCCGCAGCCCATTATTGTCGTTGTTAAGCAACTTTTGCAAGGACCAGTCACGAGATGGGTAACCAAAAAAATATTATGTAGAGTTACTCAGTTCTTGGGAAGGCACGTTAAGCCATTGGTCCCGAATGCATTTGCAGTCGTTAATAGCATCTCATTCGCATTGGGTATATTCTCCATCGTTTCTATCCATAGGGAAGGGCTGTGCCACAGCTGTGAGGGCATTATTGGGCTGGTGATGGAAGGCCAATTTTTTTTAAAATATTAATTTCAATTAAGGAATTTTTTTTTCTGCACAATTATTTTTGTAATACATTTGTTATCTTGGAATGCACGTATTCTTTGAATGATCATTCGAGACTATTCATACGTCAAGAGGAGAGTGCAGTAAAGCATTATTTTAAGAGTTCCGTACTTCAAAAAGAAAGTGATAGACACTTTAATCTGACAAAGATATGGCCACGCCGAAAAGACGCATTCTTTAATTATTCCAGAAATCGAGAATCTATAAGGTAGCACCTCCTATTGATCTAGAACTATGAAAGGCAAGTAGCATCGTTATACATGTTCAAGGAAAAATTTATAACTATACATATGTAAATAAAACACAAAAACATGTAATCGTAGAGTTTTTTTATTAATAATTATTAGGAAACCTAGCCTGACTCTTGCTTGGCCGCTTTTTTATTTTTTACCTTGGTCTTTCATCAGTGTACTTGTCATAAACTCACATTCAAAAGATCTGATTTTGGGACTTCGTAGTGATTGTGCGACTGGATGGGACGAAATACCCTCTCGAGTTATCAAACAGTCCTGCAGTGCACTGACACCGCCCCTGGTACATATTTTCAATCTATGCATAGAGAGGGGAGTGTTTCCGGGTGCCTTTAAAAGAGCTGTTGTGTCACCAATTCATAAAGGGGGCGACGTGGATGTCCTTTCTAATTACAGGCCCATTTCCGTTTTGACTGCTTTCTCGAAACTTCTGGAGAGATATCTTAATGCTTCACTTGTGCAATATTTGACAAAATTAAAAATACTGTCTGACAACCAATATGGCTTTCGTAGTGGTATTTCTACGGAGGACGCCGTTTCTAACTTTGTCGGTACGGTTGTCTCAAAAATAGAGAAAAAGTTAAAATGTTACGGTGTCTTCCTGGATCTCTCCAAGGCTTTTGATACCGTCTCTGTGCCTATTCTTCTGGCCAAGCTTGAAAAGGTAGGTATACGGGGCCTTACATTAGATATGTTCACAAGTTACCTGACAGACCGAACACAAAATGTAAAAATAGGATCTTTATTTAGTGATGAAAAATTAATATGTTATGGCGTTCCCCAAGGTAGCATACTAGGTCCCACTCTCTTTTTAATATATATTGACCAGCTGTGTCGCATGTCTCTTGAGAAATGCGATATTTTTACGTATGCTGATGATACTGCACTATTAGTCTATGGTGATAGTTGGATCTCCGCAAAGGCAAATGCAGAGAGCGCACTTGCAAAAATCAAGATCTGGTTAGATGAGAATCTTCTTACCTTAAACCAAGATAAAACGCAAGTTATTCGATTTGACATCTCCAAGAAGCACCTTAAAGATCTACCTAATGATGACATTAAAATTCATCACTGTCATGACAAAGATCCGTGTGTATGTAGTAGCAAACCTTTAAAAGTTGTGAATAGTGTCAAATATTTGGGAGTGTACGTTGATGACAAACTCGACTGGCATGTACAAATTCAGATTCTCACAGCAAAGGTTCGTAGGTTGATTTATGTCTTCAAGAGACTGTGCAGTTCAGTTGATCAAAACACTCTTTTTATAATCTATAAGGGTCTGTGTCAGTCAGTAATAGCATATTGCATTTCGGTTTGGGGTGGGGCAAATAAAACAAGCCTTTTGAGATTGGAACGAGCTCAGAGGGCTGTACTTAAGGTTTTATTGCGTAAGCCAAGAACATACTCTACGGAAAAATTATTTCATGAATGTAAAGTGCTTACAGTGAGGCAGCTGTCGATACTTCGTATTCTTTTACGTAAACATTCATCAATACCTTTTGATCATAAAATAACAATGAGGAGGTCGGGAGCTCCTGTTTGTCATCAAATAAAATGTCGGACTTCGTGGGCGAAACAGCAATACAACGCGCTAAGTTTAAAACTGTACAATAGAGTGAATAAAATTAAACCAATACTTTCGCATACAAAGCTCACTGTGAAAACCATTATCGAAAATTTGTTATTGTCATTTAACTATCACGAAACAGAGGACATGTTAAAGTAGGCAAACCAAATAGAATATATATACGCACACAAATACGACACAGGCAACACGCACACACACACCCACACACACACACACACACACACACACACACACACACACACACGCACACACACACACTCACGCATAGGTTTACACACAAAAGTTCTACCGATACCGATATATATATAAACAATGGTTGTAAAATGTTCATTGAGATAAGAGGAATCACTGACTTCCAAAAAACAGATTTAATTCTAGTTTGGGGGTCAGGGGCTCACAATAATTTAGGTGCTAATTTGTAACCAAAAATGCAACATTATTAATTTATATATATAAGAGAATGTTATGTTTTGGTTTGAATAAAGATTATTATTATTATTATTATTATTACATATTAATGATAATTATCAATCGAGAATATTTGTGAGTGAAATGAAATTGTATGCATGCATATAATTTGCAACAATGCGTTTGAATCGTTTTCTCTTTCTTGTTTAATCAAAGATAACAGTGTTCAGATCCCAAGTAACTAAAGCCCTTTGTGTTAGAGGATTCCGAAACAACAAAGATACCTGACCTGACCACCCAGGTGAATTTTCATCTGTTGAAAATAATATGCAAATTTCGAACTGAAGTTAGTTCAACTATGAAGATTGGCGTCACAGCACAATCGTTTAGTGAACCCACATCAACATCCGATGTCATGAATCATACATTTAGATAGAATTCGTTACGTGACCACGCAATTAACGCTGCCCTTGCTCGGTTGCTATGAGCCCTTTTTAATATAATTATTACGCTTATATAGGTCGACGTGATTACGGATGATAAGTAATATTCGCAATTCGTCGTAGGATGGGTGGCCAAAAATTTACCTTCAGAAAACATGTTCAGGTTTTGCCAGCTATTTAAGTACACTGAGCTCACCAGGTCTGGTATACTGTATCTGTTCTCCTGTATGATTATGAAAGTCTGTGAACTTAGTAAAGATATTAAGAGGATGATAATGGTGAAATATGTAGGTATTAACATATTTGCAAGTCATGAAAATATACTGAGGGAAAAGGTTTTTAATAAAACCGACTTCAAAAGGAACAGGCTTCTGTTTCAACATTTTTTCTTGCACATTTGCTACGGATTTCTAAAAGGATTCTGTATGAGCAGTTTTTTTGTAAACCTGGAAAATGTCTACCCTCTTTGTCTCTAAAGAGACTACCATTAAATTTTTTTTTTCAAAAAAGTGAAAAATAGCGCGTCTTTTACTCTAGTAAATCTTGTTATAGTTATATGTTATAGTCGGGCAGAAGTTTTGTGTAAATTATAATTATACCGTCTGACTTCGGTGAAAATTGCTATAACACATGAATCGAGTTTAAGGTAAGTATTATTGTTCACTTTTTTAAAGACGGTAAATTATTTTATTATTTTTAACCATTACATGTAAAAAAAGTGTTGACATAACAAAAATAATAGGAGAGCAAATGTACCTTTGTTTATTAATGTGTCGTCTAAGGTATTTGTCTGATTCTCTTTCAGTTATCTATTGAAAAGGCTCCGAAAAACCTGGAGCAATTTTAAAAATTCTTTCATTTACGGAAAGCTGTATCATAGGGTGATTTAGGGTATAATTAAAGCGCGCGAAGTCGCGGGAAAGCAGCTAGCATACTTGTTATATAAAAATACCGCTGAATAGATTTCGGATAATAAAAATCGGTTCAAAAATTATGGAGAACTTAATGGACGTGTATATAAGTGTTGAACATAACCCCCTACTTATTTTGAAGTCGGTTAAAAAGATATATACAATGGTCAGCAGTCTTCCAAAATGTAATTTTTGAGTACAAAAACACTGGACCTATAGTGATATGGAAGAATTGTTATTCTAAAACAGCAGTTCGTTTCAATCAATCTCTTTTTCAGAGGCAGCTCAATCTTTAAATAGATTTGAATTCAATCTAAGTCGATTTTATTTTCCCTTCTTTTATACTGCCACTCGCAAGGGTAATGGAGTTGTAGATCATCAAAATCGATTTTCTGATCAGGCAATCACCGTTACATTGAATGGGCTGCGAAAATACTGAAGGCTATATTATGGGCTGAATTTCCGTTTTGAGTCTCTGAAGAGTTTATTAGGATTGAAGCTAATCTTTATACTTTACAATTCTATTCAATATACTTGGTGATTGTTGTATATATCAAATTCCATTCACATGTGAGTAAATGTGAGTAAACTAATCTGAAAGTTGAATCCTATATAGCCTGGTCGCCAGGCCGTATGCTTAAAATATTTCCCCTACAATAAAAAATAAATGATGTTTCTCAGCTAGATAGTTTTTGAAAGATTTGATTTTTCAGTTAGGTACGATTTCAGCATATAACCGCACTAAAGTTTTACTGACAGCGATAATTTTTTAAATATAGTGTTTTTTTATTCATTTATTTCCTTATTCATTTATTTTAATATAGACCAAAGACATTTTGAAAGCAAGATATATAGTCTTTTCCTGATTTTTTTTTATCTTTTCCTGCTTTCCATTAAATAGACAATGAAATAGGTTAAAGTCATTAAAGGACATCTGAAGGTGTCTGGATTGCCATATGTGATTTCTAGTGTTGCCCAAATTCAGTCTTACAAGAAAAAATGCAAGACCAAGACCAAGAACAAGACCGCGTATTTTTAGCAAGACCAAGACCAAGACTGACCATGCAAGACTTCAGCAAGAACAAGACTAATCCCGCAAGACTCTTGCGTCTTGCAGCTAGGACTTAGCGCTATTTCACGGAGTAGTTAGGAATAACAGTTCGGTGTATAGGTACGCTTAGGAATTCTATGAGACGCAAAAAACTGTATCAAATTTTATACCATCACGCGGTCGACATACTGGGGAAGATATTGCAACGATTTTCCACGAATGTTTATTGGAATATGACATAATTGATAAAATACAAGGTATCACGGTCGACAACGCAACTGCAAATACCAAATTTATGTATGAACTAGGCAAACAGCTGCCACCACACTTTGATTCAGACAATCAACATTTCCGATGCTTTGCTCACATTTTAAACCTTGGTGTACAAGATTTATTAAAGACCTTAGCATTACACTGTGAGACTGACACTAACGCGCAAGATCAGCAGTATGAAGACTATGCAGACGAAACTGAGGAAGATGAAGAATATGCACCAAATATTGCTGACTTGCGTACATCTGTAACAAAGTTACGCAGTATTTCCAGTAAAATAAAAAGAAGTGAAATAGTGAAGAAGAAGTTTCAGTCTGCTTGTGAAGCAGCTGGTGTGCCATCAAATCTGAATCCCATTCTTGACTGTCCAACGAGATGGAATTCCACACATGATATGATTGGATTTGGTTTAAAAGTGAGAGCGGGCATTAACATATTGTGCAGTTCTGTCACCGAATTGAATGATTTTCAAATCACAGCTAGTGAATGGCAAATACTCGAAAAAATACATAAGTTTCTAATAAACTTTAAACTTTTAAGTACAAAACTTGGTGGAGAAAAATATGTTACATTACCGCTAGTCATTGTATCATTCAATCTCTTGCTCGATAAAATTGAATCCATGGTAAAACAGTTAGATGAGAAACCTAATCGATCTGAAGTGGATGAAAGGCTCATTCTGGCTTTCCAAGCAGCTCGAGACAAAATGCTTAAACATTATAAGAAGAGCAACTGGATTTATTGTACTTCTTTAATTTTAGACCCAAGGCATAAGGCTCAGACTTTTGATCTGACAATATGGGGGAAGCAACTTGAAACAGAAAGCCTGCGCAAGTTCAATGAACTTTATGAAGAATACTACAGTCTACACTCACTGAACAAATCTCTGGAATTACCAAGAAAAGAAAATAAGGTATGTGATGAAGATGAAGACGTAATAGACTTTGATAAACTGTATGAATGTCCCTCGACGTCATCTGGATCTAGTCTTCAAGGCTTAGTGATAGACGAGTTGGAGGAATACCTGAGAAAACCAAGAGCTGCCAGCTCGGAAGATATTGGTGGAGGACGCATGAGACAGAGTATCCGACTTTATCGAAGATGGCCCGTGATTTTCTCTCAATACCTGCAACTTCAGTACCTGCTGAGAGATTATTTTCTAAAGCATCATTAGTAATTAGAAAACATAGAAATAGGTTAAGTGATGAGTCAGCCAGATGGTTACTTTGTATTAATTCTTGGTCAAAAGAATTGATATAAAGTAACAGAACCTAATGACAAAGCTGTTATGTTATTTGATTTGTGTTGTATTTTATTTTTTATTGAAATAAATGATAAATCGTAAAACTCTTTTATTAAATTTCATATAAGTTGAGGGTTCAATCTCTTTCTAGAGAGATTCTTTAAAATACAGTCAATTTATTGTAAATAATTTGTTTTTTACATGTTTTAGCACATGTAAGCTTATAAAGCGTAAATGTTTATTAAGAAACAGTTACTCCCATGGAAAACGGCATATAGCTCAGTTGATAACCATGTAGCAGTTATCGAATTTTTTATCAAATCTTCAAACATTTATTAATTTGATTGTTCTTTACTATGGCTATGTTAATTCCTAAGATCTAAAGTAAACTTTAATAAATAGCAATAGTCTAATAGGTAATTGCAAGACTTGCAAGACTCTTGCTGCAAGACCAAGACCAAGACCAAGACTGGGAGCGCAAGACCAAGACCAAGACCAAGACCAAGACCAGGTGTATTGGCGCAAGACCAAGACCAAGACTGGCCAAGTCTCGTCTTGTTCTTGCATTTGGGCAACACTAGTGATTTCTCGAATTCCCCAGGTAGCAGTTTTGTTTCATCAAAGGTAAAAGGATCTAATTTGCGATTCTGTTTTCATACAACCTTCATATAAAGCTTTGTGTTAGGTTTCACAATGTTTCTTTGGGGTATTCAAGGTCAATCCAAAATGAACTCGAGAAGAATATTTATACTATACAGCATGTTTACGTCTGACGAGTATTACATCCGATTATGTATTGTTTACTTTAACTTCGAATGTTTTACTGCCTAAATTACTCTATTACTGTAATTTACGGGTCATTAAGCAGATATTCTAGAAGTATCAATAAAGTAAATTAAACAATATCGGAATCTGAATAAATTATGTCAATAAAAGTCACTAGTTATGAACAATGACAAATTAAATTTCATCATCATTAACATATCAGTTAAAAGACTTCCATTGCTGGGCTTTGCCTCAAAATCTCTACGACGATCAGTCTTCATCCAACGCTTTTTGACCCTGACCAGATAGTCGTAGGCAGGCCTGCCTACGATCCGTTGTAGATGAATATTAGTACTTCAGAAATATTTTTTTAATAAGAGCAATAAAATTTGATTCGCTAAGCAATCCATTGTTATATAACTAGCGATTTTCTAAAAGATTAATGTAACATCATTAGAATTTGGCACAAAATCCACCTGAACGACACCAACCTACGTAGGCTCGTTCGCGTTGCTGATTCCAAACAGCATTATGATTGATAGCTGCAATAGATCCGAACGGCAACTCTCGCTTAACGACGCCATCAGTCTTTTCATTACCAGAACGTACGTCACGGAAATCGAGCGCGCGATTTTTCACATCGTTCTAAAGTAGATTTATATATTTTTTCACACGTTTACCTGTGGCATTGAACGTGAGTTTTAAGGTGTTGCCAGTGTTCTCTCTTTGAAAGTTACGCACGAATATTCAAAACATGCATTGTACGAGTATTTATTAAAAGAGATATTGAAAAGGAATATTAAAATAAAAGGTTTTCATTGTGTTATAATTATCAATTATGAATTCAATAAACGAAGGTCTTTTATGAATACTTTACAAATTATTATGAATATAAAAATAGTAGTTCATCATCACCACCACCAGCCTTTTTACATTCCCACTGCAGGGGCTCAGGCCTTCCTTATGGATGGGCCATGATCCTCCACCCTGAACCAATGCGGATTGGAGGGTATTTACGACTGCAAATGCAGCCAGGACCAACGTCTTAATGTGCCTTCCGAAGCACGGATCTAAAGTAGAGATAAATTATTTTAAAAAAGTGTACATATTTTTCTGTAAAACTTTTAACGTCATCGAAGCAGATATTTATGTACTTATAGTAACAAAATTTAGCACTCTTCTTTAGAAACTTACATATATGAAGATAGAGCCATTTGAAAAAAAATTCATACATACAGATCAAATTGATGTCCTCTTTTTTTGAAGTCGGTTGAAAAGCAACATAAATGTAACGCTATTCAGAGCACCAACAAACAATCCCTTAATAATTTTACAAGGACATCAATGCGAGAGAAAACATTTAATTATTGCATCAATGAATTTCTGATACCTACAAATGTTTTATCACTTATTCACATTGATTTACTGGCCGTAATTATTATAGCATGAAGATCAATATGTAAAGTTTTATTGAAATTGAGAATTAATTAAATACCCAATCATCGTATTTCACTCTCATCGTTCACAAATGAAATGCGAAATAATGAACATTCTTTTCTATGGAATTTAATTTCATCGTTCTTTATATTATTTGGCAGATAAAATGTGAAATGTTAGCAAATAAAATTCTGAGTTTGTATTCTTAATATCGTCATTCGATATTTCGTGAACTCTTTCGTCGATTGTTCTGCTCTAATTTACGGATTTTGAATGCATTAGAGTGGAACAGGGCATGATACTCGTGATATATCTAAAATTGGTTTTAAAATTGCTACGACTCTTGCGATACGCTCCTCATATCGTCTATATAATTCTTAATGGATGCCGTTAGGATGCAAATCAAGATACGTTCACCTGGGAACCGCTGGAGTTCTTATCCTATTGCTATAGAAATACTCGTAAGACTGGATATACATATTAAGGCTGTTTCATTTTTAAATAAATAATTTATATACTGCCTTTTTATAAGAGTGTTGGTCTTACCTACGAGCTTTCCTTATTACAACTTTTCTTTAATGTTTTCGATTACTTTTAACTTCAGAGCTTAGAACAGTGATTATTTTTGTCATTTCGTACCATGTCATGAGAGCCCCAGATCAGAATGGTGAGGGGGAGGGGGAAGGGTATATCAGTATATAATTTTCTTTTCATTATTTCCATATAATCATATTTTTATGGCAAGTTTTCAGCGACTACCAGTGGTCCGTGGATCACCGCTTAAATTTCCCTGTTTTACAAGTTACAAAAATACTAATTTAGCAAGAAATAGTATTTTGTTCGGTCGCTTACTAAGTATCTAGAATACCTACTCAAATTTCCGATATCTATGTTACAATGCTGCCCGAAATTACGAGGTAATGACGACGCCAAATATCTCGTCATTGTCAATGTGACAATTGTTTTTGGCGTCCACATTATGCAGAGGATCCAATTATGTTAATAGCGATGATGGCTGGGTAAAAAAAAGAAATTGTATTTAGTACGTCAGTTAGATAAATAGAAAAATATTATATTCGTATTTTTTTGCTATAATTCAACAAGAAATGGCTTAAATAACAGGCATTAAAGTAGAGCATGGGGCTCTACTTAGTTATTACCCCTTTTGTAGCGTGTAGGTAGTTGGCTGCCAAATATTGGAAAGATAAATTGTATTAAAAGGCAGGTATCTTTGAAATTGCACAAAACTTATGTAAGTTTCAAATAACTTTAGCTTTTACACTACAAGTCTTTAACCATCATTGAATAGAAGTGTGATTATAATATTCAGTTTATTTTATATATTTATTACTTACATATTATAATTATGAGTTCTTAGCTCTTTTACATTCTCCCACATACTGTTTTTGTTGACTTAAAGGGAACTTTTATCTTTACGTTGGGTGGGCAACAATGTTGGATTTTGAATAAAGTCTCTTTTCATACATTTTTTTTTCAATAAAAAGAACCAATTTCAAACTGAAAAAGTGATAAATAATACATATCTCAAAGGAGATATATCCAAGAAAATGCTATTGAAGTCGGGCGAAGGTTTTCTGTAGATTATTAATCCCGTGTTCTGTTCCCGTGTGAAGTTAGGTGATAGGCACCTAACTTCAAACTTTTCTTTAATTACTTACATTTGATATAAGTATTATTTTACACATTTTGTTTTCAATTTGGTTTTTCTAGATCTATGGTGATCCAGCATCAGATTAATAGTAACTCTTGCAAGTTAATAACAAGAAAAATACTTTAAGGTGCCATGTAATGCGTCTTTCAAAGTTATTTATCACTTTTGAGGTGATTATGATTTGTCCCACGAGTAAGCTTCGTTTGTGGTTCAGTGGTAAACGTATACACAAGAGATACCCGGTCTGGTTTTAAGCTCTTCTTTACAATAGCTGCAAATATTATTGCCATTTAATTGAATTTTGAATCGGCGTTTAATTTGCAATCGCATGGATATTCGCTCTATTGATTTTCAAAAGCCTTACAGTTAGATTTTTCGAGTGTCGTTCAATTAGAGATTTAGCGCGGTTCTAACATGGCTGATTGGGCTAGTATTATTTGGAGTAGCTTTGAAGGTAGGGTTTTTGTTGCATATTTTTCCCTTTTGGTCATAATACCGCCAACGATTTCTATAACATCTGTAATTAAATACCAGCTAGAAATTTGTTCTTAAAAACATTTTGGGTGACAGTTCTAATAAATTGTAGTATACAGTATAAATTAGTAAACAAATTAATTAATTAGAATACAAAAAATTGTGCTAGCATCGAAAACTGAAGGGAGACGCTGAAACACATCATGTATTGTTTTCGTTAGATTTGCAATCTATCTATATATATATATAAATTAATTTCCGTTCATTAGTCTCGCTAAAACTGCTGAACCGATTTCACAAATTTTAGTCTTGAAATATTCGTGGAAGTCCTGGGAAGGTTTAAACGAAGAGAAAATATGACAAAATTGTGAGTATAATCCTAAAAACGACAATTTGATTTTCCCTTTTTACAAACTGTTCTTTGCTGTCAATCGTTTAGTTGACGATTAATATTTATGGTCGTGTAGTGGTCAGTTTACGCAATATTTTTCAATCTATGGTTCGACTTGACAGCACTTGAAAAAAAGACATGCTGTCGTCATTTTAGTTATTAATGCACGAAAACATTATTAATTTAAACCCAAATTATAATTAAAATCCTATTAAATGGTTATTTAAGAGGTAAGTGATACGAAGTTCACCGGGTCAGCTAGTAATATATAAATCTTCATCCATAACAATAGGTATATATGAGAACTATCTATAATAATATTGTAAAAAGGTAAAGTTTCCAACTTTATTTGTTTATTTGTAAATTTTGTCACCTCCGGGATGCTACATCATACGCGGGTAATATAGGCTAAGATTAACGTGGGCATAGTCTCGAGAAAATAGCTAATATAAACACAAAATTTTCTGTAAATATACATTTTTACACATTGAGAGTAATTAGAAAAACGATTCTGAAGCAGGGTTCCTTGTTTAGAATTGGAGTCGTGATGTAATTGAGCCAAAACACAACCCACTCGTAAATGTGTGGCATAAGTCGATCGATGCTATTTGTCGTCAACCCGCTAGACGTGTCTAGTGCGGCTAAGCTGTTGTGGAACTTGGATGTACGCCAGATCACAGCTTGCGAGGGAGAGTGCGGTATCTTACATGTTACATGGTTACTGCATTAGAACAATATGTTTATTTGCAGTATGTTTGCGTTGAAGAAAACTTTATGTGGCAGTTTTTACTTTTTCCAACACTACCACCGTGTACCTTGATAAGAACTTTTTGAAATTTTGATGGTCGCACCCCTTTATTTTATTTGGTAACGCTTGAATACGTATATGTATATGTATATGTATATGTATGTGTATGTGTATGTGTATGTGTATATGTATATGTATATGTATATGTATATGTATATGTGTATGTGTATGTGTATGTGTATGTGTATGTGTATGTGTATGTGTATGTGTATGTGTATGTGTATGTGTATGTGTATGTGTATGTGTATGTGTATGTGTATGTGTATGTGTATGTGTATGTGTATGTGTATGTGTATGTGTATGTGTATGTGTATGTGTATGTGTATGTGTATGTGTATGTGTATGTGTATGTGTATGTGTATGTGTATGTGTATGTGTATGTGTATGTGTATGTGTATGTGTATGTGTATGTGTATGTGTATGTGTATGTGTATGTGTATGTGTATGTGTATGTGTATGTGTATGTGTATGTGTATGTGTATGTGTATGTGTATGTGTATGTGTATGTGTATGTGTATGTGTATGTGTATGTGTATGTGTATGTGTATGTGTATGTGTATGTGTATGTATACGTATACGTATACGTATACGTATACGTATATGTATATGTATATGTATATGTATATGTATATGTATTATATATATGTATTATAAAATATTACTCATAATCACAGATATTATGATATATACAATTATGACAACCTGTATGTCGTAAAATCCTCGAATATCTTAGTATTTGGTAACAACAATAGTTTTAATGAAAATATTTCTGCGTTTGCAAACTTGGGAAAAATAAATCGAACATAAATCGAACTGTGACTAAAATCAGACTCTTTTCATCGATCATTTGGTTCAAACTACAATAAATATTTTATTTTGTTAACATCGTATTCCATCCTCGGGGCGGGCATCACAATACAGGACATACGACAGCTTTTTTATATCTGTGAGTAAAAAGAAACTAAGTTTAGATGTGATTGATATCGACAGTCAATATTTATCATGGCAAAGAAAAGTAGAAAGTTCTCAAGTTTATGGTTACTTATATTGAACACAGAAGGCTCATAACTTTATAGAATAGTCCGATTTTTATCAACTTTTTTATTTGATTAAATTAAGATTTAAAATAGGTTTTATTTACATTAGAAATAATACAAAATTAATATTTTCTTTTGCAAAACAAGTTTTTGTTGAACTAGAAATCTTGTATAGATAAATCAAATAGAAAAAAAATGAAACGGTCCCATAACCACATAGAATGTTGTCCAAGTTATAAATTAAAATATGTGTTATTGTACAGTTTACATATATCCATATTTAACTTATTTGCACGTTAAATTTTATTGCCAAAACGTTCTCATGTACATTTTAATTTTATTTCAACATCTATTATATAATGTTTTATTGCAAATAAATAATTTTAATTATATATGTATGCGAAATTTGAATTCAATTCGATCACCTGGAAAACCGGAACGAAAAAAGCTCACAAGATGTGACTCTAACTTACTAATACAGCAAGCTAAATAAAAATTTGGAAGAAAACATACCAACAATACATTTTTATGTGAACATACCTCATTGACAGGGTTAGAAACTGTATTCAAAGCTCATGAATATGAGTAACAAACTCCTTACAGTTTGGTAGCTTGTGAATAAAGATAATTTAAACACTATGTTTTACTAGTGATTGAGACTGTGAGACTGACACTAGTTCCCACTAGTCTACCACTAGTTAGAGAGTTGCGATTTTCACATATGTATTTCATTGGTAATATTGTCAGGGTGAACCAATTCCATGTTCACTACGTTATTGACGTTTTTAAATTGGCGATTTTGCCAACGAAAGTCAGTTGAAATAGTTTCCAGATTTATTAAAATCGCAGTACACATCAACACAATAAGAGGAATGTCCCCTCCAAATTTCAAGTATCTAGGATCAGCGATTTAGGCTGTGTGTTGTCTGTCAGTCAATATGCCAAGACATATCCTTTTGTAAATATATATGTAGATATAGATCTTAGGTTTATCTTAGGTATAGATTAGACAAATTCAGATACATATGCTCAGATTCAAAGATAAACAGCCGAAGTAATTACGAAATAAAATAAGGCCCTAGAATCATCTAGAGCAATGTAATTTCTGAAACAACAAATGTATTCAACACATCATCGCTAAACTAATATGTCAAATTTCTCCACCTAATTTTAAATCTTAATGTTTTGAAGGTAGAGTTTGAAATCAACTGAAGAAATTTGATATTTATGATAACCTGCCGCGCAGCAGAGTGTATTATCCAGGTCCGAGAATATATATAAACGTTAATTTATACTTCGACCCGAACGGGAATTGGGAGGAGGCGACAACTTCAAACTAGAGTACGAGTCATGCGACTATGGACTTATACTCAATTGCGCAAACGACTTTAAGCTGTAATTAATGTATTAAATTTTAAAATTTGTGTCGGTAATGTCTCTTAAAAAAAAAACAATTTTAATGGTTGTTTCCAACCGACAACTTAATTGGGTGTTCTTCAATTACTGCTATACAATAATATCAACTAGTATCATTAATGTTGATCCGATTTAATACAAGCCACAATTTAAATATCGTCATTAAAAATATATAATTATTTATTCAGTGATATTATTTATTCAGTAACAGGCATTCGTGAAAATCAAAGAGCTACGTCAACTATTTGCAAATCTACATCGGAGAATATTGTACAGATAAAAACCGGTAAAATCAACAAAAAAGCTGTTTCTTTTTCTCGCTGTTATTTCATTCATATGACAAGGGTTGTCATGCCTTTGCTTTGAAATGACTTCAAATACACGCATATTCCAGTTATAAAAAAATAAGATTAAGACAATTCTTTGTTGTACAAAAACACAACAGAAATCATGAAGAAAAGACAATGCAAAAGGAGGCTTTGTCACATAAATACTTTGATAATTTAATTAAAATTATCAAAGAATTTATCTGACAAAAAGTTAACTATGAAATTTTATCGAATGATAAACCGTTGCATAAAGTCAAAGACATAAACTTTTTATATCATCAATTATAGTGATTTAAAACAAAGAACTTACTTTAACAAGAACGAGCATATTGATGTACCTTTTAGGCAATATTAATAACAATAGTAGTACATAATTTATTTGACTTTTTACACTAACTGATAAGCAAATATACAAAAACTAATACAAGTTTGACCAAATGATTTCATAACTTTAACTATCAACTTTACCCCAAGTTTTGCTGGTTAATATTATTGTTTTATATTTTGATTTAATAATAAATAGTTGCAAGTTAGTGTAAATATGTATGTTATGTTTTTTAATGTAAATATTGTGTAATAGATATAATGAATAATTGTGTAATATGTGTGTGGGTAACCTACATATTATGTCAAGAAAAAGGAAGACGAATGAATCGTTTTGGTTGTCGTCAAATTTTACATTTGAACGGTAAGATCATTACCTTGCAATGCTGGTGCAGTCCAGCCTTAGTCAGGCCGTATTTGACGTAAGATGCGTCACGGAACGTAAGCACTTTGCGTGTACGCAGTTGCTATATCAATTGAGGATAAAAAAGCACAATGTTTTCATTAAAGCTTAGCGCTGATAACCTTCTCTTTCTACGTGTTATAAGGTTGGCACAATAGTGTCTGTTATCTTTTCAGAAGTACGTGAGAATCGACGTATTTCTTTATTCATAGTGTGATTCAAATTAATGAGATCATTTTCTTGAAATCGTTTGATCTTGAAATATTTTTTTTTTATTGATATCAATTGACTATTTTTGGACAAATATATACAAACGGTGAGTCTTGCCGGTGGAGTGAGCCGCTAATCTGCCTCCCCACTTACTTTCATTAAAATTTCTAACAGCAGATATCTCAGTTATAGGAAAAGTAATAGCTATACATACTTTAATTTTTTATATCCATGTTTTTAAGATTATTAATTAAGAATAAATTATTTAATGATTTTGGTAATTTATGGTTTCGGAATAACTATATTCGTCTGAATTATAATAATAAGTATGTTGATTTATGGGTTATATTTTAATTTGTTCAAAAATGCCTTTATAAAAGAATTTAGAAATATTCATTGTTAAAAAGATGTGTTATAGTCTTTTCCCAAGTCTTTGGAATAGACATACGGTCAGTTGCGCAAACATCTATTAAGGTTTAATGAAGTCATTAAGCTTTAATGAATGTCAAATTTGTATGGGTAATGTCACTTTAAACTAATGAAAATTTTAAAGGACGTTTGTGCAACTAGCTGATGCCGCCCCAGTAGAATCTAAAGGCTACCCGAGTTAGACTGCACTGTGGAAAACATTTTCAGATCACAGTTCTAAACAAAGCTTATTGCGTTTATTAAAACCTTTTTTTTCTGGATCTTGTCAGTGTCCTGCTACGTATATTCCAAAACGGTTACCCGTCGGAAATATAACCAATTCGACCTACCCTTGTTTAAATATAATAACATTATAAATAACATGATAAGCACAGTAAATTAAAAATAAAGGCAACGACTTAAAATTATATTTAATGTTAAATTGTCAAAGTGACTTTTAATCATGAGAGATTATGGTGGTTATCTGATTTAATCGCTGTGTAAAATATGTGAGAGATGCGAGACCAGTTCATAAAGTACAACCATAATTTCAACTAAACTCTGGACAAATGTTAGTGAAATGATGAGCGAATATAACCGAGTGGAAGTGTTTTATCAACGGCGTACGATCTTGTCAGAAGCCGTATGTTAGCTCGCCGGTGTTCCTGACGGCAAATGTGAAAAGCTTTTGCTTTAAAATTTCTAACATTACTCTTAAATAAGTTTCCGACAAGAACACTCTTAGGGTTCATGCATATATGACGGAATATCAGCCGCGCCTTGTAAGTAGCAGAACATCAAAACTGACAATTTATATGATAATAGCTGTTTTCTCGCGATTTCGCACGCTAATATTATAACATTGGTCAATCTCATATGATGTTGCGTAGGTGAAATAATTTTTAATCAATCCAGTAGATCAAATCTCTCCTCTTTATAATATTACGAGTAATATACATGATATTCGAATGCACACTCGACGCTCACACACAAATTGTATTGCGTACTAACGCATACTTCCGCGAGACGCTTAACAGATCTTACTTCCGTATTAATTGATTAAGTTTTTCCATATTTGTTACCATGGATGTTCATAAGAATTAAAAAAAAAAACCAAAAGTTATTCTGCTCTGAAGATCAATTTCGGTTTTGCGGGTTACTCCGTGTTTTCTTAAGATATAATTTGCAGAAATCTGCCAGGAGTGTATCAGACCACGCAAATGTACGATTCTATATTTGATAAAAAAAAAATATAGGTTATTTACACAACTAACCATTATATATAAAAGTATGTGGATGCCTTTGGTTATGATTTCTTTAAATACAATATTATGTCGATTATTTCACTGTGAACTTGTAACGCCACGAGAGTATATGTATTTTGAATAGTACAATGATTTTAAAACTTACCAAAAACAAACATTTATCAGTAGAGCACACTTAGCCGATAAAAATGAGTACTTTGAAACACAATATTTTGCATAAATCATGAATTAATCATAATTATTCTAGACTAATGGCCACTGTGAATTTAAATATCACTAGGAGATTAGGGAACCTTAAAAATCTTTAGGTCAAGTTGAGATATATTTTGAAAAGGTGACATTATTATGAGACAAATTATTAGATAAAACAATTTCCCATCATACATCCAGTGGCTATTTAAAAATATGTGTCGATACAGCATTAGAGGTTCAATCAAATAAAAGCTATTTCTAAGGTAATGAAGATTTTATTTGATTGAAACGCTAATTTGCGACTGCGGTGTTTTCGGCGCTGCTTGCGACTTTGTATTACAGAATACCAAAGCTATCGGAAGACACATACAATTATGTGTGCAGTATATAAGGTGAAATATTATTATATGCCAGGACTTCGTGGGGTAGATTAGTTAAATATACTGAAATTTTTTTATTACGGGAGCAACACTGAAATCACGAAAAATTAATCAGCTGTCTAATACAAAATTGTAATAGCAATAATAGTCAGAAGTGTTGTTATTACAATTTTTTATATAATAGTGTTATACTATATTACATTTCGTAAAGAAAGCTTGTTTTTCGAAATAAAAACGTGTGACATTTCTATTATTTTGGTTTATAGATTACAAAGCTATACAGTTACTGATTTATAAAATAAATTCCTGTTCAGATGTCCGTTTTGCAGAAGAATTTCGTATAAAAATACTTCAATATTTATCAGGCGCGTGAAGGCTGAAATATTAAAAACTCCCTAAAGTAATGAAGTTAAGAGGTCACGAATTTGCGCTACTTACCCAAGTTTAAGTCTAAAGAGAAAGTTTCAAATAAAATGCTGTTATAATGCTACCCCAAAGGGTTTGACCAGAGATTTGAGGTTTGCTGGTTTTTGTAAGCTTTGCAATGAATTGGTTGTTAAAGAAGAGATATCTGACCGAGAGAACAAAGAAATTAAACAAATGACAGCTGAAATTACCACCAGTCTAGCCACCGCAATCTACTTTTATGTTTTCAGATTATTAGTTACCATTGCCATCCGTCCGGCTTGAGGTCATGGTATACTTAATGGCTCGGATCCCATCCAGCAATTAGCTTGTCGTTTATATTTGGCCATTAACTCGTATATCACCTCATTTCATAACGCCAATATAAAAAAGTGAAGTTATCATTGGCTTATTTATATTAAATAGCCGGGTTGGTTCCGTGCTGTGTAAGTGTACATAACCGTTAGCATGCACTGCCATTAAACGCACGCATTTATTCTTAGGTCTGAAACCTCGAAAAATAACGTATAGTATTCTCATGTATTAAAAATCTATTTCAGTGGCAGATTTTATAAATTATACATTTGTGACTTGCTCAGATATAGATCTTGTATTGTATAGGCACGATTTTTTGGTTCCCATATTATGGTGATGCTTTGGTTTTTAAATCAATGTCATCTGTGCTAGCTAACGCTGACGTACTGTTGGAATTCAACAGAGAGGCTAACCGGGCAAGATACCTCGGCTCGCCGGGTAGCCTCCAAGAAGCCATCACAGACGTGAAAGTGCTGGGAGCGTTTCTGGTGGAGTTGGGCTAGTTGGAATAACTTTCGGTTACCAAACCATCATACCATACGAAAAACTGGCACAATTTTGCGCTCAGTTGCAGAGACGCCTCTCAGTACGGTATCACCTTTCTCCATTGGTCTACCCTTCCATCTGTCGCTTAGAACCTCCATTTACGAGAGTATTCTTCCATATGTCGCTTAGAACCTCCATTTACGAGAGCGAGAAAGATAGCGGGTGTGCGATAGCCTGCCGAGGAATCCTCGTATGTGTTTTCACGTTCTTTCACACTCTACGGTTAATATAGTTCATAAAACCTTTTTGAAAGTATTAAAACCTCTTTAGTAATGAAAAACAGAAAAAGCAACGATTCTATGACTGCACTTGGTCATTAAAACATTTCGTTTTAAGCTTTATTTTAAACTTGTAAAATGAGTGCTCTTATGGTTGCGGAAATTTTCACCGCCATTCGCTGGGCTTGTTGAGTTGAGCGAAACGAACAAGCGAGCGGAGCGAACACGAGGTGCTCAGTTAGCAAGTGGCATGGAACGAGAACGGACCTCGTGGATTAAATGAGACTGCGCACGATGAGTTTCACAAAATGAAAGCCCAGAAAAATGCAATGAAGACTTCATCGATAGATTTGTAACGGATACTGTTTGGACAAATTTACATATATTTAAGATGGAGCATTTAAAATAAAGTTGAATGGTAAGAGATGGTGTTGATAATAATTATAAATTTATTTTTTCTTGCATGAATATGTCTGTAAATCAATCATCAACGTATGCTAATGGGATAACACATAAGCAGCTCATAAAAATAGGAAAATCGTATGTATTAAATATAGGTATAAGTATATAAGTGAATACTTATCATATAAATGAAACTTTATGTTATAATTTGTAGTCAATTTATTCGACTATCTCTAGAATTTCCTTTAGGAACACCATAAACCCTTTAGGTTATTCACCATAATAGCCGTATTTCATTTTATTTAACCTTTACTTGTATATAGGCTTATTTATGCCACCGCTATGGTACAGTCATGTTCCACCACGCGGGACCAGTACGGATTAATGGGTATTAGTGTATTTCTATAATATATATCATATACAAACATACTCACTTTGTATCACTTTTAAACTGTAACTTGAATAGTACCTATAAATTATGTAGTCTCTGGCCGATTATCAATTCATTAAGTTAATGAAGAACTTCTGACAATCAAAAGTTAGAGATAGGAATTGTTCATTTCTTGATGCCAAAGCTGAAAACAGATAAAATTCCACCATCCGAAATTCCCGAGTGAATTGGTAGAGGGAAAATGTTGGCATAAATCAACAGGCCACTCTAGCAGTGCATTAGAACGGATACCGCTTAGGAGTAGTGGATGCTCAGTTAGATGGGTATCTCTTTGTGTTTTTAGTTTACTAATAGTGGATACTCAGTTACATAAGTATGTGATATCTTTGCAATTTTATTATAGTGTAAAGATATCATGTTGAAGCAATTATAGAAACTGAATAACTCTAATGTGTGACCATGTTTGGGGCACCAATTTAGTGTACTAAATTGCAATTCAGTCAGTTCTTAATTTCGTAAAAAACACTGGTATGATAGACAGGTAAATAGGCTCATAATATAAATATACCGATTTTTCTTTTGAGGTGCGGAGCTCTAAAAATATGCACAATATCGATAACAGGCGTTTAGGTTATAAGAAATAAGTGCCGATATTTATACAGTAGTCCAACTAAAAAGTATGAAGTTACCTATAAATCTGTAATGCGGCAGATATATAGGGTTTCGATTGCATATTCTGGTCACTAAGCTGAACATCTACTGTACCAGTACGCAAGTAACGGACGCACGGCAACGGATTGAACGGACTTGTCAATGTCTTACATCCATATGGGTTTTCAATGAGATACTTTTTGACAATTTAACACAAGTAACGCTGGGAATATAAAGAATAGTCGCTCTATGGAAGTAATCCGTATGACGCCATCGGCACACATCGCATCCTCTTTGCTCTAATAATAACGTGCGGTCTATGCGGCTAGTACTCCGATATCGCATTATATCTCTTTCATGTTGAAAACAACGAACGTGAAGATGGGCACTAGTGGTGGGAAAAAAAAATCTCTTCACAAATATATTGCCTACTAAACTGGTGATCGTCAAAGAACGGCGTAGTTAATAATAAGTACAAAAGTAAATGCAAAAAAAAATAAAGTACATAAAAAAGTATCAATATACTATACAAATATAAAAGAAATCGATCCAATTGCCGATCCTCAATATATGTATTGAGACACTTTAATGCTAATAATGATGTTATACCCTCGTTTTATACAAAATTAAGTTGCTATCGCCACAACGGCCTGTCCGCCTAATCACGTTAAATTCAATAACCACCAAACAGGACGGATCAAGGTTATGTTGTATAATTAATTTTGGTCTTATGTGATTCGGAGAGAAAATAATTTTATATCCAAAACAATTGCAACACGATTTATCAATTTTGCATTAACAATGCTATTTTGATATTTCATCACTATTAATGTTTCCACTGCCGGGACTCAGTTCTTCCCTATGGATGAAAACGAATCAAATCGAATAGGGAGCATGGCCACCACGCGGGTCCAGTGCGGGTTCATGGGTGTTAACTACTGCAGATGCGGCCGCGGCCAACAGTTTAACGTGCCTTGCGAAGCACGAAAGGGTTCGAGATAATAATATTTTGGTCACCATCCTATGATCGGTCGCTACAGAAGATGCTTAACACCCATTTCACAGACGGAGCACGCTAACGATTGCGCCATTGCCATTGAGCTGCTTTTGATATTTATTTGAAAGAAATGTTCTAAATTCAACAGTTCCTGGTGCTTTAGATGGGATTCGAATTCGAAATTATTGTTATTTATCTTAAATAATGTTTCACCACTCCCATTTCGGGCAACTAAGGCTGTTGCCCGAAATGGAAGTGGTGAGATTTTTAAAAATTTTTCATTTAAGAAGTCTGTCTGTCCCGCTAACCTCAATTTGTTAGAGTAGTAGTTTTGGGATAGAATCTCTCTCCCTCATCTGGACCACAATAATGGGATTTGCGATTTTATAAGCACATTTCTTTAAGGAAAAAGAAACATGTCTGGAACTTACTAAACTGTAAATGATCGCAAATCGCTAACATTATTTATTTAATGTTAGTTATATTATCAACACAACGAATAGTTAAATTTCAAGTAAGAACCGACTTTACAATTAGATATAGAGGTATAGACGTCATCTTCAAACGAGTCTCAGTTTTCCTTGTAACTTATAATGAGGTTCCTCGATCAACCGGTATTTTCACAGGGTTAAGAAAAACACGGGAATGCCTTTTGGCTTTTGTGAAGACTGCAAAGGTAAAAGGGATACAGCTGTTGTAACATAAAAGGATAAATGAATTATATAGGGTAGTAATATAATGGCTTTTATGCATATTAAAGACGCTCGATGGGTTTATTTAAAGGTTTATTGAAAGTAATGTAAAGGATTCGCTAGAAAAAAATTGTAGATATAAATAATACAATAACATTAACATTATATGCCGTGTCAAATAAACAAACAGACATTTGTGAGATTGTAAGGTCTTTTATTAGTTTTAAATAGATATTAGTGTCAACTCAACAATTTAGTAATCAGCTAGAAATTTGCGTAAAATACCTACCGCAATGCGGGTATTTGTTTCAGTTTCTATGTTTGAGTTATATTTACAATGTCTTAATTAAAGTCTTGAGATAACAAAAGTGTTTCTTAGATAGAATTTAAGCAAGGTGCCCTTGGCGTTAAAAAATAAGAAGAAATCGGTAAATTAATGGATTTCCATTAATTTACCGAATGGACTTCCAGGCGGCCCTATTTAAAATGTCCCTGTGTAAATCTTTCATTTAAGACATTAGACGGGAAGATAAATTTATTACACAATTCCAAATAACGGGTCGTTCATTTCGATAGTCAAATAGTCAGGATGTGTAAAAAACAATAACCACGAACGTGGTTTTTTGTTTAAATTTTTATTACAAAAACAAATTAATTTCGAAAATAAATGGACGTTGATAAGTAGCTATGTTTGAACTCACACAGAATTATTTGCTTTATGATAAAAATATGTTCTTTCCATACGTAATTAGTTCATATATCTTAAAGCTTTTTGCTAAATATAAGTATCTAAGGTATTATCAGAATAAGGTTGTAAAGCAATTTTATATAGTTTTACGTATTATTGCTTATCAGCGTCCACATAAATTAAAAAGAAAATAGGTTTTTATTTTTGATAGATAGTGATAGCTTATGGGAATGAGGGGTGTAAAAAAGAAATAATCGATATACGAGTATGATAAAATACAATATATTAATAAATTATAAATCACAGCTTACGCGGGAAACGTAAAAAAAGGATGTTGCCTTTCCAGCAAGTTGCTAACAGATAGTGTAAAAAAACTGTAACTGAGGGAAAAAATCTGTATAAATGTATGTATGAAAAAACCGGCCAAGTATAAGTCGAACTCGCGCACGTAGGGTTCATGCTGGTAAAACTTGTTTAATTGTAAATTTTTACAAAAAATTAATGGTTTTTCCAGTATACGCCGTTACAAATTTTCTATCATATGACAAATTTATTTCATTAAAAAAAAATACAGTTAACAAGTTTTACTAGCATGTCTACGTAATAATTATAAATATGATGAGTTATTATTCATTACATAAATATATTATAAATTCACAAATACAGACGTCTATCATAGTTAATAAATCCAAACGAAAATGTCGCGAAAAACGAACATTCAAAAATTAATTTATAATTATAAAAATATAATTAAAAAACATTTAAGATCGGAGACATAAAACGGTAAGAACCTAAGAAAATGTCGATAGTACGACGTAACGTTACAGCATCGATTGACTCAGATCGTGAAGGCAATTTACAAACATTATATATCCGTATGCTAGACATGTAAGGAATTAGCAAATTAAATGGCTATTGGACCGACCATTTGCGATGTGTCTCCGACTGAATCTCTCATTTTCGTTCCTGGTGTGGGGAGTTCAATATCCTTTCAATTGCCTTTGTACCCACCCTTTTAGAGTAAAATGAAGTGTAGTTCACTGAAATAACCCTCGAAGGTGTAATTTAGGTTCCACAGAGAACTCACCAGACTAATTAAAGTTGCACCTCTATTATGCGGCGATGTCATTCAAAATAATTATAGAAGAGATTTTTTATATACTGTGGCACTTTTATCTTTTAATATAAAATTTAGTGAAACTAATTGTGTACAGTGTATTGTATCTAGTACATATAATGCCGTATTGATTTATTTAAGACGATTGAATTGTACTTTTTATTAGTTTTTTTATGCTTATCATAAATATTATATAAACATAAATATTATATAAAGTACAAAAGATTTTAATTTATTAGACGAAGATTTTAACATTAGGTCATAACCGCTACATATTACACCAATTTTGGCACGCAGAATATAGATATTTATGCAAACACCAATTAATTTATATGTCATGAAAATTGTTAAATATATATCACTATATTTTTCAAAAGAAATCATTAAATATGTCCGCTATTATTAAACTGTAGAATAGATAAAAAACATAATACACTTTCGGCCAGTGCACAAATGTCCATTAAAGGTTCAATGAAGCCTTTAAGCTCTAATGAATTTCAAATTTGTATGATTAGTGCTACTTAAGGCTAATGACAATTTTAATGGACATTTATGCAACTCGCTGTAAATGTCAGAACAAAATGCCTACTCTTGTATCATTAATATACCCGTAATTCAGTCTCTTTAAATTCTGCAAGCAAAATATTCGCTAATAGAGTAAAAAACTCTCTCTCACAAACTATTTTTGTTGCTTTTTTGAAAATAAAGTGAATAGCAAGTTTCCTATGTGATTATATTATGAAGATGTCATCATATTACAAGTTTTGTGGCTTAATATGCTTCTACAATATTTTTTTGTTGGGTCTCTACATGAGTACCCAACTAACTCGACAAGATTGTTCAAGTAAATGAGGATGTTTTTTAACGAAACAACCCGCTTTTAGCATGTACAAACAGGTTAATGTAAAAAAAAACAGTTTTTATATATCAGATAATTAAGTAGCTAAAGAACTTATATAGTTGAACGAATGAAACAGCAAAGGTGCTGCAACACCCAGAGTCAATAAATATAGAAAAGTTTATTTCCTATATTAATCTGACCCGAAAGTAAATACGGGACCTTAGACGACTTCAAACCAGCTACTGAGGTCTTATAAATCATTAAGATATACTTGTGTATCCAAAATTTATATTTGGACATGAAAATGTTACAATTTTTATTATTATTTAGGAATATAATTTCAAATATTAAAGTAAGATGCTCACTGTGGAAGGTAAAAAAAAGAAAGTGAAAAGAACTTGAAAACTTCGAGAGCACCAATTAGTGACAGATTAAGTATTTTCTGTTATTAAAAAAAATCTGTTCTGATATAAAAGAGCTGTTATAAAAACATCCTAGAACTATCAATAAATGGCAATTAAGATTAAATTTTTAACGTAGCTGTATGATAGCGTGATAGCAGTGCACTCGATGACGAGTTTCGGGCTGTTTTATAATAGAATAGTATAGCTGTATTATGCTATACTAATAGCCAGTTGCACAAACGTCCATTTAAATTGTCATTAGTTTAAAGCGACATTACTCATATAAATTAGACATTCGCTAGAGCTTAAAGGCGTCATTAATCCTTAACGGGCGTTTGTGCAACTAACCATTAGAGACACAAAACAGCTTGTTACCTTGGCGCTTTATTTACACAAACCAAGAAGCTCTTTGTATTCTCGCGCAATTATATGTTACCACGTGAAATGTAACAAGTATTTCGTATTCAAAGCAAATTCAACATACCTAATACCTCATTTATTAACACCATCACACGTGTGACATTTGGAGAGGAAAACTGAAATTGCTCTTGAGATTTTCACAATGAAATTAATTACGATGTTTATTTTGGCGCACCAGTAAAGTTGTTGTATTCTTCGACTTAAAAAAAAGGTCATGGATCGTTCTTTAAACAGTGGACTCGTATGTAGTCAGAATGCATTTTTCGCTCCATACAAATATAGTTTTAACTATAACCAAAATATATATGAATAAGTTTCCTTGATAATATGACACTTTTATTTAGCTTTCATTTGAAGACGAATTTATCTTCAAAAATATTTAACATGTTTCAATATATTTATTTAGTTCGTAGATATAAATTGTGATTTAGCTTCTCTATTACTACTATTTTGTGTGTACGTAACTATTAAATGAAATATTCTGTTATATTATAAAATTTAAAGTTATTAATTCAGGGCCGACGAGAACTTTTATAGACGCAAACAAAACTACTACAAATCAATATTAACAAGGCCAACAAATTACAGAGTTGAATTATTATACTCGGGCCGAAACAATATTTATTTGTGAACCGAAAATGAAAGATCGACCTATTAAATTAACTCTTCTTTTACTAGGGCAGCGAAAGCTATCGTTCTGTTTAAGTTGCAAGACGCAAAGAGGTTCTATTTTATTTTAAAAGAGACTTGTGTAAGTTGTCTTTAATAGACTGGAAGGTAAACAAAAGCTTTGTTTATACAAAGACTTTATTCTTTATGTTTTCGCTAAGAAGACACATAAAATATTTCTATGTTATTATGTAATCATTGTTTTTCCGCGACTTCGCCCGCGGAAAGAAAAGCCTATGTCATATCACCCGCGTATGAAGTAGCTTCCAGTAATAATTTAATTAAATGCAAACAAACTAATAAATAATAGTTTCTTTCATCTTTATAAGATTAAAATAGAAAACAAAACATTGCATCTCTCAGTGTGAATTTCTCGCCACGCTTAGTTAGTAGATTAGCAGTTAGGTCAGTATTCCATTAATTAGGGGATAATTATTCGTCAAAAACAATAAAAATAAATAAAAATATTCTTTATTAACATTAATTCCATCAGTTACAATTTTGTAATTGTCCCAGTGAGTAATATGAAATAATTGTATTGGGAAAAATGTATGAAAATTAGAACCTATCTGTTATTATTCTGTAAAAAATGTCCACAAAGTCGACGTCGAGTACAGTGCTGTCTTAACATAGACCTTCTATGAAATAACATAACCTATGATATATTACTTTTTGAAATTGTGTTCTAGGCTGAACAGGCTCTACAGATAAGCTTTGCAGGCTAACTGTAACTGACGCTTATTAGTTTCCAGATAAAAAGTTAGTAATAAATAATTTGTGTAAGGAAAATTCGGAAGAAACCCGAAAGAAAACAGATACCACAATGTATAAATACATTTTATAAAATTTGCACTCACTGGTTTGCTGTCAGATCAGTGCTTGATTTTTCTGGAATAATGTCTGAAAAGAATGCATGCAACGACCGGAAAGTAAACTCGAAATTGCAAATTTAAAACAGATTTGTGTGTGGAGCACGTCTTCCAGATATCCCCTACCTAGATATTTAGAACTTCTTTAAAATTTTCCTTTATTTGGAAATGAACATGTTTTCTAGAGATAAGGTTATAATATCCTATCTTTACTAATAAAAATTCACTAGTAATTTTTCAATTTATATTTTTCCTTATAAATTTTACTATTCAATTGGTATATTTTAAATCACTGTGTCGACTCCAATAGTTTTACAAGAATGACAACCGGAAGTGTTTTTTAGCACGAAACTGATTAAACGTCAAAGTCAATCGCACTGACAGCTAACTGGCAGATAGGGTTACCCGTAATTAGACCGACAACTAGTGCTGCCAGTAGTAACCGTTGTTTTTTCCTCTAATATTTCATTACGGAATAAAACAGGGAAGAAAAAGCAGTCCTTGCTGAATTTCTTGCCGGTTACCAACTCCTTTCAGTACAAGGCCTCTCGCCGTATTTTTGTGACCAGAAGGTATAGATTTCAACTTTAACAAGTGCTTAAATAGAATAAATGATATTGAATTTGAATACATAATCAAACTACATGTCAATCGCCATGTTAACAGTTTACTCAAATCAAAATTGTGTTTCGATTTATGCGGATTAAACAAACATTTAACCCTGTAGCCCTCGCCGCTGATTAATAAACCTCTCATTGAACTCGTGATATGCACTTCAAGCCACTAGCGGTATTTAACGATAGTATTTACCTATAACAAGCAATCAATTCGGTTAAAATATTCGTTATTAAAGTTGAATAATGGTATAAACCTGGTACTAAAATGAGTCTTGCTTTTATATTAAGACGGTATATTTTCCATACTAGTATTGAATAGATAAATTATTAAATAATTCGTTGGGAGATTTATAGGCGTTGATAAATCTTAATTTTAAGCCCTTTACATCGTGGCATACCCTTTTTTGATCACAGGATTAAGTTGATTTTCGTATACCCTGAGGTTCAGGTTTACCTTCGACATAAAAGGTAACCTAAATCCTCAACAATATTTATAGAATTTGAATTAATTTTATGGGTATAGTGAGAAGGCCATGGAAAGATACCAAACCAACTCATTAAAATAATTGATCAATAAAAAAATATCAATTGATTTGTTATAAATAACTACTCCGTGATAAAAATTTAATATAGGTTTCTATAACTGGCCTTAAATAGGTAAACTGTTTGTCTACAAATAAATAGATAGTCCATTATTTTATATTTTATAACAATCCACCTTGTAAAGCTATTTAGCATTCAAAAGAAAATACGAGTACATACATTTCTGAATGTTTGCTATTGAATTTGTATTCGTATTTGCTATTGAATGTATTTTTATATATCTTTAAACACAATAATTGAAATTAATATATTTATACAAGATATTACCAGAGATTCTTATTTCTATAGAATCAAAGCGTTTTGAGATTGTGTAATTAGTGAATTGCCAAACTGAAAATTCGCTGATAATAAAAATGATCTAAAAAATATAAATAAGAGATTCTAAGAAAAATTTGCCGTGTTTATAATTTATTTTCCGAGTTACCAGCACTTTTTTATTGTTTAATATTGCGTCTTAAATATAAGAAGGACAATTAACTGTAATTCAGAATATCATTTTTATAGAAGTCCTTAAGCTGAATTACCTACTCCATTGCTACTAATACAATATTATATAGAAGAATACGTCAAGACAATTTTATTAGTATTGATAATATTCTCATTTTGTTAGGCTAATAATTCTATGTAGGAATATTTATCTTCTTATTTTATGAATGAACGTTATTTTCTAAGAATGCTCGTTCATATTACATAAATTATGTATGTTATCGATTCAGAAAGGAAATATTATTTGGAGGTATAAGTTACCCTTATATTATTATTTGTAGAATCGAATTGGCTACGTTTTCATTGTTTTAATTGGATAAAACTAATAAGCTTGATTTTATAACCTTATAGATATTTGTGTTGCGTAGATTATATTTGTTATGAGACTAAATTACTAAAATTTGTAAAGTGCTTTGGGGTAATACCAAAATCGGAGAAATTCTGAAAATGACGAACTACCACCAAATATTTCTATCAAATGTTATCAAAGTTGACAAATAAACATACTTTCAATTATGTAGAACACACGTATTGCTTCTTTAATGTCATTTTCGGATATTCCCATAACACCATATGTAAAATATTCCTTACGAATGAAAACCAACGGTCCTAATTCCCAGGGCGACGCCAAAAGGGGCAGGAAGGGCTGCTGCCCTACCTAGAGATTCCAAAAAGTTGCTTAATGTAAAGCAACCAGTCTTCGGTTTAATTTACTTGATCGATCATTCCCGTACGTCAAAGCTCGAATTAACTTACTAGTTCTATTCTTACAATTAACTACACTCTGCTCTATGCTATTATTAAAGCAGGAGAAGGGGAGGAGTGTACATTCAAACCCTCAAATTATTGTTATTCGATTTTTCTAATAAATTTAGCAACTTATTGACAAGTTTTATTTATTTTACAGTGAAGAAGAGCTCGTGTAACTTTACATGTTGGTCTCTGAACCTAGTTTGGTTATTATAACTGACGTAGATGTAACATTCGTACTACAAGTAAAAACTTTCATGTGCTCTCGAGTTTAGCTACAATTCATATTTAGCTCGTTCTTCATAATCAACTCAACCGTCTCTGGGATCGGCGAGTGTTATCGAATGCAGATGCAGCCGGAATATCATAGCTCGGCTTTTGAAATATGAAGACGCAAGATAATCTCTAACCAGCCTTTCTATATACGGCTTATCCGTATAGAAAACAAAAGCAGATGTTCTGTCGATTTATTTATAAACACAGTTATAAAATTTAATATTTATAGTACCCAATTATGATATTTAATATCCTTAAATAAATTAAAAATACAAATTTAATCTAGAAGAAATGGCAAGTATCCATAAAAAGTTATGAAAGGAAAAAAAATCCTCTCTTGTGCTACCTGTTACAAATTTAATAGGAAAAAAAAAACCGGTATCGCGTTACCCTCGCCTCGGTAGATTGAATAAAATGTAATAAAATCATGCCATGTACTATGGGGGATAAGGGTCGTACGTTAACATAGGCGTACATTATATAGAACCCATAAATAACGAAGATGCGGTTAAATTGAAACTGTTGACTTGTGCCATCAAATCTCGGATATCCGGCCCGTACGGATCGAGAATACTAATCCGGATAGCCGGAAGTCAGCTATCATCCAGCTTTCAGTCTTCTATGACAGATTTCGTTTAACGTTTTCTCTTCTACAGAGTGGGTATTGAGAAATTCAATTGTTTGTGTAAGGGTTTTTATCAATATAAAAAGATGTATTCTTTTATACGTATCACTCATTTTACACACACACATACACACGAGTTTAAAATTTGTTTGAATATTCCACGTGACGTAAGGTCTATTCTATTAATTTATTATGATGGTAAATTTAACTTTAAAAAAAATCAAATTAAAAATCTCTATCATTTCCTTCCAATATCTCCGCATGAAAAATCATAATAATAGCATCTAATTAACCCATTTGTTGTTTATGCGGCATTTATTATTGACCAGTATGTGGTAACGACGTGGATGAAAAGTATTCTAATACGTACATACTATTCATCCGTGATCCATGTTAAAATTAACATGGATCAAAGCGATCGCATTTTGTGATTGCAAAGTTATTTAAACAAAGTTGCTGATTATACCAATGAAGATAGTAACTTAGTCGCCTTTATAAAATTTAATATATTAGTATTCTTAAGTAAAAATTATGAAAAAGCAAACACAATAGCCATATTTGCTCTGCGATGAAACTCGAACCCGCATCTTTAGCAATCCATGCGACTGCTCTGACCACCGAGTACCTGGGGCTGGTAGATTTTTAATTAAGAATATTTTCCATCATAGCATTGTGATTGTAAAATTAATCAAATATAATAATGAATATGTCAATCTTAAATTCTACTAAAGGGAAGGAAAATATTCGATATTATATTAAAAAGATCGAAGTTAGAGCAGGTTTATGCTATATTGACTGTCGATTTTAGGAGGAGTCTTGAAATCAAGTTGTAGGATATTGAACTATATTACAAGAAGTTAGGGATGGATTTTCTTCTTAATTCCCTTAACTGAAAAATATCACTGAAAGCAAAGTAATCTAATCTAATAATAATATTACGGCATGTAATCTATATCTTAGATACTCGTATAATTCCACTGTCGGCAATATATTATATTACATGCAGGAAAACGTTAAGGAAATTTTATTGGTTTGGCCAACGTTATAATTCATTTTATTTGACAACGATGTCTATGAGAGAATAATTTATATCTTATAATTTCGTGTTTTATAATTATCAAATTGATTTGCGATTTTCAACTTTGAGAGAATCCATGAGAATGAAATTAGTGTAATGAAGTTTTGGGTCAATTTATTCGAAATGTGGCAATTGCTGTTGAAGATGTCAGAAAAAACTATTACACGTATATTGTATTAGAGGAGAGTCGCTAGTATTACATAAATGATGTACACATAGTACCAAATATGTAAAACAACAGTGCGTATTAAGAATGAAACCTAACATTTTAAAGTTTAAATTTAAAAACAAAATTGACAGTTAAGGATATGCTGTAACTGTTACTATAGATTGAGAAATGGGTGTTCTGATGCTAAAATATATAGCATGTAATGTGTATACCGAAACCCCCAACTATATATAGTTGTTTCCTAAATGTTAAGATCTCTTTATTAAAAAAAAATATGATGTCTATTATTTTAGTTTGTATTTTTAAATAAAACAAAACTGATTAATAAAAAAAAAACAAAGCTAAACCAGACTCTAGGTAATTTTATTAGAGATTTTTCTTATTGACTACCATATTTGAAAAAAAAAAATCTTAAAATAACTTACACTAATTGGTTATTATACCATAAGAATAATTTGATTATAATCCAAACAGAAAGTCTTAATCGATTTGTTTATTTACAAAATTTCATAATTTTGTATGTAGATATTTGTTTTTAAGTGTAAGAATCTTACTTAAAACAGACATCGTAATCATTACACTTATATTTATTTCAATATGACTTGTTTTCTCTCATTCACCCTATCAAATTAATGAATCTAAAGTGTTAATGTTAATCTTAAATATTTGCAATAATGAAATTTTGAATTTCATCAATTTTGTAATACTAACTGCAAGTATGATTCTTATTTAATTAAAATATAACAATGCAAGTTATACCGATAAATTCTCCGGGAGTTTTCATCGTCTAAGTGTCGTTGGATGTTTTTTGTTCAATCCAGTTAGATAGGAAAAGTCTGAGTCCTTATTGAATACCACTAGGTCACGAATTTCATCGGAGTAGTCGACTCTTAAAGGAGTTTTACAAGAGCGATATCTCATTTTACAACTTACTTAACGTATTTGTTTAAATAAATTAAGTGCGATAATATACACTGAAGTTCAATTAAATCCAATCCAGTTTAATAAAGTCGTTTGCAAATTATCATAATATATATTAAAGTTTTATTATTTTAATTGCATCGCAAAAGTTGTTAAAAATAGAGTATTCCTAATAAAGCTTGTCTTAATCTTGAGTTGATTGAATTCGTTGCTACAATCAGAACTTTACACGAGTTTCTATTTTATTTTAATTGTTACGCTCGAGGTTAACCTTATTCCATAGATGGTGAACTTTTATATATTAACGTGTCATTGTTCTTAATCAAACGTTTATTTAAATTAGATACGTGTCATAAAATCATTACGACATTTAGATTATTGAGAAAATAATAAATAAAAATCGTCTTTGTTTCCTACTTCACATTTTTTTGTACTGCATAATTAATTATGTGATCAGTGACGTGCCATTAATAATACGCGTACCTTTAGTTCACCATCCCTGCTTTTGTCCACCCTTTCGATGCCCGTGACGCAAGGTAATCCTATATCTTAGGTGAATAATCTATTTTATGTGGGTCACTCTGCAACCAAGGTTCGACATGACACGATTATACAACAATTATAATACCTTTGAAAAAATACTATTAACTTCTGATGACCTCTGTAAGTGAGTGTTTTACTCGACAAAGCGTTGCAGTCTCTTAGGTCCCAGGTTGTAATCCTTGTTAGCTAATGCAGAATATTTAATTTTCTATATTGTCTACTTATCTAGTAATCTGAGCTACGTATGTGAAATTGTCTTATTTTATTTATTATACTCCGTATCTCAATTAGAGCTATCGTGATTTTCTTTTTTCTTGCTTTCTCGTCATCATTAAAGACTTCTATGTATAGACAAGCCATGCGGTACTAAAAATCCCTCGCCAAAGAGTTGTTCCGAGAAAAATGTTCATTTAGTTGATTGTGAGCGAACTACGGTACTTTCGTAGCTCGTCTACCCACTGCGAATACCGTAATCGGCAAATTAACACTTATGTAAAAAACAATAAATTATAAAGTGAAATAAAATTCAAATTATATTTATATAAAAACATTTATCTAAAGAGGTTGGCAAAGCCATCGTCAACGACCAATATTAACAATTTTGAATTGTAAAAAGTTGTTATTATTATTTACAAGTATTTTTTTTACGTGGTTATATTATTTGTAGGAGAGCGACTATATTATTTCATTTCTTTAGACAAAAAAATAATTTCGTCAGTGTAACCACCGTACTGTAGTCGTATAATAACGAACACTAATGAGTGGTTGTAAAAGTACCTACATAGAAGTCTTTCGCTTAATCTTGCTTTATTATTTATTACGAAAATCTGAAATATAAAGTATTTTAAATGTGACGTTCACTAAAAACATTAATTAATATTGTCAATCAAAAGGCGCTTGTACTGTTATTTTGAAAACGTCAGTTCTCAAGTTATGAGATACTTTTCATTAGTACAATGTAACTTTTGTACTTATAATAAGATTCAAAGTTCATTGTGTAAATTTGAAAATTGAAGTATCAATAAAAATTAATTAATAATGTTGCAATGAAGGCAACATGGAGCAAGTAATTACTGTTATTAATGACGGTAATTTCACAGCGAATGACATTCGGGATACGCGTTAGAAAGTTTCAGATCGTAAAAGAGATTAATAAAATATCTTCAGCTATCGCTTCACACATTTTTTTTGCATATTACATAATTTATTTGTATTAATCATTAATATTCGTATTCGGAAATACAAAGAATTCATTTAAGCAAACGAAAATTAAATAAAATGCTTTTTTTTTCGTGGGAACACAGAACTTGTGAAGCTTACGAAACAACTATAATTGTATTTAATATTTTTTCAAAAACACACACGATAAAAAACGAATTAAAAAAATACATGAAAGATATTAACGACTCATAGTCGGGCCCATTCAAATTTTACCAATCAAATCTTCCCAAAGGGCCCCGATTATGAGTCGTTCTGTTCTGTATTACTTAACAGAATTCTAAACTACTGGGCTTGTTTCATTCTTTTTAGTTTTTATTAAAGTTAATTCTTTCATGTATTTTTTTAATTCGTTTTTACGCGGTCGGGATTTTTGTTCTTCTTTAAATTATTTATTTTTATATTATACTTTTTAGTTACGATTCGTTGACTTCGTTATAAGATGGTAAATTTCGCAATCAAGTTATTTTATTGAGGGCGTTAATATCGTGGGGATTATTAAGTAACTTGCGGTGGTCTAAACTACTGATGAGTAGTCCCTCTAGAGACCTAACTCGGCTCAAAGCTACATATGCTTTATTTTTTACCAAAAATATTTGTTCTTCATGCTTTTTCATTGTTTTTTTTTTGTTTTTATATCGTTTATACTTTCAATTAAAACTTTAATCAATAATTAAGAAAATTAGCGAGAATGTTTTGTTAAACAACTTTAAATCGTTATATATCCTAAACTATTATTTAAAATGAAAAATGATAAAAAGAACCTAAAGATAATTTTAAAATACCCATTCAACAACACCCCACTTGACATAGTTCATCGATTTTTATTTTTTAAATTTAGACATTATGGCGTCTGGTTGTCGCTGTGGTGAATTTTGATTACTGTCATGTCTTTAGTGACACTCACAAGGTTAAGACGAATCGATTGACGTAAGAATCATTAAAATCGGCCTACGCATTTGGTCTCTTGAACGCCACATAGAAACAAACATACATACATAGACTGATAAACACATTACCCTCCTTTGCGTCATGCAGTCGGGTAAAAATGATTAAAAATTCGTTTTAAGTGGTAGTGAAATAAGTAAATGAAAATTAATCGCATATTAATATATAAAAGTAATTTGTAATATTTATCGAAATGTGACTTATACAGGGTACATTTTTAAAACGTGTTACTACTCCGTAAAGGCATCTTAACTATTATGTTACATTAAATGTTTTTAAAACATGTAATGTAAAAATAACATCATGAGAAAATCAAAGCCCTATGGTTACTATGTCTTACTGCGTAATCGAATATGTTAGTATCTGTTTTAAAATATATACTTAACTTGATTTATTAAATATTTAATCAAGTTTTAATTTGGTAAAATGAGTTATTGAATGTATTTGCATTTAGAATGAGTTAATTCTTCCATGAAATAGATTTTAGCCGAATATATTTTTTCTTAAATCTATGAATGCAGTTCAGAATATTCCAATAACTTATTAATAATTATTTAGGAATGTTTTCATATAACTATAATATTATTATTCTTACAGTTACGTTTCAAGAATCCATCCTATATAAATAAAAAATATGAAAAAAAGAAAACATACGAGAATCGCAAAAAAACGCACATTTCTTTTTGAACATACTCTATACCACGGCGAAATAATTGATAATACTTACAAATTTCATTAATACTGGCAAAAGAAATATAATACGGATACAATTCAGAATATCTGATTTGCTAACGAACTTTCAATTTTATCTTTGATTTTAAAGACCGAATACTAAAGGGAATTGATAATGATCACACTCGGAAAAAGGAAGCATGTTTAGATTTATTGTTGTGGATACGGGTCACAACGTCAAGACCTGCCTTTGTATAGCCAACACCACATCAGATTTTTTGTTCCAACTAACAACTTTGAACCTTAGCCTGTTGTGATTTATATTGAAAATCGATTTGAATTTTATTTTAACTCGATGTGATTGTACATCAGACTTTGTTTGTACATCAGTGTATACATGTATATAAAAGGAGAACACGCTTAGAATATAAAATTATTGTTAATTACATGTGATATGTGACTTGCGAAGAGCGATGGAATAATAATGGTTAGCCCGTTTATTCTATGATTTCAGAGGTTATGTTACTTTTCTAAAGGTGGATCATCGGAAGGGTGACCTAAATTTATCTTGAGGTATATTAAGTACGAGATTTATTATCTTGAGTCTCTCTGTTATTTGATATTTGAATTTTTAACAGTTTTTTTTTTATTTTGTTGTCTTGTATACGTCTAGCTGTATATTCACATATCGTTTCTGCTCATGGAATATTATTATATAAGGTGTATCTGTAAGAGTGAACTTTACCATTTTACAATAAAACACGTATTTTATGAGAGAGTTATATTATTAGTGGTTTTTTAAGAAGACCTGTTCCGATTAAGTATGGAATAAAATATCCGGCAAATGGCCTCCACGGTTTTGATGACAGGCCATTACTCTTTTCATGAAATTTTCCATGATTTTTACACAGAGATCTGGCTGTATCTCACCGGTGACACGTTGGATCTCTGATTTGAGCTCCCATAAACTCGCATAAACTCTAGATTTCACAAAACACCAAAAAGAGAAATCGCATGATGTTGGTGGTCGGTCGACATCAAAATTTCGTGAGATAATGTGTTCTGGTAATTTTACCCATTTTTGTAATGAGTCTTTACAATTAACGTGTTGTTCTTTTGAAAAGGATCCATTTTTTATGATCGGAATGAACATAAGTGACAGCTGTCAAATATCAGAGTTAATACTTGCGCGAAAAAAAAGATAATTAATTTAAAAGTGAACTCTTATTGAGATACCCTATATATAATAATATTTAACTGGCTTTCCACTTCCTCTTGAATCACTATGTATATAAACGCTAACCGAATTAAAATTCGATGTGTAGTTTTTTAAAAGATCTCAACGTAGACAGCGGTAAGAGACTTTGTTTCATACTATATCTACTTGATACACGTATAATGATCACAAAAAATTAAAATCAGAAACGCAAACCTGGTTAAGTGACATTTAAGCGCAGTACATTTAATTCAAAAACCGGATGTAAGAGTATTATAGTTGCAATGAAAATGAAAAATTGCCATTTTATGGCACTCGCAATGTTGGCTTAAAATCGTGCGTTGTCACGAGAACAGCTTGTGTAAAATTTTTACTCGATCGATCGGGCACCGAAATTTCATTTCAAGTCAAATAAAAGCTTATAAAAATGTAGCAAAATAACTGTGTACGCACAATAACAAAGTACGTATAGAATTAAACAGACCAAAGATTTATTTGTAACTGTTTTTAAAAGGCACATTACACAAATAAAAGTTGGAATTTTATAAACCCTTTACATCGTACAATGATATCCAAATACAGAGTATCATAACGCTGAAAGTTGGTCCGATACGCTTTGGTGAGAACAAACGACTGCCATTTGCGATAGTCAGGGTACAACGGCTTTAACATAAACATAACCCTACTGTCTGGCATATTTCGTTTGTCATTTACGGCCTTACGGCCAGTCGACGACATCCAATGCCGTGACAATTTTTGCCACATTATGTGACGTACGGAAATCATATGAGTGCAATATAAAAGTTGATTTCTTGACGTTGCGTCATATTTGGCTAATTTACGTCGTCGTTTAAAAACACATTCCTGACGAGACGTTTTTCGAAATCATTAAATTCGGTTTCTTTAGTTTGAATATCAACCATTAGTGTTCAAGTATAAGTACTCAAGATTTTAATAAATAAAAAGGCCTTTTAATACCCGTTAAAAGATGTGAACTATGTATTGATTTCATTTGATATTCACAATAATTATTATTTTTAATTTATTTAAATTAGAAAGCCTTTGACTTTTTGGAACTATTTTCTAAAGAAAACTATAAGTAAAGTTGGAACTAAATAATATCTATAAATTATCTGAACACCCGAGTTTTATACTGACAGTAAAAACTAATGAAATGTGATGTTTTATCGGGCTTCTAGATTCTCCTGTAAGAGCGTAGCGGTAACCGCTCATAAAATGTAATTATTTTAATCAATACGTCCTAAATTGTGTAAATAAACATTGCCATAAACATTGTGGGGATTCTATTCATGCAAAATTATTTTATTACAAAATTAATATAGATCAATAATATATCCACGAAGTTTATACTAACAGCATTGGTCTCTTTCAGAAAACTTTTGAAAGATTATTTGTTTTTACATTTTTCATTATTATTTTTAATCTTTTATATTGTGCGTAAAAGTGTTATTACATATGATTTTCGCTATTTTACCCTTTTTATTAAATCACTACAGTCCATGCTAAGCTGACGGTAAGAGTCATATTTGCAATTATTAACTCGATCAGCTTAGACAAGATAGGAATTGATTTTAGGCGAATGTTTTTATAAAACAAAAGAAGAGAAAAGATTTTACGTAGTTATTGATGAATGTGTTTGTTAGTGACAGAATAAAAACTCTATTAGAAAACACTTGCGCGGTCCAACACAAAAGTAACAAAAACTAAAAAAAAAATAGATTGCCGTTGAACATAATAATATTCTCCTTTTCTGTTCAAACAGTTTTTTTTTCATAAGGTACTGTTGCTTAATAAGGTCTTATTTAACTTAACATACTTGTATTACATGTAATGGGCCAACCATAAATCTTTTGATATTTTTTTTTACATTTTTTAAATCCCCCTCTCCTTTGGAGATATGTGGTAAGGTTTAAGACTACTCTCCCCCCTTCATCCATATCACGTGTATTTTTTAGTGCTTATAAAAAATATTAATATTTAAAGTCGCTTTACGGTTTAGTAATCGCACGTTCTAGGAAAAATAAATACACTGTATATATTACTACAACCTTGTGATTTTTGACTAACCTCCTCCCACCCTTTCGAGCCTCATGTGATTAATGGACTGCCCCTAAGAACAAATATTACAATAATAGCCGTTTGCAGTAACTCTATGTTAGTATAGCCATATCTAAACTAGAAATCACTTAGTATTAAGAATAGTCTAAGCAGATTTGTCGTTTCACCAAATCTGTAACGTTAGGTAATGCCATACTAAGCACTTGCTTAGTTATGCAACGTTTGTCTATGATTTTACATGCTTCAGTTTCTCTTCTTTTTTATGTGTGGCATATTTGTGTTTACGCAATTCCGCCAATGTCACGTTAGTGGTCTTTATACGTAAAGAGACAATAACAAAAATATATATTTTGAGAAAATGAAACAATAAAAAATATATGTGCTCCCTTATTAGAAATCACTTAATATTAAAAATAGCTTAAGCAGATTTGTCGTTTCATCAAACATGTAATGTTGGGTGTTTGTAGTGCCTTGGCACTTGTTTAGTTATGCAACGTTTGTCTATGGTTTTGCATGCTTTAGTCACTCTCCTTTATTTTAATATATAGCATATTTGTGATAACACATTTACAAATAGTTGCTTTTTTACGCAAAGAGACAATCACAAAAATATAAATTTGACAAAATGAAATGACAATATAAATTTGACAAAAAATCACGAGCCCCCAAGTTATCATTTTCCATTTATAAAAAGTCCGAAAATTCAAAAAAAAATCATTGTTTATATCTTAATTCTAATAATTATATAAATTCCTTGATTTCAACTTAGTAAATTGATTTTATCCCTTGATAAATCCGTTATGGCCAAGGAGTAAATATGACATATATATACATTACGCAAATGCCCAGCGGTAGGTACCGCACAATGCATGTCCCTTTTTTATGCATTACTTAAAACTCGTTAGGTGGCTCCTTATCATTGGTGAAACGCATTTTCACCTTTGATAATGCTCAAATATTTATTTAGGTGTCAGATTTGGGCGACTCCTAAGTGTTGTAAAAACGGGTATACGTTTAATAACATATTTATATGCTAAAATACTGATTTCTTATATATTTACCCGCTATATTCATTAAAAATTCCCCTATTCAATTACACAAATTACACTATTCATTATAAACAACTTTAGTGTATGTAGGTTCTTAAGTGAACACCGAACCTGTAAAGAGTCCGAAACGTCATGAATATATGCTAAAATTCGAACTGAAATAAGCTTAAAACACAGTTATCAATCCTTACTGATCAATCGGTGCGGGAATGTAATTGAGACGTACGAGTATTGTAATAGTTTTAAGCTATCAAGTGTTTAAAACAGCATTCAAAATTAGTGCGAACTTATTTAATTACAACTTAATTCTATATCATTTTTTTGTTCCACGTCAGTAGAAAGAATTTCTGTTGGACGCGCCCTCTTAAATAAAATAATTATGTTTAGCATCTCATAATATCTTGTACAAATTTCACTGCATAATGCATAAACTCTGCACGCTATTCATCAGTTCGGTGCCGTGCCAACCAAATTTAATTTAATATCTAATCTAATTTAGCATCATAGTTACAATAAATTCTATAAGCTGAACACTATTTCTCGAAACATAAAATCTTGTAGACAACCTTGATAACACTAAAAAGAACTATTCTCTTTCAAGTTGGCATTCCCGGAAACAATAAAAATTGCGGAGCTCGATGACGGAGAGGTTATCACTTTCGGTGTGCGATTAAATTAACCAACTTTCGCATCGACCTGTCAGGTGACCAAATATTTATTTATTCGAAGGCACTTTGGTCTCGGCTGCATTTACAGTCGATAACACCCACTAATCCGCTCTGAGCTGCCGTTGTGGGTCATGGCCCATTCTCCTTATTCTGCTGATTTAATTTGATTTCCTTCCATCCTTAAGGAAGGCCTGTATCCCAGCATTGCGGACGTTAATATGCTGATAAAGATAATAAAAAGTGTAATTCTAGGTATGTTTCAGTTTTAAATAATTATAAAGTTTTCATCGAGATCTTCATTATAATCCTAATTAAAGATTTAGATTGGATTTCCATTTTCATGATATTTAATAGTCCTCATATGTATGTGTATGTAAAGAGGATATTATGTAAGTATATAGTTATTTATCACATTAACTCTTTCTTAATTACTAATGTGGTGTTTAGTTATAATCGAGGGCAATGGAAATTGAAAGATATATTACTATGTTTTCTGGTATGATACTTTATAATTTAAATTATGAAGGTCCTAAAGAGTCGGATTAAGCACTTCGTGTTTAAAAAATATAAGCGTTCCTCGTCACGCGGTCATGGTATACAAAGTCTGTCATTGTCCTAAATTCTATGGTACAGTAAATTGCAAGTTTTCTAGAAACATGTAATAAAGAATCAAGCAATGCTGTTTACTAATCATAAAATAGATTCATAAAAATAAACCAGAAACCATACCACAATGTAGAAATAATATAGCGCAATCAAGTTTTGACAAATACGTAAATACGTTTGTCTACTTGACAAATACGTAAATTATTTTGAACAGTACGCAGATTAACAATACAAAAGTTGCCTTTTTATTTCGATTATATTCTTTAGATAAATGTATTTATAATAATACCATTTACTTTATTCTCTTTACGGAAATATGAATATTATCGAATAATAAAACCTTTTACCTTATATTCGCCAAATGTGCTGCTATATTTTGATGTATCAAATTATTTTAACGTGTCTTCTTTACTCTACTTAGGATACATTAAATATCTCTTAAACGCCTTTTAGTATATAATTTAGTTTTCTATTCACTTAAACCATACTTTTATCTTTATAAATTGGTAAATTGGGTGCAAAAAAAGATAGAAGTTAAATTCGAAGTAGGTCGTGCCTCAAATATTATAATGGTAATATTTATCGACATTATAAGACTCCTTAGAAGCCCAAATTCTGAGGAAAATGTTATTTTAAAACTATTAAATTTAATATTCGGTGAATTTAAAATGACGGTTCTTTACTCTAAATAATTTTGTTTAAATAATTTAAAAACGTGTTTATTAGAGTTAGTATTATTTCATATAGCTTACGCTTAATTCCTTCCCGCACCCTAACGTACGTCTAGGGTTTCGTTAAGCGAGGAAAAAATTATTCTTCCCTCTTGAAATTGTATCCTTCACGAAATTATTTTTATAAAATCTCAGCTCAAGATAATAGATGGGTATAAAATTATTCATTTGTACGCTCGACGCCGGCATCCATCTTTTAGAGTATTCCGACGCCGTAATATGATTTAAGCGAAATTTTCTTTGTAATTGGAATCGGAAATATACAATTTCAGTAATGATAACTAAGAGTAAGTGTATTTATATTGAGCTATATGGAGATTACAAAACGGATTAATGTAAAAACTATTTACTCATGATTAATAATATTTTTAATATTATTAGTATTTTATAATATTTTTTCTTATTTTAAGTTAAGAGCCATATAACATTTCCACGGTGATTTTTGGGTAAAATGGTAAATTTATGTGGTCTCGATCACAGTAACAAAAATATATTAATAGTTTTGACTTATTGAATATTAACTATTGAATATAACTTATTAAGTTTTTAATTAAGCCCAAAATAGCAGAGAACGATATTCGTAAAATGTGCTCAGACACTTTTTTGAGCTCCTGGATTGAGCTTCTGTTCTAAACAAATGAAAAAAAAAAATAGAATGGTATTTCTTATATAGTAATTTAGTTTGTAGTGACTTCGAAATTTGAAATAACATAAATTAAATATAGAAAAACAAAAAACATATAAACCAAAAAACTTCAAATATTGTTTGAAGTTAACTGTTAATTTCCCCTATCTACGATAATATTATGGAAATAAATTTATACAAGAATAATGACTAGTTCATAAAGAATAACGATTTTATAATTTTTAAGCAGACATTTATTATCTTATTTCAATAAAACGATAAATGTAAATGCAAAATTACTACAAAATGCGAAGCTCCGGCCGCCTGGGCTCAGTACTGCGCGAACGCTCCTCAACGTTGGATCTATGTCGAATTTCTTCGCGCCATTGTGCATGCGTTCGATCATAGTAAAAATAGTACGCCGAGCGAGCGATAATAACAGGTCCGGTCAATTTGAGCGTTACTTTTCATAATTATGGGAGTAATTTCAAAAAGTTTGTCTCAAAACTTATGAACACACGAGGTGTAATCCCATTTAAACCAATCAGGAGTAAATACGTTTTGCACGATGTTTCATCATCATCATCATCATCATCATCATCAGCCCTTTTATATCCCCACTGCAGGGGCTCAGGCCTTCCTTATGGATGGTTAAGGAGGATGGGCCATGACCTTCCACGCTGGCCCAATGCGGATTGGAAGGTATTAACGACTGCAAATGCAGCCGGGTTCAAAGGCTTAACGTGCCTTCCGAAGCACGGAGTAGCTCGAGATAATAATTTTTTAGTCACCCATCCCGTGACCGACCCCTGCGAAAGTTGCTTAACGACAACGATCGCAGGCCGCGGCGCTTAACCACTACGCCACCGAGCTACTCCACGAGCACGATGTTTATAAACATTATATAGATCCCTATCTCTAAGAATTCGCTTTCTGTCTGTCTGTGGCCAGGCTGTATCTCAACAGTTACAGTTACACAGTTGAAATCTTCACAGATATATATACAAATAGATATATTTCTGTTGCTGTTATAACAACAAACACTAAAAAATAATATTTAAGGGGGCCCTATATAACGAATGTGATTTTTTTTGCTCGTTTTCGGTGCCGAACTCGTTGTGTGCGAGTCCAATTCCCACTAAGCCAGTTTTATTCTGTACAAAAGGCAAAGATTTTCTATAGTAAAAGAGGATCCGAAAAGTTATTATATAAACATTAGACTTGTCCCATGTTTAGTATGAACATAAATTATCCTCATTTATAATTAAAATAATAGATATGATGGCAGTCATTGCGTGATGTTAACTTGACACTGCCTAAAAATGCTGAAAAGATCGAAAGAGGTGAAAATTAGAAGGTACAAAGTTAGGACAAACTCTCATAATTTTTGCTGAGTGGCAATAGATTTCTGTGATCTAGTGTTATCATAATCAAAACCACAACCCTTCTATTGATTAATTCTGTCCGCTTTCTATAGAATTCAGAATCGATGGTCCTGCTTGATGGTAACAGCTCATAATGAATAATGACCTTCCAATCCCACCGTACACGCAGCATCGCCTTGTTTACTTGCCCACTTAACTCGGATTTCGTCACAGTCTTTGAAGCTTGACTGACCTTTGATTACGACCGTTTTCTCATGTTCTAGTCATACGTCGCAATTCTCTGCACCAGTTATCAGCTTCTTGAAAAATGGTTCGGTTTTTATTATAACGTAATAAAAAATCACGAATGACTACACGGTTCATTAGGTTTCTATCTGTGAGCTCGTGAGATACTTAAATTTTCAACATTTTCTGTACCCAGATTTTTCCAAATGCGCCGAAAGTACTGATATGCGGGTTTTTTTTCCACTTTTTCAAAAATGGCATAAAATAAACGTCATAAAAGTTTTTTGCGGCTTGCGTATGCAACGCGTTTTACCTTTTTTTGTATAAAATTTTTAAAATGTATCGACTTTATTCATTAGATTTACTCATGACAGTAAGAAAAACAAATGGAATTCACACATTTTCGGATGTTGAATACGGAGTTATTTTCTTAAAATTTTCAATGATACCGAAACCAGCCAGATTCAAATCGTATAGCCACAAAGATTTTCTTACAAGTGCATATGTGAAAAGCCTTATTCTCGAACTTAATACAGAAGTAGTGATCAAAATTTATTTTTAAGAAGGCACTTTGTATAAATTTCAATCAATCTAACTTTGAATCCAATTAAGTGGCACAAATTCTAGGTTTCGATAGATATATAAAGTTAAAACGATTTTGTATGTTTATAAGAAGGGTCCTGATTGTCCGGAGGTTATACACGGGCCCAGGTATGATAGTACCGATCACTTTATACAAAATCCAAGAATACTCTTCTAGTTTTGATAAAATTTATTATCAAACATTAATTTTATTCATGAATATAAACATTAATTAAATATGTTTTTATTTAATTTAATACTAGCTAAATCTCGACATTATTTTTTACTGTGGCTAAATCAATTTTCTTCCCATGGGAACTTAAATGAGTTTATTGTAAACTTAGTAAGAATAGTAAGTTAAGCTAGTAAAACAACTTTTTGCTTTTCACGAACAGAAAATTGTTACTAGTTTCAATCTATCCTCATGCTAGATAATGTACGAGGTAGGTAAGAAGTAATAGCATCTCTGCCAGTGGAAAGATCAACTATGCCAATATGTTGGTTTAAACTTTCATGGTCACTATCATTAGAAGGATTGTTTAATACAAGATTGCAATCACCAAAATAGCGGGTAGACCAGAAATATAAGGTACATGAGTACATTCTCGAATTTTCAATATTTTGACGCTGTAGAAACGCCATAAGCACGGAGTAACTGAAGATTTTGAGGGTAGCTCAATATATCTGTCATAGGCAGATATTTTGATCTACTTACTATTGAGTCCCTTTACGTTCGATACCCATTCGAGGTACAGGTATCACACGTAAACGAGTAACAGTAAATAAAACAATTTTTTAATACTTCGATATATTTGGACGTGTAAAGATAAGTAATATTAAAACGTGATTTGCATTAATCTAATTCAAATTATTTTAATTATAATTATGTTATTTATTATTATAATTAAGTGACAAGTCATATGTCGGCTTTTATAAAGAAAACTTGCATTGAAATATTAACAGAAATAAATAAATAAAACAAATAAATTCTCTTCAGCGATAATGCTAAGCTCAAAAATTTTACAAAGATTTTATTTAACTTGCAATGTAATATATATTATATAAAGATATGCCTGTTCTTCAAACGTTGCAATTAAATTTTAAGATAGTTATCTAAAATCAATTAAATTATGAATACATTTAACATATAATTCCACCCCAAAGTTGACTGGTTAGAAGAGATCATTTTTAGTGATAAGAATGCCAATTGTACCTAAGTCCTTATGTACCATATTTACTTAATTGTACCTTACCTTAGAATAAATAATATTCTAACTAATTAATCAAATTATAAGTAGTATGTAACTCATATAATTTTTCGACATTTTACAATCTCACGAGATATTTAATGATCTATCTATATTTCCAAAAACTGTTGAATAATAGCTAAATCTTTCCCAATCAAGTGCAATTGATTGTAGCCACATTATAATTATACTTATTGTAACAAATAATTTACAACATTAATATTAATATAACCCTCTTAAATTTTATTGGAAGTACGATCAAAATTTTAACTTTTGAAAAACAATTTCTAATATTACGACGCCTATGCCTCGAGGGTGAAAGGACCGCTCCTAACCCGATTGAAGTTAAATGGAAATTTCAATTCTGAATATTCACATTTTACAATATTATTATTGTCTCTATTTTTTTCTTTATGATAATTAAAACAAAACAGCGAATATAAGTGTTTGTGACGCCAGTTTTGTCTGATTGGACAAGGTTTGATATTATTTTATCCACTGCGTTACTTTTTTATATATTATATCTATTGCGACTCAACAAAGGCTTAGTTTAATATAGTATATGATTTCATTTATAAAAAAAGAACTATGTTATTGTTTAACAAAAGCTTTTCTTAATATCTAACATCGAGTATACATTATCATTTTAATGTATACTCGATGTTAGATTATATTGTAACGATTGCAATGTAATAATTTTAAAGAATTAATTATTCACTAGATATAATTATACACTTTACGCACTAGTAGCTCGGTGGCGTAAAGAATAAGCGCCGCGGCCCGCGATCATTGTTGTTAAGCAACTTTCGCGAGGGTCGGTCGGTCGCTGAAGGCTATACAGATTGGTTTCAACCAATTTCGGGTCGCCAATAAGCCTCTTTGCACGCCTCTTCATTGAATCCAATGCCGAAAGGTGGCATTTTGCGGCACCAGCCCAAATGTGGCAGTAGGACTCCACATACGACCGAACCTGCGCTTTGTACAACATCAAAAGCTGTTCTGATGTTAAGTACCGCCGCACCTTTGCTAGGGTACCTAGCTTTCTAGCTGCCGTTTTAGCTTTGGATTCAATGAACCGCTCAAAGTTAAGGTTAGAGGATATCTCTACTCCCAATAACTGAAGGCGATCGGTGTATTCCAAGGAGACATTTTGGAGAGTAGGAGCCAAGGTGAACGGGCTCCGTTTGACGGTGAACAAACACATTTGTGTTTTGGTGGCGTTAAAACTCACTAGGTTGGCATCGCCCCATTCGGAGACTGCCTGAAGTGTGAGACACATACGCGCTACCATGGCCTCTCTTTCAGACTGTATTTGGCTTTACTGGTACTAGGTCATGACGCTACCTACGAAAAACACTGGATATGGAGGCACTGGAGTTACGATATGGTGACGCAAACCTGCAATATGTGTTCCGGACTTCAACTTAAGGACTGGTTTCAACAGAGCAGTAAGAGCTTGCAGAAGTGAGCTCTAGAAATCGAAAAACTTGTCCGGAAGGCATACCGTTCAAATTCTGCTGTTTATGAACTTAATTGGCGTTACTTTTTTTCGCGAACCCAAACACATAACAATGGTGATACTGTACTGAACTAATAATATTATATATTGATATTTATTTATTCAATATCAAAAGTTTAAATGCTGTTCTAGCTGTTGTCAAAGCATCACGCGGGCCCATTGCGAATCGGTGGTTATTAACGACTGCATATTCTGGGACCTTTAAAATATCACACGGCCCATTGAATTATGTTGTAGGTAAGTAAAATAGATAATTACTTACCTTGAAAAACAAATATACCAAGCATACTTTGGTAGTATTCAAAGTTTTTATAAATGACCCGTAACTTTTAATCGTTAGTTTGTTTAACAGTACATTGTTGAATTCTGGCCGCTTAATGATAAATATGACTTTGTTCATATCTCTCCTTGGTTGTTCAGTTAAATTTACATTGGCAACAATGACATAAATGGTCTGGTATTCCTCTGAAGAAAGAATTTTAGATTAGCTACCTACATTCGGTAAGTAAGAGTTTTGAAGTTTTGCCTTTCACTGAAGATTTCATAAATATTACAAAAATATTTCATTCGTAGCTGTAATAAGATTTCTTAGTAATTTTTGATTCTTTAGACGTTCGGTTGCTTTAAAGGCAACAGAATTGCCATTGAAGACTGATTCCAAGAATTGCTATTTTAAAAGATATTTAAACTGTTAGGAAATTACCAAGTAAGTAATTTTAAGAGATCTTAATATGCAACTAGATATTGTTGTGGAGCTCAATTATGTAGTTAGTTAGCGCGTTTGGAGTACGACGCGAAAGATAAGGATAACCTTTCGTAAAACCTGAGAATTGTTTACCAAAAGTTTATTTTCTAGAGCCTCTATTTATTAGATATAGAGCCTAAATCTATTTATAAAATCACGTTAGGATGTTAGTTCTTGCTACAACTAAAGTCGGTAACACCCCCCAGTCTAACAGGCAATGGTAAATTTTCTCTAAGAGATCCAATGGGAAGTTTTCTGCCCAGACAATAAGGACATAATAGGCTGATGACGATGATTATAATATTTTATATATTTTATATCGTTTTAATAATTGTAATGGAAAATATTATTAATGCTGGCTAGCAAACTGTTTGTGGCAAAAGCTACATCTTTTTCATTTATCGCCATTTTAGCAATACGGAGACTACAAGTTTTATACCGTCACAAGGTTTCGCTTCTAGATCATGCATCGGGCTAACAAAGTTTCTATTGAAACTTATTATATGTACAACTTCCAATTTTAGACCTTTGGACTGGAGTCCCCGGGCTGTCAGCGTTCAGTCTGACCGAAACATATACTTTCTTATTAGTCTTACCTCCGATGCTACACACCGTTTTATTGTAGTCATGTATACTGAGATTCGAACAAATATTTGTAAAGCGTAGTCTTGTTAAATTACATTTAATTTTAATCGACAATAGTATTTCAATTCAAGAAAGCTTATTAAATATTTCCTTATTTGTTGAAAGATAATAGGATGGCCTCTTAACTTTGTTGAAGATAGAAGATTTTCATTATAAAGTTACATTCTAGAAACAAATCCTCTTTAATGTTATATAACTGTTACCGTCGAAAATATACAAAAAATATTATCAAAACTTAGTCAAGTTTTTTTATAATGTCACAGTAAACTTATTTTTTACGATAGTATAGACAGAAATTGGATATAAACCAGTATTCCAACGGAAGATCCATTGACACGATAGTTCTCCAGCTAGCGATATAACCTGCGCGGCAATAGCACTTTGTTTTTATTGAATGCTTCCATTCTTTCGATTGAAAATACAAAGGGTTCCGATCGTTCACTGTTCCCTTTTTTGTCAAACCTAACCCGAATCAAATATGAAAACGTTATTCGAACCGTTACAGGAAGCATATTTCCTTTTTATCAGCGATTTTATTGTTTAACAATGTTATGCTGGATTTTTTAATATGGACAATTTTACATTTAAATTGTGAAAGCATATGGTCATGTTAAATAAAAGAAAGAATATTTTATAAAAGCATGTCACTGAAAGCTTGTTGGAGATAATGAAGTTTTAATTTAGCTTTGTACGTGAGAAGCTATTAGTGAATAATGGAGATATATGATATTGCATATGATGAAAAATGTTATGAGCATGGAGAATGATGGGAATAAAATAGGGATGTTGATTAATTTTTGTTTGTGCGTCGGGTAGATATTATGAAAGAAAAAATACTTTATTAATATTATTAACTTGTATTTATTTATTTTTTGCTTAATCAATAAATTACGGCTATGTATTGATTTGAAATGTCGCATGACGTCACACTTTTGTATATTTTCCACAAAATTGTGTCGTAGCCAGCTAAATTGTAATGCCTATTGTCTAAGTCATTTCTTGTTAATTTAAAGCAAAAAAGAATATGTTTCTAATTATTTTCTATTAGTTGACTGACTACCTAAGTATAGTTTATTTTTTTTTACCCAGGCATCATCCCTATTGTAAAAAGAATATTAAGAAGACACTAATAATTCTTAAGCAATTGTCCGACATCGGTGATGACTCAGAAACAATAGAGCCAGAAATTAACGCAGAGTATAAACAGAGAGTAGGCGAGTAATGTATGTGCAGTTCTAAGAGTTTGTTGCTAGACTAACCAAGTGCGACGGACGACAGGACGATTACTTGCATCAATGAGCCATTTGAGGTATGTACAAAACCATAAAAACGACCGAACTGATCGACTCGATTGAGTTTGTACTCAGTCGAGTTTTTTCATTGTACTTATATTATGTACAAATTATATTTTTTTATGTCAATAATTACTTAGAGATTTATTGTTTTTCATTATTTATTCCAGTATATATTCATATACATCTTAGTATGTATTGTTTTCGTAATTTGCCGCTAATGGTTGTTTCGACAAAATATGCGTGATTTACAGAGTAGTCTTTGCAGATTAATCAATCATTCAATGTTCGTATATTAGTTATACATATAATTATATTTTGTGAGAATCGAGCAACGTTTACTTATGTACATATTATAGAGGTAATATTGTAACGGTGTCTTGTTTGTGAGCTATGATGTGCTGACTTAAATTTATTAGTTACGGAAGCACAAAAACACTATTTCTTTTACCGTATTCCGAGCCCATTCAATGCAAGCAAACAAACAATAAATTCTATTCTATTTAGAATTATCGAAGTGCACTTGTTGGTCTATGCTTTTGTTTGTTTTCATCGGAATTATGAATAAAAGCAACTCCGTAAATTGAAGAAAAATTTTAGAAATTCCTTTTTTATTAAAATTTTTGCCTATGGTTGAGGTTGGTCCATAAAAATATTACCGAAATTGGATTCGCATTTTGTTATTATGACAAATATAACTTCTCTTCCAAGTTTTACAAATTACTATGACCACATATATGTATTTCTGTCCTCGAAGTAAATAATATCGCAGATTTTACATTCCTATTATATTTGACAGTATAATATCAATAAAAATAATAACATAAAAAGTTGTTACATAATACTAATAGGCTACACAAAATTTCAACTTACTTCAATAGAAGAAATAAGTTGCTTGTTGAATTCAAAATTCTTTTGAAAACTGTTTATTTTGATAATATATTTTTCTGTTTATATTAACATTAACACTACTATTATTAAAAAAATTCTCATGAGTGAACGATAAAATTTATAATTTTCTTGCATTACCCGAGTATAAAATAGAATATTAAAAAATGCCACTACATCGTGTAATATGCCATTGACTAGCTTATTAACTGACCTTGTAATTTAATTGTTTTTACTAGTTTTTTTTTTTGGCGAGGCATTTGCTATGTCTGGTCAAAATCAAAGAGGAAGTTAGCTTTTCTATTGTCTCCGGTCTTGTATTAGTTTTTCTATAACAGATTTTCATAATATAAGTATTTTAGCATCTTACTTTGAGCAAAATTAGCAAATGTTTGCCAATATATTAATTGTCTTATATTTATTTATATGAATTTAGAACTTAATAATAAATTGTTCATAATTATATATTAATACTGTTAACTACTTGCATTTGTCATTGTACTACATATCTACCTGAATTGAAATATTATTATATATCACTATTGATTTTGAGAAGACATAGCACTATTCTGTTGAGATGCAATTATTATATTAGCAGAATAGGCCTACTGATAACTAATAAAGAAATGGTTTTTATATGGAAAGTTTTATGAGGAACACGACCCAAACATACATCTATTACAAAGGAGACTGGGATTCTAGAAAAAGTTAATGTAATTTTGTAACAAGGCGTTGTTCCGACAATGGAACGTGACAGACGGTGATCCATCTGCCATGATGGGCGTGGCTTCTATTTATTAATCATTGCCTCAATAGTGATGTGCCGCCGAGCATATACTTTTTGCAGTAAATAATAAAAAAGAACAAATTAATTTTATCGATTATGTTTTTTTTATTTAATTTGTCTTATTAGTTAACAGATGGCGTAGTGGTTAACGTGTTCGGTCTGCGATGCGGAAGTTTAACAAATTTCGCAATGGGTGATCATATCTATTGGTCTCAGCTGCAGCAGACGTCGTCGAAATCCACCAACATACACTGGGCCCGTGTGGTGGTCCATTCATTTGATACGATTCCATTCACATGGAAGGCCTGTCCTAGCAATAAGGATATTAATGGACTGGTGATAATGATTAAAATCCATAAAATCTTCAAATCTAGCAAGATAAATTTTACCAACTTCGAGCGATTGGATTTGTCCTTATAAATCATCTGTCCAACAAAAGTTATCTTTTTAATTTTTTATTATGAAATGTCATTATAATATTATGACATAATATAACATCTTCAACCATAATTTTGTACTTACGAGATATTCAAGCGTCATCTGCTCATGTTAACGAAATAAAGGCAACTCGATAAATTCCATTTTGCTATTGTATTATCAACTAATGGCTCTCTGGGGCAATTTTTGGCCATATACTTTTTGGTCACTAATTGGAAGATATGAAAGTCGGTGCATAAAATCATTACAGTTTTGAGTTAATTAGTTGCAGTTATGATGATTGATAAAGGTATTCTTTTATTATGTAACATTATTAGGGGGTGGAGGGCGAGATGGATATATTCTTTTTTTTTTAAGTAAAGAGAGGGGAGTTATAATAGTTCCTACCATTCTACTACCTATATTTGTACTAATATTATAAATGCAATACAGGTTTGGAAGTTTATTACATCTTCACGCAAAAACTGCTAAACGGATTTTGATGACATTTGGTATATGTGTTATTTTTAGTCTGGATTATCATTACTACTTTTTTTTTATCCCAGTAAACGGTTCTCCAGGGATAAAAGTTGTAGAGCTTTAAATTATGTATTAAAAGACCGCAACGGCATTCCAAAAGTGTATTTAAATTTCTTGTCACTATTTTCAAGTTTATTTATTAATATAGAATCCATATCAAAGTAAATATGCTTATCGTCAATAAAAAATTTTATCAATAAAAAATATCTTCTACATCAAATATATACGACAAGTAATTTAGATTTTACGGCAATGTTTGAGAAATAAGAAAAATAAACACATATTGCC